>JAJHSJ010000003.1:71100540-71504990 GCA_021015155.1 Magnolia officinalis
TTGAGTGCAATTAACTTCATCCAACTTACTCTTCAATTGGTGATTGGTCAGACATGATAGTTGGAAGTTTGTTCCTTTGGAAAGGATCTGTATTCTACTTCTCTGCACTTTGATCTATTTTTGACATAAATGGGTCTGGTTATTTGAAGGATATGTATCTTACCTTTTTGCACATTTAGGTCTTTTTTTTATATATATATATATTTATTTAACACAAACGGATATGATTATTGTTTGGCATATTTCAGTTATGTTATCAGCACTATCAATGCCAGAAAGTCAGGAAGACTACAAAACTATTCTGACAAAAGCATCAGAAAAGCTCGGGAGATCATTAAGTGAGGCAGAGATCCGTTCTTTGGTTGGAAACTTGATACAGAAGAACAATGCTGACATGTATGTCTTACCATGATTTTTGTACCATCTCATAGCTATCTTCTTGTTGGCCCTTGCCTGTGTTGTTTATTGACTTAAATGGCCATTATTTTTGCTAAAATTGGTACTATTTATTATTATAGGGCTGAAAAAGAAGTGAAATTAAAAGAGAAAGAGTTAATTAAGGATATGGAGAGAAATAAGCGGGAAGTTGAGAAGGAAAAGAAACGAAAGGATCGTGAGCTGCAGAGGGAGAAATGGCAAAGTGTAAGTGTAATGCTGTCCATGCTCCTAAAATTTATTCTACAATGAAGCATATTTAGTCTGTTGTTAAGCCTCATTCACTGTTTGTTTTGTAAATGTGGATGCAACTGTTATGGAGGAGAATGAAGTTACAATCTAATCTTAATGTTCTCATGTCATGTGTTTTTGGTAGTTGCAAGCACTAGTTGGTAATTTGATTATGCCTTGCAAACATGCCCCCATGTTCTATTGGCTTAACCTGCTATCCTGTTGCAGGAGAAGGAACTCAAGCGTCTGAGAGATGAAGCTGAGAAAGAAGAACGTCGTCGCGAGAAAGAAGAAGTTGAATTGAAGAAGCAACTTAAGCGGCAACAGGATGAAGCTGAGAAGGATCAACGGCGTCGGGAGAAGGAAGAAACTGAATTCAAAAAGCAGCTTGCCATAAAAAAGCAAGCTTCAATCATGGAGCGTTTTCTTAAAAGTAAAAAGAATAATTCAGATGTCCAGGATAACAGGATGTCTTCGAAAGCCTTAGAGCCAGATTCTTTTGGGAAAAGTGAGGAGAAACTTAATGCAATCACATTGTCAATGGATTGCGCCCTTTCTCAGGGTGATGGTGTTTGCACCAATGACCTTCTCAAGTTAGTATCATCTATCTATATACCTATCTAATATCTATCTATTTGTCTATCTAATGTAATGTCTTCTCACAACCAAACAGCCTCTTCTTTCCTTGTCATCTCTGAACTGATTTGTTGTTTTGGCAGGTCACACCTGGTTACCTGGAATAAGCTGAGTCAATCTCTTCGCAACCATAGATCACATTGGGGCGTTCGGCGCAAACCCAAGATTTCACCTATTAAGGAACTTAAGTTACAGGGACCATCCTCTGAAGTTGAGCTTTCTGGAAAAGTAACCACTCTAAATAAAGGACTTGACAGCAGCGAGGTAAAGGACAACAATGAGCCCAGTTTGGAGAAGCTTGTAGGTGGTTGGGATGAAACTGTCATGGAAGATAAATCATGCCATATTAATGCTGATAATGCTCTAACCAGCATACAGTCATGCAATAAAACTAAAAAGCTTTTGCAGTTTGATAAGAGCTACAGGCCTGCATATTATGGCACCTCGTCTAGGAAAAGGCAAGCATTTCAATCCTTTGACTTGAATTTGTACAGGATGTTTACTTGTTTTAATTATTGCTAATATTTTTTTTTTTATGTCCATAGTGATGTCATTGGACCTCACCACCCTTTTAAGAAGGACCCTGATTTAGACTATGATGTTGAGAGTGATGAGGAATGGGAAGAGGTATTATCTGAATTCTGTAATCCGAATGAATCATTAGACTATCAACCAAGTTTCAGCTGTTAATGCCATTGTTGTGTGCAGGAGGACCCGGGTGAAAGCCTCTCTGACTGTGACAAAGATGACGAGGAAGAAAATCCAGAAGAAGGCATTCTCAAGGATGAGGATGATGATGGAAGTGAAGACAGCTTCATGGTACCTGATGGTTATCTCTCAGAAAATGAGGTATTTCTATGCCGTTTTTTACTGATATGTTGAGATATTTTGACAAGTACCAATATCCCTTCCACTAAGGGCATGTTTGGATATTATCAATTCCATGAAAATCAATGGAAATGGAAAAGGTTCTCCATTAATGTGATAGAAAAGAAAAGAAGGTTTCCACAAAGCAATCATTGCACTCCTACCAAAATTTGGATTCTCTGGCACAAGAAACTAGGTGACCTTTGTCTCACAAATATGAAAATTTCACTTGCTATCCAAACAATAACTCTCAAAAGGGAATCCATGTTTCAATAGTGCATATGAAAATGGCAATGGCCTAATGATTACCTTTTCTTTTATTTTCCCTTGGAATACATGTATGTATCCAAATATGGCTTAAAGGATCTATTTAGATGGAGGCTACCGCTGGAACTAGAAACAATGAGAATCTTTTATCGATGAGTTTAGTGGATGATGCGAGTTAGCCTCTATGCGTTTTGGGAGATGGAAAGAAAGTGCGGAATCTCCTGGAACCTAGAGGCTGCCAAGGGAAGAAGAGCAAGAGCTCTAGTATCTACTAGTTGGAGTTTACAGCAAATCACGTCAATTCGGCTACAATCCCAACCATCAATGTTATTCGGGATGTAACTTTCCACATGTGTACCTCTTTTTTCTTTGGGTAACAATGTGGTTGTGCTTTGATTTATTACCTATCCTTGTTTTAACCTCTTCCATCATGTACTTGATACCTTTACATGGATATGGTCTTTTCAGCCATGCTTGCTTTAAATTTTTTGGACTTGTGATGTGCAGGGTGTTCAAGTTGATAGCATGGATTCTGATATTGCAGATGATGACACAAGTATGCCAAGTTGTAAGCAAGATGTTGAAAGTGATGAATTCAGAGCTTTGTTCCGACACCAAAAGTATCTCTACAACTTGACTGAGAATGCTCTCCGGAGGAACCAGCCATTGATCATATCAAATCTAATGCATGAAAAAACCTCGTTGATGATTACTGAAGATCTCAGTGGCAGTTCTAAGATTGAACAGATCTGTTTGCAAGCTCTAAGCATGCGGTCTTGTCCTGGAGGGACATCTATAATAGATCTATCAACAGATGCTATCATGTCATCTGAGGATAAAGAGGTATGCCAGTCACAGAGTAAGAGTGATGCTAAACCTGCAGTAGCTGGAGTAGCTATACTGGATTCGGACTTGCCTGAATTTGTGAGTGATCCAAAGTATACAAATTCCCAGATGTCCTTTAAATGATAAATTCTGTTGATAAACAATCCACAATTGCAAATCTTATTTCAATGCGCACTCAGTTCTGGAACCTCAAAATCTGTTTTTAAGCACTGACAATAACTGAAACTTTCGACTGGGGATGCAGGTTTCATGTATCCAGTCGTGCCCCCATGGGATAAATAAGGTGGTAGAATCCTTGCAAAGGAAGTTCCCTGCAGTTTCGAAACTGCAATTACGAAATAAAGTGCGGGAGATATCAGATTTCATGGATAATCGCTGGCAGGTGAGCCAATCTGGACTACTGTCTTATGTCTAGTTATAGGTTTCCAGTTTCTTTGTTCTTTACCGGTGATGTTATTTGGAAATGCTTGCCTTTCGGATTTGAAGAGATGATGGTAGTGAGCTCTGAGGACATGCATTATTCTCCCAGTTAAGAAAAAGTCTGTTTGGGTGTCGAGGGTTGCAATTGAGATGAGAGGCCTACCTATTCTATTCTTATGTCACTCGCAACCTAATTTGTTTTCCACTTCCACACCACCTCAGGAAAGAAGAAGCAGAAAGGAAAAAAAGAGAGTAAAATAGTGTTTTTGAATGCAATATTGAATTGTATAGCGTTTGGCCAATTTTACCCCCACAATTAGCCATTGTGAGGATTTTAAAACAAAAGAATATTAATGTGCCTGGCCTTTCATCTGGGGATATTTCCATCATTTCCTTTTCTGATAAGAGTTGCCCACGACATTTTCTGTGTCGCCTGGTGCTACATGATGGAAATACTTACGAGACTGGCAGTTCTCTTTTGCTCTGCATTTAGCCTGCACCCAGCTACTCCCTTTCCCTTTGAACTGTCTCCCTTCTCTTCACATGTGTTGCATGTGCCATACATTACCTTTGTTGAATTGAATTGCAATACTGTCATCATCATCATCATGATTGCCAGCCATAGTTGTAATCCTTGGTGACTGGAGTTGAAGAGTTGAGTCATTGGGGAAAATCTTTCATGAGTGGGGCTCGGTTCTGGTCGACAAGACTCCCTGTTCATAATTTTTATCCCCTACTTGGGCTATCTGTTACTTGACTAAATGGAGTTGTCAGGTTTTTGAGCTATGATCAGAGCCTTGTCTGATCTTTGTGTTCTGTTTTACTGATCCTGCTTTTCCAATCCTCAGTAAGTGAACAAGGCTTCATTTCTTCTCTCACCACCTCGATCCAAGCTCTTTTAGTTCTTCCCTTGTCATCCTTTTTGGCTTGACAATATCAGAGAGGGCCCTGATAAGCAGGGGAACTTAAATTCTCTCTTCTGCTGGGGCTATCCGGAGGTTGAGTTTACCTGGACCTGGCTCAGCATGAGGCAGAACTTTCAGTTTCTTTAACCATGATCATAGCCATGTCCCAGCTATCTTACAAACCTGCTTTTCCAATCATTCCCAAGTTTCCTATCCTGTGAGTCTCATGTCTTTCCTTGCCCTCTTTTGCCCTTCGTCTAATTTGTAATTTTATATTGTACTACGGCTATCTCTGGGTTGCTTTAGATGACCTAGATTTTCCTCATCTTTGCAATGCATCCCCACTGCTTTTGCAGTAAACAAAACACAACCTTAGACTTTTGGGTACATGTTTCTGGTTCAATAAGTATGATGGTTTGATGGTTTAGAAACCCTGAAACTTTGACTTGGTTCAGAAGTCCATTGAGTCGGGTGGTATCATAATTGTCCATTGAGTTAGGTGGTATCATGGTTAGCGGCAAACAGCAAAAATTCAGTCTTGATCCTAGAAAATATAGTAAAAATTTTGGTAAAAAAAAAAACAGAAATTCTACTTAATTTTATTGATGGGTGATGGCCAAGCTGGCCTGTCCATTTCAAAAGTCATACCCGTGGCCCGCCCCATTGCCAGGCGTAAGTATGAGAACGGAGTATTATGGATTAGGAAAAGAGGAAAACCTTCAAAGCCCAAGGAAATGAGTTTTAAACTGATCCCAGGCTCGGTTGAGTTTTCAGTCTACCTTTCAAACTGTGGCGAATACTCCCATGTTCTGAAAAAAGAAAGTGAAGCTAATGCTAATCTGTGTTCAACATGGCAGGTTAAGAAAGAGATTTTGGACAAGCTTGGCTTATCAATCTCTCCAGGTATTTCCTAGAATATATATCTTGTTATTTGTTATTTTAAATACCCATCAAGAGGTCTATATTGGAATTCAGTAACTCAAATGTGTTTCTAATTGCTTTGTTGGCAGACAAAAGCATTGTCAAAAGAAAAGGAATTGCAACTTTTTTCTCAAAACGGTGTCTGCCTCCTTCAGGTGAAACCATTAATGTGCCGGAATCCTCTCCTCAGCCATGCCGTAAACTTGAGTCCTGTCAGGATGGAAACAGGTACATAGAGAATGAAACAGAGCCATAGTGTGTTTTGCTTGATATGCTTTTGATGTATGTGGGTTGGATGTGTTTTGGGGTAATCTATGAAGGGGACATTGGATATGTATGCATGGATGCCATGCTGGCTGGTGGATGTCACCTCACCATTTTTGGATATAGGAGAAAAGGTTTAGGATTCCTGTTTAGTCATCCTATTGCAACATGATAGATTGGGACTCTAGCGGTTGGAACTTGTAAAAAAATGACTTACATTGGAAGATCCTAACCATCCACTCTCATGGTTGGTGAAATGGATGCCCATATGATAATACTCCAAAAAGGCCAAGACGGTCCTTTCATTGATTTAGATCACTTATCATATGGCCCCACCTTTGGTTGCCCATAATATAAGAAAACACTTTGTTGGATCTAACTGTCCATCCGTGTTGGATGATTTCCATTAGCTATAGATAATTCATCATATGGTCCCACTCTTGATTGCTTGTGAATATAAAAAAGCACCATTGGATCTAACTGTCCATTTCTGTTGGATGATTTACCTATTCAATGCTTTGGGAAATGGATGATCCATATTAATCATAATACTAATTGTCCCATTGTTGATTTGGATGTACATGTGGGTGTACTAACCTTTGATTGCCCATCTCGCTCAGACGTGGGTCCCTTGATTGCCCATTGCTCTAAAAAATCACTTCGGTTGAATGATCCTAACCTTCAAGTTTTGCTAGGAAATTGACGGGTCGGACCGTATTGCTTAAAATATTGATCATACTAAAAATGGCTGTGTCATTGATGTAGACATCCATGGGGGGCCCACCTTTGATTGCCCATTCCTCTCAAAATATCATTTTGAACTGGTGATTCTAGCCCTTTTATGTGCATAATCCTCCAAACCTCCAGATTGGGAGGGTCCCTGGAGAGGAAATGGATTATTAGAAGGGGGTCGATGGCATGTCGGCTGATTATTATGGAAGAGAGTTGTTAGAAGGGAATGATCAGATGTGTATGCGTTCAATGTTCAACATGTGTTGTGGTAGCTGTGTGGGGCCTATTGTGATGTGTGAGTATGATCCAACCCGTCCATTCATGCTAGGCCCATGTCCTAAAACCCATCTTGGTTCATGACTCAGGTGGGCTGCGGGAAAGAGAATGATGGGGGACACTAGGGAGAGTAATGCAACAACCTGCACCTTATATCAATATTTTATGTTGACACAGTTGATTATTTTTCTCACCTCATATCAATATTTTATGTTGACACCTGTTGAATATATTTCTCAATTTCTATTTTTACCCATGTTAAGAATATAGGATACTTACCATGTTAGAGTATAGGATATGTACAGCTATACATACTAAGATGGCTATATGGATGGATTCATGTTTATCTTCTTTTCTTTTCTTTTTTCTTCTCTGAAAGATGATGGATTCATGTTTATCTTTTAAGAATTTCTACAAATCTTAATACATCTCACACATCTTCTATATATTCCTGTTGTTCATTCTTCAAGAAATAAACACACTAACACAATTTTCACAATGTGGTCGTCTGTGGAATAATATGGCATTGGAGCTCCTATACAATTATTCACAAGAGACTACATTATAAAAACTATATTATATTTATTTAATTCAGAATGACTAGAATATATAGAAGAGGTATGAAATTTATAAAGATTTGTAGAAAATCTTAACAGATATACATGAATTCATTCATATATTTAAAAAATATTTTTTTGAAAGATATTTAAATATAATATAAACAAGTGTACATACATTTATCTATAATATAAACAATTGTCCTATACTCTAATACTCCCCCTCAAGTTGGAGCATGGATATCGATCACCCCAGCTTGAAATATATACAAGGAAGATGATGATAATGAGCACAAACCATCACTTTCGCTCATACACTATGTATTGGATGTTGGGTCTTTAATTGTTGCTTAATGATAGATTGAGCTTTCGTTATCTGTTAAATAATAGTAGAGCAAAATTCTCTTGAATATACACATGTAACACTGCACAATAGGGTGAATAAACTACACTAACAATAGTGGGGAATTATATTCACAATGGCATATAAAGGCATGCATGTACCACTGCACACCATGTAAGCAAATTATATTTACAATTGATAAAAATTGCCTGATAAGAAAGAAACAACGAATGGAAAAAGGGAAGTTTTGAGTCCAGTCGTGGGAACATTGTAAACTGGAGATGATGACGGGATAGATGATGCTCATGGTTGATAGAGGATAGCTTGCAATTGGATGTTGTGTCGCCTCGGTCATGGACACCAATTAAAATGTGCTTGTGGATTATTAAAATTAGTGCACCTAAAAGATTAGAACATGGCATATAGAGTGCATGAATCTGTGCACCCACAGACCACCAAGACCCAAAAAGAGAAGAAAGATAGTTACACCCCTTTCCCTCTTCAAGATGGATCATCCTTTCTATGGAGCGTATAAAAAAGAGAATCTAGCAACATATTTAGATCTAGGGCAGAGCAAGATCTGACTATAATGGCAGTTCCCTCATTCATAGAAGGGAATGTGGTGATTGTGCTGTAGGGTTTGCAGGAAAATAGAGATGATGATGCAGTGGAAGGTGATGGTTGATAGTAGTAGTGTTATGCAGCAGTATCAAAAGCAGTGGGTTGTGGAGGTGTGCTGAAAGTGCCGGAAACAGTGGTGGATGGGTTGAGATTGGTTCTAGATCTAGATCCAAGATAGGTGCACAAATGGATAAGTGTAGTGGCAGATTTGATGTTCCCATTGACAATGGCGATAGGTGGAGATGGGTTCAGTCGGAACACTCATCGAATACATAGATTGGATGGGTCTGATTGAAGCTTTGACTGAATGCAATTCTGATGTTGTTGGGATGCCAGCAGAAGGTGAGGATTTTGTTTTTCTGGACACCCCATTTTGAGACGAGACTATTCCCTGTGGATGTACACAATCATCCGCAACCACGTGCAGCGGGTAATGTTAGGGAGGGGAGTCGAACCCACGCCTATAGGGAGCAAACCCTACAAACCCAGTGTTGGCCACTCACCTAAACCCTGTCGGGTGAAGGTGAGGATATGATCAAATACTAGCTCGAATTTGGATTTAGATGATGGTGATTATTGTGGATTAAGTTCATGAACAGTCGACGGATCTATTACAAGTTAGGTGAGGAGTTTTGCAGTAGGTGGCTAGCAGCATTGATAGTTGATAATGGAGATGAGTTTTGACAAACATTGGTGGTTGTAGATGCATAGTAGTGGCGACGGGTTGTTAGGGTGATGAATGAGCAATGATGATCGACGGCGTGATACTTACGATGGAAGGTGTTGTGAGCAATGAGGTAGTTGAAGATAGTGCTAGAATTGAAGAAAACGATGCACTAGATCTAATGAGTCAGGGCTATGAAAAGGCTCTTTGGGTAAATTTGAAATTATTATATTTGGCCGTTCTAGATTGGAGAAGTGGATGATGAATGGTGCGATGGGTTCGGCAAGAGCTGTGTGCTGTAAGGATATGTTCAATTGTTTGGAGTAGGGCGAAAAGATTGTGATAGGTAGATGGTAGATTGGGTAAGTGATGGCAATGGCAGGGGCTCAAACCAGGTTCAAGCCATTTCATGGGTATTGCGTCTTTGGGTGATCGAGGCAGGTGCAAAAAGTCTAGTTGGGATGGATTGTAGTAATTGTGATGGCTTAGGTTTGCATTTTTGCAGTCCATTGCATCTAACGACTTTATGCAGCTGGCTTGATTTGCCAAAGTAGACACTTGCAATCCCATGAATGGGTACAAACCCATTTTGAGTCTCCAATGTTGCCATTGTTTATCCAAATTACCATCTTCCCGTCACCATCTCCTCGCTTGACATCATCAAACAGATCACTACCGCTCATAGTTCCAGCCTAACCCATCGTGTCATTCATCATATTGACAAGCCTTTTCATTAGCCCTTGCCCCATCAGATCTAGCACATTGTTGTCTTAATTTCGATACTAAATTCATTTACCCATCACTTGCAACACGCAAGTAGCGGTGACTGTTCACCTCCGCTACCATAACCATTACTATCTCCATTAGCATCACAACCACTTATCGTTGTTAGAACTCATCTTTGCCGTCTACGTTGCTAGTCGCCTGCCACATAAACCATTGCCTAGCGCCTGCAATAGATCTGCCAACCATTCTTGAGTGTTTTTTTTTTTGGGTTAGCTTGTTAGTACACACCCATGTCAGTACACACACTCCATGTTAGCCACCCCCACTAGGGATCGATACCAAGACCTCAAGTGTTGAAACGAGGTATCTCCACGCATTCCACCGGTCGAGCGATGGATCTGGGTGTAACCATTCTTGAGCTTGATTTTTAACTGCCATCACCATTTGAACCGAGACCCGAGCTCAAATTTGATCATATCCCCCCCCTGGATTTGCATTTCAGCAACATCGGAACACATCTGCATCCAATCGGCTCTCCGAACATACCCATAAGACGTGCATGCGATCTGCGTTCTGAAAGTTGTCTCCGCCCATTGCTATTGCCAATCAGAACACCAGGTCTGCCTGCAAACCCACCATCACAAAACCCACTTGATACAAATCTTATCATCATTGCCCAATCTTGCTCTATTATCGATTTGAATATGCTGCTGGATTTTGTTTGTATTTATCTCGTGTCCTCCATCAAGCACCATCGATGCCACCGTCACCTCCATCTTAAAAAATAATTCACGACAGTACTTGAGCTTTAATTTTTGGTTTAATATTTCTTTCTTATTAGGACATTATTATCAGCTGTGAGTATAGTTTACTTACATGTTGTGCAGTGTTTGCTTGTGTCTTCACTCGCTGTTGTGGGTGTAGTTTACTCACATGTTGCATGTGTGTATTTAAGAGGATTTTGTATGTGAATGGCTATTTGGTAGCTCAGTGGTTGTAGAGTTTAGACGGCCTATTATTTGAAGAGAAGATTCAACAACAGAAAGCTCTATCTACCAACAAGCAGCACTTGAAGATCTAGTATTCAAACATGTGGTGTGTCAGGGAGAGTGGTGGCCTGTGCTGATCATCATAGTCTTCTTTGTATGTGTTCTAAGCTGCGCATGGTTGATATCCTTGCTCCAGATTTGTGAAAGCAGCACCAGATTTGTTGTTTCTGTTGTTGTTAATAATAATAATAATAATAATAATTATTATTATTATTTACACGCGCGCACACACACACCTACTCACACCACAATGAGATTTCACCACAATGGGTACTCGAACCGATGACCTCGTGTTGAGTCTACCACCCAGGCATGAGTAAGGACCCACGTTGGTAGTTTTATTTTGTTGATTTACAGGTGGCTCTCGGAAGTTGTCCAGACCTGTTTTCTTAACCTTAACCGGTCGTGTTTTGTCATGTTAGGCATTTTGACCTGACCTATTATTGTCATGTTTAAAGGATGCATATGGATGGACGGCATTGATAAAACACATGCATCAACATGGGGCCCAGATGGGGCCCACAGATGTAGTGAATTTTGAAATCTAATCTCAAGTCCTGCAATATCTACTATTGGGTTGGACTGGATGATATGATGATACTTAGGATACGTTGTTACCTCATCGAATCTATTAATTTGAACCAATTGTGCAAACCTGTGCACCTAAGGCATTTGGTAACTGTCTCAATCAACACGTTTTGGGCACACCTATTTTGCTTACTTAACCGTGCTCCCCCAACTGGAATCTGCATTTGGATGTGATCCTCCCATCTTTGGAATGGATCTTCTGGTCTGCATTGCCTACTCTAACTTGGTCGGGGCCTTGGGGCCCACCTTGATGTATTTATTTTATATCTGTTTTGCTAGATCATTTTAGGACATGAGCCAAAAAAAAATAAAATGAAGCACATTCAATTCTTAGGTGGACCATAGTACAGGGCCACTGTTTTTTATAGCATGGTCACCTGAGATTTGGAACTTCTTCATGCTTGGGCTTGTCCTAAATTGATATGGCACAATGGATGAATGGTGTGGATATAGAATACCTTGCATCAAGGTGGGCCCTATGGACGAGACACAACGAGAGAGAGCCCATGTTTTAGTGGTAAGCCCCACTGTGGGATGGTCGTTTCCCAAAAATATACCGGATTTAGGGTTCCAGCTAGAATTATTAGAGCATTTGTCAATTAAATGAAGATCGATGGTGTATGCCTCCTTTCATAAATTGAAAGGCCGATATGGTACCAGGTTGGACACCACACCAACGGTCTGGATTATGGAACCAGGACCCGGTTTTCCAAACTGAATAAACATTTGTACCCTGCAGAGATGCAGGGCTCTCAATAAGCCTAACCGAAATTTCGCATTAGGAGAATGCGTTGATCATCTTTCCATCGAATATAGATCACTCACTCCTTTACTTTTAAACCATCCATTTCATAGTTATTAATTGGATGCTTAAGATGGTCAGAAAATCCATAATGGGACCCACGGCTTGGATACTCTGTATGGCTGTATGTCAATGCCACATGTGAGGAGGAAGTCTCACCATCATTTTTAAAATTTTCCAAAACTAACATTGGAGCTGGCCCCTCATTGGATAGGACGCTGAGTTTCCGGCAACACAAGGCCATGCGAGCCCCACACTGATGTTCATGTGAAATCCACCTGGTCCATATCTTTTGCAAGCTCATGTTAGAATGAGAACAAAAAATGTGTTAGATGCAAGACCCAAGTGGGCCACACCACAGGAAATAGTAAAGATGGAAATGTTCACCCTTTAGACCTTGGGCTCCCTGTGATATTTATATGCCATCGAAACCGTTCATAAGATTATATCCACCACGATCAATGGAAAACATAAATATCAACCAGATCTAAAACTTTTGTAAGCCCTGGTAAGGTTTCAATGGTGGGCCTTCAGTTCCCACTTTTTATTGTGGTGTACCCCACTTGAGTCTTGGATCTATTACATTTTTGGGCTCTCATCGTAACATTAGTGGGAGAAACTGATGGACGGAGTGGATTTCCCATGGAACTCACATGGCCCCAGGAACACGCTGCAGGGAACTTCCGTCTGGTTTGGGATTCAATGGGACGTGGACTGCCTTCAGCGCATGCCTACAGGGATATCCAATTCTTAGGTGGACCGCACCACAGAGAGCAGTTGTGATTGAATCGTCACCATTAAAAGATTCATGGAGTCCACTGGAATAATGTTTATTTGCCATCCTAACTATTGATAATGTCACAAAGACCTAGATGAAGAGACCACACAAATATCATCTTAATCCAAAGCTTTTGTGGCCTATAAGAAGTGCTCCATTGAGATTTGGATATGCTTCAGTTTTTTGGATCGTGCCTTAAAATGAGTTTTCAATTTGAATAGATGGACGGTGAGGATATAATCCCATACATCACGGTGGGCCTCACGGTCTTACCCACCTTGGATCCACCGAAGTCACACCCAATGTTGAAACCTTCCTAGGGCCCACTGACTGGTGGGATGTTTATTTGCCATCTAATCTGTTTCGTAAGGTTACACAGGCCTTTGGATGAGGGAAACCCAAATGTTAGATTGATCCAAAACTTTTGTGACTCCTAAAAGTTTTGAATGATAGGTGTTCAATTCTCATTGTTTCTTGTGGTGCGGTCTACTTGAGCCTTGAAGCAATGGATACCGCTGCAGGCAATCCCCGTTCCCATTTGATCCTTCAAAGAATACAGTTTTTTTTTTTTTTTGGTTAGCTTGTTAGTACACCCACTGTCAGTTCACACGTCACTGTTAGCCACCTGATGCAGAGTGGGTCACGGACAGTTTCATGGCCAAGATGGATCAGAAAAGGCCCGGTCGACGACAGAAGTGATTTGGACCATCGGACCTTAGATCGGGCGTATCTCGCAATCCGGAATAGTTACCTGACGTAAAATATATGATTTTGGGGTAGAACGAGCTACTTTAGCCAACTAACCCCTCTACGCCGGGTTGCGACGCCTGGAATTGCGAAAAACCCCTGGATCGACGGTCGTTTCCCTGCTTTAATTTTGTTTTTACTATAAATAGTAAGTTTTAGTTTGATTATAACTCTTCATCCGTCGGGCTTTAAGAGTTGCGCCCAACATGAAACGAGCTTAGAATAATTAGGAGAACGGTTTGGTGAAGCCAAATAGGACACTTACTATTTTTGGCCGAAAACCTTGCGCACTAGTAGACATCACGACCGTCTATAAATAGTAAGTTTACTATTTATAGTAAGTCGCAGATTCTAGGAGTTTTAGTTGTAGTTTGATTCTGATTTCTTTCCCATTGCTTGGTACCCCTATTTAAAGGGTTGTGAACTCGTTTTTAGTCATTAATTAATCAAGTTCAAATTTATTAGAATTTATTTCTATTTCTTGCTTTCTTTCCTCGTGGATTCGAGAAGTCTTTGTGAGGAGTCCAGAGAAGCTCCGTGGATTCGGAGTAGTTATCCTCATCATGTTCATCCCTGCGTCAATTGGTATCAGAGCGAGGATTCCCCTCGGGCCGATGACAAACAATGAAGGTATGAATCAAAATCCTGTGGACGGTGATCCAGAGATTCGTTATCTTTCGGAAAGAATGTAAGCTTTTCACTGGGAGAGTCAATTGACCATGCAAGGGATGCAGGCAACCCTCGACCGTCTTGCGGATGCGCTACTTCCGCCCCGAGCCCTAGGCAATGCTCCACCACCTATGGTTGCTCCACCACTCATGGTGGCTCCACCACCCATGGTTGCTGTACGACGCAACCCCGATTTTCGTAGAGCACTACTAGTGGTAAACCGTAGGGCTACGCCAGATGATTCAAGTTCTAGCGACGAGGACCTTAATGAGGGTTTTGTCCGACGACCAATCCATGGAGGCGATCACCTAGATCGTGATGAAAGAGACTATCGAGGTAAGGCTGAACTTCCTAGTTTTAATGGTTTATTACGTATAGAAGATTTTCTCGATTGGCTAGCCGAAGTAGAGAGGTATTTTGATTACATGGACGTGCCAAATCATAAAATGGTAAAATTGGTAGCGTTTAAGTT
Source organism: Magnolia officinalis (assembly GCA_021015155.1). Taxonomy (NCBI): domain Eukaryota; kingdom Viridiplantae; phylum Streptophyta; class Magnoliopsida; order Magnoliales; family Magnoliaceae; genus Magnolia; species Magnolia officinalis. Next base: position 71,115,357 of record JAJHSJ010000003.1, read on the forward strand.
AAAATCTAGTGCTTCTGCATGGTGGGAACAATTACAACTCTCACGAGCCCGCCAGAATAAGGAGCCGATCTCATCATGGCCACGGATGAGACGTCTTCTTCGATCACGATTTCTCCCCAGTGACTATGAGCAAATATTATTCCAGCAATACCAAAATTGCCGACAAGGAAATCGAACTGTCACAGATTACACTAAAGAATTCCAGCGGTTGGCTACACGAAACGATCTGTCAGAATCTGAGTCACAGAAGGTGGCACGATTTATAGGTGGGTTGCGATCGACAATTCAGGACCGAGTTCAAATGTACCTAGTCGGGACCGTGGATGAAACAGTTCAATTGGCGGGTAGGGCAGAAATACAACTTGCAAGAGTTTCTGCTCGTCCCTATCCTTCAACTCGACCCCCCATGACGGGTCCCACGCAGGATCCAGTGCTGACACGAGGAAAAGATCCAGTAGGAGAATGTCCTCAACCTCCTATAACCGCAAACCGTGATACGGAGAGTGGCTCATCTAGACCTCAACGTGCAGCACCCACAACAGCGGGCCCGAGTAGGATTCCAAATCCTTATGCTCGGCCAAGGTCGAAAAACTGTTACCACTATGGCCAGTCAGGCCACTTATCAGACACTTGTCCTCAACGTCCCGCAGCACACTTGACTATAAACGAAGGGGGCACTGAAGATGAGGCCGTAGAAGAAGACCATGACTATGACGAACATGAACAAACCACTGAAGAAATAACAGGTGGCGATAAAATGACGGGTGAGGATCGTGGCGAATTTCTAGTTGTGAGGCGATTACTGTATACCCCACGAAAGGAATTACATCTACATCGACACAGTATATTTCGTACTCGGTGCACTGTCAATGGAAAAGTCTGTGATGTGATCATAGACAGTAGTAGTAGCGAGAACATCGTCTCAAGAGTGATGGTGGACAAGTTGCGGCTACCAACGACGAAACATCCTTCCCCGTATTCAATTGGCTGGATAAAAAAGGTGAATGAGACCAATGTAACTGAACAATGCACTATCTTATTTTTAATTGGTAAAAATTATAAGGATCAGATACTTTGTGATGTGGTCGACATGAAGCTTGCCACATGCTACTCGGTCGACCCTGGCAGTCAGACCGTGATGCGACCCATCGGGGACGAGACAATGTCTACGTATTCGTCAATGATAGTCAAAAAATAATCCTTGCCCCTATGACACCAGAGAACCACCCGGAAACTTCTAAAGTGGAGGGGAGTTCCCTCTTGACCATTTGGGATTTCATGGAGGAATCCAAGGAAACCGGCGAGGTATACGCCGTAGTGGTGAATGACGAGGAAGAAGAACCCTCAAACATCCCTCCAAGTTTAAGACTGTTGCTAAACAAATTTAAACAAGTCTGGCCTGAGGATTTACTTGATGGATTGCCCCCCATGAGTGACATCCAACATCACATAGACCTCGTCCCTGGGACTAGCCTACCCAACCGCCCTCATTATCGGATGAGTCCGAAGGAGTGTAAGATACTTCAGGGGCAAGTGGAGGAATTGATCCGTAAGGGTCTTTTGAGAGAGAAAGCATGAGCCCATGTGCCGTACCAGCATTATTAACACCAAAAAAAGATGGAAGCTGGCGCATGTGTGTCGACAGCCGGGCAATCAACAAAATTACCATCAAATATCGGTTCCCAATACCACAGTTTGATGACATGCTCGATATGCTAGAAGGGGTCAAGGTGTTCTCTAAACTAGATCTAAGGAGTGGGTACCATCAGATTCGTATCCGATCTGGTGATGAGTGAAAAACGACATTCAAGACCAAGGAAGGGTTGTATGAGTGGCTGGTCATGTCATTCGGCCTATCGAACGCATCGAGTACTTTTATGCGTTTGATGAATCAGGTTTTAAAACCGTTCACTGGCTGGTTTGTAGTAGTTTATTTTGATGACATATTGATATATAGCCAGGATGAGGTGGAGCACAAGAAACATCTTAGGCAGGTGCTGCAGGTCCTACAAATTAATAAGTTGTACCTCAACTTGAAGAAGTGTAATATTTTAACTGACAGCCTGTTGTTTCTAGGATTTGTTGTAACGTCCACAGGCATTCGTGTGGACGATGAAAAGGTGCGAGCTATTAGGGAATGGCCGATCCCAACAAACATTCATGAGGTGATGAGTTTTCACGGGTTGACGACTTTTTATCATCGATTTGTGCGAGATTTTAGCACATAGTCACGCCTATAACAAATTGCATAAAAAAAGGACCGTTCCAGTGGACCGATAAAGCTGACAAGAGCTTTCATGAGATCAAGCATCGTTTATCTACAATAACGGTCTTGGTGCTTCCTAATTTCGACAAATTGTTTGATGTTGAGTGTGACACTTCAACGTTGGAATTGGGGGAGTATTATCATAGGAAGGCAGGCCGGTAGCCTTCTACAGCGAGAAGCTCAGCGAAGCCCGAAAGAAGTGGTCGACTTATGAGCTTGAGTTGTACGCAGTTGTTTAGGCGCTGCGACATTGGCGGCGTTATCTGATTCAAAGAGAGTTTATTCTATACACTGACCATCAAGCATTAAAGTTTATTAATAGTCAGACTAATGTGAATCGTGTGCATGTTAGATGGGTTACATTTTTACAGGAATTCACGTTCGTTTTGAAGCACAAGTCAGGGCAACAGAACAAGGTGGCTGATGCACTTAGCCGTCGTGCATCACTAGTTACGATAAGCAACAAGGTAGTCGGTTTCGATTGTCTCAAGGAGCTGTATACCGAGGATGAGGATTTCAAAGATTCTTGGGTGAAGTGCCAAGAAGGTCACCTCAGTGACCTTCATATACAAGACGGTTTTCTCTTCAAGGGGAATCGATTGTGCATCCCCCAAAGTTCTCTGAGGGAGTAAATTATTCAGGAGCTACATGGAGGTGGCCTCGGTGGACACCTTGGGCGAGACAAGACTCGAGCTCTTGTGGAAGAGCGGTATTACTGGCCGCAATTAATACGTGATGTGGGAAAAGCCGTACAACGTTGTCATGTTTGTCAGACCTCCAAGGGGCAATCTCAGAATACGAGCCTCTACATCCCGTTACCTGTGCCTAACGGTCCTTAGGAGGATTTATCAATGGACTTCGTGCTTGGTCTCCCATGGACACAACGCGGTATGGATTCAGTGCTCGTGGTGGTAGATCATTTCTTTAAGATGACACATTTTATCCCATGCAAGAAGACTCTCGATGCAACACACGGGGCGAATTTATTCTTCAGGGAGGTCGTACAGCTACACGGGGTCCCTAAGACCATCACTTCTGATCGTGACACGAAGTTCATTAGCCACTTTTGGCGGACTTTGTGGACTCGATTCGATACATGACTTCAATTCAGCAGTGCTTACCACCTACAGATCGATGGGCAGACCGAAGTTGTGAATCGCGTTGGGAAACCTCCTTTGCTGTATTTCAGGAGAAAAACTGAAGCGGTGGGATTTGGCCTTGTCTCAAACAGAGTTTGCATTCAACAACATGGTGAACCGCTCGACAGGAAAATCATTGTTCCAGATTATCTATGGACGAGTGTCTCGCCACACGCTTGACTTGGTCCATCTGCCCAAGCACCCAAGCACGAGCATTGCAGCAGAACATATGACAGACGAGATCATGGATATCCATGCGGAAGTGCAGACTAAGTTACATGCCTCGAACGAGAAGTACAAGGAACAAGCGGACAAGCACCGGCGACAAAAAGTGTTCAAGGTGGGCGACCGCGTTATGGTCCATCTGCGCAAAGAGAGATTTCCAACCGGGACGTACAACAAGTTGAAAAATAAAAATATTGGACCCGTCCCAATCATTCGAAAGATCAATGACAACGCGTATGTTATTGATCTTCCAGATGACATGGCTATCTCACAGACTTTCAACGTCGCGGACCTGACCGAGTATCACGAACTAGCACAGGATGAGAACTCGAGGACGAGTTCTTTTGAAGTGGAGGAGACTGATGTAGAGTGGGTCGCAGACAGTTTCATGGCCAAGATGGATCAGAAAAGGCCCGGTCGACGACAGAAGTGATCCGGACCGTCGGACCTTAGATCGAGCGTATCTCGCAATACGGAATGAGTTACCTGACGTAAAATATATGATTTTGGGGTAGAACGAGCTACTTTAGCCAACCAACTCCTCTACACTAGGTTACGATGCCCGGAATTGCAAAAAATCCTTGGATCGACGGTCGTTTCCCTGCTTTAATTTCGTTTTTACTATAAATAATAAGTTTTAGTTTGATTACAACTCTTCATTCGTCGGGCTTTAGGAGTTGCGCCCAACGTGAAAAGAGCTTAGAATAATTAGGAGAACGGTTTGGTGAAGCCAAATAGGACACTTACTATTTTTGGCGAAAACCTTGCGCACTAGTAGACATCACGACCGTCTATAAATAGTAAGTTTTCTATTTATAGTAAGTCGCGGATTCTAGGAGTTTTAGTTGTAGTTTGATTCTGTTTTCTTTCTCATTGCTTGATACCCCTATTTAAAGGGTTGTGAACTCGTTTTTAGTCATTAATTAATCAGGTTCGAATTTATTAGAATTTATTTCTATTTCCTGCTTTCTTTCCTCGTGGATTCGAGAAGTCTCTGTGAGGAGTCCAGAGAAGCTCCGTGGATTCGGAGTAGTTATCCTCATCACGTTCATCCCTGCGTCAATTAGTATCAGAGTGAGGATTTCCCTCGAGCCGATGACAAACAATGAAGGTATGAATCAAAATCCCGTGGATGGTGATCCAGGCAAACAATGAAGGTTTGAATCAAAATCCTGTGCAGATCAAAAACTCAAGTAAGTCACCATGTGATGTGTATTTGATCTCCCGCCATGATGGTGGGATAACTCAATATCACAGGGGAGTGGACTAGGTGCGGTCTGGCCTAACCCGAGTCGCGCAACCCTTACCATGGGGCCCACCTTGATAAATGTATCTCACATCCACTTCATCCATCTGTTTTTCTACATCATTTTAAGGCATTAGCCCAAAAATGAAGCAAATCCAGATTTCAAACAGACTGTGCTTATAGGAAACAACAATGATTAAACGTCGCACCATTAAAAGTTTCCTAAGGTCAGCTATAATGTTTATGTTATTTTTATTTGACATCTAACCCATTGATAAGGTCACAATGTAAAAAAACAAATACCCTTGGTCCAAAACTTTTGTGGCTCATGAGAAGTTTCTAATAGAATGTTTGGATCTTAATTTGTTTTTTATTTTTTTGTTTGTTTCCAGACGCGCACACACACCCCCACCCACTCATGCCCTAGTAGGATTTCACCACGTATGGGAACTCAAACCCTTGACCTGTTGTTGAAACTCTTGTGAGTTTACATTAGTGCAAGAGTAACAACCCAGGATTTTAAGTTGCTTAGGATAAGTTACTTATGCCACAACTTAGTTTCTACTTGTTAAGAAGATAAACATGTTTGTTAGACAACATAGTAATCAACTCCACTCTTTCGTTTCTCCCGTGCCTCTCTCCAACAACTTATGAAAGGTAGAAAAGTTAAAAAAAAAAAATCAAGTGAAGTGATTAAGTACTTTTAAGTAAAAAAGTTACTTGTAACAAATCATAAACCAAACTTATCTGAAATAACTTACTTATCTATTGTTGTAGGTGTTGAAGACTCGCGGAAGCATACAGAGACGAATCAAGTAAAGTATTACAATCACACAATCAAGCCCAAGCACAAAGACTCTGAATTTAACATTGGAAAAACCCTTATGGAAAAAAACCACGGCACAAGTGATAGTAATCACTATGAAAGCAGAAAGTTACAATAGATAAAAGAGAACACTCGATTTGAACAAGCTTCGAATCTCCCCTTACAAGCTCTTAAAAACCCTAAGAACGAATTAAAAAGACTTGATATACTCCCTAATCCTGATTACACTCTTATATATAGCCTTAAAGAGAATCACAATAAAAATCGGAAACAAATCCCACAGATACGCAACTTTACATAACTTTACGCATATGTTCGATGACACCTTTGATGAGACTTCAATGTCATTAAACTAAACACTTAAATGTTCCAAGGATTAAATATAAAAATACTGGATTTTACCGATGGCATTAAGCAGGCCTTCGATGTCCTCGAACAACTTTTGATGGCATCAGCAACCTTCGATGACATCGAATAGGGCACCAAAAATGTCCAGCAACCAATTCGATAAATTCTGAATTTTTTCCGATGACATTGAGTCGATTTCAATGGCATCAAAGTCTACTCAATGACATCGATCCTATCATCGACAAATTGTTGAATTTACATATTTAAGACATTAATCAACAGTAAGTAGAAAAAAATAAATATTTGGTGGTATCTAAATAGGACTTAAATGTCATTCTCAATTATTTCTCATGGTATGGTCCGCCTGAGATTTGGATCTGGTAAATTGTTTAGCTTGTGCTTTAAAATAATCTAGCAAAACATATGGACAACATGAATAGAGATTACATACATTGAGTAGGCCCCACAGCGAGGTCTGCATTGTCTTGGGTGAGGCCGGGCCATAACTAATCCACTCCCATCATATCCAAAGCTTGTGTGGGCCCAAAAGGTTTCAATGGTGGACATCTCTATTATTACTTGTGTTGTAGCCCTCTTGTGTTGGATCTACTTCATTTTTGTGCTCGCCTCTTAAAATAATCTGACAAAATTGATGGATAGAATGACTATTAGATGAAAATCCAATGGTACGGGGCTATTAAGGGGTATGGAATTGCATTGGTCTCATGTATAGGTGGGCATCGAGCCGAGTCGAGTCGAGGTGGGCCAAGCTCAGCTCGGCTTGTCCATGCTGTACTCGAGCTCGGCCTCTAGCTCAATAATGAAGCTTGGCTTGTTTGCCAAAGCTGTCAAGTCGAGTTCGAGTTGAGCTAGTGGTTCGAGTCGAGTCAAGTTTACCTCGAGTCGAGCTCGAGCTTGTTAGGTGAGAGAGTAATGGATTCTGTTCTTGATCCTCCTCCATTGATGAAAAATTCAAAAATCTTACGAGAATCAAAGCAAAACCCAATGAAAAAACTAAATAAAGCTTCAAATCGAATGAGGAAACCTGTAAGAACCGATCTGTTCTTGATCTTTTTCCACCAGCAGAAATTCAAGTACTAAAAAAGAAATAAAGCAGAACACAGATCAAAAGTCCAAGTAAAGAGCTTTAGCTAATCAGATCATTGGATTTCCTTGAAGCTCTAACAAATCTGAGAAGAACCCATCTTAGATTTCTTGGGTTTCTCGTCCAAGAAGTAAATCTCAAGAGATTGAAATCATACTATTGTGGAGCTGAAATAAAAATTGGTGGTGGTGGTTCGGGCGGGTGTGCGGCTGGTAGCGAGTAGAGAAAGAGAAGAGAGGAAAAGGGAAAGGGAAAGGGGGTGCATGCGGTCGGGTAGAGACTCTAGGGTTTTTTTTTTAAAAGTTAAAAGTTAAAACTTATATTAATATATATAAAATATAATATAATATTTAATATATTTATCAATCGAGCTGAGTCGAACTCGAGTTCGAGCTTCGAGTCGAGTCGAGTCGAATTGAAATGCCCCTTGGTCGAACTCGGCTCGAACTCAACTTGAGCTTTAAATAATTAGCTTGACTCGGCCCGAATCGACCATTCAAGCCTAGTAAATCTGAGCTGACTCGAGCCGAGTCGAGCGAGTTTTTCGAGCTAGCTTGACTCGTGAACAACCTTAGTCTCATGCAAATTCCATTCAACATATGGAACCTGTTCACCACGCCAAGTGTAGGGTCGCGATGTAGTAATAATCTCGGTAAGATCGAGGTCGAATCCACAAGGACTGATCTTGTGCGTTTCTGAAATTAACTAGAAGTAGAACTAGAAGAAGATGTAAAACTAATTCTAAAGTGATTGAGAGAGTAATTATGAATGAAGTAATTAAAACTAAAAAGTTAAAGGTGGGAACTAGGGTGCCAAGGATCCACTTGTAGTGATCAGGGAGCCCTCTTGCTTAATTCGAGTAACACAATTAGAATTAGAGTCCATCCTATCCAATTGGAAAATACATCAATAAAACCAAATCTGAACTTCCATTGACCTAATTCTTAATGAAGGAGAATTATGATAATTGGCAGGGATTCTATCACCAAACCATGCCCATGAGACAATGACAAACAACAGGATTTATCAATCCCATAATCTCAAAGCAGGAGAATTGTGAAGATTAGGAAGGATACCATCACCCTACCATGCCCAAGGGATAATGGTGAACAATAAGACTTACTAATTTCACAATCTCAAATCAGAAAAAGAAGATATTCAAAGCTATTGCAGATCTACTGTAATTTGAGTCACAATAAACCATTAAAAACTAAAAGTATTCCTTAAATATCAAATTGGAATCCATGAAGTTCAACATAAACATGAATTAAAGCAATAGAAACATCCCATCATGCTACAAGCTTCACCTCTTAACATAAGTAAGAGGTTTAGCCAACCATAGACATGATTGAATTTAAAACCCTGGAAGAAAGCATGAAAATAACTAAGGAAGAGGAAGAAAAACTTTTAGCGACAGCTTCTCCACCCTTTTGCTCAACTTCTTAAACCCTAGAAGATGCCTAGGAACATCCTCGGGAGTCCTAATTATAGTTGTGGAACTCCAAATTTCGCACCTAGTTGGAAAACTCTAGAAACCGCCTCAAATTTATGTAATTTGCTAAAATACACTTCACTCTGCGCAGTTTTCCAAAATAGACTTTATTCTGCGCAATTTCACCAAATGAACCAGAGTTTCAGAATATGTTTTTTCAAGACGATTTTATGATTTTTTTTTTTTTTTTTTAACTTCAAATATTTGATTCTCTTCATTCCTCACTTGATTTTCTTGGATCTTTGACATGTCAATTCTTCAATCTTGGTCTCCTAAGATCCATCTATTGCCTTGGTGATTCTTGAGCAGCAAATCCATACTTTTAGCACCCTTCTCAATTCAAGCTCTTAAATTCACCTTGCGACACAAACATGAGTAAAATAGAACATTAAGCATTATCATGTTAATAAAACCAAGATATAAATGGGAGATAATATGTAATATTTGACCCTCAACACAATCCCCAACCAACATTTTACTAGTCCCGAGCAAAGTATGTGACAACTCCAATTAGAACAATTCCAAACATTGAGTTCCATGGGCAAAGGTTCAATTCTTTACTTTCATGATAACATTGATAATTAAAAGAGCATTTAGGACAACCAAAACCTAAACCGAAACTTGCCTTATAGTTCATCTTTTAATTCCCTCTTTTATTCCTCCAGCTTTTGATTTTTTCCATCGATGACTTTCACGTTATGTCAACCTTTTTAAAGATCTTTAATAGGCGTCCTTTTCGAAGATAACTATTTTTTAGCTGGGTATTATTATTATTATTATTTTAAACATGATGGACAAATTCCCTAGGTGGGTTCCTTTCATGCTAAATAATCACCAAGTTAACAATTCAATGTTGACTAAAGCTTTAATGTGACTGCTAGATGTGGCATGTGAAATCATAACTCGATCAATGTTTCAAATTTCTACTCATGGATTAATAACTCGAACTTAACTTTGAAATCTCCAAGTAACTGAATCCAAAGGATATAAATCATCAACATTAAGCATCTTATACTTCTATTTTTCAAAAAATTTCTAATTTTCTGCACTTTTTTTTCCACAAGTTTTGCTCAAAGATTAGGAGAACAACTGATGATGTAACCTGCCTAATCCATACCCCCAACCTAAAATCTATATTTTCCTCAATGAAAAAGAGATAAGCATTCAATGCAAACGAGGCAATGAAAATAAAGGAGAAGTGAGGGAAAGGTAGTACCTAAAGAATGAATTTTGAGGCTTTTTCACAAGGATCTCAATGTGAAGATGGGTTAACATAAGAATTTAAACCAACGGAAAGCAAACTATCATAAACGATGAAAAACAAACTATCCTAAACAGCGAAAAGTAAACTATCCTAATCCTAAAGTATATGAAAGCAATAATCTTAAACTAGGAAAGCAGGAGAAAACTATTCAGTCATGCCGCAAGGTTCCTCCTCCGGCCAGTATCTTGATAAATTCATCAGTAGGTTTCTCAACAAGATCATCCAAAAGCCATTTTTGCAATAGACTTAGATGCCTTGGAGTATGATTTTCCAGAGAAATTTTTGGGCCTCAGCAAAAAATCATCGATGAATCGCCTGAGGTATCCAAAGTATATATGATTCACTTGTGATAGATAAATTTTCAAAGTTAGAGCAATATGGTGAATCAGAGATTACAAGTAAGTGAAATTCAGAAAAATTCTCAGTTAGGTTCAATTTTCAGTTCCTCCTCCTTTGATGGTAAACATTCAGGATCTGTGGAAGGACGTTCTTCAGAGTAAGGGTTCTCTCGGTCAGTATCAACTACTGAGGTATTGTCTCGTAAGGTATTCACCATATTTTGTATCATGAGATCATTTGAATCTTCAAAGTGTGCCAAGTAATCTTCTAGAGAGTCGAAATATTCAGCTGAAAGGAGTTCATTCACCACATCGAGTCCGTGATGATATGCCTAATAACTCCTTTATCTTTTTCGAGAGTAGAAATGAGCATACTCTCCTGTTTTTCTCAAGGTGGGATGAAATCACCACTAGGTATGTCTCTTCTTGACCTAAATAAACTTGTTCAAGATCAACGGGCAAATGTTTTAGGTCAAACTTCGGTATCTTGAAGCTAGACGGTAGAGGCATTACATCACTTTGGGGGTAAATCTTCAAATTGTGGCCTCCACCGGTTAACTTCAAGTACCGGCGCAGTTTCAAGCATGACATCCATCTCCCTAATCGTGTCATCATCCAAATCAGGGGAGTGGGTTGAACACGTCTCAAGAGGGTTAGAGTATAGAGTCAGGAGTGCTTTATCTACCACGAACGAGTCAATCATGTTAATGCCATGGGCCTCATCATCATCCTCCACATGTTTGCTCATATTGAAAAAGATATTAAGCTCCAATGTTATATTTTCGAAAGATAAACTCATAACTTCATTCCTACAATTAATGATTGCATTTGATGTAGCAAGGAATGAACGACCAAGAATGACAGGAATATGAGTGCTCATGTCCATGTCGGGTTGAGTATCCAGGACAATAAAATCTACTAGATAATAGAATTTGTCAACTTAGACCAACACATCCTCAACGATCCCTCTCGTTACACGAATTGATCGATCGACAAGTTGTAATGTGGTCCGGGTGGGTTTTAATTCACCTATGCCCAGTTGTTCATAAACTGAGTAAGGAATTAGATTAACACTTGCTCCCAAGTCAAGAAGTGTGTGCTCGATTCAGTAGTTCCTAATTACACAAGTGATGGTTGGGCTATTAGGGTCTTTGTACTTTTGTGACACATCTTGCTTAAGGATGACGCTCACTTTTTCTATCGGAAAAATTCTCTGTTGAATAGTTTACCGCCTCTTGCTAGTGCATAGATCTTTCAGAAATTTGGCGTATGAAGGGATTTGTTTAACGACATCCAGTAGAGGGATGTTGACCTTCACTTGTTTAAGCACCTCTAGAATATCCAGAGAGTTTGACAGAGGTTTTGGTGCAATCAACCGCTGAGGGAATGGAGCAATCGACCTACCTCGAGGTTTCGATTCTAACCCATTGGGGCAATGCTAGGTCTATCATCTGTGTCTTCTTTTGAGTCCTTCAAATTTTCAGTCTTTACCAGAATAGATTTGTCAATTATTTTACCACCCCTAAGAGTGGTGATAGACTTAGATTGTTCCATATATTGATTTGAAGAACTTGGGTCACTAATTTCGTATTGCGGTTTAGGGTTTGGGAGAGGTTGGGCCGGAAAGCTCCCTTTCTCCCTAATCGAAAATTTTGTCTCACACCCTTGTATGGCCTTTGAAAGGTCATGAATGGCCTTTGATAGACTTAGATTGTTCCGCATATTGATTTGAAGAACTTGGGTCACTAATTTCGTATTGCGGTTTAGGGTTTGGGAGAGGTTGGGTCGGAAAGCTCCCTTTCTCCCCAATCGAAATTTTTGTCTCACACCCTTGTATGGCCTTTGAAAGGTCTTGAATGGCTTGCAATATACTCTAATTGAAAAGCTCTTGATTTTGAAGGTGTTTTAAGACTAGATCCTCTTGAAGGTTCCCTTGATTCAGGAATTGGTTAGGGAATCCTTGAGGAGTAGCAGTTTGTCCATTCCTCCAGCTGGAGTTGTATGTATTTGAGGTGGGTCCACTGAAAGGTCTTTGGTAGTTGTTCACAACATTTGACTGTTCATTCAGAATTTCTTGAAAAGCAGGTCTTGTTGAACAATTTTTAGTTGCATGTATGTTGCAAGCATAAATACCACAAACTACTTCCTTAGCCTTATCCTTCTGAACTTCCATGGCCTCGACTCTTCTTGCAAGATTGGCCACCCCTGCACTCAAGTCATCTTCTTCTTTTAAAGTATACATTCCTCTCATTTCCTTTGATTGAGTAGGCTTAGAAGTGGTGGGTCATCTCCATGATTGTACGTTTTCAACAAGTCTGTCTAAATAATCCCACACATCATTGACATCTTTGTTCATGAATTCTCCATTGCACATCGTCTCGACCAATTGGTGCATGGAATATGTCAGTCCATCGTAAAAGAAATTTGTGATGTGCCACATTTCAAAATCGTGTTGTGAGCATGAACTAACAAGATCCTTGAACTGCTCCTAACATTGGAAGAATGTTTTATCTTCCTTTTAGGCGAAGTTCATTATTGACTTTCTGAGGGTGATCGTTTTATGATATGAGAAAATTTTCTTAGTGAACTCCCTTGTCATGTCGTTCCATCTACCAATTGATCGTGGACGTAGGGAGTGTAACCACGTCTTAGCCTTTTCTTTTAAGGAGAAGAGAAAGAGTTTCTGTCTGACTGTGTCCTCAGACACATTATGAAAGTATAGAGTGGCTATTATCTCATAAAACTTTTTCAAGTGTAGATATGGATTTTCATATTCAAGTCCATGGAATTTTGAAAGGAGTTGGATCACTCCAAGCTTGATATTCATGTCCTGCATTCTCTAGAAAAATAATGCAGGATGGTGTGATCACCTCCGCCGGTTGTAAATAATCTCGTAGAGTACTAGGCGGAGGTACATGATGCACCTCATTCTCATCATGAGATTCCTCAACTCGAAGTTGAGGTGGATTTGCAGCCATAACTTCTACTGACTCAAAGGATCTCAAGGGATGTCTAATCCTGTGATGGATAAGCAATCCTTCAACTAGTCCTCCTTCACTCAAGAGACGTTGAGTGTTATCACGGACCCACTTGGGCATGAAACACTCACAACCCTCAGTTTATAATCTAACCTAACCTAAGAAGAAAGAAAACTAAAGCAATAAGAAATAGAGAGGAAATTAGAAAGAGGTTACTAGATTGGAGATTTATATGTTAAGATCTTATAAAACAAAAAACTTAGTTTAGTTTCTAAAAATAAATTAGAAAAAACCCTAACCTAAAAATAAAACAAAAAATTAGTCTTAAAAATGAATTAGGAAAGTTTCCAAATCTAAAAATAGAAAGAAAAGTTAGTTTCTAAAAAATTAAAAAAGTTTCTAAATCCGGAAATAGAAAGAAAAGTTAGTTTCTAAAAATAAATTAGGAAAGTTTTTAAATATAGAAATAGAAAGAAAGAGAATTAGAAAGAAGTTACCAAATCAGAAGTTTCTATTTTAGAATCCTACAGAAGAAAAAGGAAAGTGAACTAGTTTCTAAAAAAGAACTAAGAAAGCAACCTAGTTTCTAAAAATAGAAAGTTAGTTAGTTTCTAAAAACAAAAAAAGGAAAGGAAATTAGTTTCTAAAAACGGATTAGGAAAGTTTCTAGAGAAAAAAAATAGTTTCTAAAAACAAATTAGGAAAGTTTCTATCCTAGAATTAGAAAGGAAAGTTTCCAAAAGCAAAAAAAAGGAAAGTTTCTAAACCTAGAAGTAGAAAGTTAAGTTAGTTTCTAAAACAATTCTGAAAAAACCCTAACTTAAAAATAGAAAGTAGAAAAATCATAATCTTAACCGAAGTCCAAAACTAATCAAATCCAGAAAACACAATTGTCAATCCCCGGCAACGGCGCCAAAAACTTGTTCACAACCCCAAGTGTAGGGTCACGATGTAGTAATAATCTCGGTAAGACCGAGGTCGAATCCACATGGACTGATTTTGTGCGTTTATGAAATTAACTAAAAGTAGAACTAGAAGAAGATGTAAAACTAATCCTGAAGTGATTGAGAGAGTAATTGTGAATTAAGTAATTAAAACTAAGAATTTAAAGGTGGGAACTAAGGTGCCAATGATCCACTTGTAGTGATCAGGGAGCCCTCTTGCTTGATTCAAGTAACACAATTAGAATTGGAGTCCTATCCTATCCAATTGGAAAATACATTAATAAAACCAAATATGAACTTCCATTGACCTAATTCTCAATGAAGGAGAACTATGATAATTGGTAGGGATTCCATCACCAAACCATGCCCGGGAGACAATGACAAACAACAAGATTTATCAATCCCATAATCTCAAAGCAGAAGAATTGTGAAGATTAGGAAGGATTCCATCACCCTACCATGTCCAAGGGACGATGGTGAACAACAAAACTTACTAATTTCACAATCTCAAATCAGGAAAAGAAGATACTCAAAGCTATTACAGATATATAATTTGAGTTACAATAAACCATTAAAAACTGAAAGTATTTCTTAAATATCAAATTAGAATCCATGAAGTTCAACATAAACATGAATCAAAGCAATAGAAACATCTCATCATACTATAAGCTTTACCTCTTAGCCCTAACTAAGAGGTTTAGCCAACCAGAGACATGATTGGATTTAAAATCCTAAAAGAAAGCATGAAAACAACTAAGGAAGAAGAAGAAAAACTTTTGGCGAAAACTTCTTCACCCTTTTGCTCCACTCCTTAAATACTAGAAGATGCCTAGGAACATCCTAGGGAGTCTTATTTATAGTTATGGAACTTCAACTTTCGTACCTAGTTGGAAACTCTATAAACCGCCTCAAATTTACGCAGTTTGTTAAAATAGACTTCACTCTGCACAGTTTTTCAAAATAGACTTCACTTTGCGCAATTTTACAAAATGATCCAAAGTTTCAGAATATATTTTTTCAGGACGATTTCAGGATTCCTTTTATTCACTTCAAATATTTAATTCTCTTCATTCCTCACTTGGTTTTCTTGGATTTTTGGCATGTGAATTCTTCAATCTTGGTCTCCTAAGGTCCATTCCTTTCCTTGGTGATTCTTGAGCATCAAATTCATGCTTTTAGCACCCTTTTCAATCCAAGCTCTTAAATTCACCTTGCAACACAAACATGAGTAAAATAGAACATTAAGCATTATCATGTTCATAAAACTAAGATATAAATGGGGGATAATATGCAATATTTGACCCTCAACAGAAACCATGGGAATGATTAGATTAATTTAAGTATAATATCATCCAACCCCAATAATAAATATTTGGGGATTTTTTATGAATTTTAAAATTTACCTCATCTAAGGGCCCCACGTTGATGCATCTTTTTTATCCATGCCATCCATCATATGTGCCCTCAAGGTGACCTTCGAGTTGCATATATGTATAGGTGACTAACATCAATTGTAATCTAATTTGTTGATGACAATTCCATATTCCACCAAAGGTGGGTTTAACTCAATCCTTTGTTTTTTCAAAGAAATGATTGGATCAAATATAAGATTAGATGGTCTAAATGCTATAGTATTTCCAAACATGGAATCATTATACAATAATTTTGTTAATTTCATCGAATGCAATTCCATACCATTGAATCAACCATTCCAATCAGGCTCATGTAATAGGGAGCGGATTACAAGCAAGCCCTTGGGCTACACATGCTCAACCCAAGACAACATGACCTTTACTGTAGGGCCCACCTTGATATATGTATTTTATATCTACAATGTCCATCTTTTTATAATATTATTTTAATACATGAGACCAAAAAATGAAGGTCCAAATATCAAGTTAGGAAACAGTGGTGATTAAATGCTCTACTATTAAAATCTTCCTAAGGCCTACCTTATTCTTTTCATAATATTTATTTGTCGTCCAACTTATTGATAAGGTCACATAAACTTGGATGAAGGAAAAATAAATATTATCTTCATCGAAAACTCTCATAGCCCATTAATGGTCAATCACCACTGTTTCCTGTGATATGTCGTGTTGGGTGAAAAAATGGTTAAGTCGGATAGGTCGACTTATGGAATGGACCAACTCTACTAAATAACGCGAGCCCTCAAACTTCAAGCCCCAAGGGGCTTCCACGTCGAGAAACAAGCCGATCTTCAAGGAGATCGATGCAACTGTAAGGACACACAAAGAGAATGCAACAATATGTCAACTTAAATGACTTGTTGCCGACCTAGCCCATAGGTCATCTATAACTCGGTTATAGGTCTACCATAGCTCGGCTACATGTCGACCAATAGCTCGGTCATAGGTCAGCCAGAGCTCGACCATGGCTCAACCAAAGCTCGAATATAGTTCGGTGTAACCCTTGAGATGAGGTAAATGCTGACTCCGTGGAGAGTTTGATATACGACCTATCCTCAGACCAATAACCTGAATTTTTCTCTAACAGCCCGAAGATCTCTCCCAAGATCTTCGGAGGATCAGATCAAATCCCGAGAACCTCGGGATTGCAATAATCTTGCAAAGATCCCATATCCAAACTAATTCATCTCCAGCGCATCAGGGAAGACTCCTTACGCCACCGACTTCTTTCTCTTATAAATAGAGGCATCATTAACTATTGTAAGGTACGTACATTCATACCTTAGTACTCGACCGGTGACTCTTTTCCAAAGAGATCTTACCCTACTAAAGACCCAAAAGTTTTGACTTAGGCATCGGAGGGTCCCTTGTCTAAGCCAGGGTCTCCTTTGTCTCTTGTTCTTTTCCATTCAGGTCTAAACGGGTTAACCAGGGAGGGTCTGCCGGAAAACTACATCAACAGTTTGGTGGCATCTGTGGGAACGACATCTTAAGTTGTTTCTGCTCTACCAGAGATAATCTACAATGTCTAGAGGGAAGAAGAAAGCTCAGTCTCCTCCGGTTACAGTTGCACTTCCCGTTGCAACCCCGCCCGCACCTGATCGCATGCCCTCCCCCCTGGGCACCCGGAACAACCTGAGCAACAACAAAGCCATTGGGGCTCTTCCACGTAACTTTAGGTCAATTCTGGCTCCGGGTTACCAATCTCGTGCGAAAGGAGGTTGACTGAACACCCTCGAAAGAGAAGTTAGGGGCATAAAAGAAATATATGAACTACATGAGGCAGATGCTGGAGCAACTGCAGTCTCGACATGAAGGTGAACCATGCGATAATGCTCCTCATCCCTCCTGTATGCACGCCCTTTCCCATCGAAGCCGACAACAGAGCTCAGCCAATCCCACTCCGTCCCATGTATCTGAGATAACACCATTACCCGCCTTCGACCTACGCCATGAGCTAGATTGAGGTAGAAACTACTGCTGAAAGTGGGGAACCGTGGAAGGCCGAGCTAAAAAGTTTACGAGATTAGATTGGGAATATACAACAAACTGTTCAAGCTAACACTCCGACACATACCATGGTGAAAGAGTCTGAATCTCTGTTTATCGCCGACATCATGCGGGCGTGATTGAAGGATAGGTTTCGATTACCCCATATCACTTATTCTCAGGTAACACCGACCCATCGGAGCATATGGAGTCATTTAAAATCTACATGGAACTCCACAATGCCTCCGATGCAGTCATGTGCCACGTTTTCTCCTTGACTTTGACCGATGCAGATCGACTATGGTTCAAGCAGTTGAAGTCGAACTCCATCAGTTCGTTCTCTAAACTCAGCCAGACTTTTGTCACGAACTTCGTCGGAGGAAAGGAAAGGCTCAAGGCATCGGCCCACCTCTTTCACGTTATTCAAAAGTCGGGCGAGCTCCTGAAGGATTACATCAAGGCTTTAACCTGGAAGTCTCACAGGTCCGTAAGCCCTCAGAAGAGGTCGCCCTCAACATTATTATGAGTGGGTTGAGGGATAAACCATTCCTTTTCTTGCTGGACAAAACCCCCTTACAACAATGGCTGAGCTACTGAATAAGTCTCAGAAGTACACTAATGCTGAAGAGTCTTGGATCCTGCGGGAGGCGGTCTAAAACAAGGTCGCCCCGACTAAAGAACAACACGTAAAAGTATAACCAAATTCAGCTGGTACGAGCAGAAAGAGGATGGACGACCGAAGGCTGAACAAGCGACCTGATAGTGAGTTCAAAACCTACACTCCTCTCACGAAAATGACGGAACAAGTTCTGATGGAGATCAAGGATAAGTGCCTCCTCCATTGGCCGAACAAGCTGAAGTCTAATCCTGATAAGAGGAGCACGAACAAATACTGCTTCTTTCATCGAGATCATGGGCATAATACGAGCGACTGCTTCCACCTTAAGCAAGAGATCGAGGCACTCATTCGCGACGATCATCTCGGGGAATACGTAAGCCGCAGAGGAGATCAGGTTGCAGCGTTAGATGAACAACCGATTAACAATCAGCCGACCGGGGAAATCCGCACCATCTTCGGGGGCCATGGAGGCGAAGGTGACTTGAACAATGCTCGGAAGGTACACGCCAGAAGCATTACTCGTTCCGAAGAAGAGCTCTAGCTAATTGGGAGGCCTCTAAAAGAGCAAAAGATGGAGAAACACAACATAACTTTCACTAAAGAGGATGCCCGAGGAATCCACTGCCCACACAATGATGCGGTAGTGGTCACCTTGACTATAGCCAATCGGAAGGTGTTTTGGATTCTTGTCAACATCGGTTCATCTGCTAATGTACTCTTCGCCCAAGCCTTCGACAAGATGGGAGTTGGTCGATCCCTACTTCGACCCATCAAAACCCACTTGCTCGGTTTTTCAGGTGGACAGGTCATACCCGAAGGAGCAATCCATCTCCCGCTCACAGCCGGGGATGGACAAAATCAAGCCACTACAATGATTGACTTTCTTGTGGTCGACCATCCTTCAGTCTACAATGCTATACTTGGATGACTGTCCCTGAACGCCTTGAAAGCGGTAGTCTCCACCTACCTTCTGGCCATGAAGTTCCCAGCTGAGCAAGGCGTTAGAATGATGAAGGGCAATCAACACGACGCTCGGCAGTGCTATGCAATGACACTATGAACCCCGCATCAAAGACTACATTGCTGACCTCTAGGAGATGTTCTTCATCCTTCGAAAGTACCGAATAAAGCTAAACCCGAGCAAATATGCCTTCAAAGTTAGCTGGGGAAAGTTCCTCGACTTCTTGGTCAGCCAGCGAGGAATTGAAGCGAATCCCGAGAAGATCAAGGCTCTCCTTGATATGCAATCGCTAAAGACGACCAAAGATGTTTAGCGGCTCACTGGGAGGATCGTTGCCCTCAATCGCTTTGTGTCTCGAGCTATTGACAAGTGTCTCCCCTTCTTCAAACAGTTGAAGGGGAAACAGGTAGTAGACTAGACAGAAGAATGCGAGGCAGCCTTCCAGCAGCTCAAACAATATCTGGGGTCGCCACCACTACTCTCTAAACCTGAGCAAGGAGAGTCCTTACTATTATACCTGGTTGTCTCTGATGCAGCGGTTAGCTTGGCCTTAATAAGGGAGTACGAGGGAAAACAGTTCCTAGTATACTATGTTAGCAAAGCTCTAGTTTCGGCCAAGACAAGGTATCCGACCTTGGAGAAATTAGCTTTGGCTTTGGTCCTCTCCTCTCGATGCCTGCGGCCGTATTTCGAAGCTCATACCATCATCGTTTTAACCGATCAACCACTACGTCAGGTACTCTAAAACCCTGAAGTATCAAGACGTCTGACTAAATGGTCAATTGAGTTGAGTGAGTTCGACATCAAATATCAACCCCGAACGGCCATCAAAGGACAAGCAGTGGCAGATTTCATTGTCGAGTTAACTCTTGCGCCCGAGCAAGCCATCAACTCGCCCAGGGTAGAGCTCGTCCCGAGTGTAGCATCTGACCAACCACCCACAGAATCGTCCGATTCGAAGGATCTTCCCAACCCACCCAAGTGGATGCTCTACGTTGATGGTTCATCCAATTCTAAGGTAAGCGGGGCCGGGATAGTCCTAGAGACCCCAGATCGTATATGTATGCAATATGTCTTAAGATTCAAATTTTAAGCCTCCAACAATACAGTAGAATACGAAGCCTTGCTTGTCGGACTCAAACTGGTAGCCAACATGGGAGCTCAATATGTCGAAGTCTTCGGTGATTCCCAGTTGGTTGTCAATCAAATAACTGAAGCATACTAAGCCAAGAAAGAACGCATGAAAGCATATCTTCAGAAGGCCAAAGAATTGATCGGAAGCTTTAAAAAATGCAGCGTCGCCCTGATTCCTCGAGCCGAGAATTTAAAAGCAGATATGTTGGTGAAGCTCGCCACAACAAATGAAGATGAGATCCCGAGATCTATCCCAATCGAGTTCCTAGGAAAACCAAGCATCAATAAAGTCAACTTCACTGCTATTCTTCCAGTTAGCTTGGAACCAACCTGGATGGATTCGATCATCAATTATCTCAAAGAAGGCGAGCTACCCGAAGATCGAATATAAGCACAACGACTGCAAACTAAAGCTGCCCGATACACCATACTCAACGGTGTACTCTACAAGAAAGGATTCTATCTTCCTTACCCGAGGTGCCTCCGACCGGAAGAAGCAAAGTACGTCTTAAGGGAGATCCATGAGGGAATATGCGAAAACCATTTTAGAGGACGAGCGTTAGCCCATAAAGTGATCCGACAGGGTTATTACTGCCGACCATCTAGCACGACGCTCAACAATTTGTTCGGAAATGTGACAAGTGTCAGCGATTCGCGAACATACCTCGGTAGCCGCTTGAGGAGCTCACTCAAACGACTGGGCCATGGTCGTTCGCCCAGTTGGGAATCGACATCATTGGTCCACTTCCTATTGGCAAAGGTCAAACCAAGTTCGTTGTGGTAGTTATCGACTATTTCACGAAATGGGCCGAAGCTGAACCATTAGCAAAGATAACCGAGAAAAAAATCACCAACTTCATTTGGAAGAATATAATATGCAGGTTCGGGATTCCTCGGACCATCGTCTCTGATAATAGGAAACAGTTCAACAACAAACAGTACCAGGAGATGTGCGAAAACCTTAGAATTCGTAACATCTACTCGTCACCACTACATCCGCAAGCAAATGGGTAAGTCAAGGAAGTCAACAAGATTATCAAGCACCATCTCCAAACGAAGCTCGAGAACGCCGAGGGAGCATGGGCCGAAGAACTCCCTAAAGTCTTCTGGGCATACCAAACTACTGCCCGGACAGCAAGTAGGGAGACCCCTTTCTCTTTAGCATATGGGGCAGAGGTGGTCACTCCTGTAGAGATCGGACTACCTACAGCTAGAATGGACTCATTTAATGAACAAGTTAACACCGAGCTAATGGCCCTAAGTCTCAACCTTCTCGAAGAACAAAGGGAACAAGCTCGGATCCGGACCGTTGTTCGCTAGCAACAAGTAACGCGTTTCTACAATACTCGGGTGAAGGTTAGAAGATTTCGAGCAGGCGACTTAGTCCTCCGAAAGACCTTCCAGAATACCAAGGAGACAGGGACAGGGACCGTGAGACCAAATTAGGAAGGACCTAATATGGTAACGAGTACGAGCCGACCTGGTTCGTATCGACTAGAGGACTTAAATGACTAGCTCCTTACGCATCGCTGGAATGCTGAGCATCTCAAGATCTATTATCCTTAATTGATCGGCGTGTTTGTCGGTCAACTTTCAAGCTAACATTAATAAAGCTCCATTACACTACAATTTCTGTGCGAACTGTTATCCTCGTAAGATCTGACCAAGATCAATGTCCGACCTATATCCGACCTATCGGACTCAACCAAGATCCGATTAAGGACCGATCAAAGTCCGACCACGATCCAATCTAAGTCTTGTTCATCGGATTTAACTGACTTACGAACAATCGGATTCAAGTCTAATATACTTATGTGAAGACAAGTACAACCTACTTTACTAAAAAACAAAGAAAATGTTAGGCGAATCTTTCTCAAAAGAAGTATTTTCATTGATAAAGCCCAAAGGGCATGATTACATCAGTTATAGCCCCAAAGGGTACATTTACATCAGCAAAAAAGCTGAAAAAGGGAAAGGTATTGCAAAGTCAAGGAAAAATATTATAGAGCGAAAGAAATATTGCTCTGTAAAAAAGAAAATGCTGCTATGCAAAAACTGACCTTCAAGCCTCGGCCTCGACGGGCTGCTCGGGAGCCACTTCATCGCCCGACCCATTGGAGCCCGACTCAGACTAGTCAAAGGCGGAGAGATCCAGCTCGGGGAAGGTCTCCTTCATAGCCTTGATGCACTTGACATAACCCCGGTGATAGAGGGCATCTCCGTCCTCCGTGTACGCCTGGAATTCCTTGACCACGTCCTTCCAAGCTAGAGCGAGAGCAACTCGAGTCCCTGTCTTGAGTTCCTCGAACTTTACCTCAGTCTCAACGAGCTTTTCTCTGCACTCCCTATACTAGGCCCGGGCCTCTTCCAGATTCATTGTCATCTCAGCTTTTTCTGCGGAAGCCTCTTCAAGAAGTTTCTTCGCAGCCCCTAGCTCGGCCTCTGCAGTCGAAGCCCGAGCTTCCGATTGAGTGAGCTTTTGGCTGGCCTCACCCACTTGTTTGGGCATCCGAGCTAACTCAGTGCGCCTTCAGTACGCGTGGGGTGAACTACAAAGAAAGAGGGGAAAAAAGTTAAGTAAAAACGAACAACTAAAAAATGAAGCTCAACCTAACTTCAGAAAAAAGTCACGTGTGCAAGAGCCACTTCCGTTTGAGAGTTGAACAAATTACTGAACTCCGCCTTTGGCACGTGGCGGTCTGCCCAAGGGAGGATCTCCTAGACAGTTCGGCGGAAGCCCCTAGGGCGAGCTACCTCCTCTACCCCCGAGGACCGAGCTTCTGTGGAAAGCTCGAGAGCTTCCTGCACTTCGACTGGGGCAGTTTCTTCTGGGACTACTGTCCCCGCCGCTCCAGCGGCACCAGAGGAGGTATCTACCTCTGTTCCCTCTCCTTCCGCCTCGATTACGACAGGGTAGGAGGGGCTGACCTTCCCCTTGATATTAGATGAGACCTTCATCTTATTCTTCTTTGGCGCCGCTTGTAAAACCCGTATCCTAGTTCGTACTATTCCGTCGACTTTCATGATCCTTTCCGTCGAATTCCGGTAACCTGTGACGTATAATCAACGTTTGCGATCGACCCTAAGTTGTATCCTGTAGAATTGAGTCGGCTTAATCCGAGACTTGTATCATTGCGACCGCCCTGTCGCCGCGGTTTCAATGCCGCGACTCACGCACCGACCCGATACCCTGGCCGAGAGATGTGGACTCTCGTTCAGTTCTAGGAAAATACCTCGCGTTACAAATTCCAAGAGAATCTCTATAACATGTCACATCCATCAATCAATCAATCCCATCAAGGGTCAAGTACACCATCACCTCACACCCATCCCCAAGCAACCCATAAGTCAAAAGTTTCTTACACCACCCATTCCCTTCTTACACAATCTACTCCAAAAGTCAACAAAATCTTACTGTAACGCCCTGAAAAATGGGGGTCGAGCAAAGCTCAGCTCCCAGTTCCAACGCATCACTTATGCAACATAGATAATGATGATTATGATGAGTGCATTGAAACATGAATGAGATTATACCAAAACAGCATATCATACTCCAAAGGCAAGTGAAATTGCAAGCGGAAGTCTGTGATAGATATACAAAAATATATAAACTGTGGTAAGTTTTCAGAGTGTGATAATGTTACCAGGTTAAATAATTACATGTACAATTCCAAAATATACAAAAGGTGTAATGTCTTCAAGTCAACATTCCAAAAATCCCTGTCGATCAGGACAAGACTCACATGAACCCGCCCGAAAACTGCATGTAGGAGAATGTCTCCTTGTCATCCTCAAAGTCCGGCTCCGCCTCGTAGGCATCGCCACCACCTGTAACTAAGACAGGGTCTGGTTGGTGTGTACAACACCGTCCCGTAACATGGGAGTGAGTGATCAACTCAGTGGAACAATAAAGCAAAGGTTAACATGTTATCAATTCAATGAAGCAGTAATGATAACACAATACAACAATCAAGTCCTAAATACTCTTGTTAATGCAAGAATGATATGAATGATATGATGCATGCCCTCGCCTACGCTCCCTTAGCGACTTCATCTCACGATCGCGTTTGTAACCCTTCCTCAGTGCTTGACCTGCTACGCCAAACGCACACGTAATATGGTGCATGCACATGATTACCAAGTTCTTATTAGTCCTTTTCATACAGTAGGATTGAGAAACTAAGGTACCTCCCTTATGCCATTTCCCAAATAATGATCCATCCTAGGGTCGTCAGTCCTAGTAAGTCTCATACGATGTTGCGGTTCTAGGTCGTTGCAAAGGGCTCGTCACCTGATCAGTGCAGGCCTAGTTTATACTCTGATTACTACAGAAAGGCTCATCGCCTCAACGCAGGTTCAGAGTATGCTCGAGGTCACTACAAAGGACTCGCCACCTTATCAGTGTAGGCCGATAACTCGAATACAGTGTCCCATACCACCATATTCAGCTCACGAGCTTTGGTTACTCACTGGTCACTATGGGTGGGCTCCTCGCCCCGGCGTAGGCCGACAGCTCGACCACGGTGTCCCATACCACCATGTTCGGCTCATGAGTCTTAGCGGATCGAGGTAGCATGGTTTAACGAGGTTTCACTGGTGAGTTTGGTACCTTAGGTTCAAATATTAGCGTCCATACATGGTGAACATACAATAAGTAAATCGGGTTACTTGACGAGCTCGACTAGTACGAGTGCACATCGAATAGATCAACATGAAGCGCGTGAGCACTTCGTCTGGCCTAACCACCGCCGACGACCAATGTACTACTCGGGTTCACCGAACACATCCAAGGTGGCAAAAACAACCTCAACCACTAAATTAGGGCCTATTACCGATTGCCTGGACTATATCATAGTACCAACCTCATTCAATTTCAACAGGTAATCATATGAGACAGTCAAGCAGTAATGAACAAATAATTCAAGTCTTACAATCCCATGAGCATGTTGTAAAGTGCAACACAAACATGATTTCACACACATTCAGTCCATAAATAAAATAGACATCATAATATAACGTACATGGAGGAAATCATACACATAATTAAGGTAACCGAGATTCATATCTCAACCCTCATACAAAGTACTTCTTAGTAACAACTAGCTCATTCAGACATTTCTACAAACTTAGGCTACATACATCGTCATACATGATGTATGTTGATTACATATGTATTAGGCCAAATCCTTTTACTAGGGAGTTGCCCCATATACCATACGCATATACCCACGGCGGATAGTCATGACATGCATGAATCCGGGTTCCATATTCATTTAATCATTTCCACAAACACTTGGGCTACACACTTTAACATATATAACGTATATTGGCCGTGACATGATTTAGGGCAAATCCTTTTGCTAAGGAGTTGTCGCATATATAAAAAACATATATCCATGACAGATAATCATGTTAGGCATAAATTCAAATTCCATACGTATTCAAACATCTCAACATATACCTAGAATACACTATATTCCACATAGTTCATATATAATTGTAAGGCGAAACAGACGACACATTTTGCATGTGAAATAGCACCCACGTCAGTTATAAATCATTAACCGACATTAAAACCCTTGAAAACTATAACATATACATTTATTGTCCGCACCTTACGTCGGTAAACGCGTAATGGCTTCGTTTTAAACATGTAGTCTTTGTCACCGACAGAATGACAACCTATAGCATGAACTAGGTTAACTATTTCATCATTTCAGCTATTTGAAACCCTAGAATGGATTAGAGTTAGGTTTTCTTACCTAAGAACGGGATCGGTATCGCCGGTAGAGCGATACGGAAGTGGTGGTAAGGCACGTGGAGTAGCAGAGATCGAATCTCAAGAGTGACTCCAGCTCTCTCTCACTCCTCTCTCTTTCATTCTCTTTCTTTTCTTCTCTCTCTCTCTTAGGGTTTAGAGAATTCGTATGGAGTGAGAGAGTGAGGGTTTTAAACCCTTATATAGGCCTAAAACTGATGGAAATGGCCCCGGGGCCAATGTATACTTAGGTTATAGCCAAAGGAGGCTTGTTCTAATCCAACGGAGCACTTTAGAGGCCCCTTTTCTGCGTGCGGTCGGACTTAAGCTCCCTGACATTGGATCTAGGTCGAGTTAAGTTTTCGGTTCGATCGAATTTACAGATCGACCGTGGCAGACCAATTTCAGTTCAACGGTCATAGGTATTCGATCAAGGCCACAAGTGTACTGACATGTGTGAAAATTTCTCCTGATCCGAGGGTGTATTTGGGTAAGATTCTGACGGTCTGAATCCTTATATCTGGCCTGCAAGCGACGCGTCTCAGTTTACTTAAGTTTGGATTCTATTTCCAAAACTATTCACGTTTCTCACACACTTCGTTACGGGCTCAAGTTGTACATTTCTGGACACAGTCAGGACTTGATTTCCGAGGTGGTTGTCAAGTCCAATAAGGCGGTCATAACGGTTTAGTTTTGTAGTAATCAAAATTTTGACGCGCGGTCCAGATCCAATACGAAGTTTCGTGATGCTCCCGAGAGCAACTGGGTAATGAGATTGTTCCTATGTTATAGAGTAATGTAGAGTTAGCGGTTCTGCTCGTTTTGGGTCTTGCAGTTCATATTTAAAGTGGTTCAAGCTAATTCTACTGAGTATTCAGTTTAATACTTAACTAAATTATGTCCTAATTACGACAGAAATTGGTCCTAGGGCAATTTTACCCTCCTTTCTGGTACTTTTAATTAGTATATTATTTTAATTATTTTTCTAGTAGTTCATCACCAAGTCTACTTCATCTCTACCAAATTTCATTAGGTTTCATGTTGTAGAAAAATTCTAAAAATTTTCGAAGCAGTGGTTATCCAAACTGATGATTTTCGGACAGTTGTCATTAAGCTTCAATCTGACTTTTGAATCACCTAAATCGCAGTTATAACGAGGGAGATATGATTTTTCAAAGTTGGATGAAAATCGCAGAAATTTGCGAAAAACTGACTCCCCGGCCCGATGCGGCCCGACCGGGCCCGCTGTACGGACGAGGCCTCACCGAACCGGCGAGCCCCTCACCGGTCGCTGGACTCTGGGGTGATGGCTAGCCCCATGGGCGATGTCCTCCTCCCCTCCCGGGGGTGCCGGATACATGCGGGATCCCCTCGGGTCCCCCCGAATTGCGTCGTTTGGGCCCCCGAGTCCATCGAGGCATTATCGGGTCTCATTTGCAAATCAGAATGAGTTATTTGACGTGCAATATATGTTTTTGGGATAGGAGAAGCTAGTCTATCCAACTAGCCTATTTATTCTATGAGATTCCAAAAGGTTAATGGGTAAAAACCCATTTTATTTATTTATTTACTATTCATAGTAATTTTTAGTTTACGTATTGTTTTTCATCACCTATATTTTAAGATTTGTGTCTAATATGAAAGTCCTTAAAAAAATTTGAAGAATAAGGTGGTGAAAGGTGAGATTTCGAAGGAAAAAGGTTAAAAAAGGATTTTTGGCTTTGGGATTGAGTTATGAGAAGTTACCAAGGTGTTATGATCGACCCATTGCTAAAGACGTCTATTTCCAAGTTGGTAAAAATCCAGGATGTTACACTTACACAACCCATTCCTCTCTCACATCCATCACTCCATCCCCATCTCTCTCTCACATCTCCTTACAACCCCTTCTCTCTCTTTCTCAACACTCTATCCCAAGCAAGCAAGAGAACTCACGTCCAAGCTCTTCCATGAGAAAAAAGTGAGTTGTGTGGCCCACCTTTCTCTCCCAAAAATCCCTCATCCTAGCCCTTCATTTCTCATCCTCTCCATCAAAGTAAGACACAAAGAGGTCGACTTTCCAATGGACTGAGAAGATCGAACAGTGGGTGCTTCTATAGGCTAGATTTTCATATTTTTTTGATGGGCCAAGTGAGGCCTACCGATCAATGGTATGGATCTCTCTTTGGACCCTAAGATGTGGCCGATGGACCACCTTAATCCTCATGATCATTCCATGATGGGGCCATTCTCCATGGACCCCATCATGATGTTTATCTTCTTTGCATAAATAGGGTCATCTAGACCGTACATTTTGGTGGAGAAAGGATCTCCACCGTTGATTTCGAATCGGTGAGCCTATATGTATTGGACCCACCTTGATTTATGTTGTAAACATGGAAGGGAGGGCCCACAGTGTCAGGGTCCCTCCATCACCCGATGTCTCTCTCCTTCTCTCTCTCTTTCCCTCTCTTTCTTTTTTTCTTGATGAGTGATGATGTAGTGTGTGGTCCACTTGGATGGACCCCACCTTAATGTATGTTTTATCCATACCACGCATCCATTTGGTGGCCCACCCGAGCAAAGCCCACCTTATGCATGTGTATGCCAAGACCGTCCAGCGTCCCTAGACGCTGGACGTGGAAAGAAAACACAAATATTGGCTTGGTTACACAAGCTTTTGGGTGGACCGCTAGTGTAGGCCCCACCTTGATGTATGATTCTAATCCACACCGTCTATCCTGTTCCCCATTTCATTTTAGGCGTTGAGCCGAAAAAGGAATCCAATCCGAGGTTCCGGCGGGCCATATCATAGAAAACAGTTTCCTTACCGTTGAAATCCACCCTACTGTTTCTGTATGCCAAAATATATTGCATATTCGGCTTGTTTGGCTTGTCTTGAGCCATGGGATGTAATGACAGGGTTGGAATCACTTGGAGCGGGCCCCACGTATGAAAAACCTCACAATCTTAATTTTTTTTTTTATAGAAATAAAATAAATGACAGAGAAAGAGGATGCGTAGGTGTCCTGCGTGTTGGCGGACGAGCAGGGTCGCCTCACCATGATGTATGTATGTCATCTATGCCGTTCATGAGGTGGGGCCCTGCTTGAAGTGGGCCCCCTCCAAAAATCAGGCCCATCCAAAGCTCAGGTGGCCCACATCACAAGAAACAGTGGTGCTGACCCTCTGCCATTGAAACCCTTTTTGGGTCCACAGAAGTTTTGGATCAAGATGAAATTTGTTTTTACCCTTCATTTAGGTCTACGTGACCTTATGAACGGTCTGGATTGCATATAAACATTATGGTGGGCCCCACGTAGGACCCACAATAATATATGAGTTTTATTTCCACCGTCCGCCTGGACGGTGGAGCCCACAGTGATGTATTTGTTCTATCCCCACCGTCTAGGGGACGGTGGGTGTGCGTGTGTGTGTGCATGCTGTGTGTGCGTGTGTGGATGTGTGTGTGTGTGTGTGTGTGTGTGTGTGTGTGTGTGTGTGTGTGTATAAATTATAAATTATATATTATATCATATATAATATATGTTATGGTGGGCCTTCATGTGGGACCCACCATGATACATGTGTTGCATTCAAGCCGTTCAACCATTTGAGAGCTCGTTTTAAAGCTTGAGACTAAAAATAAGTTAGATCTAAGGTTCAAGTGGACCCCACCATTTTATGTAGTGGACAATGAAGTCCACCGTTCAAATTTCTAAGGAGCCATAGTAGTTTCCTATTAAGCTGATATCGTTCCACTTCATCTATCCCTATATTAACTTAGGAACAGGTTGGATGGGAAATACATGTTATGGTGGGCCTTAGGAATTTTAATGGTGGAAATCATTATCACCACTTGTATTCAGGTGTGGCCCATTGTCGTGGCCCATTGTTGTGGCCCATTTGACATACATAAGGCCCATGTAATGTGGGCCCATCTTATGTCTTTGTGGCCCATTGTTGAGGCCCACCTTGATGTACGTAAGACCCATGTTACGAGGCCCATTGTGATGTTTTCAAAGGCCCATGGGATATAGCCCATTGCAATGTACATAAGGCCCATTGATGCGGCCCACTTGATGTATATAAGGCCCATATGAGGAGGCCCATTTGATGTATTTAAGGGCTATGGGTCGAGGCCCAAAGAGATGTATATAGGTCCATTGTAATGTGTGATTTTCCATGGTTTATGTAATGATATTTTATGGCGGTCCATGCCTTGGGAACAATGTTGATTTGACGTCCACATTGTAAGTACAATGTTGGTTAAAAGTCCGCATTGTAACTCTCCTTAGGGCCCATTGATAGGCCCATGCTTGTTGATAATTCATCACTTTATAACATGCTTAGTATAACTCCATGATCCATGCCCATACGCATCATATGTATGCTTGATATGAGGAATGTTTGATCATAGTACAAGCCGTTGGGCTGAGACATTTACGAGACTCCATATGAGACGGAGTGCCCGACATGAACGCGTGGTACGCGCGAGATTGCTGCATGACTGACGGTGTGACTCATGCATTTCGCATTATGTGTCATGATCACTGCACGCCCTAGCGACATCAGGGTCGTGACCTCCACAGGCACATTGTGGATGGTCGTATCGGATACCAGAAATATTGGCTCTAGCATTATGGGCACTTAGGATGTCCTTGGGTGAAAATTTCAAAACCTTTTCGGTACCAGGGGATGCTTCGACGTCTAGACCGAGTGGATACACGAGCGCCCAAGTGCCCAATACCAGTAGGTAGCGTCTCCCACTGTGTCGTGGTCGGTTGGAAGGGGGTGTGGCCTTATCCGCCTAAGTGAGGGGGCTATAAGTTAGGTTGAGTTTCACCAGCTCACAAATGAGTCCGTTATCGACGAGCTGCTTAGGTATTGACAGACTACTGGTCAGGCGGATAGTGAAGTCTCTTCCACTTACTTGACTGTGCAGCTAGGGAGGAGGCAGTTAGTGTGAGGTGTATTAGACCCCGGTGATATCCAGAGAGGAACCGTACTGATATGTGCACTTGATGAGTACTGGCATGCTTGCTTTGCATCTCGCATATGACATCTGGCTACATAGGCCTCGCACCGCATGGCCTTGGTATGGCCGATAACATTCATGCCTTGCATCATATAGCTTTGTTACAGCTAATAGCATTCATAGACTTACCGCATATTTCTGCATTACTCTGATATTGTACACTCGGCACTTGCCTTACGCACACACGTACACCACCCTCTAAGCTTTTGTAAGCTTATGCACGACCGTTGCGTTCAGGCGCCGTTGGACAGCAGCAGCGCTGAGGCAGGAGTGCTTATCAGATCTTTTTGGAGCTTTTTGATCACCCTGTATTTTCCTTTCCGCATTGTACTTAAAAGTTTTTGATATAGTGGATATGTGGTGATGTTGTTTCGTGACTTGGTTATGCTTGTGGTTATGCTCCATTACAAAAAAAAATAAAATCATATTGAAAATCCTCCTTGTAGGATCCCGAGATCGGAATCTGGCGTATGAGCGCTGGGAGCCGAGAATGGGGTACTACGGAGGCTGTCGACACTAGATTCGGCGATTAGAAATTTTGTGAGCTCGTTTTCCGAGTTTGGGGCGTGACACCGCTAGCTCATCCTTAGGGAGCGCACGAAGTTTGGAAGGAGGTCGAAGAAGAGGGCAAGCTTTAGGCATCTTTGCGTTAGAGCACAAAGGAAACATGTTAGAGGAATTCACAAAAATTTCCAAAGTTCTACAGATCGGCTTTAGGTCTTACCCAATGGCTTACCGGTAAGAGCAGATTCCAAGCCTGACCGAAGGAGTAGCTCGGGTTGAAGGAGCACCCTCCAAGACATCTTCTCCACATCGTGGATGGTCGTATCGGATACAAGAAATATTGGCTCTAGCATTGTGGGCACTTAGGATGTCCTTGGGTGAAAATTCCAAAACCTTTTTGGTACCAGGGGATGCTTCGACGTCTAGACCGAGTGGATACACGAGCGCCCAAGTGCCGAATACCAGTAGGTAGCGTCTCCCACTGTGTCGTGGTCGGTTGGAAGGGGGTGTGGCCTTATCCGCCTAAGTGAGGGGGCTATAAGTTAGGTTGAGTTTGACCAGCTCACAAATGAGTCCGTTATCGACGAGCTGCGTAGGTATTGACAGACTACTGGTCAGGCGGATAGTGAGGTCTCTTCCACTTACTTGACTGTGCAGCTAGGGAGGAGGCAGTCAGTGTGAGGTGTATTAGACCCCGGTGATATCCAGAGAGGAACCGTACTGATATGTGTACTTGATGAGTACTGACATGCTTGCTTTGCATCTCGCATATGACATCTGGCTACATAGGCCTCGCACCGCATGACCTTGGTATGGCCGATAGCATTCATGCCTTGCATCATATAGCTTTGTTACAGCTAATAGCATTCATGGACTTACCGCATATTTCCGCATTACTCTGATATTGTACACTCGACACTTGCCTTACGCACACACGTACACCACCCTCTAAGCTTTTGTAAGCTTATGCACGACCGTTGCGTGCAGGTGCCGTTGGACAGCAGCAGCGCTGAGGCAGGAGTGCGTATCAGATCTTTTTGGAGCTTTTTGATCACCCTGTATTTCCCTTTCCGCATTGTACTTAAAAGTTTTTGATATAGTGGATATGTGGTGATGTTGTTTCGTGACTTGGTTATGCTTGTGGTTATGCTCCATTATATAAAAAAAATCATACTGAAAATCCTCCTTGTAGGATCCCGGGATCGGAATCTGGCGTATGAGCGCTGGGAGCCGAGAATGGGGTACTATGGAGGCTGTCGACACCGGATTCGGCGATCAGGAATTTTGTGAGCTCGTTTTCCGAGTTTGGGGCGTGACACCGCTAGCTCATCCTTAGGGAGCGCACGAAGTTTGGAAGGAGGTCGAAGAAGAGGGCAAGCTTTAGGCATCTTTGCGTTAGAGCACAAAGGAAACATGTTAGAGGAATTCACAAAAATTTCCAAAGTTTTACAGATCGGCTTTAGGTCTTACCCAATGGCTTACCGGTAAGAGCAGATTCCAAGCCTGATCGAAGGAGTATCTCGGGTTGAAGGAGCACCCTCCAAGACCTCTTCTTCACATCGTGGATGGTCGTATCGGATACCAGAAATATTGGCTCTAGCATTGTGGGCACTTAGGATGTCCTTGGG
Source organism: Magnolia officinalis (assembly GCA_021015155.1). NCBI lineage: Eukaryota > Viridiplantae > Streptophyta > Magnoliopsida > Magnoliales > Magnoliaceae > Magnolia > Magnolia officinalis. Next base: position 71,148,568 of record JAJHSJ010000003.1, read on the forward strand.
TGAAAATTCCAAAACCTTTTTGGTACTAGGGGACGCTTCGACGTCTAGACCGAGTGGATACACGAGCGCCCAAGTGCTGAATACCAGTAGGTAGCGTCTCCCACTGTGTCGTGGTCGGTTGGAAGGGGGTGTGGCCTTATCCGCCTAAGTGAGGGGGCTATAAGTTAGGTTGAGTTTCACCAGCTCACAAATGAGTCCGTTATCGACGAGCTGCGTAGGTATTGACAGACTACTGGTCAGGCGGATAGTGAGGTCTCTTCCACTTACTTGACTGTGCAGCTAGGGAGGAGGCAATCAGTGTGAGGTGTATTAGACCCCGGTGATATCCAGAGAGGAACCGTACTGATATGTGTACTTGATGAGTACTGGCATGCTTGCTTTGCATCTTGCATATGACATCTGGCTACATAGGCCTCGCACCGCATGGCCTTGGTATGGCCGATAGCATTCATGCCTTGCATCATATAGCTTTGTTACAGCTGATAGCATTCATGGACTTACCGCATATTTCTGCATTACTCTGATATTGTACACTCGGCACTTGCCTTACGCACACACGTACACCACCCTCTAAGCTTTTGTAAGCTTATGCACGACCGTTGCGTGCAGGTGCCGTTGGACAGCAGCAGCACTGAGGCAGGAGTGCGTATCAGATCTTTTTGGAGCTTTTTGATCACCCTGTATTTCCCTTTCCGCATTGTATTTAAAAGTTTTTGATATAGTGGATATGTGGTGATGTTGTTTCGTGACTTGGTTATGCTTGTGGTTATGCTCCATTACAAAAAAAAATAAAATCATATTGAAAATCCTCCTTGTAGGATCCCGGGATCGGAATCTGGCGTATGAGCGCTGGGAGCCGAGAATGGGGTACTACGGAGGCTATCGACACCGGATTCGGCGATCAGGAATTTTGTGAGCTCGTTTTCCGAGTTTGGGGCGTGACACCGCTAGCTCATCCTTAGGGAGCGCACGAAGTTTGGAAGGAGGTCGAAGAAGAGGGCAAGCTTTAGGCATCTTTGCGTTAGAGCACAAAGGAAACATGTTAGAGGAATTCACAAAAATTTTCAAAGTTCTACAGATCGGCTTTAGGTCTTACCCAATGGCTTACCGGTAAGAGCAGATTCCAAGCCTGACCGAAGGAGTAGCTCGGGTTGAAGGAGCACCCTCCAAGACCTCTTCTCCACTTTTAGAGCTCTCACCCCCCTGATCCAAGCAAGCGACCCGCTATCGAGTAAAGGAGCCTACTTGGGGATGACTGCAAGATAAATCATATGCAAACAGTTTCAACATGACCAAAAGCCGACCCATTGAAAATGAACTAAAAAATGACTACGTCCGAGGAATATTTACCTGGGTCGGAGAACGCCATAGGGACCCAGTGTTGATCTGAAGTTAGAGGTAGGTCGACTACCTCCCAACACTGTAACGCCCTGAATTTCGAGGGTCGAGCAAAACTCAACTCTCGAGATTCCGAACATCACTTATGTTTTGCGGAAGCTAATATCCTAATTTCTTTCACATTGGGCATTTGAGCATGCATAGAATTATACTAAACAACATACCATACTCCAGGTTTAATGTGATTAAAGCAGATGTGTAAACCAAAAACATACATAAATCGTGAAGTTCCTTCCAGAGTATGGGTCCATGGCTGGGTTTAATGTGTGTGTGTGTGTGTGTATATAATTTCAAAAAATAAACAAAATGTGGTGATGTAATATCCAACTAAGCGCATATGCCCAGCGCTCCTTGTCTAACGGTACATGGCCTACATCGGCCCATCCGAGAGTTGGAAATAGGAGAATTCCTCCTCCTCGTCCAAGAAAGTCTGCTCCAATGTATCGACATCAATAGTACCTACATTTACACTAGCGTTTGGTTGGTGTTTTAAAACACCGTCCCAGAGTGGAAGTGAATGATCAATTTAGTGGTTCCATAAAGCAAAAGTTACACATGTTATCAAGTAAATCAATAAAGTAATGATAAGGCAATATAAGGCAATCACTTCCTAACTACTTTTTTTTTTTTAATGCGAGAATGAAGTTTATGTAATGATGCATGCCCTCACCCATCGACACTTCCTCAACACGCGACTCCGACCACTTGTTTCACATATGACAACACTTCCTCAAACATGCGACTCCAACGCTTGTTCCGCCACATTCTAACTAATGCAATGTGGTGCATGATCATGTTAGCCGAGTGATTAATTATGCCCATTCATCCAGTAATTTGGGGAAGCTAAGATACATCCCTTTTAAACATCGATCCTAACTGAATCACTAGGCATTGGACGACTGCAACGGTCTTACTCCTGTGTTCTTGATCGTCTAGGTTCATCACTCCTAGATAAAAACATACGATAGGCAAGTTATAAGAAGTGGTGCTCGCGGTCACTACGGGGAGACTCATCACCCCAGCGTAGGCCGACAGCATGGACACAGTATCTCATACCACCATGCCCGGCTCACGAGTCTTAAGGATCATAGTACCATGGTTAAAGGTGGATCTTTACAATAGTGAGGGGGTACCTTAGATTCAAGCAATCACGCTCATACATGGTGAACATATAATAGGTCAACCGGTTCTTTCGGCAATTTCGATTGGTACGGGCGCACACTAACAAAATCGACATGGAGCGCGTGAGTGCCCCTCGTGGCCTAGCCACTGTCGATTGTCAATGTCTGACCCGTATCTTTCGAATTTACCCAAGGTGGCCAACCCAATTTGGCCACCAAAATGTGGAAGTTTACTAGTTGCCTGGACTACACTCGTAGCCCTATTCCTATCCAAATCATGTTAACAAACATCCATAACATATGGGTTACCATTCGATAAACAAATTTTGGTAAACTATTCATTTAGGCATTTCATCGAACACATAGACAACGTCACACTACAACTTGCAATTCATCAATTCATTAGATAGAGATATAAGTATATTTACGACAACAAGAAAGCCTACATTAGCAAATCATAAATCATTAACTATGATGAAAGCATTGATAAATCGTAACCTAAACATTTATAGTCCACACCTTTCGGTAGCACGTCCGACTCGAACTCACTCCTAGGAATATGTTTCCAAGGAAGAATCGTCGGCCGCCTAAACGAGCACATGGGTTAGTTAAGGTTGGAGAAAACCCATTTGAGGACCTACATCTATAAAGGAGTTTGTATTACTTACCCTAAGTCGTAGTCGGAGGAGTTTCGGTAGCGGGAGTGGTGGTGGTTAGGCTTGTAGATCGATGGAAGAGAATTTCCCTTCGTGGCAAGCACTACTCCAATCTCTCTTCTTCTCTATCTTTCTCTTCTCTTCTCTCTCTCACCTTAGGGTTTCCAAATTTGTTTTTAGGAGAAATGAGGTGAATTGAGAGTTATTTATAGCTCAAGATGGTGTGTAAATGGCCTTAGGGCCACTTTATATGATACTTATACCCTATGGGCGACTATTTCTGACTAACGGGGCCGTTAGGAGGGCCCGCGGGCTCATCTATGCAATGGGGTAGGCTCCCCATCAATGGATCAACGCTAGGACATAGTTTCGGTGCGATCGGATAAACAGATCAGCCGTGGGAAGCTTGTGTCAGATCAACGGTTATAAATGTTCAATCAGGGCCACGGTTATACAGATGTGTGTAGGAAATTTTCCTTACTCTATGTATGAAGTTTAGTCATAACCGACGGTTCGAAATCCTCAACTTTGCATAAGAGTGGACGACCCAATTCACTTAAGTTTCAGCTCATTCTTTTAGAGTATTTGCACTTCTCATGCACTTGTCTCTCGGTTCAAGTTGAGCGTTTTTTGACACTATCCAGGCTTGACTCCCGCGATGGTTGTCGAGCCCATTAAGATGAACACTGTTCTATAATTTCAAGGCTAGCGGACCCCTGACGTGCGATCTAGGTCCTTTGCAGAGTTTTAGGGTACTATCGAGAGGGACGGGCCCTCTAGATTTCCCTCGAGTTTTTGAATGGTGGTGCGCTAGTGCACTTGTGAGCCTAAGCTACATTGATTTGTAGGAATAGTGGCCTGTACTTAATTTCTTTAATGCTATGTATTAGCAGACACTTAGTCGTAGATAACTAGTCGAGTATGGCCCTCGGGCGGTCCCATCTGTGGTTGAACTCGGGTCTTAGTACGGACTTTTCCAAGACGTTACAAACACCCAGACACCCAGAACCATTTATCCCTCCAATTTTTGTTGGATGTTGAAGGGTTGGTAATGAGGCTCCCTCCAATCCCCTGCCAAACGGAGAGATAGTACCAGCCGAGTTGATTATGGTTGGGCTTTATTTTGTACAAGTGGAGGAATTCCTCTATGGTTAGCTCGGGCTGCTCTAACTCAAACCACAGGACCACACAGCCGATCAAGGCCCTCCATCCATTGGGGATCATTTGTTCGGGGGCCAAGTTCAACCGAGCCAACAAGCGCCTCACCAGACCTTGCAGAGGAAGCCGCGGGCCACACTGAAGGGCAACTTGGAAGATTGCAATGGCTCCCTCCGGAGGTCGGTCCAGAAGCTCATCCAGCAGAGGAAGCCGAATAACCACAAACTCAGGGATGTGATACCCAAGCCTTATCCGGGCCACATCCTCAACATTTAGGGTCGAGGGCACCGGACCCCCCAGACCGTCCTCACCGCCCGACCCTTCCAGGTCATCTTCGCTGGGAGGGTCACACTCCATGTCTAGCGGTCTTTCGGTGAAGGACTGCTCCGTTGCCCGAGATGCCGGAAAACCGACATCCGCCATCATCACCAACGACGATGGTGGATTCGACATTACCCGAAGGCTGCTGGACCCACTATCGCCGCAGGAGGCCCCCTCTTGTGAATTGAAAGAGTCCGACATTGCGTCTCTTTTATAGATGTTGAGAGTCACAAAAAGGAAAAAAGAAAAAGATGAGGGGGCAAGTGTTTGAAGCTTACCAAATACGGGACAAACGCCTGAATGCCAGTGGCTACAATCGCCGGAAATCTCCTTGTTGTGTTAAGGTAAACGACTAGGAAGAAAACGCGAAATGCAAATGGGAATGACCATGTGCTAGGGTTTTTCTTATATAGGGGGCCACATGGCATCGCTTGGGTACGACTATCAATGTTGGCCATACAACGTCCCTTCAACTACCCCCCTGCGGACACGTGGCGCGACTCTACACGCTGCTTGACCCTGATATCGAGTACATAGCCACGTGTTGCGTCCTTATTCGACTGTCACCGAAACGGCGGCCTGACGCGCCACGTGACCTCGAACCACGAAACAACACGCCGTGTTCATTTACTGACACGCCTCGAGCACCGTGTTGGCCATCATACCTGACATTTATGACTTCATGACCCGACCTAAATCCAACCCAAACTGTGTCAGGCTTACTCCTTCAGCCTCTTCAGATCAGCTTGAAGAGTAAGGGGGGCTTACTGTCGGGTGAAAAAATAGTTAAGTTGAATAGGTCGACTTATGGAATGGACCAACTCTACTAAACAGCATGAGCCCTCAAACTTCAAGCCCCAAGGGGCTTCCACATTCAGAAACAGACCAACCTTCGAGGAGATCGATGCAACTGTAAGGACACACAAAGAGAATGCAACAGTAAGTCCACTTAAATGGCATGTTGCCGACCTAGCTCATAGGTCATCTATAACTCGGTTATAGGTCGACCATAGCTCGGCTATAGGTCAACCAATAGCTCGGCCATAGCTCGTCTATAGTTCGGGGTAACCCCTGAGATGAGGTAAATGCCGACTCCGTGAAGAGTTTGATATACAACCTATCCCCAGACCAATAAACAGAATTTTTCTCTAACGGCCCGAAGATCTCTACCAAGATCTTCAGAGGATCGGATCGAATCCCCAGAACCTCGGAATTGCGATAATCTTGAAAAGATTCCGGATCCGAACAGATTCATCTCCATCGTATTAGGGAAGACTCCTTACGCCGCCGACTTCCTTCACGTATAAATAGAGGCATCCTTAACCATTGTAAGGTATGCACATTCATACCCTAGTATTCGATTGGTGACTCTTTTTCAAAGAGATCCTACCCTACTAAAGACTCAAAAGTTTTGACTTAGGCATTGGAGGGTCCCCTACGCAAGCCAGAGTATCCTTTGTCTCTTGTTCTTTTTTGTGCAGGTCTAATCGAGTTAACCAGGTAAGATTTGCTGGAAAACTGCATCAACATGTCCATCTGATATTTAAATCTTCATTTATGAATTCATGGGTTAAAATGATCTTGCAGAAATGATGAATTGGTGTATATATCAAGGTGGGCCCAACAGCAAGGGAGGGCTGTACCGTCTTAGGTGAGGCCGCGGTGCACTATTCCACTTCTCGTGTAACAGTGGTTACATGCCAAATCGGATAATCGGATTGCGTACTGAGTTACTCAATAATCTCTTATCGTACTAAGTAAACTCAGTTGGGCCCACTGTGAATGTATGTGGTTTATCTACACCGTCTATCCGTTTTCCATCTAATTTTAGGTGTTGAACATAAAATTTAAGCTTATCTAAAGCTCAAGTGGACCATACCATAGAAACAGTGGAAATAATGATTTCCACCGTTGAAAGCTTTCTAAGGCCCCACGGTAATGTTTATTTGTCATCTAAACTGTTCCTAAGATTATTTAAAAAAAAAAAAAAAAAAAAAAAAAAAAAAAACATAGGCAAATAGCAAAAAAACAAATATAATCTAGATACAAAACTTCTGTGGCCCCAAGAATTTTCCACGGTGGACATTCAATTCACACCTGTGGTGTGGTGTGGTGTGGTCCATTTCAGTTTTGAGCTAAGGCTCTAAAATTATCTTATAAAATGGATGTACAGACTGGATAAAATACATAAATAATGGTGGACTCTACAGAGTTTACTCCGTACGCTTCTGGTTACATGCACCTCACGTCGGAAGGCCTCCTCACGTGAAAGCAGATTTACGGTTGAAAAATTCTTGAGAGCCACATAAGTTTTGGATCAAGCTTATATTTGTGCTTTTCCTTTCATCCATGTTTATATAATCTTATCAACCGTTTGGATGACAAATATTGAAAAATTCTTGGGAGCCACGGAAGTTTTGGATCAAGCTTATATTTGTACTTTCCTTTCCTCCATGTATATATAATCTTATCAACCGTTTGGATGACAAATAAATATCACTGTATGGCTTAGCAAGGTTTCAACAGTGGAAATTATTATCTCCACTATTTCTTATGCTATGATCTACTTGGTCTTTGGATATGCTTATATTTTGGGATCAACCTCTTACATTAGATGGAAAAATGGATGGACGGCATGGATAGACCACATACATTCAAGGTGGGCCCAACCGAGTTTACTCAAGAGCATACTGGGTAACTCATTTCTCCTCAGGTGGAAACGGAAACGGATTGCCTACTCCCCTTGCCACCGGCAAATGGCTAGTGGTCGGTGCTCTATGGCCCCACCATAATGTATTTGTTATATCCTAATCTCAAGTGGACCACATTACAGCAAACAATTTTGAATGAACATAGGCCATTAAAAACTTTTTTAGGGTTATAAAAGTTTTAGATCAAGCTGATATTTGTTTTTTTCCTTTCGTTTGGGTCTATATGACCTAATCAACAGATTGGACGTCAAATAAACAGTACAATGGACCTTAGGAGGATTTTAATGGTGGTTATCCAATTACTATTGTTTTCCTGTGGCGTGGTTGACATGAGATTTGTATCCCTCTCATTTTTGGGTTAAAGCCTTAAAATGATTTATAAAAATGGATGAAGGGAATGGATGGAACACATACATTATGGTGCGACCACAGAGCACCGATCATCTGGCAGGGGAGTAGCCAATCCGTTTCCCAGGCGGATTGGCTGGTGCATCGCACATCAGCTATACCGCTGGTGTGCGTACGTGTCGTGCGAAGACTAGCGCCGACGGACGCGGATTTCCTGCGAAAGCCTCTAGGAAAAAGTTCCTGCAATGGAAACTCAGATGGGGCCACTGTTATGTTTGTGAGAAATCCTACCCTTTCATTAGTTTTTTGACTTTATTTCAGGTCATAATGCCAAAAATGAACAGTATCTAAAGCTCAACTAGGCCATGCTAAAGGAAAATGTGGTTCAGGAAACTCCTACCGTTGAAACCTACCTAGGTTCAACAGTGATGTTTACATGCTATCCATACCGTTAATAACTTCATTCCTACTGGGATGAACTGAAATCACAAATATTAGCATGATCCAAAACTTTTTGGCCCACGAATATTTCAACTGTGGACATTCAATTATCACGTTTTCAGCTCACTTGAGCTTTGGAAACGGTTCATTTTTGACATCATGCTTTAAAATAAACTCAAAAAACGAATGGGCCGTTAAGATTTCTCACAAACATTACAGTGAGTCCACCTGGGTTCCCCGCGCAGGAACCTTCCTGCAAAGTCCTTAGCAGGAAATCCGCGTCAAGCACCGACAGTCCTCAAGCTCCGAGTTATGGAACGGTTCAAAGGAGTTCAGAGTTATCGGTATTTATTATACCCACGCACCGTTCATACGTTTATTTAAAAAAATTCATATCCAAAGCTCAACTGTACCACACCACAAATAGCAGCGTTGATAATGATTTTTACCATTAAAACAATCATAGGGCCCACCATAACAATATCATGTTAATCCAAAACTTCTATTACCCAGAGAGAGTTTTAATGATAGACGTTAAATCCCCCATATCTTTTGCAGTGTACCCACTTGATATTTATATTTATCTTATTTTGCGTCTCACGCATTACGCTCGCCAAATGGACGGACGGATGGGACTCACAGAACTTGCTAACGTCATTACACTAGCTATAACGTAGTGTGTGGTGCACCAGCCAATCCGCTTCATAAAAACGGTATACGATCGGAAATGGTGCCATCTCGCGACGGAAACGAATCGGCTACTCATCCAGCGACTGGCCAATGGCTAGTTGTCAGTGCTATTTGGGCCCACCATGATGTATGTGTATCATCCATGCGGTCCACTCATTCTTCCAAATCATTTTATGGTATGAGCTTAAAAATGGAGTTATCCAAATGTCAAGTGGACCGCATGGTGTTGATTGAACGCAAACCATTAAAAACTTCTTGGAATCCACAAAAGTTTTAGATCAAGCCGATATATATTTTTTCCCTTCATCCAAGTCTCTATGACCTAATCAATAGATTATATGTCAAATAACAATTATAGTGAACTCTAGGAGGTTTTTAATGGTGGACATTCAATCAATACTATTTTTCCATGGTATGGTCCACCTGAGATTTAGATCTATCTCATTTTTGGAATATAAAGCTCTAAAATTATCTTTCAAAATAGATGGAAGGCATGGATAGAACACACACCTCAAGGTGGGGTCCACATAGCACCGACCACTAGCCACCTGGCTGGTGGCAGCGTCACTAGCCAAACCGCGTCCTGTTACATGACCTCGTATAAACGGTACATGATACGAAATGGTGCCATCTCGCGACTGGAATTCCGTAGTCCCTTCGGTACTGACCTGGTGTTCTGTTAGGCCCACCCTGATACGTGTGCTTTATCCAAGCCTTCCATCCATTTTGCAGCTCAATCTAGGGCACCAGAAGGGGATATATCGAAAAATGGATGGACGGTGTGGATAAAACACATGCATCATGGCCACAGCCACAGCCACCGATCGGCACCGACCACCTCGGCACTCGAGGGATCACGATCTGCCATATCTCTACCGTACACTGGCACCCATCTAATGGTTGGACTTCAAATGGATGGTTGGAATAAAAAAGAAAGATTAACGGTTACATATTTAAGCTACAAAATGTTAAAAAAAAATGAAACTTGCTACTTAGGAGATTCGTGATAGGACCCACTAAAATGGACGGTCCCGATTGATGATAAATGATCACGCCATGAAAGGTTGCTTTAGTATATTCCATTCTTCGGACTCATATCATATATTCATATCATTTGGAAGGACGGTAGAGCCGGTACAACCGGACGCGACTTTCCGGTAATCCCAGCTACAAGGGAAGTTCCGTGGGGCCCACTACGATGTCCGTCCATCACTTAATCCCAGCTACAAGGGAAGTGCCGTGGGACCCACTACCACGATACGGTGGGCATTCATCGCCCACCATTGAAACCTTCCTGGAGTGACTGTAATGTCCATATCCCAATCCAGACCGTTCATGAGGTTATTTTCACCAGGATGAATAAAGAAAAAAAATATCATCTTGATATGGCCCATCTGAATTTGGATCTACCCCATTTTTTGGCTCATGTCGTAACATGGGCTGAAAAAACTGATGGACGGATTGGATGTCACACACATCGCGGTGGGCCCTACAGTTTCCGCTACAGGAAGCTCGCGTCCAGTAGAACCCGAACATGGTCGATCCATCTGCCGTCCATTTAGCTGAAGCTAACATATTGAGAAATCCTATCCGTTTAATCGGTGACCTTTAAGTAGAAAAAGATCAATGAAAATGATATCTCCTATCATCTAACTGGTGAATTTTAAAAAACAGGACATCTATGAGAGGACCCACTAGATTCACGGTCCAGATCACTTCATAACCCTTCGATTATATACCGAAATGAGATGGTGGTCCACCACATTCCGATTCTACCGGTTGTACGAAACGATGGACCAAACGAAGTTGTGTTGAAGGGTGGCGTCCATGCAAGATGGAACTGCCAGGTGGAATATCCGCTCGGCAGCTTTCAACCGCACGATCGCAAAATGACAGAAATACCGCGTCGAGATGTATTGAAATAAGATACGTTGGAAATCTAGCCGTTGGATTTGAGTCGATTTCAATAATCCAAGCCGTTTATTTGATATGGCTCTACTTGGATGGGGGTGTCCAAAAAAAAAAATCACGGATTGGAATTTCAACCTTTTGATTATATAAAGTTTGTGGTGATCATTCATGTTCAAATCACAAGAGCCCAATTATCAAATCGTTGAAATAATCTAATTAAGGGCTTGTATTTGTTGAGTTTCGACTATATAACGTAAGGATTGTCATTTAACGGTTTGGATGGTTGGAAATGACTCACATTCGATATTTTACAGTACGTCGGGATGTATCGGAGCAAGCATCCACAAATGACACGACGTCTTCAATCTCACATCACCTTTGTTTTCAGAGATTTTGCCGCATGTTGGAAAATACAACTTCCGATTTTGCCCATCTTTGCGGTGGAAATTACACAGAGACGAAAAAATGAGGTTTGTGTTTATTTCTCCCGAAATATCGTCTGAATGAACAGTGTCAAGTGATCCAGTGGGTTCATGTGGATGTAACCCTTTCCATGCACCTACTTGTATTTGGACTCCACAGAATCTGCATTACCTATCTGGACCGTCCGTTAGGTTCATTTCACTTTTCATCTACTACTATGTGAAAATCACAGCAATCTGATGGTCATAAACATCTGCAATGGAAACCATCTCAACTCTATTGGAAAGGAAATGATCACACAATATCGACTCTGCTGTAAGTTATGTTAGAGATGGCCATCGTTGGCCCCACCATGATAGTGCACACTACATGGCATGAGATGTATCATGTTGTCCATCATATTGTGTATGTTATTTTCTTTTTTGAGGATCCAATGTATATGCTATTTAATTTATTCATTAGATGTATAACTCAATAATAAACTATTGCAATATGATTGAATCACATCATCACACACTGCATTTAATGAAGCATTGTTCTCGACATCAGTAATGATGCGGAGCCATCTGACACAAATTAGCTCTTGAAAGCAAAAGTAGCTAGACTCCCTACTAGGTCACCATACTTTGTGGGCCCTACTATGATATATGTATTGTATCTATATCATTAATTTAGAGAGATTATTTTAAGGCATGAGACGAAGAATAAGTTGGATCCAAATGTTGAGTGGACCCAACTACCTTTAAAATCTTTCTAGAGGGCTACAAAAGCTTTCCATGGCAGGTTGATATTTGTGTTTCCCCTTATCTATTTTTGTGTTAATTTATAAACAGGTTAGACCTCAAATAAACATCAAGAAAGGCCCTCGTTTCAACAATAGGTATCATTGTCACACTGTTTTCATTAATAGGGTTTATTTGAGCTTTGAATTTAACTCATTCTTTTAGCCATGCCCTAAAATAATATCCCCAAATAGATGAAAGATATGGACATAACACATACATTATAGTGGGGCTCATATAACTTAGTGACATCACTTCAAGAGTGTACTTGCTACTTTTTAATCTACTATCTAAAGTAATTATCTTGTAATAAAATATGAAATTTTTATTTGTGGCAAACAAATAATATTGAATTAATTCGCACTATTTCCTTTGAGTATAGCCAAAGGGTAAATTTTTGGGCTACGAAGTGAGAAGGTGAACCTAAAAGTAGATGAAATCGGTGCCATTCAAAGGTTACAGTGGGCCTGCGGAGGTCATCTCCACCGTAACTCGGGTGGAGGAGAGAATGTCTCGACGGAACGTGGAATGTACGTGTCGCCAATGCATCGACGATAAATTCACAAGAGATATTTCAATACAACCGCCTGTATAGTAAGCTACATTCCACCCAGAAGCTAACTTGTAATTTTCATTTATATACAAAATCCAATTCGTCCAATAGGTTTAAAACATCATCATGATCATATTTTATAAAAAATAGAGCATATCCACTGATTAATTGGTCCAAAGTTATTATTAATATGATCAACGGATATAAAATGGTTTCTATACTGTGGACCACAAAACGAGTATATGAAGATAATGTTTTTCATTACGTGATATTCTCTACGGGACCAACCTATTGAAAGGTTGGATTTAATATAAATTAATAGATTGTAATATATCCACTGAGTGGACTACATCTTTTTGGTTCAACTAGTTGGACTGAGACGTTCACGGTTGATCACAAGGAGGGTATTTTAGTATTTATAAGAAAAGCGAGGAGTTATTTCCCTGGCGTGAGTTCTTATTATTCAGACTCGCTTCTTCTCTCGCCCACTCTCTCCCTCTCTCTGAAAATCAAAGTGAAATGGCTCTGAAGCTGAGCCCTCTCCCGCTTCAATCTCAGAAGCTGCCATGTTTTGGTTTTCCTTCGACATCCAATCTCAGATCTTCTTCTTCTTCTTCTTCTCCTGCTTCCAGGGTTTTCATGGCTTCTACCCTTCGCTCCAATTCCAAGTGAGCTCTCTCTCTGTATGGTCATCCCTTTTCAAGATTATCTTAAATAGATCTTGATCCATTTTTCTCCCTACTGCTGTTTCCTGATTTGGGTTGTTTTCTTTTAGATTGATTGATGGTTGGTTGGATTTTGTGGGGTTTTCATGTTCTAGAGCTGTTTACTGATCTGGGTTTTTCTTTGAATTTTTAAAATTTTGCTTCAATGTGTTGGGATTTGGGTTTGATTTTTTGGGCTTATTCGTTGTTTGAGGTGGTTCATTTCAGTAATCTTATTTTAATTTTGAGTTTTTTATTCTTAAGTTCATCTACACAGTTGGAATAGTTCGGATCAATACATGTGCCTGAACTTCAGCGGGGCGTAAGCAATTACTTCTCTCTCTCTCTCTCTCTCTCTCTCTCTCTGTTTTGATTTTTAGGGGGTGATTCAATTTACATGCGGGTGATTATATTTCAATATAAATGTATTTGGGGTTTCTTTTTACGGAGGACGATGAGTGGTAGATGTTGGTTCTATTTGAATTTGTTGGAATTTTTGGGTTTTCTGGACTTGATTTTGGGTTGATTCAACTAGCAATTCTTTAATCGGGTTTAGTCGATGTATGCGTAGATTTTCTGCTTTTCCTATTTTGTTTTTTTAATTAAAAAAAAAAGTGTGTGGAATGCATCATGTGGGCTCTTTCTGATTGCCAGGACGATTGCTGCATGTACGGTGGCTTTTGTTATTTCTTTTTTAAATCTCAACTAACTGATAATTGTTTTGTATATTGTGGGTTTATGTTCTTGATCTTGGGTTGATTCGGTTGGTAATTCTCAACTATCTGAGAATTGGTTTGTATATTGTGGGTCTATGTTTTTTTTATTTTGGGATGATTTGGTTGGATTTTCTTTGAGTGATCTAATTATTGTAAGTGCTCCTTCCGTATATGAATGTGGTTTTCATCCATTTGGAGGATGATTAGATTTTTGGTTGGTGACTTTGGTTTCTTGGAGTTAACTATCCAAGGTTGAAGGCCTTGATGTGTTATTTAGAGCAATTTATTTGTAAATTTTCTGCCTAATTTTTAATATTTTTGTAATGAATGTTGAGCCACTGTTATTCGCCAACTTGTTCTCTATAATTATCTTTTATAGGAAAATCAGTTGGGCGTTTTTATTATCCATTTTCCGCATTTGAGTTAGCATTAGTCACAGCTGGTTTGATGTGATCCTCTATCAGTCAGCTGGTTTTGATGTGGCCCAAATTCACATTGAATTATTATTCATTATTTTTGTAGATGCTAATATCTTTGGTACTATTTTGTCTCTGTCTTTTCTTGTTTCTTCATTCAGTCTCCATATCCTATTTCAGTTTGTTTGGTGGCCAACCTTCAAGATTTATTTCATGTTTTCATTTTGATCAACTTATGTTTGGAGTCACTCGTTTGATCATATCTAACTTGGAAATGGATACTTTTGATTCTGAGATGGACATGAGGTGACCCAGATGAAGAGTGAGAAATCTGACATGTTTGCAATATATAATAAAAATATTGAAATATTTAGTGGTAGAAGAAAATTTTCAAGGGAGGAGATCCTGTTCAAGTGAGCTTGCCTCTTAGGTTCCCTACCATAGATGCGGGATGTGTGTATGATGATCAGAATGTTCACAGTGGCTGGATCTCCTAGACATGGATTGTTATAGGACAATTATTGATCGAATTGTGGTGAATTTTGTCGCCATTTTAAAAACCATTCATGGCTGTCCTTGATGAGTGGATGACTTGGTTTGGATCATCAATCATCATACACATGCGGTGTGTTCAGTATGGTACTTGGATTTTGTCCTCCCAGGAGGGTTTGTTTCCCCCCTTCATATATTAAAAATTTAAAATGTGTGGAAAGATGTATCCATGCAACTAGAAGTACACAAAATGCAAGAGGAAGAGGACAGGAGACGTGTAGAATATCGGACAAAGATTTGGCTAGCTACAATTGAGTTCCACTAAAAAATCTTTAGGGCTAAAAGTTGGAAGCATGTGATGTTGTACAAACTATTCTTTGACTGAATTTACCCTTCCAAAGATAAATTCTTTGACTGAATTTCCAATGCGGAAGCGGAGTGGTTGGAGAGGCATACTGAAGAAGAGGAGGTAAGGCCAAAGGAAGCAATTTTGACTTTGGAAGAGAGAGCTCCATGACCGTATCAAATTTTTAGGAGGATGCCCCATGCCTTGCTGGTTTCCCTTTGAGTTCTTCTGTAAACTTTTTTGGGAAGAAACTAAAGGAGACTTAATGGGTTTTATTGCCTATTTTTATAACATGGAGTGGATTATGGATAATGTGGGGTCTCCTTGGATCCTGTCATCCCTAACAAGGATGGAGCTATTAGCCCAAGAGAATACTACTTTATTAGCCTTGAAAGTGGACCTTATAGAATTTGGCCAATGTGTTGAGCTTGTCTCTGTAGTGTGCTATCCTCCCTATTCTAGTCTCTAGGGGCTTTTATCAGCCTTAGACATCATCCTTTAGCGAACATGCTTCTACAACATTTTTTCCAAATCTTTCTTGTCGTTCTCAAAAGGATAACTCCTACTAATGTTTGGTTGCATAGAGTGCAAATAAACAAGATATTACCATTGATCTTAGCTTCCCAATTGTTAGAGGATGGGTCCGTGAAGGCAGTTTCAGCAATTTTACCTGTAATGTACCCCAACTCCATTCACCACTGATGCATACTCTTGTCAATGCAAGATCGTCTTGTTCAGTTTTACCAATCTTGTTGGTCGAGACCACTCAAGACAGTTGGCCTCATTCAGTTTTACCATCGTGATTTGCAACCTCGGATTCCCCATATGAGGGATCCTGAACTTGTTTGATCATGCGTACCAGTTATGGGACTCAAGCATGATGAGTCCATGGTCATTTCAAAAAGTCAGATGTGCTTAGTAATCACACAGATCACTGAAGATGGACAATGCCACATCTGGGATGAGAATGCTCTTGGATTCAGGTCTGCTTGCATGCAGACAATAATCTTGTCATGCTAATATCAGAATCTGGCCAGAGATGCAGTTGGAGAACAGACAAAACAGATAATCTTCCTTGAAGAAGTTGCAAGGGTGACGCAACTTATGTTGTTGGTCCAGCAGGTCTGACAGATCCAACATAATGTTACTGTTCCTTCAGAGTGGGACAACTATGTCTGCAGACTGGGATCTCTGCAGAATGCAGATCCAGAGATGGTGGTGTTGGTGGGTTCAAATAACCCACCAGAGATGGTGATGGCGGTGGCGTGTCCTGAACATAGATGGGTGTTTGATGAATGACCAATTTGTATAATGCTAAAATGAATCCATCATGCAGAAACAATCTAATAGATTCGCGATTACAGTGAATGTAGATGGCAAAATCGATGGGTTTGCATGTAGTTGGCAGATATCTCTTCTAGTGAAAGTCATAGCTCCATGCAAAATAGGATTGGTGTAGGGTGAGGTCGAGCAGAAGCTGAATTGAATGGTCCGAAGAAGTACAGGCCAATCAGGGGTGGGGGTTAGTGGGTTCTGATCTTGTCAAGCAGAATGGCAGTGACTAGTTAGCCACCGGTGGGTTCAGATGTCAAAAATGGTGGTGCAGTATGCACAGTTTAAAATTGGTTTTGGTGTATTGTATCGTTCACCACCTTTTCCTTTTGTATTGCCTCATTTCGTGCCGATACGCACATATAGTCTGTGACCAATGCTAGTACGTATCCGACAATAGTTACTGGTTTCAGACGATACTTTAAACCCTGGCAGCAATCCAATGATGGGTCAGCAGTGTCTACAATAAAGTTATGTAGTCAGGGAGAAGACTGATCCATCGATATCAATGCCGATACTGTGTTATTTATGAGAAAGTTGGGAAAACCAGCCTTCTCTTCGATGTTGTACATTCTCTACCCTTTATTAGTAGGTAAAAACACAAGAATGCCCCTAATTATGGTAAACAAAAAGATGTGCATCCCAATAGGTGTCAAGAAGGTTCTTGGTTTGTCGCTAGCAAAGGCGAAAAGATTCAATTTTGGGAGGATGTGTGGCTCGATGCAGCTTCTTTCCCTCATATCCCTTCACCTCTCATCATGGTGTGATGATAAAGGAATGCTATTAGATTGTTGGGATGTGGGAGTCTATAGTTGGTACATGCCTATTTGGAGGAACCCTTACAATGATGAAGCAAGGGCCTACCCTATGCTCTAGGCAAGCTTACAAGGTTGCACCAATGAGGATTAAAGGGTTTGGAACTGGTTTTCTAGTAGAGATTTCACTTCTAAATCCTTTGTGAATGCGTTCGCGGCGCGAACGGGGCCTCACCTCCACAGCTTTCTTTTCTGTTGGTGCAGTTAGGGTATGATTAGAATAAGATGAGATACTGTATACAATTTGGAGTTGTCGTTAGTCAAATAAAGTTTAGAATCTATGACCATCAAAAAAATCATAGAATGAGATTCCTCAACTCAAGTGATTCCTGTATCTGCGACTGTAAATTCGAAGTAAGGTCCTCAATGACAAAAAAGGAAGGGTTGGGCACTTTTTTTGCTTGCACAATGTGTAGCCTCTACTTTAAGCCTTTAAGGGATTCTGTGGGTTTTGGGGGATTTGACAAATTTTCAACATTATTACATCTGTCCGTGCTTCGCGGAACCCGTAAGGGTCAGGGCAGGCAAACATAAAAAAGGTACATAGTAATGCAGGGGCATTTTCACACCGGGCTTGAGTGGGGTTGCCTGCGGAATGCAGAGGTGGGCGGACTGTGTGAGGCGGGCCCCACCCGTGTGAGGCGGTACCGATGTGATGTGGGGCCCACGAGGGGGGTTTAGCCGAGGTCCTAATCCATGCAATGTGGGGCCTGGGTTATAAGTAAAGGGATTAATTCGCCATGCTCTATCAGTTCGAGTTTTTAGAGCAAGCGGTTAATTCTCCTGCATGACATAGCCTTGCTTAATAGATTTTAGGCAAATAAAACAAAGAAAAAAAAGTAGATAAGAGAGACTATTGCAAAATAAATTAGAAGAAAATGTGAGAAAGTGTTGCAGATGTGCTTGGAATGCATGATGCAAAATGCAATATGAATCGAGATGTGAGAAGAAAAAGGAGAAAACTGACAACTTTTTTTTTAAATAAAATGGAGGGTTGAATATCTTCGATTTCAACCCCACTCTTGGCTTAAATGGCTTCTTTAACAAGCTATTTTCTGTATATGTTCTCCTGGGAAAGTGTTGCAGGTAACAACCGTAACATTTCAACATTGTCAGGAATTTTCCAAACAGTTCAGAACCTTAGATTGACCTTGCACATATACCGCCTCTCTTGAACTCTCCAAGTCTGCCTCTTAGTACTCTCCCTTTCTAGACGCCCCTTATTTGGCAGCAGATATGCTGCTTATATAGATTCTCATGTTGGTGGTAATGTCCGAGGTATTTTATATTAAGATATTATATAACAAGGCTAGTGGTATTGTCGGATTTCTATGTGCAACCACAATATTTTATATTAAAATATTATGTAATGATGATGTAGGTATATGGTTTATATAAAAAAAGGTCCTATGACACCATCGACCATCCATGGGCTGGTGGTGGCTTTGATACCTCTTTCTTATATTAAAATCCATTCCATCCTTTTTTGTATTGCGTCCTTTTTGGGAAAATGCTTCTCTCTTTCATTACATGCGGGAGATCATCTGCATCTCCATGGCCTTGCTCTTTTTTGGGACCTTGTCACCTTCGCCTCTCATTTGGAGTTGGCTGACATCCTAGTTCTATCGTGCCTAGATTTTCTCGAACATCAATACTCTTGTCGAATCTTGGTATTCGAGTTGATAATAGGAAATTTGATGCTTGACAGGAGGGAAGATATAGTTTGATCCGATAGGATACGAGGCTGGAATGTAGTTGACAATTTCAGTTGTGAAAATGTGGGATGGAATGTCCTCTTCGGACTGTTGTATGTCTATGACTGGGATGTCAGGCTTGCCAAGGTTGGTTGCTTCCACAGGGAAGATTTGTTCAGGATAAGCTAGAATGGTTTGCACTGTCTTTGAAAACATATTTGACCCTTTTATGAAAAGTTGAAGGTATGGCCTTGATTTTGTAAAGTCGAGGCTGACTGAGGAGGACATTGAACGATGTTGGGGGTGTCCAAGACTTGAAACATTATGGTGGATGTGTCTGGACCAATCCAAATTTCGATGCCAATCTCTCCGTCGACCAACCTTTAGGAGTGGTCAAATGCTTCCGCATTCATGCCGCTTGTCCTGAACATTAATGGTTCCATCCCTACTACTTAACGGTCCGCAGTGGGCAAACATTCAAGCTCAAACCGTTCTCAAAGAGCACGAGTGGGATCTCGCAATCTTTCTGACGAACAATTATGTTTAATGAAAGCACATGGTCGCGACCTTTGGGCGGGAACTCCTAGTATGAAAAGGTAATAGTTCATGGTGGTAGGAGTTGCCCGATCATGTACACGACTATTTTGGGTGGTGCCTCTTGAGAGATTGCATCATTTAAAGTCTTGACGAATATTTCGTGGAGCATCTGTCATGTGCAAAGTAATTTAACGAAAATTGGGCTAGGAATTGTTTTAAGCTGGGTCACTGCGTCATAGGCAACTTCAACTTTGGAGGCAAGTCCTGCCAAAGGTCCTTTGGGATCACCCTTAGGGATATCTTCTCGGATGCAACGACCGTTGGGTTCACATTGCCCACCTCAACACATTTTGGATAATGCCAAGGAATTGCTTTGTTATTGTAGGGGGAATTGTCCACCCCAGGAGAACCAACGATGGTTGTGAAATTGGAGGCTGAGGACCATAGGAGGTGGATGTCGATGAAGTGGAGTAACTAACCGGGCTCCTTCACCAAGGGTTCACTGCATGGTGGGGGATTCGAGGAGGGAGCTGGACTTCGAGCTTGGAAGAAAACTCAGTGGATGATGGGGCATCTTGACTTGGCCAATGTATGTGGCTGGCAATTCGGTTTGGGTGCCCTTCCTTGGAGGAAGAGGGGCTGACTAGACCTCTCTAGATTATAATTGGGAGCCAGACTAAATGTTGGCTGGGGGGTCTTCCCTAGGGGATCATGGGTGGATTGGTCCATAACTTGTTGGAGATTGGAGCTGGATTGCAAATTGGTTCAAGGACCTTCCCCTAGAGGATCAATGGTTGATAGGCCCAAGACTGGCTGTATGCTGGCTCTAGGGGCCCTCCCTTTGAGGACCAATGGTTCATTGCACCATGATTGACTGGTGATCAGAGTGTATGCGGATTCTGAGGCCTTCCCTTCGAAGATCAAGGGTGCATTGGTCCGTGATTGACTGAATGTTGAAGTTGGAGCATATGCTAGCTTAGAGGCCTTTTCCCGGAGGACTAATGGCTGATTGGCCCATGAATGGCTAAAGATTGGAGTGTATGTTGGTACTGGGGCTTTCCCTTGGAGGACCAAAACTGAAGGGAGCACTGAGCAGGATGGTGCCCTTGTAAGACGAGCAGTGCGAACTTTGAGTGGGACTTGATGGCATGGATGGGGAAGAGATCTCCCTTGGATGGTGTTGACGGTGGTAGTGCTTGATGCGCTGAGACTTGCTTGATATTGTGATAGAGGATTCTGGAGTATACGAGGGAAATACAAGTATTTTGGCAAAAAGGACGCAATACAGAAAAAGATGAAAGGAATTTTAATATAAGAAACAATACGTGTGCAGGGTCAGTCCAAGGTTTCAGACTAAGCAAAATATCTTGACAATGTCGAGGTGTTGCCTAACCTAAGAGATAGAATAAAGAGAAAAATAGCTTGCTAAAGAAGCCACTTAAGCCAAGAGTATGGTTGAAATTGGGGATATCCAATCATCCATTTTGCAGAAAAGGGTGTTAGATCTCACATTTTTCTTCCCACATTTCGATTCAGACTGCATTTTGCTCTACACATTCCAAGCTCATCTGGGACACTTGCTCATGTTTTCTTTTATTTTATTCTGCAATATTCTCCCTTATCCACTTTCTTTTTTCCCCATCATTTGTCTGCCCAGAGTCTTAAACTCTGCGAAGCAAGGCTAGATGCCTTTCTATTTTTGCTTGCCTTGACCCTTATGGGTTTTGTGAAGTACAACTAGATGTAGTAATGTTGAATCCCCCCAAAATTGCAAAATCCTGTAAAGTAAAGACCGTATATTGTGTAGGTAGAAAAGGATGCCTAATCCTTTATTTTTCTGTCATTAAGGCCCTTATTTGGAATCTATGGTCGTATGCTAAATGCAGGGGTCACCTGAGTGGGGGAATCTCACGGTTTTTCAACCATTAAGCGATTCTACAATTTCTAGCTGTTTGTAGATTCTAACCTTCATTTAGCTTGTGGTGACTCCAAATTGTATGCATTTTCTCATATGACTCAAATCATATTGCAATTGAACCAACAGAGAAGAAAACCGAAGAGATGAGGGCCTCGTTTGCACTGCAGATGCTTTCACAGAATTGGCGATTACACTGGGGATTTTACTTGCTAACCACTAGCAAAGGCCTGACTTGAAACGTAGGATTTTACGGTTTTATGGGGATTCCATAAATTTGATGCACTTAATTTTTTGCACTCCCGTGAATACTTATCCTATTTACTTTTCTGCACTCTAGTAAATATTGGTCCTATTTACTTTATTGCCTTCCACCTTTGTCCATCACGTGATCCTAATAATCCTAATAATGTTCATTGTACAATGTGATCCAAAACTGAACAATGTAAAATAATGCCTAAAACTTATTTAGTTCAGGCAGTGTGGTGGACTTTAGATTTGAATCAAGCTGATTTTTGTATTGCCCCTTAATTCAAGTGCGACAACCTAATGAACTGCTGGGGTGGAAGATACATACCATGGTGGGCCCCACACGTCTTTGGTCGGCGTTCCCTCCCCATAGTTTCATTGGGGTCCGAGGCCCCCCCTCCCCAAGGATCTTACATGTAGATGTGTACATGATGAATGGAGTAGATTTGACACAATATTGTAGGTGAATGGAATATATTTCACGTACACAGTACAGTCGAAGCATGGGGAGTAGGATATGGTAATTATTATTAAAGAGGTGGGGAAGATACGCGGGGTGTGGAGGTTTTTATTGAGAGAGAAAAGTCTATTGGGGTAAAAAATCCAAAAAAGTAAAAAAGAAAAAAGCGGAAAAATTTAGAAAAATAGAAAGGTGAGAGAAGAGGGCTCCATGTAGGCAGCCCATCTTTGGAAGGAAGATTCATTTAGTACTATAGATAAGATGACTAGGAGCGATGGTCCATTTGATGGATGTGACCTCCTACAAGGGTGCTTAAGCTGTACTTTTATGGCAGTTTTTGGGGTACTACTAGGCTGTTAGGATCGAGGACATCATCTAAAACAAGGAAGGGACTATTACAAGGGTGTTCTCGGCCTCTATATTGGTGTTGTTACCTCCAATGAAGTAAGATAAGCCCACTCTGGACTCATCTAAAGTAACTTTTGTGCATGCTTTTCTTGTGTTATGGAGAGAAACTATCTAAATGCACTTCATTTGGGTGATGGTCTAAGGGATCTATCCTTATAAATGGGGGATTCGTTGAATGATGTTACCATCCAATGTCCTTCTCTCCACCCCCTTGTTTTTGGGGACATGTGCCCCCCCCCCCCCCCCCCCCCCCCCCCCCCCCCCCCAAAAAAAACTAGGGGTAGTGCAGGTACGGCGTATGTGGAGAGAGAGATTGGAGGGAATAGAGAGCAAAAATGGTGAGAGGATAGGTGAGAGAGAGAGAGCTTTATGCACCACTCCCAAGGATGCAGTGCCCACATTGTTTAAATGTAAATCCACTCCCTTGATCTACTTCTATACTCAATGTTAGGTCCTGAGGTGGAAATCAGCTACATCCACAACTCAGATGACCCAAACCACACGGAACAATGGGAATGGGATGTCGACCATTGACTTGTATGTGGACCACCATGTGCTGCATCTTCATCAATGCTGTATCTTTCATAAATGTTGTATCTTTCATCAAACGTGTTAATAAGGTCTAGTCACCAATATGAAGAGGAGATACAAAAACCACCCTGATATATAATTTAAAAAAAAAAAAAAAAAAAACTCAGGCAGAGAATAGCAATTTTACATTGTTCCCGTTGATGTGACCCATGTGATTTTGTATGGTTCAACAAATGGTTTAACCCTTACAAAAAAGAAAAATGATTTTAACTTGATGGATAGAGTGGATTTTACATATAGACCGTGGTGGGCCCCACTGCATTGTACAGTCCTCTTTGTGTGGGCTACATGTAGGGAGTAGAAGACAAGTTGTGTGCATGTTGGCCATGTGCATTAAAAGGAAGCAGGTTGAATCCAAGGCATCCCTTGTGCGGTAAAATCTCAACCCTTCCTTGCCAAGAAGCTACATTTTTATGACCAATTTACCCTCAACCAATTTTGTGAAGCACAAAAATGTCCACAGCTATAGGCTTTATGTATGGTAGAGATTCTTCCCTTTGAAAGGCTGTACTGTAGTAGAGATTCTTTGCTTTTAACAATATATTGACTGCTTCTTTCAGTAAATAGAGTCATATGATACTTGGGCAGGGTATGACGCATGACAACGTGTGATATGCAGGCACCCAAAACTATACACGTGGAATGTATTAACTAAAATAAAACCGACTAGATTGTGTATCCCACTGTTGTGAAGTGGCAATCACAAGATTTGATTGTGCATCCCACTGTCACAAAGTCACAACCACAATATTTGATTGGTTGAACAATCTTAACCTCTGATTTGTGGACATTCGTTCGTGGAAATGGGACTCCTGGATATTTTTCATTTTTTAGCTGTCTAATAATTGTCTGCCAATCTGATATTCAGAGAATCAAAATAAGCTTAAATTTTTGGTTCAGGATGCATCTATATATATATATATATATATATATATATATAGAGAGAGAGAGAGAGAGAGAGAGAGAGAGAGAGAGAGAGAGAGAGAGAGAGAGAGAGAGGCATGCTCACCTACGTACGTGCGCACCTTTGCACACGTGTCATGGGTGTCGAATCCGAACGGTCCATAAGATGCGGAATCCCATGAAACCTCAAGGGGTGAATTTTCACCCTGATCTAAGATTCTGGTGGACCATAGCAAAGAGAGATTCAAATCAAGGGAAGAAACTGTTTGCATTTTTCATGGCCCACCGAAGTTTTGGTTCAAAGTAAAAATTGGTACCAAGGGGTTTCAAGATGTTCTGCTTCATGTGGACCGTTCAGATTTTCGAGACTTGTCAGATATGATGAGTTCTCAAAAAGTTCGTATGTAGTCCGTGCGAACTGGTTCACAGGTGAGCGTTCCGCTATATATATATATATATATATATATATATATATATATATATATATATAATGAGGACAGGGTGTCCATGCCCCTTTAAGGCGAGATTATTCCCTGTGGATGCACGCAATCACCGGCCAACCACGTGCTCGGGTAATCCATGGGGGGGACTTGAACTCATGTTTGTGGGGAGAAAACCCATGGCCAAAGCCGTTCGCCCAAACCGTGACAGGACTGGTATGATAGTTTTGACAGTTTAGTTTGACTAGTATGCCATGTGTGCAATTTCTGAGTAGTTTCTGACTAACTGCGTACCATCCATCACATTCTGCCAGAATATCAAAGATTTTCTCCAATAAATATATAAATAAATAAAGGCAATAAGAGTCCATTTGACCCAATAGTTGGCCTTGAGAACTGTTCATTCAGAGAACAGTCCCTTTGTTACATAAGTTTATCAATGTTGATTCTTTTGCTTTTTGGATATAATTTAAAAAAAAAAAAAGTTATCTGCTATTTTTCTGTTCTACTATATGGTTTTTTTTTTTTTTTTTTTAATATTATCTTTATTTTCTTTTATTCCATCTTTCCTGTTTGTGATATTATATGTTTTAAATTGGTCGAAGATAATGCAATCAGGTTCATGACTTGTGTGCCGTATAAGAGTATCTATGTTGGTTCAAAGGTCTTGAATTTGTCCTTTAAATGTGATATTCTCGACTAGCAGATGGCTATGTGCTTTGAATACTTTCATTGGGTTGAAGGGCGTTGCCAATATCATAGTAGGCGAAGCTGAGGGTGGGGTTATATCTCACATAATGACATTGGCAAACCTGGCACAAAACAAAAATTTGGAATATAATATCACATTAATATTAGTTCAGATGAGCTAAGATATCTTTCTATTGCAACTATTTGGGGTTGGCTTTATGGATCATGTTTCGCTAATCATTCTTATATATTTGTTTGAACAGTTGCAATCATCCTATTAAAGGTTCTATTGTCACTGATTGAACATGCCTTCATGTCCCTTCTGACCACCTCAAACCAAGTTCTTTTAGGCCTTCCTCTTCATCATCTTTTCAGGCCCTTCAGCCCTAAGCAATTTCCCCCTCCTTACTGGAGCTATTAACAATTTATTTTATTTATTTATTTATTATTTTTTTTTTTGGGGACTATTGAGATGACCTCATTTTGTAATAGCCCACACCTACACCGTATGATATTGTCCGCTCTGGGCTCACGCCCGCACGGTTTTGTTCTCAGGGTTCTCCCCCAAAAGGCCTCATATATTATAGGGTGAATCTCCACATATAACCACCACAATTTCGGACAACGCTTTCGATGTGGGACACCGTTCCACCCCACTGCATACACAGTAGCTTGCCAACCACTGGTAGTTAGCCCAGGTCCTTAGACCCCGCCCACAGAGCGTCCGCCCACATGTGCAACGACATTGTGTCACATTATCCCCCCACCGAGGGCAGAGCCGTCCTCGGCTCTGATACCAATTGTAACAGCCCAGTCCCAACAGTATAATATTGTCTGCTTTGCCCATGGGGCTCACGACTTTGTTCTCGGGGTTGCCCCCAAAATGCGTTATACTATTGAAGACTTCACCCCACTTATAACCATCACAAATTCAGACAACGCTTCCGATGTGGGACAAGGTTTCACCCTTCACTTGTGTGCACAGTAGCCAGTCAGCACAGTAGCTCGCCAGCCACACAGTAGCCTGCCAAACCACCTTTAGGGGTCCGCTCACATGCGCGCCCGCCCACATGTGACCACAGTGACGGGGCGTCACACATTCTCTTTCTACATTTCCTAGTATTTGTTGTACCCACCTCAAGATTTTCATCTATGCGACAATCAATATTATCATCTTGATTTTCAACTGCCTGACACTTCACCCCATATAGCATAGCAGGTCCAATTGCTGTCTGATAAAAGTTCCTTGCGACCTTGTACATGTGTGCCCATACCAATGGAGATTGGGTGTTGGCTAACTAGCTTAGATATAGGTAATGGCATTGGATCCTTTATCTCTGACAAATAAATTACTTCGAAATTAGCACCCCTATTAGGGATGCAACTTGGGTGGGTCAGTTTGGGGCAAGGGTCAACCTAAGCCCAACCCAACCTCAAGAGGAGTCAGATCAAGGCCCAAAGCAACCCTCGACCCAACCCACACTGCCCGACCAACCCCAACCCCAACCCCAGGTATTAAAGACTCAACCCTAATACAATTTGGGTTGGGTTAACACTCGGAACTGGTAAACTAACATATAAAATCAAACTTCTAACCATCAAATAATATCACGAATGTACCCATAACTAGCAAAATAAAGTCTACAACCACCACCAATGAATATATTTTTTTTAAGAAGTCACTAATAAATATATAAAATTAAAGAAATAGCTAAGAAACTCACTAATGTTTAGAGAGACTATTCAAAAGACATCGGATCACTTAGCATGTGGGCCCTGGATCAGTTCCAATCAAGAACCTTATATAGCATAGAGTCCACAACATGTATGGTTCCGATCATGAATTCTATTTTCTTTGTAGGCCATGATTTTACATTTATATCATGCATGTTAGTCATAAGTCATATATATTATATATAATATATATATATTATATATATATATATATATTATATATATATATACTGCATATAAGGTCAAGGTTGGGTTGGGTCAAGTTGACCAAGGTCTCAACCCAAGCCAAACCAACCTGGGGCTGGGATAGGGTCAAGGATTTTCAGCCCAAGCCCAACCCAACATCATCCCAGACTATGAAGTTATAATTGAACTGGACATTTGTTTCTCTTGTCTTAATCTTTTGATTAACTTGTTAAGTTAGCCATTTTCACAATTTTCTTTGAATTGTCACAATCCGACCCAAAATATGTCGGTTCTTGGTCCATGCATTTAAAACATATAAAGCATCTGAGAATGGTTCATTCTGTTTCATTTAGTGTGGTTGAGAATGTCAAGAAGCCCTTCAGCCCCCCTCGCGAGGTACATGTCCAGGTCACCCACTCCATGCCACCACAGAAAATCGAGATCTTCAAGTCCTTGGAAGATTGGGCAGAGCAGAACATCTTGGTACACTTGAAGCCCGTTGAGAAGTGCTGGCAACCACAGGATTTCCTGCCCGACCCCGCCTCGGAGGGGTTTCATGAGGAGGTTGAGGAACTGAGAAAGCGGTCCAAGGAGTTACCTGATGATTATTTTGTCTGCTTAGTCGGAGATATGATCACGGAGGAAGCTCTTCCTACTTACCAGACAATGCTTAACACCCTTGATGGTGTCCGGGATGAGACCGGTGCAAGCCTCACATCTTGGGCTATCTGGACAAGAGCCTGGACTGCAGAAGAAAACAGGCATGGGGATCTGCTCAACAAATATCTGTACCTGTCTGGAAGAGTTGACATGAGACAAATCGAGAAGACGATTCAGTATCTCATTGGATCAGGAATGGTGAGATCCTCACTGAATGCTGTATTTGCTGTTTCCGATCCAGGATGTGAGATCGGATTTATTGGTTAGATTTTCATTAGCTTTTCAGGCTACCACCAAGAAGCCATTCTTACTGCGACTTAGGAATTATATGTTCCTTGATCCCGGGATATGTGCCTAGTACCCTACCATGATCAGTTTGTAGAAGTGGGGTCCGTGGCTAGGAACAAGACAGTTGATCATTCCCGGATTCTAAATCTTGGTTGGACTTCGCCCTAATGGTCATCTAGATTAGCAGATCCTAGCCATCCAATTTTGGCCCTTTTCTGTTGAAATTGGAGCCTGGTGTACTAACCATCAATTAGCAGATCACTGATGATGGGTTAGGATCATCCCAGAGGAGAGATCAAGATCGGGGGATGCATTGTCAAACCCATCAGATAAATGATCTGGATCACCAAACATTGGGCCTGAGATTACTGAATCATCCATTTCTTTTCTTGGAAAAGGGATTTCTTTACATATCATTGGGTCAAGGATATCATATGAATCCTTAATTTTTTTCTCATTCTTCAAACGTCATGGATAATGTTTTCTACGGGTGTGTTTGGTTGCACTAAATATCATGAATTAATGATCTTTAGTGAATATCATTAAATTTATATTTGGTGCAACAAAACACACCCTAAACATTGTATGGAGATGAATTTTACAAAATATGATAATTTTTGGTATTTGTAATTTCTTGGTGGACACTTTTCTTCTATGTTCGTTTTTGGGGTATGATGTTTTTCCTTGCCTACTCCATTAGGATCCCCGGACAGAGAACAGCCCCTACCTTGGATTTGTCTACACATCTTTCCAGGAGAGGGCGACCTTCATTTCCCATGGAAACACTGCCAGGCTTGCCAAGGAACACGGCGACATCAAGCTGGCACAGATCTGTGGAATCATTGCTGCAGATGAGAAGCGCCATGAGACTGCCTACACTAAGATTGTGGAGAAACTGTTCGAGATTGACCCTGATGGCACGGTGCTGGCATTCTGCGACATGATGAAGAAGAAGATCTCGATGCCTGCCCATCTGATGTATGATGGCCGGGATGACAACCTGTTTGAGCATTTCTCAGCTGTTGCGCAGCGGCTGGGGATTTACACTGCCAAGGATTATGCGGACATACTCGAGTTCCTGGTTGGGAGGTGGAATGTGGAGAAGCTAACAGGCCTCTCTGGTGAGGGGCGGGCCGCCCAAGATTACATATGCAGCTTGGCACCGAGAATCAGGAGGCTGGAAGAGAGGGCCCAAGGCAGAGCTAAGGAAGGACCCACATCCCTTTCAGCTGGATTTTCGACAGAGAAGTGAAACTGTAAGAGTGAGGTCAGTTGCTCATGGCAGTTCTAAAAATCATAGTATGTTTCTCTCTGGTTGCATGAGAATTTAAGTTTCTATGGGTTTCTTTCTTCTTCTTCTTTTTTTTTTTCTTTTTCTTTTTCTTTTTCTTTTTTTTTAGGTGACGAGTTTCGAGTGTCTAGAGGTATGTAGATACTCTATTTCATGATATAGTCAGATAAAAGTTGGAATTTGGGATGTGTCTTCACTTGGGTTTGAATAATCCATTGCTTGATCGGTGCTCATTGCATAAAAAATATGTTCTGAAATGCTGCATGCACTCACTCTAGGTACATCATCTAGACCGCTCATCTTGCAGGCCCCATCTTGGATGCACCAGCGGAGGCCAAAACCCGAAAGATTTAAGTTGATGTCTTGCCAGGTCATGTCAACTCAAAAACTCGACCTAGTCAGACTCTCGACTCAATATTTTAAGAAGCAATTAAATATTTTAAGGTATTTTAGTGTGGTATATTTTTTTTAAAGAAAAAAAAAAAGAAGAGAAATAACCAAACAAAAGCATAGTTTTATGCCTGGTGTTAGGGTAGTAGGTTCTTAGCCTTCCGTGGAATAGGCCACCTGCCGGATCGTCCATTGCCCATCAGTATTATTCTCTTTAACAAAAACAGCAGTCGACTCCACGAGTCACTCGGTCTAGTCATGCTGAATCGTACCATGTTGACCTTGTTTTGAGTTGATGATGTCTTGCTCCAACTGAGACTGGCTCAAAATCTCACCAAGTACCAATTCTGTCACGGCCTGAATCCGGCACCTTGCACACATGCTGCAGTCATGTGCCTCGGTCCCATATCTAAGCGCTTGATGGGGAGGATTTGTAATTTATTTTTCTTCTTTAAGTATATCTGAGTGGTAAAGGTTGAAGGAAAATACAAATTCCACTTTACCATACATCATTTATAGTTTGCAATGAATGCACCAGTTTTATTACATAATACATTATGGAATTTCAAAAGAACAAAGTAATCTAAGTAGCGACTGAAGTTGATCCTCCATACCAGGATGCCAAGCTACTTCCGGTTGCCCGAAAAATACAACAATAGTAGGTATGAGCTTTAAAAAGCCCGAAAAATACAACAATAGTAGGAATGAGTTTAAAAAAGCCCAATGACTATATCTCTCTCATGTGTGTAGTGTTCTTATGCCTTATAATACAACAATAGTAGTAATGAACTTAAGAAAGCCCAATGACTATATCTCTCATGTGTGAAGTGTTACTATACCTTACCATGATATATGTCAAATTTTAAATTTTGATTGATGGGTCAGTGGTTATTGACCAACAAGATTTGTTCTAGTCACTTCACTTTATTTCTTCTTGTTTGAGTAGCCATTCATTTTTTGTGAAGTGTTACTATACCTTACCATAACTTACACCAAATTTTAATTTTGATTGATGGGTCTGTAGTTATTGACCAACAAGATTTGTTGAGTCACTTCATTTCTTCTTCTTCTTTTTTTTTTCTCTTTTTTATGTGTGTGTGTGGTGCAAGTAAATTCTTTCTTAAGTAATTGAATTTCTCCATTCATAGGTTTGAGAGCCACATTTGTAAATTGAAAAGCTTCCACGATCAAATTCAAAATGATTCATTTGAATAAATTAAAAACCCTTGGTATTGGATGATCATATGATGCTTTCCAAAAAGTTGCACTAGTTGGATCTCGGGAAGATGTACGGTTCACATTTCATATGAAAGTCTACCATTCTAGCTGTTAGGATCATCTGATTGAGTGCCACTTTCGGGATATGATCCCCGATGTGATGGGTCTGACAGATGAGTGGTCTGGATTCT
Organism: Magnolia officinalis; assembly: GCA_021015155.1. Taxonomy (NCBI): domain Eukaryota; kingdom Viridiplantae; phylum Streptophyta; class Magnoliopsida; order Magnoliales; family Magnoliaceae; genus Magnolia; species Magnolia officinalis. The sequence continues at coordinate 71,179,747 of JAJHSJ010000003.1, forward strand.
TTACACGTGCTCCCAATGTGATGGGTCTGACAGATGAGTGGTCTGGATGCTTTACACCTGTGCCACGTCCCCCAGTCCCAGGGGTGTCTCCTGTTGGCTGTGGAGTTAGGAGAAACCTTGGGCTTTCACCAACGACACTTAAAAAGTAAGTTTCCCCCCATAAAACACGTCTAGTGGATCAAAATACGTTTGTGGAGAGAAGACTTCTCAAGAGTGTGATTGAATTTCTTGGCACATTTGGGAGTTTCTCGTTTGGTTTATTATAGGGAAATATATAAATAACGACATCTCCAGTCCACCCAGAGGGTATCTTTCAACCTGTCATGTGCCTGAGTGAAACATCCAGACCGTCTAATAGGTTGGCCCCACCATGAGGATCACCTTGTGAAAAATTCGCACATTATCAACAGGTTGGATGACAAATAAACATTATGAAAACCTTACGATGGGCCCTTTGGAATTTTTAATGGTGAGGCACTTAAACACCGTTGTTTCCTGTGGTGTGGTCCACCTGAGATTTGGATCGTCCTAAAATGGGCCGGAGAAACGGATGGACAACTTGGATATACAGCACATCATCAAGGTGGGCCCTACAGTATCCACTTCCTTCTTTCATGTTATTAATTAAAATAGTTCTCAATTATGACATCATATCCGGCACTATTTAGCTTTTTTCAAGACGAAAATGTTCATCTATTGTTTGCTTGTAGGGTGTTAGCTTTTCACCCAAGTTCATTTTAAGATGGAATGTGGGCCTTACTAAATCAATGATTGAGACTACCCCTCATTGATCTGATCCATTCACTCTCATTGGACAACCAGGAACCCATGGTAGGGTCATTTAAAAAAAATTAGAGCTGTTTATGGCCTACAATTGCATTAATGTTGTGTTAATTCTGAACTATTTCCTCTGACATGGTTTATTCGCAATGAGTTTTACCTCAAAATTCGGTAGAGGGCATGAAATTAAAACCCCTTTATTGTGGATGGGTTGGATTTGCTCCAAAAAGATCCAATGGGCCCCACATAGGGTCTGATGTGGGTTTAAAAGGTGGGGCCCTTACGTGGGAAGGCCTTTTGGCCTTTTCTTCTTTCTACTTTATTTTTTTCATAGGAGGGGGCCACATGAAGAGCTAAAGTCTATTCGAAGGTTAGTAGTTGTATGGACAGACACTACACTCTCCGACGATGATAAAAAACTACGACCAACTTTCAGCGAAGATCCAAGCACAAAAAAGAAAGTTTTTTTTTAAGTTCTTCGGTCACAATCTCCAACGTAAAAGATATGGCAGCCAAATGTGGGTTCTTTTGTGTGTTGTTTTGTTTTTGGTAGTGGGTATCAATGGTGGGAGTTTGTGACAAGGAGGGTGTGATGGTTCCCTTTGTAGTTGTTTTTTATTTGGTTAAGTATGAATGGTAAGAGTTTGTGAAAATAAAGTAAGTTGTGGAAGAATATATAATGGATGAATTTTTATAATTGAAGAGTGTTGTAATGGATAAATTCTGCAATGGATGAATGTTGTAATGGATGAATGTGATGTTGTAATGGATGAATGTGATGAACGCTGAAATAGATAAATATTGTAATAGAAAATAATGTTCAAATGAGATGATTCCAAAGTCATTTGAAAGTTTATCAAGTTATCTTTCCAATGAGCACAAGATGAAATTGGACATGTAATAAGGGAGTTTAGATTATTTTCATCGGATCGGCGATCTACGGTATGTATTGGCGATCCACAGTCCTTGATGAACTTTGGGCCCAATTTTGGGTAATCAAATGGTGTCCAAATGAGGTGATTCTAGAATCATTTAAAGTTCATCAAATTATCTTTCCAACGAGTACAAGATCACCCAAATTGGACATGTTATGAGGGAGTTTGACTATTTTCGTGACAATCAATAGTGCGTACTAGCAATCCATAGTCCTTGATGAACTTTAGGCCCACTTTTAAGCAATCAAATGATGTCCAAATGAGGTGATTCTAAATCCACTTGAAAGTTCATCAAATTACATTTCCAAATAGTACAAAATCACCCAAATCAGACCGTTTTCATCAGATTGGCGATCCATAGTATCGACGAATCACAGTTAATATTAGCGATCCTTACTGAATATCAGCGATCCACTGTTAAGATCGGCGATTCTCATCACTGGGGATCGCCAATATGCACTATGGATCGCCAATCTGGCGAAAACGGTTATAACTCTCTCATTATATGTCCGATTTGAGTGATCTTGTATTTGTTGGAAAGTTAATTTGACAAGATACCATTTAAGTATCCAAAAGTGGTCCCAAATTTCATCAAGGATTATGGATCGTCGGTACGCATTACATGTCTGATTTGAGTGATCTTATACTTGTTGGAAATGTAATTCGATAAAATTTTAAATGTTTTTGGAATCACCTCATTTGGACATCAATTGATTTCCTAAAAATGGGCCAAAAGTTATCGTGGATCGTTGATATTCGCAGTGGAACGCCGGTACTCACTATGGCTTGTGTGTCCCACGAAAACGGTCATAACTCCCTCATTATGTCTGATTTAGGTGATCTTATACTTGTTAGAAATGTAATTTGATGAAATTTGAAAAGGATTTGGAATGACCTCATTTGGACACATTTGATTACCCAAAAGTATGCCTAAAGTTAAGCTATTTGGATATTTCATTCGATGATTAATGTCATGATGAACTTTAGGCTCATATTGTGTCCAAATGAGTTGATTCTAGAGCTATTTGAAAGTTTATCAAATTACCTTTTCAACAAGTATAAGATCACAAAAATTGGACATCTAACGAGGGATTTATGACAATTTTCATAGGACCAGTGAGCCATAGTGAATATCGATGATCCACATTGATTATTAGCGACCCAAAGTGACTTTGGGCCCACTTTTGGGCAATGAAATGGTGTCCAAATGATGTGATTCCAAAGTCATTTGAAATTTCGTCAAATTACCTTTACAACGAGTACATGCTCACCCAAATCAGATATGTAACGAGGGTTCCATGTCGCATGTGCGGATTGGATACTATCCAACTCCATCGTAAGTGGGAGTCAATTAGTTGAGACGTCAGATCTACTGAGGTGCATGGGACCTGTGGGGCCCACCTTGATATATGTGACTACATCCACGTCTTCCATCTGTATTGAAAAGTCATTTTAGGGCATGATCTAAAAAATGAAGCATATCCAAATCTCAGATGAACCATATTAAAGGAAAGTAGTAATTGATCATTAAAAGCTTCTTATGCGCCATAAAAGCTTTGGATCATATTTGTGTGGTCCATCTAAGATTTAGGCATGCTTCATTTTTTGGGTCATGCCCTAAAATGTGCTTTGAAAATAGTTGGACAGTGGCCCCAAAGATAAGCATATCCAAAGTTCAAGTGGACCACATCACAGGAAATAGTGTGAATGGAACGACATTGAAAAATTCTTAGGGCCACCGTAGTTTTGGATCAAGTTGATATTTGTGTTTTCCCTATGGATTACATTTCCACGTTGTCCATTTATTTTTAGAGATTAGTTTAAGGCATGCTCCAAAAAATGAAGCAGATACAAGTTTCAAGTGGACCACACTACAAGAAATAGTTGTCCACCAATGAGGTTTATTTGCACATTGCCTTATATGTTCCCTAACAATGGTGCACCAATGAGGTTGTAAGCGGACCACACTATAAGAAACATGGTCCCAAACATTGGAAAAAATTGTGATTAAACACCTTACCGTTAAAAACTTCCTGGGGCCCAACATGGTGTCTGTTTAACATCCAGTCGTTGATCAGGTCCACTGGATGTGGACATGGGGTAGGGCATACTCGTGAAGTGGATCTGGTGTTCAAGTGGTCCCCCCCTACATCAAGATAGTGGGAGTGAATACCTACTATTGAAAACCTTTCAAGGGCTCACCTTATTGTTACTTGTTACTTGTTGTGTAACCTGGTGAGGAGGTCATCACGGCCTATATCCCAAACAAGTTGCATGTGATGAATGGTGCAGATCTCATGTATTAGTGTGCATCGTTGATACACTGATTTATGCATATTATTTTTCAATCACATGAGTCTATAAGTCATGTAGTCAGTTAAGCCCTTGAAAGTTGAAGATCGAAGACATAAGAAGACATGAGCATCGATGCATGAAGAACATGTAAATGAGGTGCCTTGGTGACCCAAAACCCTTGACCCAAAACAACCCTTCAACATTTAAATGATCCTTAGCCGGCAAACTATGTTGATCATCCCTTAGCCTTAGAAGCTTAATTAAAACATGATAAGTAAGGCTATAAGAGGTGCAAAGATGTTGTGAAATCATATGCCTAAAACAACAGACTTTTGAGTGGTGCTCGATCTCATCAAGTAGACCTCAAGGGTTTTTGATGTCATTGAAGATCCACTCGATGGAATCGAGTAGGTAACTCAGATATGTCCAGCTGAATGATCTTTTATTTGAGTTGCGGGATGACATCAAGGACCCATTGAAGGGTTCCCTCGATGTCATCGAAGACCACTCGATGACATCGGATAGTAGTGTGAAAACTATCTAGCAACAATTTAGCTAAAAAATTAATTTTCTCGATGCCATCGACAAAGCTGTTATTTGCCTTTTAAAAATAAAATAAAATATTGTAGGAGCTCGAATTTCTTATAAAGGGCATTCAGTTCTTAACTATTTTAATAATTTTTAGTGCAATAGAAGCTTAGATGATTCTATAACCATATCACTCATCGCAAGTATCTTAGTTCATGAAATATAAGTTATTTTTCTTGTGATTTATTTATCACGTGAAAGAGGATTTCATTCTTAATGATGAAGATAAACTTGTTCTCCACCTTGTTCTAGAAATTAGACTTGAACCAATATTTAAATTTATGTCTAAAGTCTCTAGAAGACCCATCTAGATAAATCTTTTAGGCATTACAACTTTCATTAGTTGTAGGAGACTCTACCCAACCTCCCACCACATTAGTCACTTCAAAGGAGTATCACATGTAACTTATAAGGTAGTTGATCTTGGAGCTGAAGGATTGGCGACGCATCGGCATCATGATCGAGCGAAGAAAGGAGAGCTGATTGAAGCACGAGAGAACATCAATCAAGCAACCCGAGACGACGCTACAAAATGAGCTCAATCCGATAAGTAAATTGTCATTTGTAAGAGTTTGTATACTCTCTTTCCTTGTGTAGGATTGATGTTAAGAGTCTTGGATAGGATCTAAGCTCTTGTGTAGGGTTGAATTCACAAGACTCGGGTGTGTACTTGTTAGTCTCCGTGGGAGCCTCTGACGGGAGTAAACATAGGTCTTTGGATTAGGACCAAAGTTGTTAATTAGCCTATAGAAAACTAGCTCAAGTCTCTCGCAGGAGCCTCCGGAATGAGTGTACATTAGTAGGTTGTTGTGTAGGACTGATGTTTGTGGCGAGATTATAGAAAATCATGTAGAATCTCTTACGGTAGTCGATCCTTATGTAGAATTATAAATGTTAGAAGTAAATCTGATTTAAAACCTTCGATAGTGAACTTCATTATACTCATGAGTCGAGTGTGTCCGTCGAAACTAGACGAGAAAACTGAACCACTATACATGCTGTGTTTGAGATTGCCGTTGAGCACTTATCTAATTATGCTTATGTGATGAATTGATGAATATATGCATGCATGATCAACTGAATGTTAGGATTTGATATGTAGAAGATCCCACACACATGTACAATATTATGTTTAGAAACTAATTGCTCGATTGCGACATCTCTTATAATATATATGATTGGACCCACTGATGGTTTAGAAGCCTTAATGTTAAATTGCTTTATTTAGTTTAATTTGTACATTAGTTTGAGTTAAGCTTAAATAGTCATAAATTTTTGTCCTAACCACCCCCCTCTATCATCATTCCTTATCTCCTCTAAGCTTCCCTGCATTGCTCGTAGGCCCACCACGTGCAATGTCATCCATTAGTGCAAATCAAACTTGTATTGATACAATTATAAATGTTATGCATTCTTATGTGCATTTCTTTTTTAAAATGTTATAATTTAGAAGTGTGTATTAAGGTCTTTTTTATGAAACTTCATTGAAAAATTCAACCATTTTTCTAATGTTTCTGCATGTTTTCAAAAAAGTGCAAAAAATTATCCAATACAAACTATACATCCCATACGATAACCGATACATATCTATTTCTAAGGATGCAATAAATAGTACGATACCGATATTTGATTCTCATCATTCTAATCACTCAAGACCAAATTGCTCACAATAGCCATACCCGCCCAACATTGGTAGGTATAAGTTTGGACATCATTGGAGACTTCTATATGATTAGAAGTTACAGCTTTTAGAGCAAGTGGTGGGTCTAGCATAGTATCAGAGTGGAGAGTCTTGTGTTCAAATTATGAGAGCAGCAAATATGCCTTAGTTAATATATTCTCTCACCTGGACCCGAAAATCAAACGTGGCTTGTTTATGATGTGCACAATTCCAATTAATATCATGTACAATCATCTAAAGAAAGAGAATGTTCTAGTTCTCTTAGGCCCCAGTAAATTGTACTCCTAGTTACATCAGTTCACTTGGACAGTTTAATTGATCAATTTGAACTGTCTATAATTAGTTCAAAACACAAAACAAATTTCATGGACTACAATACAAAAGCTCCAATCCATCATTGCCTCTGACAAATAAATGGATCAAATTGCTGCTTAGACCTATTTTTGTGTGAATGATCCTGACCATCCATATTTAAGGCCATTGATCAGATGGTTAATATTTGTCAAATTAGTGTTATATTTTCATGGTAGCCCATGCATTGTAAGTTTGGAATCTAATGCAGAGTAAGATCAATCAAGACTGTCCAAGTGTCTAAATGCAACTAGGAACACTAGAGCATGTCTCCTTAAGAAATTAAAGAACCCCACACAAGAAGAACAAAGCTTCTGCCTTTTTGTTATCATGAAAAATGGAGTAAAATCAAGAGAGTAAGAGGAAATCCTCATGAGTAAGAATGGGGGAAGCTTGAGGCAATCCTCCGTGAATTGGTGGGGTTGCTATCTTGCATTCGCAGATAGTATTTTTTAAAATGGGGGAAGCTTTTGCCATTCAGCATTCCGAAGATGGGCCAGCCATGGTAGTTCGAACTTGTAATGGGTGTAAGATGAGCTTTAGTTAGGTTTGGTATTGGGACCAGGTGTGTTTGGATGATCGATTGAACTGGATCGCACTAGTCTAATTCAGTATAGAATAAATAACCTAAGTGGAGGTGTCACCATTTCAAATCAGTTAAGGAAGATAGCCTCCAAATACCAAACCCAACCTTTAGACTGATGCAACCCATGTCTAACCCAAAATGGTAGTTTTGGGCCTAAAACTCAGGCCAGGATGCAACCTACAGGTCTTTGAGGCTAAGCCCATTTGTGCCACTTGCCTTGTGCTTGGGTTTGCTAACAGGGTCAGTATATTGTAATCTTTACTACTAAGTTGCATGTTAAACTGTATTTTGAGCTGATATTTTGCATTCAATCCTAATTTTATATATATATATATATATATATATATATAGGCTTTATTTTCACAACTAAGGGCCTGTTTGGTTGCCACTCTTCTTCCTCTTTATTTCTGGGAATTATATCTAATTTTATCAATAGATACTTGTTTGGATTACGCTTCTACTCAGTTTGAATCAATAGAGAACCTTTTCTTCTATATGAATTGATATTATTATATTCTAATTCATTCCCAGTACCTCCCAAGGAAAATAAAATCCCAGGTTGGTGTGAGCTTATCCATGCAGTTATGCACTCTTGGATTAGGAATCCATTTTCGGTTGGTTGGTTGAATGTATTTACCAAAATAACTCAAAAATCCTTTTTTGGTAAAACCCGCATGGAAATATGCCATTGACATGGGTAAAACTAAAGCAACAGTAGTATGTGCAGCTAACTCCCAAAGAACAAACACCTCAACGAGAGATATTCTATGGAAATGATCAAATTCTTTCTATTTTTGTAATGTTTTTCCGTTGTTTGCAAAAATAATTCGATGGAAATAAACAATGATGCATTAGTAACTTAAATAACCACTCCAAAATTCTCCCCTCTTTAACCTCTTAAAAGTGAACCCATATGCTGGCTGACCCAAATCAATAATACTTGGACCTTCATTGTAATCAATGTGGATTGTTCATTTTTCCTTGCAATTGGTTGGGATGGCTATGATCATTATACCAGGGTGGCCCCCACATGTCGAAATTGTTATACTATCAAAGAAATGTAAGCGGTTCATTTTCTTAGCCATTTACCAGATGTCCAGGATCATATGGACAATTCAGATTAGTAATTAGATTTAATTATAAGGGTCATAATCTTAGGGCGTGTTTGGGCAGTGGGATTAGGTGGGATGGGATTCATCTGGTCCCGTGCCAATTCCACTTGGGAAGAATGGAAAAGTTTGGAATTATATTAGATGGAATTGCATTGGGCATGGCCAAAAAATCAGGTAAATCTAAAGCTCAATTGGACCCCACCATAGAAAGCAACCGGGATTGAATACTTACCGTTGAAAATTTCTTTAGGGCCACATAAGTTGTTGGATCTACCTCATTTTTAAGCCCATGCCATAAAATGAGGTTACAAAACAAATGAATGGTTTAGATATAACACGTGTGTTATTCTCAGTAATTTCAAATGATAGTAGGTATATCCATTCAATGTACCACCCTATTACCAACAAAGCATGGCATTAATCTTATCCCACGGCGGCAACAATCCCTGCCATGGGTAATAATTATGTTTTTTGAATCCCATACCACCTGATCTCTTCCAATGGGCCTGTTTAGCCCGGCAGATTGGATGTGATTGGAGTGGATTGCATGGGTTTCAAGGTAACAATAACTGCATCAGTTGATTGGTGCAAGATCTATGAGATTGCTATATCTTGTCTTTTTGGCACGCCCGGCCAATCCCGAGATTAAACCTTGGTGCAAGATCTATAGGATTGCTATATCTGGTCTTTTTGGCACGCCTGGCCAATCCCAAGATTAAACCCTCCAATCCCTTTCATTCCCTCACACCAAACACGTCCCAGGCAATTTTGAAGGGATTAAGGTGGATTAGATGGAATTTAAAGGTAATGATGGTGATGTAAGTGGATTGTCCTGAGATCTATGGGATTGTTAAATCCCAGAATCAGGATCTGGTGTCAGTTTGGCATGCCTGGCCAATCAGGGGATCTATCTTCCAATCCCTGGCCAAACAGACCCTTGGGCATGCTTGGGCAGTGGATTAGATGGAATTAGGTGGGATGGAATTCAAAAAACATAATTATTACCCATGACATGGAGTTGCTATGGGATAAGATTAATGTCATGCTTTGTTGGTAATACGATGGTACATTGAATGGATATATCCACCACCATTTGAAATTACTAGGAATAACGCACATGTTATATCTAAACTGTTCATTTGTTTTGTAACCTCAATTTATGGCATAAGCCTAAAAATAAGATAAATCCAAAACTTATGTGGCCCCAAAGAAGTTTTCAACAGTAAGTATTCAATCCCTATTGCTTTCTATGGTGGGGTCCACTTGAACTTTAGATTTACCTAATTTTTTGGCCCATGCTCTAAAATAATTTCAAAAAATGGGTGGACGGTGTGGATATAGCCCACACATCATGGTGGGACCTACACAACTTACTAACATTGAGTGTAATGGGCACGGGACCCAATGCAATTCCATCTAATCTAATCCCAAGCTTTTCCATTCTTACCAAACATGGAGTGGAATTGGCACAAATCCCATCCCACCTAATCCCTTGTAATCCCACTGCCCAAACACACCCTTAGGGCCAATTTTGCCGGCAGATTAGAAGGGATGGGATGGTATTGGAAGTTAAATCCTTGAGATTGGCCGGGGCAAGAGATTGGCCGGGCGTGCCAAACAGATGCCCAAACAGACTAGGTGATCTAATCCCGGGATATAGCAATTCCCATGGATCTTAAGACAATCTACTAACAACACCATCATTACCTTTAAATCACATCTAATCCACCCTAATCCGTTCAAATTTGCATGGGACGTGTTTGGTTCGAGGGATTGGAAGGGATGGGTAGGTTTAATCCCGGGATTGGCCGGGCATGCCAAACAGACTTGATATAGCAACCTAGGGATATAGTAATTAAGACAATCCAATGACAATACCATCATTACCTTGAAACGGGGCGAGGGATTTTGCACAGGGATTGGTTATCAAAGGTGCCCCCTCAAGATGGACAATCCATACTACCTGGAAATAAATACATCTTTAACTCATAACCCGTTTATAGGTAAATAGACTCAAGTCCTCGGCTAACTAATGTATAAAGAGAGATTCACACCACAGGCAGCAAATCCTGGCATTTTTTCTTTTTTTGGCCTGATGGATTGGATGCCCATTACAGTTGAGATTGAACGCGCACCATTAAAAACATTTTGAGGTCCACACAAGTTTTGGATCAATCTGATATCTGTTGTTTTCAGATCACGGTGGGCCCTTAGAAGGTTTCAAGGTGGAGCATCATTTTCTGTGCTGTAATCTACTTGAGCCTAGAATCTGAATAAGGTGGATGCAAACCAGAGATCAGAATGGGTCCAACAGAGCCAATACCTGGAGCAACTTCAGTCCAGGCAGGGGCTGGACGCAATACACTTTCCTCATTCAAAACCCTCTAAAACTCTAGATTGGCCATTTATCATACCATGGTGATGCTGGAATCTTAAATATTGGGGGAGAACATTTGATAATTAAGCAGTTACTCCTTTTGAATCTAGACCGTTGATTAATAATACTTGTTGGGTATTTATGATCTTGCAACCCTATGAACATCTCATCCATCTAAAAGCACATTGATCAGACAGCCCTAACCATCACATTACTTGGGTATCAAAATGCCCATATGCATTTTTATCCCTTTTCTGAAGAATCCCAACAAATGAGATGGGCTTTGACCTATCATTCGTCCATCGCTCGGACAGGTACGACGGAAACGGATAAAAAAACCCGTATACTCTGTGGTACAATAGCCACCAGTGTATTATAGCAAAGGCAATATTTATAGGAAATAATAATAAAATGAAATGATAAATAAAATAAAATAAAAAAGAGAAAATGTAGCAATTTGTTCGAGGCCGTCATCAAAATGGGAAGTAGTGAGAGGCACGGAGAATTGCTTATTCGATTTAGCCAACCTTCAATGCAAATATCGCGCCATTTTTCTTAGACGCCTTTGCTCTGCTAATTGGCTTTTCTTCAATTTTAATAATAATAATAATAATAAAATTAAAGAATAGATGCGCAACACGCACCCGACGCAAGAGATCAAACCAGAAAAGAACAATCTCTCCCGCACGGTATGCGCAACAGCAAACACCCGGAGTAAGAGATCGAAGCACAAAATAAAAATCTTTCACCGTACGTAAGGGATCAAAGCTTATAAAGAAATCTCTCTCACTCTCTCTCTCTCTCCTCTCTCTCTCTCTCTCTCTCTCTCTCTCAGAAATCTCTCTCACTCTCACTCTCGCAAAACCCTAATCCCTTTCTCTCTCGCGCGGCCGAAACCCTAAACCCTTTCTCGTTGGTCTTTTAGAGAGCAGCAATTGGGTATATATAGCCAAACCTCTCAAACCCTAATCCAATTTACTAAAATGCCCTTGGGAGTCCGGTAATTTTGCGGTGGCGATGTGGATTGCGTAACTCATTCCGCTATAAAACTATGTGGGGCCCACTGTTATCTAAGTGTCTTATCTACGCCATCCATCCGTTTTAAAAGGTAATTTTAGGTTATGATTTTAAAATTGAAGCATATCCAAAACTCAGGTGGACCACACCACAGGAATCAGTGGGTATAATGGCGTATACCGTTGAAACTTTCTTAGGGCCCAGAGTAATGATTATTTGTCATCAACCTCTTCATAAGGTCAGATGAAGGTCCACTTGAACTTTGGATATGCTTCAATTTTGGGTTCATGCCCTAAAATGAGCTGATAAAGTGGATGGACGGTGTGGATAAGACACATACCTCAAGGTGGGCCCCACAGTTTTATAGCGTGCTGAGTTACTCTTCAAATTTTCGCCAACGGTGGATGTACGGTGGGGAAAATATCTTCGGTGGGATAATCTAAACGGTCCATTTTTGGCCTGAAAAATAGACGGTTAGGATTGCGTAGTGTCGCTGGGTCCAGTGGGGCCCATGGTTTCGTGACCCAAACCATTTTTCATCTGATGGGCCACGCTGTGGATGGACGATGATCCAAAAATTATGAGCTTTGGACGATTCTAGCCATCCAATATTTTGCCTTTTTTTTTTCGAGTAATATGGACCGTTGGTGTGCCCATTCTTTTCTCTCTGCTCAACTTGCAGGCCACACACCTTTCCAGATATTTTGGAGGCCATGAGATCAACGATCAGGCCCAAAAAACCATGGAGCCGACTTGCATGAAAGGAGGAACGGATTCACATTCACGGGCCAAGGATCATAGAATTCTACGGTCCGTGAAGTGGGAAAGGACCAGGTGCGCCCCAGCCTCACCCAACACGGTGTGGCCCTGACCGTGGGGCGCACCTTAATGTATGTAATATCCACACTGTCCATCCGTTTTTCCATCTCATGTTAGGGTATGAGCACAAAAATTAGGAAACCGATCCAAATCTTAAGTAGACCGCACCGTAAGAAATAGTGGTGATTAAACACTCACCATTGAAAACTTTTTGAGGTTGCACAAACGTAACTGAAGGAAAAACAAATATCATCTAAATATTAAATTTTTATAGTGCAGGGAAGTTTTTAATAGCCAATCGATTGTTTCTTGTGGTATGGTGTGCTTGAGATTTGGATCTGCTCCAATTTTGGGCTCAGGCCTAAATTAGATGGAAACAGATAAAACTAAGGAAGAGAGAGAGAAAGGAAGAAAGAAGGTTGGGAGAAAAAACTTGCTAATTGTTATTAATTTTCATCCTTACATATAAACGAATATAAAAGATTACACATGAAATAATCCTTTATTGTAGTCCTTGATTGATTGGAAAATTCTTGATTGTAGTCCTCGATTGATTGGAGAATCCTTAATTGTAGCCCTTGATTGATTGGAGAATCCTTCCTTGATTGTAGTATTGAAGATACACTTTAATATTCCCCCTCAAGCCGGTTGGAAGATATCGAGCATACCGAGCTTGGATAGCGCAAACTGAAACTGAATGACGCCAACTGCTTTGGTGAGAATATCTGCATGTTATTCGGTCGTAGGAACAAACGCCATACAAATCTGCTCAGAAAGTAGCTTCTCACGAATAAAATGACGATCAACTTCAATATGTTTTGTGCAGTTATGGTGTACTGGATTATGAGCAATGCTAATTGCCGCTTTATTATCATAGTACAAAGTTGTTGGAGTTGGAACATCAACTCCTAATTCCTGCAACAATTTCTGTAGCCAAATCATCTCGCAAATACCATGTGTCATGGCACGGAACTCGGCCTTAGCACTAAAGTGAGCAACCACACTCTGCTGTTTGCTTCTCCAAGAAATAAGATTACCACCCAACATAATGCAATATCCGGATGTAGAACATCTATCGGTAACTGATCCGGCCCAGTCAGCATCCGTCTAACATTTAATCCGATTGTGACCATGTTTACGAAAGATTAGACCCTTTCCAGGACAACCCTTCAAATACCGAAGAATACGAAAGGCCGCTTCAAGATGAATTGAGCGAGGAGCATGCAAAAAATGGCTGACAACTCCTACAACATCAGTAATATCAGGTCTAGTAAGGGAGAGATAAATTAGCTTCTCAACTAGATGCTGATACTATGAGATATCTACAAGGGGCTCTCCTTCCACATCACCCAACTTATGGTTTTGCTCAATAGGTGTATTAGTTGGACGACATCCCAATTTGTCACACTCTTGTAAAAGATCCAAGACATATTTACGTTGCGAGATAAAAATACCTGACTTTGATCTTGTAACTTCAATGCCAAGAAAATACTTCAGAGGGCCAAGGTCCTTAATCTCGAAGCGATATCGAAGATGAGACTTTAACTCCTGAATGACAATTGGATCATTTCCAGTGATAACTATATCATCGACATAGACAATAGGAGCAGTAAAACTATCACCAATGCGTCTAATAAAAAGAGTATAATTTGCTACACTTTGTCGATATTAAAAACCAATAACCACCCCACTGAATCGGTCAAACTAAGCCCGAGAAGATTAGCGAAGTCCATATAGGGATTTCTTTAAGAAACAGACTTGCCCTTCATGGTCAGGAAACGAGATACCAGGTGGAGGAGTCATATACACCTCTTCTTGAAGATCCCCGTGAAGGAATGCATTTTTAACATCCAATTGATGAAGTTCCCAATCACTATTTGCAGTCATGGACAGTAAGACACGAATGAAATTCATCTTTACAATAGGAGCAAAGGTCTCATAATAATCAATCCCATAGGTTTATGCGTATCCCTTTGCAACCAGCCGTGCTTTGTACCGATCCACGGTACCATTTGAATTATGCTTAATTGTAAACACCCAACTGCCTTCTTCCCTCTGGGTAATGACATGAGTTCCCAAGTATCATTGTGAGCCAAAACTCTCATTTCTTCCTCCATTGCAGCCATCCACTTAGGATCAGACATTACTTCATGGACAGTAGAGAGAATCGGGACAGAAGAGACAGAAGCTAAGAACGCACGATAAGATGGTGACATAGCATGATATGTGACATAATCAGATAAAGGATATTTACTAGAAATTTGTCTTTTACTCTTTCGTAAAGCAATGAGAATCTCAAGGTCTGAAGCAAGAGGAGAAACATCAGAAGATTCTAACTCACTAGGTGGGAAAGGCATGGACTGATCTAATACAGGAGAAACATTGCAGTGTTGTGAAGCAAGAATTCCTTTCAAAAACTGCAAGTCCTTATGTGGTCCTACATGTACAACTAAGTCACCAGTAGTATGTTCATGATGTATAACCAACATAGGTGACATGAAAAACTTTAGAGAGGATACAGGCGGATCTGGGATGACAACAGGAAGAGGGACCTGTGATGGTTGGACATCACGGTCACGACAAGTGACAAACCACTCCCCCTACAAAGAAACTGGAGCTGAATAGTAGGGCTGATTTTCAAAAAAGGAAACATCTTTGAAAACAAACCTCCGTCGACTGGGTGGATGATAGCATTTATATCCTTTTTGTGTGTTAGAATAACCCAAAAATATACATTTGAGAGATTTTGGGTCAAGTTTGAAACGTTCCTGACCCAAATCTTGCACAAAACAAACATAATAAAAAATCTTGGGTGGAAGAATAAATTCTGTGTCACGAGAACGAAGAACAGAATAAAGAGTTTGAAAATTCAGCACACTAGAATGTGTGCGGTTAATAATGTAGCAAGCTGTCAAGACAGTTTCAGACCAAAAAAAATTGGGAACATTCATCGCAATGGAGATAGAACGAGCCAAATCAAGGATATGCCTATTCTTCCGTTCTGAACGACCATTTTGTTGTGGAGTTCTAACACAAGATGTTTGATACTCAATACCATGATCTTCACATAACTTTTGGATTCTAGAATTCACATATTCAGTTCCATTATCAGAACGAAACACATGAATCTTTGTATCAAATTGAGTCTGAGCCATGGTAATAAATTTTTTAAAGATGTAATAAACTTCATCTTTACGTTTCATAAGAAAGAGCCTGGTACAATGACTGAAATCATCAATAAATAACACAAAGTATCTAAAACCCAAAAGAGACGGTACAGGAGCGGGTCCCCAAACATCAGAATGAACAAGTGAAAAAGGAGAACTACTAACTTTATTAGTACTCAAGGGATAAGTAGTTATACAATGTTTGGACAATTGACAAATTTCACATTGAAAGTCAGAAACTGATTGACCAAAAAATAAAGCTGGAAGCAAATGTTTCATAAATGAAAAGGAAATGTGACCTAGCCAGTTATGCCATAACATAATTTGATGTTTATTTGCTACTACGAGCTGACTCTGCAATGCACATGGTTGAAGCACACTTGGAGTTTGCGGATCATCGATGATGTACAAACTATTAGCTTCACGTCCACTGTCAATCGTTTTCTTTGTTACCAGATCTTGAAAAAGACAATAAGATGGAAAAAATGTAACACTACAATTCAATGACCGTGTAATGCTACTGATAGATAAAAGATTGGTAGTGAGTTGAGGAACATGCAACACATCAGAGAGTGGTAGAGATGGAGTAACATTTATGAGTCCTTTCCCTACAACAGAAGAAAGAGATTCATCCGCTAACCAAACTTTATCTCTACCGGAACAAAGAGAATATGTACGGAAAAGAGAAGGCATACCGCTCATATTATCAGATGCTCCTGAATCGATGATCCAAGATGGGAAAGGAACAATGGAGGTAATGTTCGCTGAAGCAAATGTACCTGACTGTGTAAAAGTGGAGGTAGTTGTCTTTTCGTCAAACTGTGCCATTAGGACTCGGAATCGATCCAGATCTTTTTGAGATAGAGTAACACGATCAGATGGTGCAGCAGGAGGGACATGATTCTGAACCGGAATCTCAGTAGTAGAGGCAGTCTGAGTGGACGGTGAGGATGTACTCTGATTTGTTTGTGGCAAGGTAGGCCCTTTCTGTGGAAACCCATTAAGAAAATAGCAGAACTGTTTGGTATGTCCATATTTTTTACAATGGTCACAAAAACGCTGAGAGAGTCTTCTGATTCTTGCTTGGGCAAGAAAGAAACACAGGTGGCGATGATATTGTAGGTGTCACCAATGCTCTCCAACCCTGTTTGTTTACAACCATTGCCGCTTTATTTCCAGGCTGGATCATTTCATGGCCTATAGAGCAACGTCTATTTTCCTCATAATAAATATAAGCATACACATCGCCTAAAAGTAGAAAATCATCTTTTCTGCTTAAAATATGCACATGAATAGTTTCATATTTCGGGTTCAAACTTGCAAGGAACTGATATACGCGCTTCTCTTCGATAAACTTTGAAAAAATCTCTCCATCTTTGGGTATTTCCCAATCAAAGGTCTGATATTGAACAAGTTCTTCCCATCTTTGTCGAATAGTATTATAATACTCTGATAGGGTCTTCTCCCCCCGCTTGAGTTGGGAGGTCTCCACATCTAATTGATAGATGCGGGAAGCATTCTTCTTCTGAGAATATGTCCGCTGCACAAGATCCCAGATCTGTTTTGTAGTCTGCAGAAACATATATATATTCCCATTCTCCGACTTCATAGAATGAAGTAACCAGGATATAACAATTGAATTCTCTGATTTCCATCGTTCAACGGCTGCCAAGTCTGATGTATCTAGTGCCTTAACTGCTCCTGTAATATATGTTATCTTCCCACGTCTAGAAATATAGAGCTTCGCAGATCGTGCCCATGTTAAGTAATTGGTTCCATCGAATTTGACGGTGGTAATTTGGAAAGTCAGACTCTCTTTCTCAATTACGAGGGGTTGCGTAAAAGATAGAGGTGCAACAACAGTTTTTCCAATGGATGATCCGTCGTCCTCATTGAAAAACAAAATCACCAAAAACAACAAACAACAACTAGATCTTGGCACCGAAAATATATATATACATTATATATATATATATATATATTATATATATATATATAATATATATATATATATATATATATATATATATATATCAAATCATATCACCAAGCGTTGATTCAATCCAGATTATTAATCCTGGGAAAGAAGAAGAAAAAAAAAATACTAACCTTGCTTTGATACCAAGATAAAACTAAGGAAGAGAGAGAGAAAGGAAGAAAGAAGGTTAGGAGAAAAAACTTGCTAATTGTTATTAATTTTCATCCCTATGTATACACGTATATAAAAGATTACACATGAAAGAATTATTTATTGTAGTCCTTGATTGATTGGAGAATCCTTGATTGTAGTCCTTGATTGATTGAAGAATCCTTGATTGTAGTCCTTGATTGATTGGAGAATCCTTGATTGGAGCCCTTGATTGTAGTATTGAAGATACACTTTAAAAGAAACACATATGGACAACATGGACCCTAGAAAGTTTTTTAGGGTGAGTTTTCAATGAGCTTACAAAATGGATCTACTTCATTTTGTCGTCCATTCACTAAAATGAGCTTACAAAATGGATGGGTGGCCTAGATATACAACACATGAATCAAGGTAGGCCCACAGTCAGGGTCCCACCCATATGGCTGGTCCCCGGGTCGCATCTAAGCAGCATCCCTGCGAACCCAGCCATGTGGGCACGACACTGACAGTGGGGCTGTGTTGTACATTTATGCATTTTATGGCATGGGCCAAAAATGAAGTAGATCTAAATCTAAGCTAGACCACACAGCAAAAAATAAAATAAAATAATAATAATAATTTGTTTGGTGGTCTACATCACAATCTCACACTTCATTACTATACAAAGAATCTACTCCTCAAGTAGGCTTGTACTAAATCTAGACATTTGGTAACAATTTTACGAAGAATCAATCTTTTGACCTTACCTTATAAGGAGATAACTTCTACCAACTTGTTAAGTGTTTTGTTTCGTTATAAATCACAAAATTTAATATCTTAATTTGATTAATTGAGGGTCCTATGTAGCTAAAACATTTAGGGTGGTTACATCGGTAATCATCGACACACATTTGTCATAATCCGTTGGGACTTGCGCACCAATAAAACTAGGGAAATGAAAGAGGTCGTGCTAAGGAATCCAATAGTCATGAGAACATTCCGATGGTAAGGAAGAAGGTGCAGAGAACACGTTGGCATAAGTCTAACAATTTTTGCAATGCATGAGGCTTACCATGGAAGGTGATTATATTGTTGACCACAAATATTGAAACCAATCCAAATGTCCTTAAAATTGAACGTAATCGACCCCAATGCACGCAGCCATTGAGCTCCCAACATTTCCCCCTGCCGAGTATACTTGTTGGCGCTGAAACAGGCATATAGAGTTGTGCGGAACTCGTTCCAAGACCATGAGAAAATTATTTCTTCCATCCAATGATACCTTTGTGCTGCCTTGCCTTCCAAGTGGAATGATGCCAAGGCGATTTTCTCATTCTCTTGCGTCCGATTGTAACTGAAAAATAATTGTGCTTGATACGTTGATCTTCCCCATTGAACTTGGGAAAACCTACTTGAGTGTAGCACGTTTATAACGCCATTGAAGAGATTGAATGTCCTCCTGATGGATTTGGCAGAAGAGAACCTTAATGGGTTTGATGTTCCAATGATCGACTGGAA
The DNA here is from genome assembly GCA_021015155.1 of Magnolia officinalis. Taxonomy (NCBI): domain Eukaryota; kingdom Viridiplantae; phylum Streptophyta; class Magnoliopsida; order Magnoliales; family Magnoliaceae; genus Magnolia; species Magnolia officinalis. The sequence continues at coordinate 71,199,080 of JAJHSJ010000003.1, forward strand.
ACAACTGCGAGCTGTTTGTTCACACTGATTGTCAAATATGTGATATTGGTTGTTAGATCCGTTATGCTTTTATCGGTGATTGTCTGACGCATTTTAATCTGCTAGTTTGTGGTGTTTTGTTGGTCAATCAGGGCTAGGGCTGTACACGAGCAGAGTTAGCTCGATTAGCTCGCTCGACTCGAAAAAGCTCGATTCGACTCGGTTCAAAACTGAGTTCAAGCCGAGTTGAGCTGATTTTTTGAGCTCGAAAAAATTTCGAACTGAGTTCAAGCTTGGCCGAGCTCAAATAGACTCGGATCGAACCCATCTCAAATGGGACTCGGATCGAACCAGTTCGGTGATTCGGTTACTTTGGTATCGATGTTGCTCACAAATTGTTTGATGAAATGACCCAACCAAGTCGACAGGTGGCAAGGAAGGTATGTATGTGAAACAAATACCTCTTTTTCTTGATTTTGATGTTGCCCATGAGGATGAAATACATGTAAAGACCGCTGCTGCCGTTTTACAAACAGTGAGAATTTGAGATGCAGTCCATGTGTTCGTGAAAATGCCGCAGAGGGGAACTCGGCTCGAACTCGACTCAAACTGGGCGGAGCTACTGACCGAACCAAGCTGAGCTAGCCAGTCAGACTCAAGAACGAGCTGAGCTGGGGTCGACAAGTGGCCGAGCCGAGTTGAGCTGTGCCAAGCTCGACTCGGTTCGACTTGTGTACACAGGGCCTCCAAACGGCTAACTAGGGCCGTTATTTCTGTCTCGATTTTGGCTATCGCTTCTTGGTTGCGTGTAGCGGCCATTCTATATCAGTGTCTCTTGTTGATGTTGTTTTTGCTCACCCCTTTCCGCTACTTGGACACTTGCACAAGATGAGGACGAAGGAGACCCTGACTTATTCAAGGGACCCTCCGATACCTAAGTCAGACTTGGATTCTGGGTCTAAGAGTATGATAATAGCTTAGGGGTGAGAATATGTGTGTACCTTTCACCATTAAGCGCCTCTTACTTATAAAGGAGAAGCGATTAATTTCGGGATCTTTCCTAAATGAGATAGATCATTATCTTAGATCCCGAGATCCTCGATTCCCTGGATTCTCGGGATTGAAAATTATCTTCCGAAGATCTCGGAGGAAGATTTCTTATATGAGCCGACTCTCGGCCGATTCTTGGCTCGGCTCATGGCGAGATCCGATGATAAGCCTCTAGCTGAGAATAAATGGCTCAGCAAGACATTGATCGACCCCAGAGCGTTGATGTTCTCGGGCACCGGTCGACTCTCTTTTCTTTGCTATTCATTTGACTCTTAATCAGATGCGGTCGATCCATAATCGACTTATTGTTGGTCGATGGTAGCTCTATTGGCCGACTTAAAAGATAGGTTGGACTGAGGTTGAGCCAAAGTTAGGTCAGCTTATGCCTAGATGATGGCCGACCCATGAAATGAGTCGGCATGGATTGACCCCTGGGAATTTCTTGAGGGATCCTTAAGGTGCTCCGGCCTCCTTAGAGGTCTCGGCTTATCGGACTTGTCATATTTTTCCCCAACATCTCTAATACCAAGTGTTACGCACTTATTGGTGTAAGTGTTATGGTCTCATGCTCCTTTGGTTGTCAAATTTTGTGTGCCAAAAACATCTATCGGTGTTCTGTACTTGTATGATCATTTATTGGAATTCAAGACACCTCAAGAAGCTACATGTTGAAGCCTCAAGAAGCTACATGTTGAAGCCTCAAGAAGCTACAATGTTGAAGTTCAAATCTGAAGAAACAACGTATGAAGTAGTTCTATGTTGATCAAGATCTCAAGCCTGACAAGCCTGATATAATTCAATTTATCTACATTCGTTGAAAGGTTGAAGTTCAATGTCCATACGACATGGTTCAGGTTTGAATGACCTTAGTTGACCCTTTAAGTAGGTCACTTTGGATACATTATTCAAATATTTAAAATACACAAGGTTGGTCTATTCTACGACCAGTCCTAGCTCTTTCGACCAGTCCTAACATTGGTTCGACTAGTCCAAGAAATTCCACGACCAGTCCTAAGAAGTTGAAGATTTTTCAGAATTTTTGGTACGCCCACGACCAGTCCTGGAGGTCCTTCGACCGGTCGTAGGTGTGGCTTCGACTCGTCCACGACCAGTCGTGGAGCTACGACTTAAAGTCCAGCGACGAAATCTCTGGTCCTACGACCAGTCGTAGATATCTACGACCAGTCGTAGGTGACCCACGACCAGTCGTAGGGTACTCACGACCAGTCGTAGAACGGCTTTCAAAGATCGCGCTTATTTTTTCAAAAATCTGTTAGAGCTACGACCAGTCGTAGGTTTCTAAGACCAGTTGTAGGAGCGATTTCTGCTTCTATAAATTGAACACGAAATTCAGAGTTTTCATAACTTCCACTCTCATTCAATTCAAGAATTTTCAAGTGATCACTCTGAGATAAGTTTGTGTTTATTTTAAGCTAGATTGTGCTTATTTAATATTCCTTTTTGCTAGCTTATTTAATTTGATTTTGTTTCTATATTCCAATCATATTTGAAAAGAGGAATTATCTTATTCCTTCTTCTTGGAATCAAAATCAAATTTAGCTACGCCCAACGAGTTAAATCTAAAATCAATTAGAACTTAGAACCTTATGAATGTGAGTATTGGAAATTGAACTTTGACATTCAAATCATCTACTCCGATTGGTTCTACCGGGCTGCTACGAAAAAGGAGAAATCCAGGTATTTTACAATTCTGTAAAATTCATTTGCTTTTGGTTTTGTTTGAGGTTGAGCCAGAAAAATCTCATTGTATTGGTTGTCTGAGGAAAACCAGAAAACTCAGAAAAGAGGGGTTTTTGGATTGTGTAAGCCCAAGTGAAAAAGACACAATTGTAAAGGTTTTTGGTGAACCTGTGAAAACCTATTTGTTAGTGAACGCTAATATCCCCTGTGTGAGGATATTAGGAGTGGAGTAGCTTTTTGTGTGGCTGTTGGAAAACAGTTGGTGTACACACAAGCGAACCACTATAACTCTTTGACTTGTGGTTTGAATGCTTGCTTAATTTTCATATCTTTTATCATTTGATCTTGTGGAATGTACAAGGGGATGTGAATGTTGTAATTATTTACATTTCAAGCAAGTGTGGGGATTGTTGTAATAATTTAGATCTTACTTCTTCATTAAATTCAATTCCTTGCTATTTCATTTACTTATATTAATATTGAGTTCTTGATCCAAAAGAGGTTCTAGAAATAAGGTTGTTCTACCATAAGCCCTTGTTGATTATGGTGTAAGGTTGTCCTTAGAACTGAATTTGAATCAATCTCTCGATATCTATTTATCAAGGTGATTTAAATTTAGCTTTGTGAATTGATTCAAGTTGTAAGGTTGTTGGTTTATTTTATTTCCGCTGAATTTTATTTTAATTTGGCATAGTCCTATTCACCCCCCTCTAGGACATATAGCTTGGCCTTTTCAATTGGTTGCAGGTTTAATGGTGGAAACAGATAGAAAATGATAAGAGAAGAGAGGGAAGATGTGACATCCCGGAAAAATCCATACAAAGACCCGAGTACCACCTCAGGTAGATATCACTCAGGACCAAATCTTTTCGGAATTAGACGAAAATTAATTAAGTGTTAAACTAAATCATCGGTGGAATTAGCTTAAACCACTTTAAATATGAACTGCAAGACCCAAAACGAGTAGAACTGCTAGCGCTACGTTACCTAGAAACCTAGGATCAATCTCTAAACTCAGTTGCTCTCGGGAGCACTTTGAAACTCCGTATCGGACTTGTACCGCTTGTCGAAAGTCAAATTACCGCGAAACTATATGGTTATAACTGCCTTACTGGGCTTGACAACCATCTCAGAATCAAATCCAGATAGTGTCCAGAAACGCACAACTTGAGCCCGGAGCTAAGTGTATGAGAAACGCGAATATCTTTAGAAAATGAACTAAAACTTAAGTGATTTGGTCCGTTCGCTTGTAGGCCAAATTCAAGGTTCCAGACCGTCAGAATCTGACCCAACTACATCCTCGGATCAGGGAAAATTTTCCAACACAGGTCAGTGTACTTATGGCCCTGATCGAGTGGCGGTGACCGTTGAACTAAAACTGGTCCTTCACGGTCGATCTGTAAATCCGATCGAACCGAAAACTTCGCTTGACCTAGATTCAATGTCAGGGAACTTCCTCGGACCGTATGCAGAAAAGGGGCCTCCAGATGTGCTCCGTTGGACCGAAATAGCCACCATTTGGCTATAACCTAAGTATACCATGGCCCTCGGGCCATTTCCATCAGTTCTGGGCCTATATAAGGGCCTTAACCCACCTCTCTTTCTCATTCCATACGAATTTCAAACCCTAGGAGAGAGAGGAGAGAAGAAAGAGAAGGAAAGAGAGAGAGTGAGAAAGAGAGTTAGGGATTGTTGCTGGGATTCAATCCCACCGCTCCACGTGCCGAATCATCCTTCACGTATCGCTATTTCGGTGATTCCGATTCCGCTCTTGGGTAAGAAATCCTAACCCTAATCTATTTTAGGGATCCAAATAGAGAAAGTGATGAAATAGCTAACTTATTTCATGTTATAGGTTGTCGTTGTGTCGTAGACAAAGACGTTGTGTTCGAACTGAGTTCGATACGAGTCTACCGGCGAAAGGTGCGTACTATAAACGTTTAGGTTATGGTTTTCAAGGCTTTCAATGTCAGTTAATGATTTATGACTGACTTGATTGCTATCACACATGCTTAAATACAATGTTTCCACGTATTACACATATATATGAACTATGTTGAAAATAATGCATTCTATGTGTTTGTTGAAATGTCTGAATGAATATGGAATTATGATTGGTGCTTGTTATGATTGATGGTTGGGAATACATGATTGTTGTATGTGTGACATCTCCTATGTGGAAGGATTTGCTATAATATGTGTTCTAACTAATTTATTACATGTATGTGATATGTGTAGTCTAAGTATTTGATAAAAATGTCTGAATGAGAAGTTACTTGTTGAAATGTACTTAAGGGCGTTGAGATAGGATTCTTAATTTCCGTATCTATAGTTACAGTTCATTCATGTAACCTATCTCGCTACTACGTGATTTATGTATAAAACTCATATGTATAATGATATTGCTATATGTGTTTGATAAATGTCTGAACGAGAAATTGTTTGATGAATGTTATTTAATAAGGGTGTTGAGGTAGGATTCTCAACTAACTTATCTATACGTATAGTTCCCTTCATGTAATCTATATTACTACTATGTGAATTATGGGTGAAATACATATGTATGATAACATGCTCAACATGTTTGTTGAAATGCTCAAATAAGAATTATGTTGAATTGATTGTTAAATATTGTATGATTGTCACGTGTATTCACATGTTGCGTTTGAGTATGATTGGGACTACTACGTAGTATAGGCAATTAGTAACAATTCCTTTTTAATGGCTGAATTAGTCTCGCCACATTTGATGCGGTCGATGAATCCGAGTCGTACGATAATTGTCGACAGTGGTACCATGTTGATTAATTCAGCGTACGCTCGTACCAGTTGAACTTGTTTAATAAACCGATTGGTCTATTGTGTGTTTACCATATATGGACGCTACTGTGTAAATCTAAGGTACCACTTACCAATGCAAAGCCCGTTTAACCTTGGTACCATGATCCGCTAAGACTCATGAGCCGGGCATGGTGGTATGAGACACCGTGGTCGAGTTGTCAGCATATGCTGGGGCGACAAGCCTCTCCGTAGTGACCAGTGAGCAACCTAAACTCGTGAGCCGAATACGGTGGTATGGGACACTGTATTCGAGCTGTCGGCCTACACTGGCATAGCCTGGCTGTGGTTCCCAGTCGGGTTGGTGACGAGCCTTCGAAAATAGACTGTCAGTTGGTAGGGCATTGGTAGAGTAACCTTGAGTATGAAATAGGTCTACCCCGGCGCAGCCTGGATGTGGTCCCCAGTCGGGTTGGTAACGAGCCTTCGAAAATAGACTGTCAATTGGTGGTAGTGACCTCAAGTGTAAATTAAGCCTACGCTGAGGTAACGAGCCTCCCGTAGCAACTTATAGTGTAAACTCACGAACTTGCCTATCGTATGTGATAAACTAGGATTGACGACCCTAAATGGATCATTGTTTGGGTTAATGATATAAAGGGAGATACCTTAGCTTCCCGAACATGTTGTATGAATAAACCTAATTAAGAACTTACCTAATCACGTACATGCACTGCATTTGCATGTGCCTTTGGCGTTGGAGTTGAGCACAGAGGAAGGGGTGCATGCCGCGATCATGAGATGGTGTCGTAGAGGGAGTGTAGGCAAGGGCATGCATCATTAACTCATATCATCATTCCAAAAGCCAGAGTACCTAGGAATGCTTGTTGTATTGCTTTATCATTACTGCTTGACTGAATTGATGACATGTTAACCTCTGCCTTATAACTCCACTGAGTTGATTACTCACTCTCACTCTGGGACGGTGTTTTAAAACACCAACCAGACCTTGTTGTAGTTGCAGATGATGATGAGGCATATGTGGCGGAGCCTGACTTTTATGATGATGAGGAGGAATTCTCCTACATGCAGCTATCAGGCGGGTCTATGTAGACCATGTTCTGATCGACGGGGTTACAGGGATGTTGACTAGATGTCATTACACTTGTTATTTTACATTTTAGAACACACATGTATATTCATTTTGTCCATTTTGAGAATATACATATATATATTTAACCTGGTAATATGTTCACACTCTGGAGACCTACAACACGGTATATGGTATATATATCTATCACAGTCTTCCGCTTGCTTAAATTTAATAGTCTCTGGAGTATGATATGTTGATTTAACTTAATCTCATTCATGTTTAAGGTGTTAATACAGACAACATGTAATCATCATTATCTATGTTGCATAAGTGATGCGTTGGAACTTGGGAGTTAGGCTCCTGCTCGACCCCTGATTTTCAGGGCGTTACAGAAGAGGATTACAATCACGTCGCCTTATAGGCTTCATTCCAATATCCATAATTAACTCAAGTTACCTAAAACAAAAAATAGAGAGAAACTTATCAAAACAGGAAAATAAATTGCACTTATTTTAGTAGTCATTCCTTGTGCAATCCCGTTGAATCCCATCATCCACCATAAGGGTCACCAGATGAACGATTTGGATCATTGGAAGGTTAGTCTCAGATAACAAAATGATAGAAAATCCTAGAATGACTTCATCGAGACAGTGCCCTTTTGGGAGCTTGTATTTGGAATGCATTGGAATCTAAATCACAAACAAATCAAAGTGATTCCAGTTCCTCAATTGTGTTTGGCAGCTTGCACTAGAATCCAAAAATAAAAATGAATTAAAATCCTGTATTATATTTACAGGAATTGGATTTTGAATTTGATTACTAAATCAACTTTAATATCCTAAATTAGTGTAATAAAGTTATATTTTACAGTATGATTATAATAAGCTGATTGAAATATATATTTTCCCAAATATGACAAAATTTTGAGCCTCGGGTGGGCCATAAGAATAAGATCACAAAAGAGCGACTTACCAACAATTATCAATTGTCAATTTACATGGCCAATGTTTGGACTCTTCAAATCATTCTATTGATGTAATTTTAGTGATGCAATTGATGATTTGATTGTTTTGGGTATCATCAGTGTGCCATATGTACAATGGATTAATAGCTTAGCGGCACTTTTATTAAATGTGCAACTCTCTTATCTTTAAAATAGAGAGAGAGAGAGACATTTGATTCAGAATCACAACAAAATGGAGAGATCAAAACATAACAAAATTATGGATTTCAAATAACTACAATTCCAAATACCTCCCCTTCCAAACACCTTTGAATCCATGTTGCCAAACAACTTTTGGATTCCAAATGCACTCAAATCCACAATGCCAACTGGCATCCAGCTATTGTGATTATATGTTAGTTTTGCAGAATTTATTAATGGCCGTGACTAATCAATGGTATGCATGGCCTAGTTATACGCACAATTTCAACTATCTGACCCAATAGTTGATGAGAATAACCCAAATAAATAATGACCATCTGAATTTTCTCTTCCAATTTGGACAACTTACCATGTTACTTTTAAGCATCCATTCAATAGTGCCATTACTTGGATGGTTAGGATTGCATGATTAATGTTATTTCAGAGGTATGTTCTACCCTATCTTACTTGTATGAATCTAATATCTACATTAGTTAAGAGGATTAGCATGTTTAGTAATTTATTGAACTCCAATGCGACTCATGATGAAACTTGTGGCAAAAGGCTTGGATGACCGAGTTTCAATGGGGATTTGTTGCAAGTTTGATGGTAAAAAGTCGTTTGGATGAGATGATTGCAGATTGCCGCAGCCCCTGTGAGGTCCATCATAATATATGTGTTATATACACTCTATCCATCCATTTTGCCAGATCTTTTTTTTTTTTTTTTTCTTCTTCTTTTAAATATGAGCCCAAAAAGAGGCAGATCCAAGCTTAACTGACCATACCAATGGAAACAGTTGAGATAAAGACAACCACCATTGAAACCTTCCTAGCGCCCACCATGATAATTATATGCCATCCACGCCGTTCATAAGGAGACTCCGACCTGGATGAAGGGAAAAATGCAAATATCAGCTTGATCCAAAACTGTTGTGGGCCCCTAAAATTCAAGAAGACAACCCCTGAAAATCCATTGGACGGTCTGCCAAATACTCACCTCCATAGCAGTTGAGTGCACCAGAAATTGCACCGATGGTCGATTTTGCACTTCACAAATGACGCCTTATAAGCCCAACCACTCACAAAACTTGTAGCAGTTCAAGACTCAGGATAAGTTTCTGTAGCCAGCATTTTTTTTTCCTACTAAGACCCGGGAAATAAACACCTCAAATCCAGTACTTGAAGAAACTGATCAAGAAAATGAAAAACAGGAAATAACAATTAAAGATCATAAAGAAAAGAAGCAATCCTTTCTCCCTGGCCCGGGGTGTGGGACCCCCTCTGTGTTTTTTGGGCTGCATGGCCTTTTGGAGGAAATAAGAGTCTTGTGTAATCTTCCAAAAAAAGCAGAGAATGAAAACAGAGTTTGGTCATACCCAAAAATATCATCTAGTGCTATCATTGTGACAAACATCACCAACAGTTGGAAATCTCACAATAATTTTGCAGAAAATTCACCAATTCAAAATCTCACAAGAACTTTCAAAATCTTGGCAGTTCTAATTTTCTGCAATTTTATCGTAAAATTAGAGAAATTTTAGCATATAAATATTTTAAAGTTTAAATTAATTCATGTTTACCCATATTTTAAAATTTTAAAGTTATTTATCTGTTATAATAAATATTTTTAACATTTTATGTTTAGAGAGATTTTCCCAATAATAACACGGGAAAAACATCAAAATCTAGAATTCTGATACTAATAAATTGCCAAGAATAAGATTTGTCACAATCAGCACAATTGGTGGCATGCAAGAAAAAAGTACTAACCGGGCCCCTCAAGAAGTGCACTCTGTATTATCAAACCAGCTCAGAAAGGGAAGTGAACAAAACGCCAACTCCCATCCAAACTTTCATTCCCATTGCATTAGATGTGCCATTCGGATGCCAAAACAAACCATAAAGCAGTCGCTATCTTGACTCCGATATTCTTCGTATGACTGTTTGACATCAGATGACAGCCCACCAACCATTACAATTTACAACTCTGAAATTTCTATGAACTGACATTGAGACATGAACCACATATTCTTCTTGCAACATTGACTATCAAAAAACAGTCCCTAGTCCCTACTTTCTTATGTATTGAACATTTGTATCGGTGCATGAATCCTTTCTACCTACCTCATGTTTTCTGTTCTAAGGTGCAACTTTCAACCCTGTTGAACATCTGTATTGGTGCATGAATCTCCTCTACCAAACTCATGTTTGCTGTTCTGAAGTGTAACTTTCAACCAGATTAATTATGACAATGACACAACACATTGCGTCAGTAAGCCCAGCGAACAGCACATGCAAAAGTGGTTTGCTAGCCAAAACACACCTTTACATGCATCCACATGTGGGCCCCCACACAAACCTCACAAGCTTGTGGGACGTGTTACTGGTCCATGATGCATTAGGTTTCATCCACCGTGAAGATGATCATGTGCAAATACCAGGCACATGGACTCATCATGCCGATAACAGCGCAAGTTGAATGTGGACTGTTGGCATTTTTTTTCCTTTGTTTGTTTTTTTAAACAGCTAATTCCCTTTGTATACGGATGCCCAGTATGGTCATCTTTACAGTGAGGGCCACCTCATGCAACAATCAGATGTCCCACATACTTGCCAGTTTGGCATGCATGCTGCATGTAAAGGTGTATCAAGGTGTGTTTTAGGAATAGCAAAATTCAATGTTACATCAGTTCCCAAAAATGAATTAGAGCTAAGTGGATGAAGTGGAGAAGTGCCTTTGGTGTTTTATGCGATCAGCGCATATCAAACATATCAAAGGAGAGATTGTATAGGATAGCTACAAGACCAGCCATGCTTTCTGGGCCAGGATATTGGTAATAAAAAAACCAATGAGGATGTTGAGATTGACGAGTGACAAGACGAGGAAGGATAGAATCAGAAATGAAGGGCAAGGGAATTTAAGAGTAGGGCCGATATGGCAAACCCAATTGCAATAGAGACCAAGCATTCCACCGGTTAGGAGTGAGTTGGTCTAAAATGTTTGGATTAATGACTAAGAATCCAACTGGGGACTTTGAAAGAACTGCCGAGTGAGTCCCCTCAACTGGGACTCCAACTGAGTTGAAGGACGTGTGACATGATCTTGTATAAAAATCCAAGTTGATCAGTATACGAAACACTCATTCAATCAAGAACTTGAAAAACTTGAAACAAGTGAGAAAGACTCGCCAAGAATTCTTCAAAAAGAATATGAACTCGCTGGTTCACATCGATTCAAGATCAATCTGAGTGGAGTCACAAACATTTAACTTCAGTACATGTCATATAGGCAAAAACATAGAAATTGAGTTGCAAGGGAAGCCAAAGATATAATATAAAAGATAGTACAGGGCAGCGTATTGTATTCATCCAAACAAAACTACAGAAAAAATCATATTCATCCAAATAAAACTGCAGACAAACCAACACCCCTGAATTTCATCAACCTAAAATGAACTACAAACATACCCTAAAAACTACAATTATCACTAGCATCTAGGAGAAGAAGTGGTAAAGAAATACCCGGCTTTCAAGCTAACATCAGATTTCCTTGATCAAACACTAGGAAGCAACAATAAGACTGCTCTTTCTGATGATGTTTGTTGCCTGTAGACCAGAAGAGGGACGAGAGACTCGGTAATGAATTGAAAACCAGTCCTAGAGCAGACAATGCCCAGGCAATGTCGACAAATAGGATGGTAAATTCACTCCATATGTAGCCACGAGATATTTCATGGAAGAGATTTCTCTCCATAAGCTACGGCTTCCGATTGTAAATCATTGAATCTCAAGTCATGTCCCAATCCCCCGACTCATAGTTTCAAGAACTCCCAGGCCCAAATTCTCAAAGTTGGAAACCTTCACTTCTTGCTTTGTATTGTGAGATAGTATACTACAAATCTTTGAAATCCATTATAATCCATTCTTCAACTGATTGACATCAGAATTTAATGGCCAAAATCACACTCACAGCCTCTCCAATTTTCGAGTCCATTTTGATTTGCATTCTCTCTCAAATGACCATAACTACAACATACTCACTAATTTCAATCAACAAATTCCACTGACAGAAAACCACAATACAGAAAGTTTGCAAGGTTAAAGGAAAAGATTTCAAAAACCCAAGTTCTGGATACCACAATTCAAATCATTTCAATGGATTATACAGACAATCGCTCTTAGAATGAACGAAAGAATCAATATACATCAGATCTACATTCTAAAAACCCTAAGCATTCACCTCTACTTGTTTACTCCCTTGCTCTGGAACCAGCATCGCCAGCCCTTCCTTACCCCCAATTTCCAACCCCGATTCAAATCGGTTCCTCCGATACAATGGATTTGACGTCAACACCCGTATCTCCCCCGACTTCCCATCAATCTCCAAGACCTCCGGCAAGCCGTCTCCACACCCCCTCGACATCCCCACATCGATCCGAATCGCCTGATTCTGACAAACCCCATTAATCCCTGTCTCTTGAATTGTATGCCCCATGATCATCCTCTTCACGCCCGGGATCCTTGTGAGGACATGCTCCAGCATCGAGCAGTCACAATTCTTCTCCGAACCGTTTGAAAACTGCCTCGCCCAAACAACAGAATTCCTCCCACGTACAATACCTGGTGAAATCCTCCCCCTCAACCCATTAATCCAATCCCTCACATCCACATTAATCCGCTCCAAACCGTACATCACGTGATCTTCCAAAAGGCCCCCATGCACGAAGACCGAATTCCCCACGACGAGGACTGTCGGATTGTCAGAGAAGAACCTCCTCGCAATCGGGCCGTTGGGCCGCAACGCCGCGAGCCGGGCATGGAATCCATCATGGAATTCTTCACGGATCCCACTGAACTTCTTCGGGATTCCTTTGAAGACGTCGTCTGGCGGGGCGAGGCCTTCACAGCGGGATTTCATCGAATTGCCGATCCGATACCAGTGAGCCCACAACCGGAAGTCTTCAAGGCCGGAGGGGGTCACGAAGCGGAAATCGCCATCGATGTTCATAACCTCATGGTTGCCGATCATCGTGAGGAAGGCTCCGCCCTGGCGGGCGGCGTCACGCTTCAGGGTCTCGAGGAAGTAGAGGAGTTTGATTTCATCGGAGCCGCGGTCGAGGACATCGCCGACCTGGACAGCGACGGTGGAGCCAGCGATCCAACGGTGGGAGATGGGATCGATGAGGCCGGCGACGGACAGAGCTTGGCGGGTCTTCTTGAGGTCGCCATGGAGGTCTCCGATCGCAACGAGGCGGGAAGGGGAAGGAAGGCGGGTTTGGAGAGGAGGGGTGGTGCTATCGTGCGCTGTGGGTGCGTTTGATAGGAAGAAGCCGCTTACGGAGAAGTCGACGAAAGCGTCGACGAAGGAGGAGAAGTGGTGAGGGAGGGATTTGCAGAGGGAAGAAGATTCTTCCATTGCTGCCCTTCGATTCCTTCCCCTTCTCACCCTCTCTGTCTCTCTTTCAAGAGAGGGTTTGAAGGGTTTTTCTGGGAAACCGCTGGGTGGTGACGGTATAAGAACGGCGTTGTGGGGCCCACCCAGATGGATGTGTTTTTATATCCACGCCGTCCATCGTTTTGCCAGCTCTCGAGGCCAAGCGTTTATATATGTATTTTATATCCACACCGTCCATCCGTTTATTTAGCTCATTTTAAGGCATGATTCCAAAAATGAAGCAGATCCGATACTCAAATGGACCACGCCACTGTAAACATACCCCTCACCGTTGAAACCTTCCTATGGCTCACCTGAATGTTTATTTTTCATCCAACCCGTTGATAAAGTCACACAAACATAGATGAAGGGAAAACATTGCTGGATCTAGAGCTGGGCATCGGTTCTGATCGGTCGGATCAGCTATTACTCAATCAGATACGCAATTCTAATGGTTAGACCCGAATCCGATCCGATCTAAGACCGGATCCGAGTCACTTGATTGGGACAGACCCGATGCCTAGTTGACCTTACTCGAGCCGAGTCCGCCTCGGTCAAGAAAACCAAGCCGGATTGAATTAGGTACGATTCGAACAGTATAAATTAAATTAAATTATTTTATATGGTGTGGTCTAAGTTAACATTTAATATATCTTTTTTTGTGCCCAATGGCTAAAATAATATTTCAGAATGATTAAACGGCTTAGATGAAATATATACATCAAGGTGGGCCCCACATGGCTCTGAAATAACTCTCAATCTATGTGTATACGTATTTATTTAACTTTTAAAGTTTACTTGCTCCACACGAAAGTGTTATTTGCTTTTCACGCCAGCACGGCCAGTCAGGGTGAATTCGAATGGTGTCGTGAGTTTTGTGGATTTGATCATGGGGTAAGTGTTACTTCCAAACCGTTCATCCGTTTGGTAAGCTCGTCTTATGGCTTGAGACGAAAAATAAGATAGATCTAACTATCAAGTGGACCACACGAATGGTTTAACAGTAAAAATCATTCTTTGCTGATATTTGAGATGTGGTCCACATGATCTTTGGATATTATTCATTTTTTGTATAATGATTTATAATGATATATAAAAATATATGAACCGTGTAGATATAATAAATGCATCACCCTGGGGCCATATAACTTTGATCTCCTCTGAACCGTTTGTACAACTCGGAGCTCGAGGAGCGCTGGGCACGAGGATGCCAGTAAATTGGATTGTGTACTGTGTTACTCGGTACGCTCTTATCGTACCGAGTAAACTCAGTTAGGCCCACCGCTAATGTATGTGTTTTATCCACGCCGTCCATTCGTTTTTCCAAATCATTTTACGGGTTCAACTCAAAAATTGTGCATATAGAAAGCTCAAGTGGACCATGTCATTGGAAAAAGTGAAAATATTGATTTCAACAATTGAAAATTTTCTAAGGCCCCCAGTGATGTTTATTTATCATCCAACCTTTTCATACGATAAGAAAGACATGGATGAAGGTAAAACACAAATATCAGCTTGATATAAAACTTCTTTTGTCCCCAAGAATTTTTCAACGGTAAATGTTCAATTCATACTGTTTCTGGTGGTGTGGCCCATTTGAACTTTAGATGTACTCCATTTTTCAGATAAATCCCTAAAATTATGTGTTAAAAGAGATAGACGGAGTGGATACAATGTATGAATGACACTGGGGCCATGTAGTTTACTCAGTATGCAAGCTGTGCTGAGTTACTCGGTATGCAATCCACTGCCAGCTACCAGACACGTCACGCGCCAGTACAGCGCTGGAAACGGACGGGCTACTCCCTTGCCACCAGTCTTTGTGGACCCCACCATGATGTATGTGTTTCATCCATGCCCTTTATCTATTTTTATGGATCATTTTATGTTATTAGAAAAAAAATGAGGTATATCGAAATCACAACTGGACCACATTATAGGAAATAGTATTGAATGAACGTTAACCATTAAAAACGTTTTAGAGGCTATAAAAGTTTTTGATCAAGCTGATATTTTTTGTTTCCCTTCATCTGAGTCCTTATGACCTAATCAACATATTAGATGTCAAATAAACAGTACAATGGGCCTTAGGAAGATTATAATGGTGGATATCTAATCATTATTGTTTTCCTGTGGTGTGGTCCACCTGAGATTTATATCCCTATCATTATTTTATATAAAGCCCTAAAATGATCTATAAAATGGATGAACGGAATGGATGAAACACATACATCATGGTGGGGTCCACAAAGCATCGACCATCAGTCACGGGCTGGTGTTAGGGGAGTAGCCAATCCTTCTTCCAAGTTCTCTCTTTTTAGAACTGAATAGATGAGATTATGAAGCTTGCGGTATTTACAGCAACTTGGGAGAGAAGATCTTGAGAGACCGTTTACCATGGCTGATGAATCTGTGTGTGTGAGAGAGAGATGGGCTGGGTGGGGTATTATTATTATTTTTACTAGTTACTACGCCGGTGCGGTCCGGATCAAATCGGGTCGGATCCAAACGAATCAGATTTCGGTTCTGTTCGGTCGGATTTGTTACATACCCGAATCCGATCCTATTGTCGTTCGGATCTGACCGATTTTACCCGAACCTGGCCGATTCAGGTCATCGGTTCTGGTAGAATCGGGGCGAATCGGGGCGGATCGGAGCGGATCCGCCGGATTGGGTCCATTTTGCCCACTTCTAGCTGGATCCCAAACTTTCGTTCCCCTCGGGAAACTTTTAATGGTGAGCGTTTACTCTCTCCTCTTTCCTATGATTTGGTCCACTTAAGCTTTGGATCTGCTTTATTTTTAGGCTCAGATTCTAAAATTAGCTGGAAAAACGGATGAACCGTGTGGATAAAACACATACATCACGGTGGGCCCCACAGGCCGCGTTGCACGAATGCATATGGACGTTTTAAAGTACGATGCATCGGGACTGTATGAGTTGGATCTAGGGTCGTGTTCTGTGATCTGAACCGTTTAATCTTAAGTTGATGGAGGACATCTAATATATCTAGTTACTTTTGTTGGTAATCTTTCCTAGTGAATATGGACCGTCAGCTTGGTCGTTGTTTTGTGGGCCATTGATGCGGACGTCTAAGATTTCCCTCGTGAACATATATGAAACAGCCACCTTCGGCTATATATTTCCTTAAATCATTATACTGCAGAAGTTTTGGATCAGGCTAATATTTATGGGAACGGATTGGCTACCCCCCTGCCACCAGCCCCTGGCTGATGGTCGGTGCTCTGTGGGCCCCACTATGATGTTTTTGTTTCATCCATTCCGTTCATCCATTTTTACAGATCATTTTAGGGCTTGTTCCAAAAACTGAGAGGGATATAAATCTCATGAGCACCACACCTCATGAAAACAATAGTGATTGCATATCCACCATTAAAATCCTCCTAAGGCCCACTGTACCGTTTATTTGACATCCAATATGTTGATTAGGTCAAACAGGCCCAGTTGAAGGGAAAAAACAAAAATCAGCTTCATCCAAAACTTTTAAGGCCCCCAAAATATTTTTAATGGTCTACGCTCATTCAACACTGTTTCCTGTAATATGGTTCACTTGAGATTGGGATATACCTAATTTTTGGTCTCATACCGTAAAATGATCTGTAAAAATAGATGGACGGTATGGATGAAACACATATATCATGATGGGGACCGCAGAGCACCAACCATCAGCCATCGGCTGGTGTCAGGGGGAGTAGCCAATCCGTTTCCAATATTTATATTTTCAATTCATCCCAGCCCAAAAACTTAAAAAAAAAAAAAAAAAAAAAAAAAAAAAAAAAAAAAAAAAAAAAAAAAAAAAAAAAAAAAACCACATCAAAGGTTTGGATGGTTCCATAGTCAGTCGTGCAAAATAAAATCTATTAAATTGCATTATTTCAACCGTTGATAACTTAGGCTCAAAATAGACCGTCAGATTAACTTAGGCTGAATGGGAAAGCTTTTTCTGCGAAACCTCCTACCAGAGACCAGTCATATTGGATTAGTAGTTCCATGAAAATGACTCAAATAAGAATAAGAGTCGTAGCCGATCTACCAAGGGAATGGAGCGGATTAGGTGAGACCCGGAACTCACCTACAACGGTGCGGCCCTTACTGTGGGCCCACCTTGATGTATGTATTTTGTATCCACCCCTTCCATCTGTTTTTTGGTTTTCCATATCATTTTAAGCCAATATGACAAAAAATAAAGTATATCCAATTATCACTAGGACCATACATTGGAAACAGTGGTGATTAAACATTAATGGGCTACATAAGTTTTGTATCAAGCTGATGTTTGTTTTTTGTCCTTTGTCCAGGCTTATGTGACCTTATCAACGGACTGGTTTGCAAATAAGCGCTACTAAACAATAAGGTGAGTCCTAATGGTAAGATGGTCCATCACTGCCATTTCCAATGGTACGGCCCACATGACACTTGGATCTGCATCATTTTTAGTATAATTTCCTAAAATGATACGAATAAACCGATGAACAGCGTGGATATAAAGTACATACATGAAGATGACCCCCATGATAAGGACCACACTATCTTAGGTGAGAATTGGGCACTACAAGAAAAGAGGGCTTTAGCCTCGTTCAAAACTGTGGTTAAAAATATTAAAAACTGAGGCTAAAGCATTTAGCCTCAGTTTTGCCTCAGTTATCTAAACCGAAGTTGAAACCTCCGTGGCTAAAGGCTTTAGCCTTAGTTTTAGTAACTGAGGCTAAAATGACTTTTATAGCCTCGGTTCTTCAAGTGAGGTTAAAAGAATCTTTTTAGCTTCAGTTTTCTCAAAATGAGGCTAAATCAAAATTTTAACTTCTATTGTTTCCAACTGAGACTAAATTCGAATTTAGCCTCAGTTGCCTCCAACCGAAGCTAAAACTATTTTTAACCTCAATTCTCAACAACTGAGGCTAAAGCCTTTAGCTACGGGAGTTGTAGTCTCAATTTATGTAACTGAGGCAAAACCGAGACTAAAGATGGATTTAGCCTCTTTTTGCATCAACCGAGGCTAAATTCGATTTTTGACCTCATTTCTCTATCAACCACCGCTAAAAATATCATAATCAACAAATGACCGAACCTGTGCATATTTCACCCATTTAACATTCATCAAGACAACAATCAACATAATATCAACAAAACAATTAATGGTCTATTTAAAGTTTTCGAAACTAATTATATCATGCACAATATCAACAATCAGCACATGAACTGCCACATAGCCTTCCACATAAACTGTTTCAGTAAGGTCCCCTGCTAGCTCCTCTCTCTGCAACTGTTGCCTTTCAGCCTCTCCTTTGACAATCTCCACCTAAAAGAAATGGAAAGTAAAAGCTACTTAAGAAAACTATTAAGTGAATTAAAGCTAATGCAGGAAACGTTCTGAATATATCCCAGTAACCATTGATGAGCTGACCTTGTTTTCCAATACATTTACGATATATTCTAGCTCTTCCACAGACTTCTCTAATAGCTTCACCTCCTCCTCCTCCTCTTCGGCATAGTTCTTCCTTGCCTCAGCTATCTGAGATTGAAAGGGAAAACATTGAGAATCAAACATGTAACGCTCTGAAAATCGGGGGTCGTGCATACACTCGACTCCCAAGTTCCTGGGTGTCAATGATAACCGATTTTTAATAATTTGCGTTTAATCAAATGTAAAGGCGCAACGTGGAATTACTTGGAACATGAAGCACAACCACAACTAATCTGTTGAAATGCAAGAAGTCAAATATATACACAAATCTAAAAGAATATAAGTGGGTCGCACAAGGCATTGCCTAACAAAATCACAAAAAGAATAGTATGTCTGAAAGAATAAAGCCGAGTCCACTACTCAGCGATCCAACGTCCCATTTACTGAGCCAATGAAGACCCGCTCATCAACTGGAAGTAAGAGAACTCGTCCTCCTCCTCGAGGCTCGCGTCGTCGGGCTCCTCGTACTCTACATCACCTGCATCTACGGGCGAGTCTGGTTGGTGTTTTAAAACACCGTCACAGAGTGGGAGTGAGTGATCAACTCAGTGGGTGCTATTAATCTTAAGTTGTAACAGGCATTAATTATATTATGAACTTAATGAAAAATAATCATTCATAAATACCTAACTAAACTTGTTAATGCATATGCATGATAGATGATATGATGCATACCCTCGCCACAACACTCCCTCGAGCAACTTCATCTAACGATCGCGTATGACTAACACTCCCTCAGAGTGACCTCGACTGCCGAGTCGCCACCCTAACTAGTGCGATACAATGATAATGTTAGTCAAGTTCTTAGTTAATTCCATTCATCCAGCAGGTTGGGGAATCTGATACACCCCACGTATCAATACCCTGAACTGGTTGCGAGGCTAAGACCCCCAACGTGTGAGGCCAAGACCCCGCGATCCTTGATCCCGTCGGGCTCCCCATCCCCGACTCAAGTACATGGGGAGTGCCGAGGAGAAGGGATCGCTTGCGATCACTACGGAGGAGGCGCATCACCCCAGCGTAGGCTGATAGCTCGAACACCATTCCACCATGCCCGGCTCACGAGGCGGTGGATCGGTTTCAATTTGGTTATCGATGGGCTACAATGGTTGTAGGGTGTTACAGGTTTCATACATATGTGAACAATCAAGGTTAACAGGCAAGATTAGTCAGTAAATCGACTATACCGCAGAAGTTCAGGTAAGCACGCGACCGACGACATTAGGTATGGGCGACCCATGTAGTCTAACTACTGTCGTCCATCCGCACTCGCCCAAACCCATGGGTTTAGCCCCAGGGTGGCCCTGCCAACGGGACCACCCTCACTCTCCTCATTTTCCTAACCAACCCAAGGGTTAATAATCATCCATAACATGCTAAAAATTAGCGTTATCAACTAGCATAGGCGATATCATGCATCCATATTTCTCACATACAATTTAGATTTTTCTACAAGCAAGCTAACAACATTAAGAACAAGGTGCATGTGAGGTGTGTGGGTTAATGAGGATGCTAAACATCTCATATATCTCATAGAATCAAATGCACAATAGTCAATAGGTCATACAAGCCACAAGTCAACATCATATAAGAACCCAAACAAGACATGAACATGCAATCATCCATTTGTACCAAATCAAGTAGGGGACCACAACAACATCATATGAGAGAAATCAACATGACATACAATTCCATACAATCCCAAACACACATCCAAATCCTAGGTTTTCTCTAGATTCTCCAAATACATCATCCAAGCAATCAAAATCATTAAATTCATACTACAATTGGTGCTAGGCCCTTCGGATCGTTGAAAGCTTGGAAGACGACCTAGGAATGTTGATTTTTGGGGTCGAACGGCCAGAATTCTTAAAGCAATCATTTGTATATATGTTAGATTCCCAAGCAAATCCTTTCTCAACTCAAGGGTTTGAAGAAAAGGGATAAGGGCTTTTACCTAGACGATCAACGGAACGAATGAGCGGTCGTGGAGGAGGGTTTCTTCTTGGAGGAGAGGTAGGGAGTCGCAGGCTTTGATTTCCTTGGTCCCTACCTCGATCTAAGGTCCACATTTGCTCTCTTCACTCTCTCTTCCTCCTTTCTTCTTTCTCCCTTTTCTCTCTTCTCTCTTCTTTTCCTCTAGGGCAAAATCGTATGGGGAGAGGGGGTGCCTAAATGAGGCCCTTTTATAATGCCAGATTTGGCGTAAATGGCCCCAAGGGCTAGGTTTTTACTATACTAGACCTATGGGAGGGTCTTTCTAAGCTCTAGGGCCCACTATGGGTGTACACATTGATTTACACTGCAGGATAGTTAGCCCTAATGATGATCTACGTATGGATATGATCGGCCCGCCATTTGGATGTGCCACTCAACAGATATAATTAGAAGTATGTTCAACGGTCACTGATAGTCGATCTTAGCCGTGGCTATACTGATATGAGCAGGGAAATATTCTTACTCTACGTGTGAAGTTTGGTCACAAACCGACGGTCCGAAATCCTCAACTTTGCATAAGAGTGGATGACCCAATTCACTTAAGTTTCAACTCCTTTCTTTAGGGTATTTGCACTTCTCATGCACTCGCCCTTCGGCTCAAGTTGAGCGTTCTGGATAGCATCCAGGTCTGACTCCCGCGATGGACGTCAAGCCCAGTAAGATGGACATTACTCTATAATTTTGAAACTAGTGGCCCGCCAATCAGCGGTCTAGAGCTTGTTCAAAAAATTGGGGCATTTCTTGAATGAATTTGGTAGTGAGATTCCTCGTGGGCAATGATTAGGTTTTGGATTAGCTATGTTCATAATGTGGCTCATTTATAACTAGTGAAAGTGGAGATTTGATCATGATTACTCTAAACCATCGGTTTTAGGCTAAAAGAGTAACGGGGTTGTTTGGTCTATTAGTTAAGATCTGGGCCTTATCTGACTCGGCTTCGGTTAGATATTTAATTTAGTCATGATTGTCTTGATTAGTTAGCGATATGTCGGTTAGATTTGGGCCCTACGTGATTAAATCATGGGGCTAAACTTGATGTTTAAGTGATCGAGCGGATTCGTTGGCTTCTTACGGTTGATTAATCGGACTTGTGCGGTTCTTTACTGGTTCCGCCCCTGTATAAACTAACATTGAGTGCTAATGGTCAGTAAGTGACAATATAAGTTAATTACAAAAAGAAATTTCAAGGATTTTTGGAAATCCAAAATAGTGAAAATCCAGGATGTTACAAAACATGACACAAGTAGGGGAAAAAAACAGAAATAAGGTAATGATAAAAAGAATCAACAAGCACCTATCGAGCTTCTATAGCAATTGCTTCATTTTCTTCAGCAACAACTTGTGCCATTTCTAGCTGCTCTTTCAAGACAAGTACCTCAGAATCAAGGCAATCCCTTTCCTTAGTAACTTATTCAGATCACTCTTCAAACCTTCAAGGTTATGATTCATTTGCCCAAGTGAATCACTCATTTCAATAAGTTCTTCTTCCAGCCTTTCAATTAGCTTACCTTTCTCCATCAACTCAATGAAATTTTTCGTCACCAAGAGATCTTCCATGTGAGCTTTTAACTCAAGATTTTCATCTGAAGCCAATTTTAGTGACTTCTGCTCTTCCATAAGCTCGATATTAGCCGCTGCCCACGCCCTCGACCCTCTCTAATCTCCTCTCCCAATGGAGAAGGAAAACGGAGAACGAACCAAAATCAAGGGAAATGCCATCAACAGTTGCAATTGGAAGGAAATGCCAAAAATCTTCAGTAAAAACCAATCTTAAGCCCCAACTAGGGTTGTGTGGAGAATAGTTCCAGCACAACAGAACCATTTTAGACACCAAAAGCACCCTTCCAAATCTTTCCATTCAGAATTTGTAGAGAATTGCATCCATAGCTCCATTCCAATGCATTTACATTTACCAACCAGCTAATAATTGTAAGAACTCTATATAGTGGGCCTTACTGATCAACGGTCTGGATTGTCATTCAGTTGGACTGGATGATTGAGTAGACCAGTGGGCCCCACTTCAGGTGATGTGCTGCGCAGCTTTGCATACTAGGGCTATAATGCTATAGTTGTCTTACGCAAACAACAGTTTGAGTCGAATTAGGATGTTGTAATGTGGAGCGTGGGAGAGAGAGTTGTGATGGGTTTCAAACTCTCTCTCCACAGACTCTATATAAGAGAGCTGGGTCCCCAATCCTACACCACGACAAAAATTCTAGTCCCATCTTGTGAATTGCAGAAAGAGTGTGAAGGAGAGGAAGATCCTAGCTTTATCTTCTCTGGTATTCTATATAGAAGATCTGGTATTATATTCTCAGCAATGGCGTCTTAGTTAAGTAAGTCATCCGCTACCTTGATCATGTAACGTCTCAAAAAAATTCGTACTGAGACCCAAGTGCCGCCTCAGCCAGAAATCACTAAGGACTAAATCCTTTAGAAATTAGACGAGTTTAACTAAGTGTTAAACTGGATTAGTTATAAAATCCGCTCGATCCACTTTAAATACGATCTGTAAGACCCAAAACTTGTAGAATCATTGACGCTAGGTTACCCTAAAATCTAGGATCCATCTCATTACCTAGTTGCTCTCGGGAGCACATTGAAACTCCGTATTAGATCTGGACCGTACGTAGAAAGTCCGGTTACTATGAAATTATATAGTTAAGACCGCCTTGCTGGACTTGACAACCATCTCGGAAATCAACTCCAGATAGTGTCCCGAGGCTATTCGCTTGAGCCCGGAGCGAAGAGTGTGAGAAAACGTGGTTTTCTTTATAAATGAATATAAATTTAAGTAATCTGAGACTCGTCACTTGCGGGCCGAATAGAAGCAATCAGACCGTCAGAATCTGACCCAAATACACCCTCAGATCAGGAGAAATTTCTCATACATGGCAGTGTACTTGTAACCCTGATCGAGTTTCGGTGACCGTTGAACTGAAACTGGTCTATCACGTGTGATCTGGGAACCCGACTGGAACAAAAACTTAACTCGACCTAGATCCAAGGTCAGTGAGCTTAAGTCCGACCTTTGGCTCAAGGGGGGGCTCCGGAAGTGCTCCGTTGAGACAGAACAGTCTCTCTTTGGACATAACCTAAGTATACCTTGGCCCTGGGGCCATTCACATTAGTTCTGGGCCTATATATAGACCTTAAACCCTCTCTCTCTCATTTCATATGAATTTCTTAAACCTAGGAGAGAGAAGAAAGAAAAAGAGAAGGAAAGAGAGAAAAAGTGTGAGGGATTGCTGGAGTTTCTTCCTGGGATTCAAACCCACTTATCTACGTGCCTAACTACGACTACCATGTCGCTTTTCCGGCGATACCAATCCCGTTCTTAGGTAAGAAAACCTAACCCTAATCCGTTCTAGGGTTTCAATTAGTTAAAGTAATGAAATTACTAACCTATTTCATGAAATAGGTTATCGTTGGGCCGTAAACGGAGCGTGAGTGAACAAATTGAATTTGTTACGCGTTTACCGGCGAAAGGTGCGAACTTTAAACGTATAGGTTATGGTTTTCAAGGCTTTCAATGTCAGTTAATGATATATTACTGACGTGGATGCTATTGCACATGTACAAACTGCTGTCCGTTTCATTTTTCAGATATACGTTAACTATGTTGAATATACTGTATTCCTCGTATTTGTAGAAAAATCGTATACGTATGAAATACGAATTTGTGTTTGCCATGATTAATTGTTGTCTATGTATGCTAGATGCATATGTATCAACTTCTGGGTAAACGGATTAGCCTAATACCTGTTGTATTAACATACGTCGTGTATGTACAAGTTGTAGCTTAAGTGTTTGTGAAATTGTCTAAGTGAGTATAAACTATGCATTAGTGTACGCCATGACTAATCGTCGTGGGTATGTGATTGATATATAGGCAGCAATCCTTTGACGAAAGGACTTGCCTTAATACGTATTCTAACTACTATATGTCATTTATAATGTGAGGTGTAGACTAAGTGTATGTAAACATGTCTGTATGAGTAAGTACTTATGAATTCTTCTTTAATTGGGTGTTGAGATAGGATTCTCAACTACTCTAGCGATGTGTATGTTTTTCCCCATGTATGATATATTCAGATATTTGTTTGGTTATGAATTGAATATGTTCAAATTCATGTTGATATTGTACTTCATAGCATGCTCAATTGATTGTATGTTTTGAATCATTGTTCCATTACTACTTTGAGTATCTCATATGTTATATCGATGTAATTGAATGTGTTTAGGGTTGTTGTATAGTCCAGGCAATCGGTAATAGGACTTGAACGAGTGGCTGTCCTTGATCTGCCACATGAGGCGCGTCTGATGAACCCAAGTCGTATGTCGGTTGGCGACAGTGGTTAGGCCACACGGAGTGCTTATGCACTTCATGTTGTTCAACTCGATGTGCGCTCGTGCTAGTCGAGTTGTCAAACAACCCGATTTGCCCGATGTATGTTAACCATGTATGGTCGCTTCTGCTTGAACCTAGGGTACCAAACTCACCAGTGAAATTCTTGTTAACCTTGGTACCTTGATCCACTGAGACTCATGAGCCGGACATGGTGGTATGGGACATCGTGGTCGAGCTGTCGGCCTACGCTGTGGTGACGAGCTTTCCCGTAGTGACCATTGAACAACTCAGACTCATGAGCCGAATATAGTGGTATGGGACACTGTATTCGAGCTGTCGGCCTACACCAATAAGGTGACGAGCCCTTTGTAGTAACCTCGAGCATACTCTGAGACTGTGGTGAGGCGATGAGCCTTTCTGTAGCAACTAGAGTATAACTAGGCCTGCACTGATAAGGCGACGAGCCCTTTGTAGTGACCTAAAACCGTATCATCGTATGAGTTTACTAGGACTGACAACCCTGGAATGGATCCTTGTTTGGGAAGTGATATAAGGGAGATACCTTAGTTTTCCGATCCTGTTGTATGAAAATGACTAATAAAGAACTTGGTAATCACGTTCATGCACTGCATTATGTGTGCGTTTGACATCGATGGTCAAGCACTGAGGGAGTGTGGCATGCCGTGATCGTAAGAAGGAGTCGCTGAGGGAGCGTAGGCGAGGGCATGCATCATACATACATACCATACTTGCATTAATAAGAGTACTTAGGGATGTGTGATTTACTGTTTTATCATTACCGCTTGATTGAATTGATAACATGTTAACCTTTGCTTTATTGTTCCACTGAGTTGATCACTCACTCCCACGTTACGGGACGGTGTTGCGCACACCAACCAGACCCTGTCTTAGATGCAGGTGGTGGAGATGCCTACGAGGCGAAGCCAGACTTCGACGAGGACGAGGAGGTCTTCTCCTATATGCAGACTTCATGCGGGTTCTTGTGAGCTGTGGCCTGACTGGCGGGACTTCTTTCTCGGATTATGAACAGAGAATACTACACATTTTGTATATTTTGGAACTACAGTTGTAATCCTTGACCTGGCAATGCAAACATATGTTGGGGACATACACTGGTTTATACAGTTATATATATTCGTTTCAGTCTTCCGCTTGCGTATTATAACTGTCCCTGGATTATGTTTTGCTGATTTGGCTTAATCTTATTCATGTTTCATGCACTATTACAGACAACATACAGTCATCATTTCATATGTTGCATAAGTGATGCGTTGGAACTCGGGAGTTAAGTTCCTACTCGACCCCCGATTTTCAGGGCGTTACAGATCACTATGTCCCATGCACAGATAGATCCGTGGGCTTATTCCGCATATAGATTAAGTCCCACAGTTGGTATCAGAGCTTCCCATGCATAGGTATGGATGATCACATCCAGCTATATCTAATCAGGGATTTTTGAATTCCTGAAACAATTGTGATCAGGGATTTCTGAATACCTGAATCTAGAAATATTTAGATCAGGGATTTGAATTTTGAAAACCCTAAAGACAACTATTCGAATTAGGAATTTCAATTACCACATCCAGAATTAGGGATTTCGAATTCGAATCCCCAAATTCATATATTAATTAGGGATTATTTTTTTAAAATTTTGAAATTTCCAAAATTTTGTAATTAGGGCTTTCAGATTTGAATCCCCAAATTAAGAAAATTAGGGTTTTCAGATTCGAATACCCTAAAATCCAAATTTTCATATTAGGGATTTGGATTTGAAACCCTAAATTCAGAGTTTCAGATTAAGGAATTTGGATTTGAAACCCTAATTACAGAAACCCATATTAGGGATTTTAAGAATCCTAAATCCAGTTTTTTAGATTAGGGATTTCCGATTCGAATCCCGTATCAGAAATTAGGGATTTCCATTATGTAACCCCAGATTCAGTAAATATTGGGGATTTTGATCCCATTGGACCTCATCGATCTAGTCTCTTACCTTGACCTAATGGATCGGCAGCCATTTGACGAACCGCGTCACAGCTAGACGAAGGTGATAGCTCACCACCATCTTTCTTCCTCTTTCCGAAGCCATTACTAGCGTCTCAAGCTTTCATGTTCACCAATGGCAGCAACGACCACTACTGTTTTCGACGCCGTTTATAGTGTCGTGTTGCTGTGACTGCAAGAAATCCTGCAGTTAAGAGGAGCTTAATCTCTCCCTGTCGCGTCAGGCGAACTGCCTGATTGGCTCTCTCTCTCTCTCTCTCTCTCTCTCCTCTCTCTCTCTCTCTCCTACGGTGAGAAATTTCGGAGATAGGCTCGGGAAGAGTTTAGAGCATTCTGCCTTGTTGAGATTCTGAGATGTAAAAGGTCGGGATTTCTCCCGTTTTAATTATCGGGTAATCGGACTCGATTTTAGTTTATTCGGGTCCACCTCATGGATTCATGAATTGGGATCTGATTCTATTAGGGCCTAAGTTAAATAAGGCCCAGTTGCATCTGGGCCTTGTATCTGGTCTCCGTTTGGGATGAATAGATGCACTATATATTAGATCGGCGTGTTTAATTTATGAGCATATAGTTTTGGTACATTTAGATGAACAGTGAAGTAGATGAACCTACCATCCTGTGTAACGGATCTTTTGTATCCATTTGACACTGATATAAGCATCTCATTAACCACTTAAAATTGTTCTAGACCAGGCTTATGCAACTCATTATAGATTATGCTAATCTCATAAAGAGTCCTGATTCGGCCCTATTATAGGCCCATCACCCATCCTTAAGAGTTGACATGGACCATTGGAATATATCGTATGAAACCTATCCGCATGCTTCACTTTAAGGTTCGTATATTTTCCAATGATCAATATCGACCATCTTATGGGCCGCATCGGACTAATTAAGATATAATCCAAAGAGAGGCAGGATTATAATAGCACTCTTAAAGTCTATATTTGTAGTTTTGGATTCGGTTGTGTTAGCCACCATAGTGACCTCAATCGATGAAAAATATTACAAGTACAGACTTGTAACATTGGGATAAGCGGATTGCATACAGTTGCGTTCACGTTTTCATGCGTACAGTAACGAAAACACAGACGATTACCGTTTGACAGTTAAGTGAACGGGTGAAGTAAATAGTGCTGGTAATGTAAAGCTGAAAGACTCATCTCACCCACAGGTGTTAAGTGTCTCAGATTTACATGACTTACATCACTTAGCTTCATGTTCAAGAGAATCACTAACATGTTGTTATTACCGCTCACAGGAGGAATGATGATGATGTAACAGATTCTCACTAGGATGAGATGGTTGGGCCCATCGTCATCCTGGATGATTCAGTTGATGCCTCTCTTAACAACTGAATTGATTTAATTTGCCTGATATTCTTTGTTTACAATTACGACATTGTTTCGTGAAATTATGAACTAATGTGAGTATATGTGTATCTCTTATATTTCAGTCTCAATTCCCACTAATACACATCAAGTCCCTACCCTAAATGGGTCTAATTATGCTCAGTGGATGAACGCTATTGAAGTTGTACTGGGCTGTCTTCAATTAGATCTTGCCCTGATAACACCAAAACTGCCAAAGCCATCTGATAATGTCACTGAATCTGAATATAATCGATGGGTTGCATGGTTTAGATCAAATGATACATGCTTGAAAGTCATGAAGTATTCAATTTCTGAATCGATGAAGGGTGTCATGCCTGAAACAAATAAGGCTAAAGTTTTCCTGACTGAAATGGGAAAACGATTCAAGAAATCTGATAAATCTGAAGTGGGCATTCTTCTGAATAAATTGACCCGCTCGTCCTACGATGGAAAAGACAACATCCGTGAATACATTGTAGAGCAGATCGAAGTCGTTTCTAAGATCTGTGCTCTAGGGATTGTACTCATTGATGATCAACTGGTTCATTTGATCATGAACAACCTACCTCTCTAATTCGGCACGTTCCTGGTAAACTATAACACTCTAAAGGACATGTGGACATTGGATGAACTCATCACTCAGTGCGTCCAAGAAGAAGACAGGATCAGGCAGATGGTAAAAGTTCAAAATGTTAATATGGTAACTTCAGGACAAGGGCATGGGCAAGGGAATAAAGGTAAAAGGAAAATGAAACAATGTTCTGATAATGGATTCTCTGGTCCTCTATCTGGAAACCATGAGAATCAATCTGAAAATGGATCTAAACGCAAACGGGTTAAAGGTAAACCGTGCTTCTTTTATAAAAAGGCGGGTCATCTAAAGAAAGACTGAGAAGGTTTTCAAAATTGGCTCATAAAGAAAGGTAATCATTCTGTTCTTGTCTGTTTTGAATCTTATATGACCGATGTGTTAGCGGATTCTTGATGGATAGATTCAGGAACTACTATTCACATATGCACTTCTATGCAGGAATTACTACAGGTCAGGCCACCAACTGATGCGAAGCGCTCAGTATACGTAGGCAATGGTGTCAAGGTTGACGTGGAGGCAATATGAGTCTATAGGCTTAAGTTGAAGTCTGGTCATTTTTTGGATTTAGTAGATACATTCTGTGTCGTCTATAAGGTGCAATTTAATTTCAATTTTCTGTTTGGATAAGTTGGGATATTCATTCCACTTTGGAAATAAAAGTTTTAGTATCTACTTTAATTCGATTAAAGTTGGAACCGGCTTTATAATAAACAACTTATACCAGTTAGACTTGATTGCCTCTCATGTCTATAATATTAATACATTGCATGGAAATAAAATGGGATCCAAGCGAAGACTAGACTATGAGAATTCCTCCATGTTGTGGCACAGGCGGCTATGCCATATATCTCGTGAGAGATTAGACAGGCATGTGCGAGAAGGAATTTTGCATTCTCTAGACTTCTCTGACTATAAAGTATGCATTGATTGCATAAAAGGGAAACAGACTAGAACGAGAAAGAAAGGTGCAACCAGGAGTGTAGGTCTATTAGAGGTTATACATACAGATATTTGTGGACCATTCCCTACAGCCTCATGGAGTGGCCACAAATATTTTATTACCTTTATAGATGACTACTCTCGCTTCGAGTACCTATACCTTATCAATGAGAAATCAGATGCCGAGGTTGAAAATCAACTCGATAAGAGAATTAAAGTTGTCAGATCTGACCGTGGTGGTGAATACTATGGCAGATATGACGAATCAAGACGCAATCCAGGGCCATTCGCTAAATACTTGCAGGATTATGGCATTGTCGCTCAGTATACTATGTCTGGTACTCCAGAGCAGAATGGAGTGACTGAAAGACGCAATCGCACCCTTATGGATATGGTGTGAAGCATGGTCAGTAATTCGACATTGCCAGAATCTCTGTGGGGTGATGCGATCAAAACCGCAGTTCATATACTAAACAGGGTTCCCAGCAAAGCAGTAAGCAAAACTCTTTTTGAGTTGTGGAATGGGAGAAAACCAAGTCTCCGATATCTATATGTTTGTGGTTGTCCTGCTGAGGCCAAAGTTTATAACCCACATGAAAAGAAGCTTGATCCTAGAACCGTAAGTTATTTCCTCATTGGATACCCCGAAAGATCAAAAGGTTATCGATTCTATTGTCTTTCCCACCCTATCAGGATTGTTGAGACTGGGAATGCCAGATTCATTGAGGACACTGAAAACGGTGGGAGCACGAACATAAGAAATTTTGTATTTGAGGAATAAAGGACTGTGACTCCTGTCATAGTTAATCCAGATCACGTGGACATTAATGATGCAGTTGATTCTACAATCACTGCAGAGCACCATGTAGAACCTCATATACAAACCACTGATAAGGAAAATCAAGATCAAACCCAACAAACTGAACCATTGAGAAGATCTGAAAGAGAGAGAAGGCCTGTAAATCGAAACGATTACATCGTATACTTACAGGAGCACTACTTTGATATAGGGGCGGAAAAAATCCTGAATCCTTTACACAGGTCAAACAAAGTGCTGATCCTTTTCGTTGGTTTGATGCCATGAAAGATGAATTGAAATCCATGAAGGACAATAAAGTATGGGATCTTGTAAAATTACCCACTGGAATAAGGCCGATTGGTTGTAAATGAATATTTAAAACCAAATGGAACTCCAAAGGTAATGTCAAACGATATAAAGTCAGACTTGTTGCCAAGAGTTTTAACCAACGTGAGGGCATTGACTTTAAGGAGACTTTCTTACCAGTATCTAAGAAAGACTCATTCAGGATCATAATAGCTCTTGTAGCTCATATGGATTTAAAGTTACATCAGATGGATGTAAAGACTGCATTTCTCAATGGGGATCTGAATGAGAATGTATACATGATGCAGCCCGAAGGTTTTGTAGCTACTGGCTCAGAACATTGGTTTACAAACTTAAGAAATCCATCTATGGGTTGAAACAGGCATCTCGACAGTGGTACTTTAAGTTTCATGAAGTAATTTCCTCATATGGTTTTGTAGAAAACACTGTAGATGAATGCATCTACATTAACACCAGTGGGAGTAAGTTTGTTATGATGATTTTGTTAATTTGTTGATGACATTCTGTTGGCTAGCAGTGATACCAGGATGTTAAGCGATACCAGGAAATTCTTATCTCAAAGGTTTGAAATGAAAGACCTTGGTGAAGCTTCTTACGTCATCGACATTGAGATTCTCTGTGACAAAACACTTGGACTGCTCAGCCTGTCACAGAGGGCCTATATTACTAGGGTACTAGAAAGGTATGACATGCAAAATTGTGCTTCAGGAAAGTTGGCCATTGTAAAGGGCGACAAATTTGGTTTATTTCAGTGTCCAAAGAATAATTTGGAAATGAATCGAATGAAAGAATTTCCGTATGCACCAGTAGTAGGGAGCATCATGTATGCTCAAGTTTGTACACGACCGGATATTGCCTTTGTCACTGAAATGTTGGGAAGATATTTATCTAATCCAGGAATGCAACATTGGATAACTGTGAAGAAAGTATTACGGTATCTTCAAAGAATGAAAGACTTCAGACTCACATATAGAAGATCTGATCAGATGGACTTGATTGGATATTTAGATGCAGACTTCACAGGCTGCGTTGATACTAAGAAGTCTACTTCAGGATACATCTTCATGATGGCGGGAGGAGCTGTGTCATGGAAAAGCGTGAAACAGTCTACCACAGCCTCATCCATTATGGAAGCTGAATTTATTGTCTGTCTGAGGCATCTAATCAGGCACTATGGTTACAGAGTTTCTTCTCAGGTTTGCGGGTATTGGAGCATATCCCGAAACCATTGAGAATATTTTATAATAATTCGGCTGTTATTTCCTTCTCTAGTAACAACAAGCATTCGTCAAGGTTGAGGCATATCGACATCAAGTACCTTGTTGTAAAGGAAAGGGTTCAGAATCATCAAGTGTCCGTGGAATTCATCGGTACTAAGCAGATGATTGCAGATCCACTCACTAAAGGGCTCCCTATCACGCCATTTCAAGAGCATGTAACATCCATGAGAGTCATTGATCCCACAGATGTTTTCAGTTAGTGGGAGTTGAGCGTATTTTGATTTTCACAGACACTTAAAGATCTCGTTTTATTCAGTTTGTTTAGATGATTTTTATTTCTACTTCTCTATATATATGCGCAAATTTTGAGTAAGTAGAACTACAGTCGTGTCTCGTTGGAGACATGTAAAAGCTTCAGGACCTCTTAAGGATAGGCACATATCATCACATTAAAGTGTGTAATCCTTATACCACATTTCCTAGTTCGTGATCTATGTCGTTAAGATTGAAAGTACTTGTGATCGCGTTTAGTCTCACTTTGCCTAAATTAAATGTTGTGACGACTACCGCGTTTCAATACTGATAGTCTTAATGGACTAGATTAAATAGCATTACTCATATTGTCCAACTATTTCATTGGTTAACCATTTGGATATTTTCTTAAAAGATCAAAACTTGTTTTCAAAATTATTCTATATGACTATCATTGACGTTGCTCAATAAGGCCCAAGTGGGAGAATGTAAGAACTCTATTTAGTGGGCCTTACTGATCAACGGTCTGGATTATCATTCAGTTGGATTGGATGATTAAGTAGACTAGTGGACCCCACTTCAGGTGATGCACTGCGCAGTCTATTTGCGCAGCTTTGTATACTAGGGCTAGAATGTTGTAGCTGTCTTACGCAAACAATAGTTTGAGTCGAACTAGGATGTTGTAATGTGGAGCGTGGGAGAGAGAGTTGTGATGGGCTTCAAACTCTCTCCACAGACTCTATATAAGAGAGTTGGGTCCCCAATCCTACACCACGGCAGAAATTCTAGTCTCATCTTGTGAATTACAGAAAGGGTGTGAAGGAGAGGAAGATCTTAGCTTTATCTTCTCTGGTATTCTATATAGAAGATCTGGTATTCTATTCACAGCAATGGCGTCTCAGTTAGGTAAGTCATCCGCCCCTTTGATCACCATGTCCCATGCACAGACAGATCCGTGGGCCTATTCCGCATATAGATTAAGTCCCACAATAACCATTATCTTAAATGTAATGCATTCCGAAGAAATGCAATCAAAGCCCAATGAGACTTGTTGAACAAGCTAACTAAAATACCACATCCTCGCAACCTAGTATCCGTGACTTTGACCGAAAGAAGAACATTACTTAACTACCCCAAATTGAAATGGAAATACATAAACTACCCCCCAAAGTCCAGAAAAGGTGAAAAAGACCAAAACACCCAGAATTTCTTGAATTTTACTTCTCATTTGTTCCTTGAGCATTGCATCAATAACACTCAAGGAAATGAAGATTGTCTTCGTTGCATCAAACCCAAAAAAACAAATGGCAAGTAGAGGAAAAGGTATAATACCAAGCTCCAACTGCCTGCTTAGGAATTCTTCCCAGCTCTCCTATCATTATTGTTGCAAGTTTTGATTGAGATTACCGATAGCCAAAAGCATAGTAGCATCATCAATAATGGAAAAACAAATTTAAACCATGAATTGAAACTTCTAAATAGACCTGTTCTATAAATATCACAAAACAGTAGCCATAAAATTTAATACACGGATGTAGAAGAGTGATGATGGAAATCTCAGAGATTGCTTGGTATTATTAATCCGGAGATGGCAGCCATTTAATACTGAAATTATCTTGCATGGGCACAGGCACCTCTGAGTCTAGAATTTCCTTCCACCTCCATCCCTGAATTCGACCATCATCTCCACAGCTACATGAGATGGGTGAGGTCAGTTTTGAACAAGGTTAAGTTCAAAAGCAATTCTCAGTTACATCAAAATTTAGCTATTCATAAAAGACTGCTTTCAATGCAACCTGCACGATGCAGCAGTTCATAGCATTTCCCTTGATTTCTTTCTGCCTCAATGCACTCACATCATGGGATTGAGTTATTCCAGGGTACCAAAATCCTGAACTAGGTTCTGCATCCAATAAAAATAACAATAATAAAGAACATGAAAAATAATTTCAACCCATCTTAGGAAAAACACAAAAGTCGGCAGTTCATATACCAGTGACTGGGAGTTCCACTGATGGTCGGGGCCGGTTGTTCTTCATCACTGCCTGTTGTGTTGGATTTAACAGTGTGGAAGGGCATAGTCTCAAATGTTAAAAAGGCTTGAAATAAGATGGCTTTTTTTATTCTAGATGTGGCAAATGGTCAGCCGCATCAAATCAATGTGGAAAATTTCCACGAAAAAGCTTCAGAAAAATGGCATGCACAAAAAATGGCATGCGAAAAAGGTAGAAAGAAAAGAAGAAGCAAAAGAGAAGGCGAAAGGAGAGGAAAATAGAATGTTTGGAGGAAAGGAGAAAAGCTACCTAGGTTCCAGCCCAATTTTCTATTTATATAAAAGGAACTTCAGAAAAATACAAAGTCCTTTATTCTATCCCATATTACAAAAAGGCTCTTTCTAAATACATACCTTAACAGGTTAGTGTTCGACAAGCCACATGCCTTGCCTTGTATAGCTGATTTTATAGATAGACAATGTATGAATAGGAGATTTTGTATTTATCATTTTACCTTGTATAGTCATTGTAGAACTCTATAAATTCAACTCTTCAGGGTTATCTCAAATACAGAAAAGAAAAGGAGAATCATTTTCCTCAAAGCCTTTATTGTTTTGCCTTGTTTACATGGTATCAAAGCAATATCGATCCTAATTCGGCATCTTCTTCATCACCGGCACCACCGTCTGTCAGATCCAGCACTCCCCTGTCAGATTCGGCTCCTCCTCTGTCAGATTCGTCCCTCACGAAGCTTGTCCGTTTGATCGTCCTCAAGCTACGCACGCCCTGCCACTGTCTGTCCGATCGTCCTCAAGCTACGCACAATCTCTGTCCGACCATTCTCAGGCCGTCCGATCACACCCCTGCTGTCCGATCACGCCCTGCTTTCTGATCACGTCCGCGCGTGTCCTGTCACTTCCGATCACACCCTGTTGTCCCTTCCGATCACGTCCTCTGCCTCATCCGATCACCCTCTACTGCGCACGACCTGCTGCACAAGTCCCTGCCTCATCCGATCACCCTCTGCGCACGCTCCTGCCTCTGTACTGCGCACAATCCCTGCCTCTGTACTTTACTGTTCTGTCCCTACAACCGGCCCTCCTACTGCAAGGTAACCTCTTCCTTGGCGTGGTTTATCTCACTTCCAACCTATGGAAAAAGACTCCCATATAGAGGCCCCACGATGTAGTTTTGATGACACCAATTACATCTATGGGCCATCCACTTTCAGAGTTTAATTTCTTAAGGGTCGTGGTTTGTGGGGATTAATTAATGGATCTGTTACTATCCCCACTTCCACTGATGCCGACAAAATGGCTGATTGGGAAATGAAAAATGGACGGATTATTGATTCGGTCGATCGAACAATAGTTGTTGGCCTCACGCCACATCGCACTGCTAAGGCTATGTGGGATCATCTCTAGACAATATATCAACAGAATAATGAGGCTCAGTTATACCGCCTGGAACAATATCTGGTTCACCTTACTCAGGGTGACAAAAGTATTCAAACTTTTTACTTTACAATGGTTACAATTTGGACAGAGATGACTATGATGGATTCAGAATTCTCAAATGACTTTAAAATATTCCACGCAATGCACGAGAGTGCGCAAGTTAGACAGTTTCTTATGAAACTGCGTCCGAAATTTGAGCATTGCAGGGCTGCTCTTCTGAACTGTAGCCCCACTCCTTCAATGAATTCGTTTATTAATGATTTATTAGCCAAGGAACAACGACTGCAAGTCCTCTCTCAGGGGACATCTCAGGGACCATCTGACCTGACACTTACTGTATCCACCTCTGCACCAAACCGTGGTTCCACTATTTTGATTTGTCGCGGTTGTAACAAAGTAGGACATGTCGTCGCTTAGTGCAAAAATTGGTGCATGTATTGTAGAAGGACTGGTCATGGTATTCAGGACTGTCGTTCACGTGCCTACGCATCCTCATTCGGCCGTGGACGTGGTGGTCGAGGTCGTGGCCATGGTCGTGCCCTTTCTACTACTTCTGCGACTACTTCTTCTGAACATTCTGCTAGTGATATTGCATCCACTGGTTATGTTGAAGGTCTTTCCTCACCTTTGACCCCTACGATGCTCCAGCAGATCGTGCAGGCCCTTTCTGCTACCGGTATGTCAGGTATCACTTCATCTTCTCCATGGCTCTTCGATTCCGGTGCTTCAAATCATATGACTGGTGATGTATCACATCTCTACAATACTCGTCCATATACTGGCAATTAGACTATTTCTATTGCAGATGACACTAAACTACCCATACAGTCCGTTAGTTCCTTAACTTTCTCTCCTTCTGACCATCGTCAGTTTACCCTTCATGATGTGTTTCATATCTCTAAACTCTCCTCAAATTTAATTTCTATTGGTCAAATTACATCCAATAATTGTTTGATAATTTTTCTTCCAAATTGTTGTTTTGTGCAGGATCTGGCAACGGGAAAGGTACTTGGGAAGGGTAGGCGGCATGGATGTTTGTATGTGTTGGACTTTCACCCATCCGTTACTCCAGCTCGTTGTTTCTTCTCTCCTTCTTCCTTGAATATTTGTTCGGTAAATAAAATGTGAAAACTCTGGCACTTTCGACTGGGTCATCCACATTCTGATCGTTTGATTCAGCTCTTTTCTTCTGGCATGTTAGGGAATATTTATCTTAATAAAAGTGATTTGGATTAATCTTGTTCTTCCTGTTGCCTTTCAAAAAGTAGGTGTATTCCCTTTCCTCTAAGTACTACAAAATCACCATCTATGTTTGAACTGGTGTATACGGATGTCTGGGGCCCTTCACCAATTATGTCTCTCTCTGGACTACGATAGTATGTTATATTCATTGATGATTTCACCCGTTACACCTGGATTTACTTTTTGCACTCTAAGTCACAAGTGTTTGAAAAATTCAAAATATTTCATTCTATGGTAGACACTCAATTTCGAGTAAAAATTAAAACTCTCTGCTCTGACTCAGGGGGAGAGTATCTCTCCACCACTTTTTGTACATATCTTCAGGGTCATGAGATTACTCATCAGACCACCTGTTTTGATACTCCACAACAGAATGGGGTGACTGAACGCAAAAATTGCCATATTGTTGAAACTGCCAATACCTTAATGACAACCATGAGTGTTCCTCGTTCCTTCTAGGCGGAAGCTATGATGCATTCAGTCTACTTGATTAATCGGTTGCCAACCACAGTTCTGAATAATAAATCTCCCTACTTTGTTCTCACTGGTTCTCTTCTGACATATTTCACATTTTGTGTTTTTTGTTGTGTATGTTATATTCATTTGGCATCACGTGAACGTAACAAGCTTTTTCCAAAATCAGTAAAATGTATGTATTTGGGATTTGGTGAAACTCAGAAGGGTTTTCGTTGCTATGACCCGGTCTTTCGTCATGTACTGGTATCACGACATGTTATTTTTCTTGAGTATATTGCCTTCCATTCATCTGGTCCTCCTTCGCTCACACTAGTCTCTCTTGGTCTTACTATTTTTCCTGACATTCCGGTTACATCGAGTCCACCTTCTTGTCCATTGCAGGTTTATTCACGACGACCACGTACAGATCCATCACCTACTACTCTCCCTACTGTACCTGTAACCGATACAGATCCTATCTTGGTACATTGTTCCACTCGTGAACATCGACAGCCTGATCGTTTGATATACTCTATGTCTATCATGAATACTACCCTGGATACTGTATCTATTCCTACTTCATACTATCAGGCAGCCAGTCATGATTGTTGGAAGAAGGCTATGGCAGAAGAACTTGCAGCATTGGATGATAACCATACGTGGGATATTGTTACTCGACCTCCTGACCACCAATTAATTGGCAGTAAATGGATTTATTCTGTGAAGCTTAAGTCTGATGGATCATTGGATCGATACAAAGCTCGGCTTGTCGCTCAGGGATACAAATAGGAACTTGGAATTGATTATGATGAGACATTCGCTCCTGTGGCCAAGATGAAAACTGTTCGCACTCTTCTGACAGTTTCATCAGTTCGTTCTTGGCCTCTCACTCAGATGGACGTGAAAAATGCTTTTCTTCATGGAGACCTCTAAGAAACAATATATTTGAAACCTCTTCCTGGTTCTTTAATCCCTGCTGATAAAGTCTGTTGCCTGAAGAAAACTCTATACGGTCTCAAACAGGCCCCTTGGGCATAGTTCCAACGTTTTCATGATGTTGTTATAGGAGCTGGCTTTACTCAAAGTGGTCATGATCCATCCTTATTCTTACGCACCTCTGAGCATGGAATCGTCATTGTTCTCATTTATGTTGATAACCTACTTCTGACTGGTAGCGATAATACTGGCATCTCGGCATTAAAGGACGTTCTGAAATCATCCTTCAAGATGAAGGACCTGGGTCATCTAACATACTTTCTTGGACTTGAATTTTTGTGTTCTATATATGAAATCCTAGTCAGCTAGCATAAATATGCTAAGGATCTTCTCGCGTTGGCCTCCTTAACAGATCAGAAGACAGTTCAAACTCCCTTGGAACTAAACGTTCAATATGGTCGTGACGATGGTGAACTCCTTGCAGATCCCACATTATACCGCCGTTTGGTTAGGAGTCTGGTTTATTTAACAATGACTCATCCTGATATTGCCTACGCTGTCCAAGTTGTCAACCAATTTGTTTCTACTCCTCGAACTCTTCATATGACTGCAGTATTGCGCATCTTACGGTACATGCGTGGAACTCTGGATCAATCTCTGTTCTTCTCCTCCACAGCCTCTCTGGATCTTCGTGCTTATTCAGATGCTGACTGGGTCGGTTGTACTCTCACTCGCAGATCTACCACTGGCTACTGTATTTTTCTTGGCACTTCTCTCATCTCTTGGAAGTATAAGAAGCAGGCCATTGTTTCCAAATCAAGCACGGAGGCTGAGTATAGAGCAATGTCAGCAGCTTGTAGTGAGATTATCTGGTTACATGGACTTCTTTCTGACTTGGGCGTTCATCTACAAGATCCTACTCCACTCCATGTAGATAATCTGAGTGCCATTCAGATTGCTTCTAATCCGATTTTTCATGAACGGACAAAGCATATTGAAGTTAACTGTCACTTCATCCGCGAGAAGTTTCAGTCTCGGCTCATTTCGCTACCACATGTCGCTTCCCATGATCAAATTGCCGACATTCTCACGAAGTCCCTCACTTCTGTACGCCACTCATTTTTAGTTAGCAAACTATTACTTGTCGATGACCCGCATTAGTTTGAGGGGGGATGTTAGACAAGCCACATGCCTTGCCTTGTATAGCTGATTCTATAGATAGACAATGTATAAATAGGAGATTTTGTATTTATCAGCTTACCTTGTATAGTCATTATAGAACTCTATAAATTCAACTCTTCAGGGTTGTCTCAAATACAGAAAAGCAAAGGAGAATCATTTTTCTCAAAGCCTTCATTGTTTTACCTTGTTTACAGTTAGAACAATGCTAATACATATATTTTTTCATTTTTTATTTTTCACAAGGAATAATAACTATGACAATGCATAGTTATTAATGCTTGCACCTTTTTCCTGCGTAAATTATGTGCTTGTTTGAGCAATCTCTTAATTTTGCAAGTTGCACTTATTTTGCAGCAATGCTATCAAGTTTACACATGAAGGAAAGGTTGGAATAAACCTTCGTGTAGTACCTGAACAATATTCTAGACGTGGAGAGGGGCATCAACATGCAGTTTCAGTAAAAGAACTAACAGAAGAAACTTCTTCCAAAGCATCTCAAAGTAGCTGCTTCCTAGAAAGCATACGTCATGGGGAAGATAATAATCAATATGGTACCACTGAAGATGGAGTAGGAAAATCAGTAGAAATCACAGCTTCGATGGATGAAGACAACGAGAAGCATCAGCATCCATATGAAACAATAGTATGGCTACGTTGTGATGTATATGACATAGGAATTGGGATACCAGGTATCCTTGTAGTTTATGTTGTTCTTCTACTTCTCCTTTCTGTGTTATTTTTATTATTATTCCTGTTGATAAAAATATAGGTGGTACCATCCACCTTCACCAGAAAAATAAATGTATCCTTTTAGTTCCAAACGCTGTCCCATGCTGTGAAATTTGTATGAGGAATCTGATTAACTCGTTTCCTGTTCATGCGACGCTACATATA
The DNA here is from genome assembly GCA_021015155.1 of Magnolia officinalis. Classification (NCBI taxonomy): domain Eukaryota; kingdom Viridiplantae; phylum Streptophyta; class Magnoliopsida; order Magnoliales; family Magnoliaceae; genus Magnolia; species Magnolia officinalis. The sequence goes on from JAJHSJ010000003.1 coordinate 71,239,785, forward strand.
ATTGTATAATTCTTGTTTCTCATCCCACATTGTTGAGTAATGTTAGTTACTTTTCATGTAACAGAAAAGGCTTTACCGACATTATTTAAAAAGTACATACAAGTCAGTGCAGATCATGCTCGAAAGTATGGAAGAACAGGACTTGGCCTTGCCATCTGCTAACAACCGGTGAGATGTCATCTGATATTTCCTATTTTCAAGTTTTCAATTAAAAATCCTTAGGGCCTGTTTGGTAGACAGCTGAAAATGGGTTCATCTCATTTTAGTTAATCATAATTATGTATAAGAGATCATAGTCTCTAATACATAATTATGATTAATTAATGAGATGAACCCGTTTCTGGGCGTCTGCCAAACAGGCCTTTAGATCACTCTAATCCATAACAACACTTAGATATTAAATGAAGTAAACAGAATCTAGTCATGCTAAATGTAAGCCTCCATACTTTAGTCACCTAAAAATAGATGGTTAAGAAGAACAAATACAACAAAGGTCCACATTCAACAGAAATTGGCCAACCATTAGAGTATTAATTTCTTCCAATCTAGGAGATTTTTGGGGATAATCAAATCAACAGTCTGGATTACTGAACCATGGGCATTGCATGTAGCGAAATGTATGTTACTTGAATATCAGGACTATAATTCATTGTAGTTAACTTCTATTGGTAGTTTTTTACTTGAAAAGGTTGAGTAAAACTTGCATTAGTTTGATTGAAGTGGAAAGATGTATCAAAACATTATTTTATGTTAGAGAAATGCTCTAGTGCTCTCATAGCACTATATCATGCTCCAAACAAATCCATGATGGGCCCTAACAAACATATGGATTAAATTGTTCACTGGACCCATTACTGTGTAAATGGTCTTGACAGTCCATATTAAAGTGCATTGATCAAATGGTTAAGACTTGTCAGATTGGCATGATATTTGGATGTTAGCCCATGAGATGTGCATTGGACCTAATGAACAATCCAGATCAATGGATTGAAATCAGTGTCTCAATGCAACTAGGAGAACTATAACTTAATAGTGCTTTTAAGAGCACTGGAGCATTTCTCTTTATGTCATATCTTTATCTAAATTTAAATAAAATATTTTACTGATTATATTTTCTCTAAAACTCTAGTGCTATCTTATCTTTTTGTTGATGCTTCTAACTCAACATGTTGGGATCATTTCGAGGCAGGTGGAGCTGATGGGGGGTCATCTTACAGTGAACAGCCAAGAGAAATATGGATCAACATTTACATTTGAATTGCCTTGTAAAATTTCTTTGATGAAGGAGCCTTCTGATCACTCAAATGAACTCTCAGATATGGCTGATCATTAGGCAGTTTCTGATGCCAACACTAATGAAACCAACATCGGTTATTTCCATTTTCAACCAAATAAATTGGGTTCTATGACAAGGACCAAGAACCTGCCATCAGCCAGCAAATTGTATAATCCTCTAGAAAAGCTAAAAGTTTATCACAGGAATCCTACTCATTTCCTTCTAATAATTGCGAGTCAAGAGACCCAACTTCAGTTGAGCAGGCTCGTTCAATTGTTGGTGCTCAACAGATATCATCTGAACTGTTGCGCAGCACGCCAACAACACAGTGAACCGAGATCCAATCTCAAGTCTCACTCATAAACGATAAACAAGAAGAAATATAAACTAGAAACAGATCAAAGCAATCCAAACAAACCACAAGACAAGATATACGTGGAAAAACCCCAACAAGGGTAAAAAACCACGGATGCAATCTTCCACTATGAAGAAAAACAGAGATTACAAAGTGATATACTAACCTCTTCATTGGAAATATAGACCCACACCTTAGAATTATTTCCTAATGCTTTTCAATGCCCTAGAAAAGCCCTAGGGACACCTATATATAGATTAGACAACTTCCCTTTCGCACCCTTGCGAAAGGCGACACAGAAATCTGCAGTCCGCATCATATTCGGAAACGAATCTGCATAACCACGACCGGTTGAGCAGACTGCACGACCGGTCGAGCATGAGACACAACCGGTCGAGCACCTCGGAACCAAAAATCTTATGCTCGCTGGACTTTGAGTCGAGCTAGTCCACGACTGGTCACGACCAGTTGAGTGGGCTCCACGACCGGTCGAGTAGGGGCCACGACCAGTCATGCACGGCCCCAGATGTGGCTCCACTTCTCAACAATCTCCCACTTGGAGACACATCACCATAAACCTTTGTCTTCTTCATCCGGAGTGCACCATCTTCCCGTCTTCAAGCCTGAAGACTAATTAAAGTTGAACGAGCTTCAGCTTCTCCCGTGTGACCGCATTGGTCAACATATTTGCAGGATTCTCACTTGTATGAATCTTCTCCAGAGCAATCGATTCATCTTCCAGTAACGAACGTATGAAGTGATATCTGATGACAATATGCTTGGTCCTTGAATGAAAGACTGAATTTTTAGCCAAGTGTATTGCACTTTGACTGTCACTGTACAGCTTGCAATCTACTTGCTTCTTACCCAACTCTTCCATGAAACCTTGCATCCACACAATCTCCTTACACGCTTCTGTAGCTGCAACATATTCTACTTCTGTCGTACTGATAGATACTATCTTCTATAACTGAGAGGCCCAACTGACTGCAGCACTACCTAGAGTAAAGACATAACCTGTAGTGGTTCTTCTGCTGTCGATATCTCCTGCCAAATCTGAATCCACGTAGCCTTGTAGCTTAATTTTTGATCCACCATAACACAACCCTACATCCTTAGTACCTACCAGTATCTAAGGATCCACTTCACAGCTTCTCAATGTTCTTTCCCGGGGTTGTTTATGAACCTGCTAACAACTCTCACTGCTTGAGCAATGTCTGGTCTCGTGCTTACCATAACATACATGAGACTCCCAATAGCTGATGCGTATGAGACTTTAGCCATGTAGTCCCGTTCCTCCTGCGTCTTTACACCTTGCTCTTTAGATAGCTTGAAGTGGTTGGCTAATGGAGTGTTAACTGGCTTAACACCTTCCATATTGAATCGATCAAGTACCTTGGCTATGTACTCTGCCTGTGACAAAACCAGTTTCTTGTTTTCCCTGTCACGCTTTATCCTCATGCCTAGGATTTGTTTTGCAGCTCCTAAATCCTTCATGGCAAATTCTCTAGACAGTTGTCTTTTGAGATCTGAGATGTCCTTCATGCTTGAACCGGCCACAAGCATGTCATCAATGTACAGAAGAAAGATGATGTACGACGTATCAAACTTCTTCAAATAGCAACAGTGGTCAGCATGACATCTCCTGTAACCATTTCCCGACATGAAACTGTCAAACTTCTTGTACCATTGCCTCGGGGCTGCTTCAGGCCATATAGACTCTTTTTCAGTCTACACACCTTATTCTCCGTTCCTGGTGTCACATATCCTGTCGGCTGATGCATATATATATATATATATATATATATATATATATATATATATTATATATATATATATATATATATATATATATATATATATATATCTTTTTCAGGTCCCCATGAAGAAAGGTTGTCTTAACATCTAGCTGCTCTATATGTAAGTCCTCTGTAGCCACTATACTCAAGACCATGCGAATCGTAGACATTTTCACTACAGGTGAAATATTTTCAATGAAATCGATACCTACCTTTTGTTGAAACTCTTTCACAACCAATCTAGCCTTGTACCGTTTCGAACCATCGTGCTCCTCCTTCAGTCTGTAAACTCACTTTTTATGAAGAGCTTCTTACCCTTAGGTAGAGTGACTAACTCCCATGTACGATTAGACTCAAGAGAGTCCATCTCCTCTTTCATGGCCTGCTCTCACTTAACCCGTGTATCTGACTGTAACGCCTTTTCAAAACACTCTGGCTCACCATTATCTATCAGCAGTAGATAATGTAAGGAGGGTGAGTATCGGACCGTGGGTCTCCTCTCTCGAGTAGACCTCCTCACAACCGGTGTATGTGGCTTTGTCTCATAATGCTCTTGTGCATGATCATCCTGTAGCACTGTAACACCCGTGTCCGGTAACTCTTCCAACTCTACGAATTCCTTTTCCTCGCCCTTATTTTCCTTCACACTGTCCTTATGCATCACTTTTTCATTGAAGACTACATCCTTATTTATGATGATTTTCCTGTTTTCTTCATTCTGAAACTTGTAGTCAAAATCATGCTGCCCGTAGCCTATAAACGTGAACCTCCTGGACTTCGCATCCAGTTTGTTTCTATGCTTTGCATCAATGTGAACATATGAAGTGCAACCAAACACTCTGAGATGTGCAAGATTCACTTCTTTTCCAGTCCACGTTTCCTCTGGTAACCCACCATCCAATGGTGTTGAGGGACTTCTATTGATGAGATATGCGGCAGTATTCACAGCATCTGCCCAAAAAGTCTTGGGCAACCCTGCATGTAACCTCATACTCCTGGCATGCTCAAGGATGGTCCTGTTAATGCGCTCACCCACACCATTCTGTTGCGGTGTCCCTGGAATCATTTTCTGATGTTTGATTTCATTTGCTGTACAATACTCCTCAAATCTCTTATCACAGTATTCTCCCCCATTATCAGATCCGAGACATTTTACCTGTCTCGTTTTCTACCATAACTTTCCACTTCTTAAATACATCAAATACATCAAATTTATGCTTTAAGAAATAGACCCACAGTTTTCTACTAGCATCATCAATAAAAGAAACAAAATAACGTGAGACACCAAGAGATAATACCTGTGTCGGTCCCCACACATTAGTGTGTACAAGCTCCAACAGATGCGTCTTTGGAGCACATCCCGTCTTCTTGAAGCTTACCCTCTTTTGCTTGTCATACACGCAGTCCTCGCAGAATTCAAAGTCAATAGATTTCAGCCCTGGTAGCTTCCCTTTTGACAATAATACTTTCATCCATTTCTCACTCATATGTCCCAACCTCTGATGTCATAACTGCCCATTCACTCCAGTTGATGCGACTGCGAGTGAACTATACTATCCTGAAGTCACGTACAAAGTACCTTCCTTTTTGCCTCGAGATATTACCAAGGCACCTTTTGTGATCTTCCAGGAATCACTAATGAATGTCGTCACATAACCGGTATCGGCTAACTACCCCACTGAGATCAAGTTACGTTTCAAACTCGGTACATGTCTGACATCCTTCAATTTCAAGACCGTTTCATCTTTTTGATTGACATGAACGTCTCCCTTTCCAACAATACTGCACGACTCATCATCACCCAGGTAGACTCTCCCAAAGTTACCTGACACATAATCATGCAGAACTTCTTTACATGAGGTGACATGAAACGAAGCACCCGAGTCTATAACCTAAGACTCATTCCTTGCATCAAGAGACAAGATCAACGCCTCTGTGTCGCTCTCCTCAGATAGATTCACTGAATCCTTCCCACCTTGAGAGCTTCCTTTTTGTTTCTTGAGCGCCCTGCAATCACGTTTCATGTGCCCCTTTTTGCCGCAATGCCAACACCCATCTTTGTCTTTCGGTCCCTTGGACTTCTTCCTCGATTTAGAATGCCCGTATTTATTGCCTCCTTTATTCGGCGATCTTCCTCTTCCTTCAACGTTTAGAGCATTCCTTGAATCTCTTGAAACTCCTGATGCCTTTCTTCTAGATTCTTCGCTGAGAATTAGACCGGCCACATCATCAAATTTCAGCTTTGTCGACCCTGAGGAATTGCTCACAGCAATCACTAAATCATCCCAACTGTCTAGCAGATTGGATAAGATCAATAACGCCCTGACCTCGTCCTCAAAAACAATGCCAATGGATTCCAACTGACTCGTAACTGTATTGAACTCGTTTAGATATTCAGCCACGCTCCCACCATCCGACATCTTCATGTTGAATAGTTGTTTCATGAGATTAACTTTGTTGGATGCTGAGGGCTTTTCATACATGGTGGTTAGGGCTTCCATTAATTCTTTTATAGTTTTTACCTTGGATATATTGAAGGCGACGCTCTTAGACAGAGAGAGTCGAATCGTTCCTAAATCCTTCCTATCCAGTAAAAACCATTCATCATTTATCATCTTTTCTAGTTTCTTCTCTTTTCCTCCTAGAGGAATATAGAGGTCCTTTTGATACAGATAATCCTCCATCCGCATCTTCCAAAAGGTAAATTTTGAACCATCAAAATTCTCTATTCTAGTTTTTCCTTCTTTCGTCATCGCTCCCAATAGAACTAAACCAATAGCTCTGATACCAGTTATTGCATAGCACGCCAAGAACGCAGTGAACCGAGATCCAATCTCAAGTCTCACCCACAAACGATAAACAAGAAGAAATATAAACTAGAAACAAATCAAAGCAATCCAAACAAACCACAAGACAAGATATACGTGGAAAAACCCCAACAAGGGTAAAAAAACCACAGATGCAATCTTCCACTATGAAGAAAAACAGAGATTACAAAGCGATATATTAACCTCGCCCTTGGAAATATAGAGAAAACCCTTTGCCCACACCTTAGAATTATTTCCCAATACTTTTCAATGCACTAGAAAAGCTCTAGGGACACCTATATATACATTAGGCAACTTCCTTTTGCACCCTTGCGAAAGGCGACACAGAAATCTGCAGTCCGCATCAGATTTGGAAATGAATCTGCGTTACCACGACCGGTCGAGCGGACCTCACGACCGGTCGAGCATGGACCACGACCGGTCGAGCACCTCGGAACCAAAAATCTTATGCTCGCTGGACTTTGAGTCGTGCTAGTCCACGACTGGTCACGACCGGTCGATTGGGCTCCACGACCGGTCGAGCAGGGGCCTCGACCGGTCATGCACGGCCCCAGATGTGGCTCCACTTCTCAACATGAACTTGGAAGTTTGGCGAGGTAAGATAAGGACCCCTGTGATGAAAATTGAACAAGTTGAGCCATGCAAAGTCATGCTGCAAATGGCCTTGTTATGAATAGATATCACAAACCTAGCCCAAATTCCAACATTGTCCAAAGTGGCAGAGATTCACAACATTGTACGAGGACATGCACAGTGGTATTAATATGATTTTTTACTTTTTGCCAGATGAAGCATCTCCTTCTCCTATACAGTACAATTTGCAACAAGAGCTTATCTGCTTATCATAGTCTAGAAAGAATTTGATGAAGTTATTGGGAAGATGTACCCCAGGTTGCATGGATGCATCTCCTTCTCCTGTACAGTACAATTTGCAACAAGAGCCATCTGCTTATCATAGTCTAGAAAGAATTTGATGAAGTTATTGGGAAGATGTACCCCAGGTTGCATGGATGCCTCATATGTCTTATGGCAAGGTGACTTCTCAGATGGAAAAACTTAAAGGAAAATAAACATAGAGGCTAGAACCATAGTTATTGGAAACAACAACAAAAAAACATAGTCAAAACAATAAGGAAATGAAAAAAAAAAAAAAAACAGTTGGGAAGATAGATAAATCTAAGATCTGCAAGGTTAATTAAAAATAGATCACTCCTGTCATGCTACAGGTAGTTATCCACAACTGCTCCCAAATGCAAAATTATCTAAATTGAAGATGAATCACATCCATCTCCAATGAGGATTAGTTTCTGCTAGCAGATGGAAGTGGGATACATGAAGTGCATGCTCCTAAAAAACACAATACATAATAGATCTTTCTCTATTCTCCTAATCTGATCAAATTTGAGATCGAAAGAAAAGGAGCGGAAGGAGCGAAATGAAAAGAATTGAGCTTACCTTGAACTGATTTGGATCTGGATCTGAATGATAAGGAGGTCTTCTAGCAACTCTCCTTCTTCCAATCGAGAAAGAGAAAGAGAGAATGAATCTGGATCTAAATGATAAGGAGGTCTTCTAACAGCTCTCCTTCTTCCAATTGAGCGAGAGAGAATGAATTTGGATATGGATCTGAATGATAAGGAGGTCTTCTAGCAACTCTCCTTCTTCCAATCAAGAGAGAGAGAGAGAGAGAGAGAGAGAGAGAGAGAGAGAGAGAGAGAGAGAGAGAGAGAGAATGGATTTGGATCTGGATCTGAATGATAAGGAGGTCTTCTAGCAGCTCTCCTTCTTCCAATCGAGAGAGAGAGAGAGAGAGAGAGGAGAGAGAGCGAGGAAGAGAGGAGAGGAGAGAGAGAGAGAGAGGGCGTGGATGGAAGCAGAGAAGAGGAAGTGAGGTTGGGGTTTTTTTATATATATATAGGGTAGCTTGAGATGGAAGCGGATTGCGTACTGAGTGTATCAGATCCAAACCGTCCGTTAATCCTTAGGGTCTGCACGGCGGAAAACAACCAACACGTGCCAAGTTGGAAGAGACGAGCATCTACTACTTTTCATTTTGACCATCCATTAGTTCTAAACCATTTATCGGTTTGGATTGAGGTACCTGTACAACCACGCATACAGCGTTATGCGTTTATACAGATCATCATGCTCAGCGAGAGTATTTATGCTTTTCTCTCTGTACGCACGACCAACACAATGAGAGTTGTTAGTCGCGGCACATGTCTCAACAAGGCACTGACATGTGTAATCTGAACCCTTCATTAGGTGGGGCCTAAACTCAAGCTGGTTCACATATCAAGTGGCCACGTTTATGTTCTACATAGACCATTTGTCATCATATCTAAATGTTGACTATTTTCATACATGCATGGTCCGCCAGACGACAGGACGGTTGATTTCCTAAATTTTTCATTTTTATTTTTTTATTAGTGCATGTTCCCATGGACTCCATTTGATGAATAGATCAGATATCACGTACGTGTGTCACAGTACCACGTGTGCCGCAAGTTGCTTCTTCTAACCCAAAAGGGCAGACTAACCCAAAAGGGCAAACTTTTGGCCTCAGTTGCTCACCAACCGAGGCAAAAGGGCAGACTTTTGGCCTCAGTTGCTCACCAACCGAGGTAAAAGGGCAGACTTTTGGCCTCACTTTCTCAACAACCGAGGCAAAATGGCAGACTTTTGGCCTCACTTTCTCAACAACCGAGGCAAAAGGGCAGACTTTTGGCCTCAGTTGCTCACCAACCGAGGCAACTGAGGCCAAATGACAGACTTTTGGCCTCAGTTTCTCAACAACCAAGGCAAAGGGCAGACTTTTGGCCTCACTTTCTCAACAACCGAGGCAAAAGGGCGGACTTTTGGCCTCAGTTGCTCACCAACTGAGGCAAAAGGGCAGACTTTTGGCCTCGGTTTTTCAACAACCGAGGCAAAAGGGCAGACTTTTGGCCTCAGTTTCTCACCAACTAAGGCAAAAGGTCAGACTTTTGGCCTCAGTTCTCATCAACCGAGGCAAAAGGGCAGACTTTTTCCCTTAGTTCTTAACAACTGAGACAAAAGGGCAGACTTTTAGCCTCAGTTGCTCACCAACCGAGGCAAAAGGGTAGACTTTTGGCCTCAGTTTCTCACCAACCGAGGCAAAAGGGCAGACTTTTGCCCTCAGTTCTCAACAACCGAGGCAAAAGGGTAGACTTTTAGCCTCAGTTGCTCACCAACCGAGGCAAAAGAGCAGACTTTTGGCCTCAGTTTCTCACCAACCGAGCAAAAGGGTAGACTTTTACCCTCAGTTCTCAACAACCGAGGCAAAAGGGCAAACTTTTAACCTCAGTTGCTCACCAATCGAGGCAAAAGGGTAGACTTTTAGCCTCGGTTTCTCACCAACTGAGGTAAAAAATGAATTTTTAACCTTAGTTCCTTTACAACCGAGGCTAAAAACCACATTTAGCCTCCTTTTTTTGAACTGAGGCTAAAAAATTGAGGCTAAAGGCCTACTTTCTTGTAGTGGGGTCTCACCTTGTCCGCTCCCACGTGGAAACGGATTGGCTACTCCTAGAGGTGTATATAGCTCGCTCGACTGGACTTGAAAAGTCTCGATTCAACTCGGTTCAAAGCTGAGCTCTAGTTGAGTTGAGTTGATTTTTTTAGCTCGAAAATGAGTTTGAGCCAAGTTTGAGCTAGCCCAGCTCAACTCAACCCCGGTTAATTTGACATTGATGTGCTCGCCAAGTGTCTAATGAAATGACTCAACCAAGTGTGGCAAGGAAGGTATGTATATGAAACTAATACCTTTTTTCTTTCTTGATTTTTATGGTGCTTAGAAGCTGTTCGATAAAATATCTGTAAAACCATTGCTGTTGTTTTAAAAATAGTGAGATTTTGAAGGTGTATTCCAGGCGTTTGTAAAAATGCTACACAGGCGAACTTAACTTGATCTTGGCTTGAACTAGGCTTGAACTGGCCCGAGTTGCTGACCGAACTAAGCCGAGCTGGCTCATCAGGCTCGAGGACCGAGCCGAGTTCGAGTTGAGGTGAGCTAGTAACCGAGCCGAGTTGAGGTAAGGCCACCTCGACTCGATTTGACTGGATGTACACCCCAAGCTACTCACCCACCACTAGTTTGGTGGCTGATGGTCGGTGCTTTTGGCCCCACCATGATGTATGTGCTTCATCCATGTCGTTCATCCATTTTACAGATCATTTAAAGGCTTTATCCCAAAAATTAGAGGGATATAAATCTCAGGTGGACCACACCACAGGAAAACAATAGTGATTGGACATCCACCATTAAAATACTCCTAAGGCCCACTATACTGTTTACTTGACATCCAATCGATTGATTAGGTCATACGGACCTAGATGAAGGGAAAAACAAATATCAGCTAACTTTTATGGGCCTCAAAAGGTTTTTAATGGTTGACATTCATTCAACATTGTTTCCTGTAATGTGGTCCACTTGAGACTGGCATATACCTCATTTTTGGTCTCATACCGTAAAATGATCTAGAAAAATAGATGGACAGCAGGGATGAAACACATACATCATGGTGGGACCCACATAGCACCGACCATCTGCCATTGGCTGGTGCAGGGGAGTAGCCAATCCGTTTCCCTCCTGCATACAATAGACTTTGGATTGCGTACGCAACACCGACTTCGGTGCCGTGTTGAACTCACTAAGTTTTGTGGGCTCGACCATGATGTATGTGTGACTTCGGTTCCGTGTTGAACTCACAAATATCAAATTCATATGGAACTTTTGTAACCTCAAGAATTTTTCAGTGGGTGGACATTCAATCCCCACTGCTTTATATTGTATAGTCAGCTTGAGCTTTGATCTGTCTTATTTTTTAGCTCAATCCCTAAAACAGACTCATCAAATCGGAGGGACAATTTAGATATAACACATATGGGGCCCACAAAACTTAATAATGTCAACACACCACGTAGTTTTCATAAGCAATGTTGTGTGGTACACCACGAAATCTGCCATTTTTATTTATTTATTTATTTATTTTTCACACATACTGACACACACACACCCTCACACATACCACAAACCATTAGGAGGGATCTAATAGATGGCATTGGGTAGACTTGGAGCCCATGGATCTATCCACAATTCGTACATAAGATCCGCATATGAGGTGAGACTAGCCTCACCCAAGATGGCTTGGCCCTTATCATGGCCCTACTTTGATGTATGTATTTTATATTCACATTTTCATATATTTTTTCAAATTATTTTAAAGCATTATCCAAAAAATGAAATAGATCCAATTATTAATATTTATTAGGCCACCCAATCTATTAATAAGGTCACATTATCGTGAACGATGATAAAAAAATGAATATAGGCTTGATTCAAATCTTTTCTGGCCCATTAAAGGTTGATCTCCACTATTTTTTATAGAATGGTACACCTCATAGTTGGATCTACTTCATTTTTGAAATGATGCCCTAAAATGATTTATAAAAATGGATGAATGACGTAGATACAAAATACATATATCAAGATGTAAGAACCCTATCGCCCCATAGTGATGTATGTGTTTCATGCCGGAGCTCGTATTTTACTCCTTAAGCATGAAAGGTGATAATTTTAAAGCTCAAGTGAACCATACCATAAGAGTGATAATGACACCCAGATGAAACTTTCATAGAACTAGTGTGATACTTATTTACCATACGACATCTTCTAAAGTATTAATAGCAGCTTAATCAAAGCTTTTACAACTTTATGTTGAAATTTGGGTTTCAAAAAATTCAGGATTTTTGTTTTGCGGCAAAAATGATGTTGAAATTTTCAAATGAAAAAGTACAATTTTGCTTTCGTCTCACATTGGAAATGAGAAAAAAAATAAAAAATGTGTGGTTTATATGTGGAAGTGTGTGTAGTATTATTACTTGGAGTTTTGAATATTGAGATGCTCGGGTTGCGGTTCCAGTGTTACATTGGAATGCTCGGGCGTCAGCAGTGTAACTGTAATGGTGTTAGTTGGCGTACTTTTCACTTCACGCAAGACGGTACTAGATTTTATAGGTACATAGAACGGTTAGGTTATTAATTTGAAACGATAACAGCCTTAAAACCCACAACAGTCTGAATATGGATAGGCTATGATGATCCAACGGTCAGATTTTTTAATCCGACGACCAGAAACGACCCAAATTTATGGTCAATGGTCAGAAATATTTTTCAAACGTTCTGAACCATTGATGGCCACCTAGCAACGGTCCACTATCCCGATGCCTATGTAAACTAGATCATTCCGGTCCAAAAATTCAATAAACTCTAACAGATCTCTCCTCATCCATCAGATTTCACGGAAAACATCTCCATCTAAGATACGTCCACTGTTTGCCAGTAACCCATTAGCAATTGATAAGTGGGCAAATCATGCTATAAGGACAACATAATTTTTAAGTTGAATCTGGGTAAAGCAAAATTAAATAATTTTATATTATTTTTTATTTTTCAATATTTCCAACCTATTTCCCAACACTTTTTAAATGTTTTTTTTTTTTGGTTGAACGTTTAATCCCCCATCTAATCCCCATCTTACCGTTCATTTGAGTTGTAGATATATCTCATTTTTAAGCTAATTTCTTAAAATGATCAGAAAACATGAACGAATGCATGGATAAAACACACACACATTGTAATGGGCCCATTGCATCACTAAATTTTGGGTGTAACTTGAGGGAGGGCTCATCCCTAGCTGTGGGGCCTAGTGGATGTATATGCCTTACATCTGCTCAGCCAATGCGTTTTAACAACTCATTTTAGGGCGTGATTAGAGACCGACGCAGATTCAATTCCCTGGTGGATCAAACCATAAGAAAGAGTGGTGATTGGCCATTAAAATCTTATTATACGTCACAAAAGTTTTGAATTAAGGTAGTATTTATACGATCCTTTTATCCATGTCTTTATTACCTGATTAATAAGTTGGATGGTAAATAAATATTCTTTTGGCCCTAAAAAGGTTTTTAGTGGTGGGTAATCACCACCATTTTCTATGATGTGGTGCACTTAAGATTTAGATATGCTTCGTATTAGGATTTTCCTGACAAAATGATGGACGACGTGAATGTAAGCAACGTACATTACGACGCCCCCCACAGTCAAGGATCTATCCAAGCTGCGCTCCTGACCGTTCATCCAGGTCTGAACGTCCTCGATAATATATGCACAGTACGGTGGGCCCCACGCTAATCAAGGGTCGCCCATGTTGGTCTGGGTTCGGACTGAGTTTTGAGATTTGGGGTTTTATGGGCGAGGAATATTACCAACCGTTACAACGGTAAGCTTTCGGTGGTACCGGACGTGGATAAGCTACTGACAGGTTAAGTAGCAAGACTTGCCACTGAAGTGATGTTACTAACTTTTGTGGGTCCCACCATGATGCATGTTTTGTATCCACACCGTCCATCCATTTTGAGAGACTATTTTAAGGCATGAACCAAAGAATGAGTGAGATCCAAATCTTGAGTGGACCCCACCACAGAAAACAGTGGAGAGAGTGATGCCCACCGTTGAAAACTTCTGAGGGTCACAAAGTTTTTGATCAAACTGATATTTGTGTTTTCCCTTATGCTTGTGTTAACTTATGAACAGGTTGGATGTCAAATAAGCATCACGGTGGACCTTAGGAAGGTTTCAATGGGCGTTACTCTCTCCACTGTTTGGCGGAGTCCACTATAGCTTTGGATTTACCTCATTCTTTAGGTCATGCTGTAAAATGAACTCTTCAAATGGATTAACGATGTGGGACCCAAAGAACTTTTTGACATCACTTCAGTTGCCAGTCTACCTAATCAACCTTTCAGTAGCTAATCCGTATCCACGGTGGTCTCGGAATCACTGATCCCACCCCAGCTAGGAGAGATGATTAGGTGAGACCCTGGCCTCACCCAAGATGGTGCGTCCCTTACCGTGGGGTTACTGTGGGGCCACCTTGATGTATGTATTATGTATCCACACTGTCCATCTGTTTTTTCGTACCATTTTAAGGGTCATTTGGCACCATAGAATTTGGGGGATCTAAGGAGATTTCAAATCTCAATGTTGTTTGGCACCTAAAGTAAAAGGTTTGAAATCCTCTCAAAGAAAGAGTTTGAAATCGATTGTGAAAGCTTGGATTACACCTAAAATTCTTTCAATAGTTACATAATGTGTGTCACTAGACTATTAAACTATTGGGCACATGGCCCACTAATGATATCTCAAAACAATTAGATTATCAATTGCATCACAATAATTACTTTAATATGATGATCAGCGCCGTCCAAACATTGTCCATTTAAATCAACGATTAAAAATCATTGGTTAGTCACTTGGACATGATCTTTTGCTCATGTCCCATTCGAGACTTGGAATTTCATCGTTTCGGGCAAAGTATATATTTCAGTAAGCTTATTACAACCATTGTGTTAAACGTTACATACGTTCACTAATTAGAGATATCGAAGTTGATTTAGTAATTAAATTCTGACGCAGGGATGAACGTGATGAGGATAACTACTTCGAATCCACGGAGCTTCTCTGGACTCCTCACAGAGACTTCTCGAATCCACGAGAAAAGAAAGCAGGAAATAGAAATAAATTCTAATAAATTCGAACTTGATTAATTAATTACTAAAAACGAGTTTACAATCCTTTAAATAGGGGTACCAAGCAATGGGAAAGAAATCAGAATCAAACTACAACTAAAACTCCTAGAATCCGCGACTTACTATAAATAGTAAACTTACTATTTATAGACGGTCATGATGTCTACTAGTGCGCAAGGTTTTCGGCCAAAAATAATAAGTGTCCTATTTGGCTTCACCAAACCGTTCTTTCTAAGCTCTTTTCACGTTGGGCGCAACTTCTAAAGCCTGACGGATGAAGAGTTATAATCAAACTAAAACTTACTATTTATAGTAAAAACGAGATTAAAGCAGAGAAATGACCGTCGATCTAGGGGTTTTTCGCAATTCCGGGCGTCGCAACCCGGTGTAGCGGGGTTGTTTGGCTAAAGTAGCTCGTTCTACCCAAAAATCATATATTTTACGTCAGGTAACTCTTCCGGATTGCGAGATACGCCCGATCTAAGGTCCAACGGTTTGGATCACTTCCGTCGTCGACCGGGCCTTTTCTGATCCATCTTGGCCATGAAACTGTCTGCGACCCGCTCTACATCAAATTCAAACCCCTACAAATATAGGATGCATATCTACTTTTAGATTAGAGTTGATTCCCAATCAAGGGTGCTTAACACAATAAAAGGATTTCAAATCTAGGGAGTCATGAATCTACGGGGTTCCAAATCCACACTCCCAAACGGGCCCTTATGGTATTATCTTGTGAAGTAGGTTGAATGATCAGGTTAGCCATATCATAAGGAATAATGTTGATAAAGGTCATGTGTGCCTGGATGAAGGGAAAAAACAAATATTAACTTGATCCAAAACTTTTGCAGCCCATTAACTGTCAATCACCACTATTTCTTAGGGGCCGTATGGCACCGTAAATTTAGAAGATTTGAGGGGATTTCAAATTCCCTGGCTGTTTGGCACCATAAAGTAAATGGGGTTTCAAATCCAATAGGTTTCAATTCCGGGGTGAGATTTTGGATTACACTAAAATCCTTTCAAGAGCTGCATTTGTAATATGGGCGTCACTAGAATATTAAACTATTAGGCACATAGCCCACTAATGATATCCCAGAACAATTAGATTATCAATTGCATCACTATAATTATTCTAACGTGATGATAAGCGTCATCCAAACATTGTCCATTTAAATCATAAATTTAAAAATTGTTTGTTAGTCACTCCTCAGTCGTACATGATCTTGTGCTTGTGGCCCATCTGATATTTGGAATTTCATTATCAGGTGAAGTATGTATTTCAGCGGGCTTTAGAACCATTGTGTCAAACATTACTTATGCTAACTAATTAGAGATATTTAAGTTAATAATTAAATTCAAATCCCTATTAATTCATAATGCATAGCTGCTCTTGGATTAAAGTTGATTCTCAATACAGGTGCCTGACACAATATGAGGATTTCAAATAAGGTGATTTAAAATACAGGTTTTGATTGAATCTGCGGGTTACCAATCCACGCTCCCAAACGGGCCCTATGGTATTGTCCACCTGATAATTGGATCTAGTTAATTTTTAGGATAATACCATAAAATGATATTGAAAAACGGATGGACTGTGTGGATACATAATAAATAAATCAAGGTGGGCCCCACGGTAAGGGCCACACCGTCTCGGGTGAGGCCCGGGGTCTCACCTAATTCGCTCTACCCACCTGGGAAGCCTCAAAACAGAAACCCCAAGGCCCGGTTTGGGCAACGGGATTAGAAGGGATTAGGTGGGATTGGATTCAAAAAAACATCATTATACCCATGGCAGGGATTTTCCCCTGATTCCATGGGATTAGATTAATGCTCTGATTTGTTGGTAATAGAGCGGTACATTGAATGGATATACCCACCATCATTTGAAATTACCAGAATAACACACGTGTATTATATCTAAATCGTTCATTTGTTTTGTAACCTCATTTTATGGTATGGGCCGAAAAATGAGGTAGATCCAAAACTTATGTGGCCCCAAAGAAGTTTTCAACGGTAAGTATTCAAACTTATTTGCTTTCAGTGGTGGGTCCACTTGAGCTTTAGAACTACCTGATTTTTGGCCCATGTTCTAAAATAATCTCAAAAAATGGGTGGACGGTGTGGATATAGCCCACACATCAGGGTGGGACCTACACAACTTGCTAGCATTGAGTGAATTTGGCACGGACCCAATGCAATTCCATCCGATCTAATTCCAAGCTTTTCCAAACATGGAGTGGAATTGGCACGGAACCAGATGAATACAATCCCACCTAATCCCTTCTAATCCCGTTGCCCAAACAGGGCCCAAAAACTCAGCAAAACCCCAAACCCCTCATCTGAGAGAGAAAGAGAGAGATGAATCCGAATCCGATAGCGGCAGCAGAAGAACGAATTGTTTCGGAGAGACTGAGAAGGAAACTCAACGAAGTAAATGTAGCAGCTCAAAACCATCTCTCTGAAATCCAAGACCATGTCAATTTCACTCTCCAGGTCTGTCTCTCTCTCTCTCTCTCTCTCTCTCTCTCTCTCTCTCTCTCTCTCTCTCTCTCTCATTTTTTTTTTCTTCTTTTGCATTTTTTGTTTATCAAATTGGTTTTTTCCCTTGTTAAAATTCCATTGAATTTTCTTTTGTTTATCTGTTTTTCCTTCAAATTTCTGTTTTCTTTGGCAACCGTTTTCTCATGTCAATTTCAGTCTCCAGGTTTATCCACCCTTCTCTTTGCATATATATCCCCCCAATTTGTTCTTTTGAATTTTTAACTTCTTTGGCTTTTTATATTTTTATTTATTTTTATATTTATCCAATTCGGTTTTCTTTTTTCTTATAAAAAATCCATTTTTTGAATTAATTTTCATTTGTTTCTTTGTTTTTCCTTCAAATTTTAGTTTTCTTTGGCAACCGTTTTCTCATGTCAATTTCACTCCAGGTTTACACGCCCTTGTCTTTGTATATATGCCTCTCTCTCTCTCTCTCTCTCTCTCTCTCTCTCTCTCTCTCTCTCTCTCTCTCTCTCTCTCTCTCAATCCATTTATTCTCTCGAAGTTTCAGTGTTTTTGGCATTTTTAAATATTTATCCTTGTGGGTTTTCTTTTTCATTATCGAAAAATATTTTTAAGTAGTTCTCATTCAATTCTGTTTCTTTGCTTTTAATTTTTTTGAAAAATATTTTTAAGTAGTTCTCATTCAATTCTGTTTCTTTGTTTTTAAATTTTCCTACAATTTTCAGTTATCTTTGGCAGTCATTCTCTCACACCTATTCCATTCGTTTTGTTGCCTCTTTTTTTGTTATTGTTATGGTTTTTTTTTTTTTTTTTTTTTTTTTTTTTTTTGTGTGTGTGTGTGTGTGTGTGTGTGTGTGTTTGTTTTTTTTGTTTTCCTGAGAAAATGGTTTGTGGTTTTCCTCATAAGAGATTGTTTGAATGGTGTGGATTGCAGCAAGCATACTTCAAATGTGCCTACGAGTGCTTTGATAGGAGAAGAAATCAGGAAGGAATAAGTAACTGTGTTGAAAATTGCAGCGTTCCTGTTGTCAGTGCCAACACCATGGTCGAGAATGAGATGGCCAAGTTTCAAGTAAGAAAATAAAGAAATTCTTTATTTGGGGTTTTTGGTATTTGAGTTTTTGTTATCTTGGAGGTAAATATAGAGAAGTTTCTCTTTCTATCACCGGTATTTAGGGTTTCACCGTCTTGTTGAACCAATGTAGGAATTTGGTTTCCTGAACATGGATGGTTTCTGTAGCATTTGGCATTCAAGCTTACTGGGTTCAAAAAGCGGCTGCCATTGGATGCATCAGTGAACTGAATTGCGAACATTCAGAATGATGGAAATTAATGATGCTTCCCGGTGTTCATAACA
This sequence comes from Magnolia officinalis, assembly GCA_021015155.1. Classification (NCBI taxonomy): domain Eukaryota; kingdom Viridiplantae; phylum Streptophyta; class Magnoliopsida; order Magnoliales; family Magnoliaceae; genus Magnolia; species Magnolia officinalis. The sequence continues at coordinate 71,258,518 of JAJHSJ010000003.1, forward strand.
AGGAAACAACCCTTAATTGCAGTGCATTTCCTTCAAGTTCAACTTGAAAGCAACATAATTGCAATTTGAGTGCAGACTCTAGATATGAATGCTAAGTCAGGAAAATTATTGGGTTTCCACTTAATTAGACTAAATTTTTTAATCCAAGTCAGTTGTGCATCTGAACACAACTTTAAGAGAATTTTCTCTCTTCTTTTCCTGGTATTTGGATTGTGCCTAATTCGTACCAATGAAGAATGCTCAGAAAATCTAGAAAAGCTTCTCTTGAATTTTGGTTCCAGGAAATCTAGAAAAGCTTCTCGTGAATTTTAGTTTCAGGAAATCTAGAAAAGCTTCTCTTAATTGTTATTGTTGTCTCAGTTTTTGGCTGTGTTGTTCAAACAATGCAGGAATTTCCCCTCTTGTGTCCTGGATGTGGATGATTGTGGTAGTGTTTGGTATTTGGGCTATTTGGGTTTAAAGTTTTGAATTAGTCGACTCAGTTTTGGTTGTGAGTGGTCGTATCAATAGCATGAGTCTCATTTGCAGGGGTGAGTCGCCACTCACTACCCAATTCGCTTGACACATGTGAGTCTGAATGAGTTGACTCACCTGATTTGTTTCTTTTAAGTTAAAAGGGGGTTGAAAACCCATCCTTTTTTACCGATTTTTCCTCCTTTTTTGGTCTTTTTCCTCCAAACTCAAGATCTAACATTCTAGCAACATTTTTGAGAGTCAAATTACAACAAATCAAAGAAAATGTGTTACTGGATCTAAGCGGAAAATTTAGGAATTTTTTTTTTCTTGAAGAAATACCAATAATCAAGGTAAAAAATTTGATTTGCTCATTTTTCCTCAGAAATTGTTACCTAAATCTATGTATTTCATGTTGAGAGCACATTGTTTGTGTTGATTCTCATTAGATTTGAAGAATGTAGTAGTGAAAATATAGTATCTCAAAATTTTAATATGCTTAAATTTATTAAGTTATTTTTAATAAATTTTGGCCACTTGAGAATTGAGTTTGGCCACTGGAGAAAAGGTATCCATATAATTAACTTCATAAACTTGAGTGTAGCCCTTGGCTACCACCTTGGCCTTGTAATTGATCCATCTGGATGGCCTTGTAACGATCGATTGATCCATCCGACTAAAACTTAACAGTGTAAACCTATCTACATTTAACAGGTGTCTTATCTGATGGAAGATCAGTTAACTCCCATATACCATTACAAATTTACAATACATGGCATTCATCTCCTCATCCATAGCCCCTTTTCCAGTTTGCATCCGACAATGCATCCTGAACTTTTGTAGGAATAAAACAGCAGATAAAGCAAGAGCAAACTTTGATAATTTGTGGATAAGTAGTTAAAGTTAAGAAAATTGAAATAGGATATTAAACACATGAACATTTACTTTTAGGAATAGCAATAGGTAAATCAGTGACAACTTCAGTAGACATGGAAGAATCTGGAATCTCAATAGGTCTAGTAGCTGATGGTGGTGAGAGATAGGAAACAGTCTGGACTACTTGATTTAACATAATATGTCTGCATGAAATGAAATTCCTCTAAGGTGGTGACTTGATAACATAATCTGATGGAAACACATTTGCTAGAGGAACCTCAATGGGAATAACTTTTATGATACTTTTAGATTTAACATAGAAAGGAACATTCTAAAAAAAGGTTGCATCAACTATCATAAAATGTTTTTTAAGTGAAGGATAATAACATTGATAACCTTTTTGAGCGTGTGGCGTGAGTGACAGAAGAAAATGCATTTAATGGAATATGGTGTTAGTTTGTCTCGACCTAGCCCAATCAGATGAACCAAGTAGGTACAACGAAACACTTTGGGAGGTACACCAAATACTGGCTAGCAATGTTGTCAAAATTGTTATAGTATTGCAAATCGTAATAGGGGTTGGATCTTATCGAATCGCAAATCGTATTGAAATTGTAATTTTTTATTATTTTTTAATTCTTAAATTTATTATTATTATTTTTTCAATAAATCGGGGGGGGGGGGGGGGGGGGGGGGGGAGGGGGCGCTCATCAATCATCCTTTTGCTATCAATTTACACCTAGTAATACCATGCCAAGATTGTGTTAAAGGATTCTTATCCTTACTTTTTTTTTCTTTTTTTTTTTTTTTTCTTTTTTTTTTTTTTAAAATCTTTCAAGAAATTTTCCTTAAAAAACATACAAGGATCCTTTAATACTTTATATTTTTGTAACCTTTCTTGAATGTGTAATCACATTTGAAAGCGGCATTTGAGTATGTAGAGTCGTAGACCAATGAAAAAAGATATTTTGATTTCTAACCACCATTCCACAATACATGTAAGTGAACATGATTGTAACCATTCATAAAAACATTCCAAATAAGTCATACAACAATTTGGTGTTTTGACTAGTTAAGAAGTAAGACATCATAAAACAAGCCCCATGATTTAATGTTGAAGTAAAGATATATCATTTAATCTCTTATAAAGAACAAAATAAAATAATTTACCTTTTCTAAACGATTCTTAAAGCCCTTCTAACTTAAAAAGATAAAATGAAAGCCAAGTGAAGCTTAAAATAATAGAAAACAAGTATAATTTTGAACTGTAAATTGGGATTTGAATCGTAGTAGGATTCAAATCATAGAATCATAGGATTCATTTAAAAAAAGGGATTCAAGGTGGGATTCAAATCGTTTTCTTAAGATTTGACTCAAATTGTATATTGTAAATCATAAATCGTAGGATTTTGGCAACACTGTTTGTCAGTCAAGAAACCACATGGAGAAAGTTTTTTTTTTTTTTTTTTCCATTCAACATGGAAGATTGTGCAACATTCATTTCCCACAACAAAACACGAGTAACTTCAATCAAATGTCTATTATTGTGCCCAACCACCCATTTGGCTAAGGTTTATAAGTATAAGATATCTGATGAATAATATCCTGACTTTGTAAATAAGATTGAAAATCATGAGACAAATTCGAAGGCATTATCCGACCTAAATATACACAAATATGTACTAAGCTGTGTTTTGATTTCACTATGAAAGTTCTAAAATACAAAAAAGAATTCCGACATACGTTTCAAAGATATAGTCAAGTCATTCTAGAATAATCATCAATAAAAAGAATAATACTTAAAACTTAACAAACTCAAAGGAAAATGGTATATAACAATGCATTAATTTAAATGGTCCTCGCACATCACAATGAACTAGTTTAAATGAGACATCACTCCTATCACCAATTCTAGAAGAAAAATGGACTCTATGATGTTTACTCAGTGACACGTTTCACACTCCAAAAACTTGACACCTTTTAAAGAGACGGAACAAGAATCTATGGCTTTTGGAGAGATGGGTGACCTAAATGATGATGCTGTTGAATTGTAGAACTCTTAGGAAGCACCGCAACACCTACTGATTGTCTCTCCAAATAGCATAGACCATTCATTCCTTTCACAACCTCCAGTCCTCCACTGATTGTCTTTCCTGTCACGAGGTCCTGAAAAATACGATGTGAAGGAAAGATTGAAGGTGACATAACTATTAGAGATTTTTGTAGTTTACTTGCTAATAAAAGACCAAAGGGAAATTTGGGGGCATTTAAGATAGATGATAAGGGCACTCACATATTAGCAATATCAAGTCCGACGATGTTGGATGAGGTACAACAAGCTAAAGTAACAAACATATTAGATGGAATAAGGTCAAAGGAGGAAAATGAACTACTGTTACCAAAAATATGATCCGACGCCTTAGAATCAATTATCCAGGAAGAGGGTGACAGGAGATGATTTACCTGAATGGGGCAAAGTGGCTGTAGAAGTGGAAAGTATATTGTTGAATGTGGAGCCACACAGTCTTCCTGTGACTGTATGACATTAATCTGATCACCACCAGCATTTGGTGAAGTAGAAGTAGTGGGTCTACCATCCATAGAAACATCATCAACCACATGTTCTTGATTGGCTCTCGGAGGCCTCCCATGAAGATCTCAACAGAAGTGTACAGAGTTATTCATCATATTACAGTCAATGTATACACGATCTCCTCTACGACCACGATCACCTCCACCTCTCCCTGGCATTCTACCATGAAAACCACCACGACAACCTCTACCAACTCATGGCATCCTACTATGAAATCCACTATGGCCAATCCATCCACCGTGACCTCCACGCATGCCAATGTAACCAAAGGAAGTGGCCAAGGTGGAGTTCTCAGAACTAGTAACATGAGCACTGTCAGATTTGTTCATAATATAAACCCTCTGAAGTCTAGCATAAACCTCTGTAACTGAAGGGGTTAATGTACCACCCAAAATCTGATGTTTAGTAGTTTGGTATTCTTTTGAAAGGTTTCATAACTTTCATGTCTTCCATGTGCTTCTTCATAAGAATTATATATGAAGTAATGGGATGATAGATTGAGAGTTCTTCCCATTTAGTTTTACAGATGTCACTAATGCATTGAACGAAGAACTAGCAATTCCTCCTAGTGACGAGGGATTACTTATCGCACCTTTTGGACCCATAACCACCTTGCAATCAATTTACTTCAACTTATAGAGAAAAAATGCTGATCTATGATCAGATTTACACACAACTACACGCCACGGCGGTAACAAATATGAATTTCCAGCCCTTCATCATCTAGGATCCACTCAACCATTAACGATGCATCTCAAAACTATGTCGCGGATAGCATAGATCTACCAAAAACCTGCCTTTCAACACAAAATACTGGAGGAAATCACTTTACTATCACCTTTATGACAAAAACAGCAAGCCTTCATACCCCGGACTAGGCTCCTATGCCCCCTTTGCGAGTAGTTGCATTTGCTCAATGAAGAATGCAGAAAACACAATGTTTTCTGCAAGAAAACCACAAAATACCTTTATCTTGTGATCTGATCAGCACATTAGGGTTTTTTGGGGCCTCCAAGACTTGATGTGGGTGTTAGGGTTTTAAAGAGAAGAGATTTGAGATCCAAATCACACATGGAACGGCTCTAATATCATCTATACTCATTAAAAAAATAGTAAAAGAGTAAATAAAGGAGAAAAGAAGAAAGTTGAGAGGAATGGAGAGGAGTGGAATGGCTAGAGAGAGAATAGCCTCCACATGTCTCACTCTTCTATTATTTTATTAGGGCTTTCACTTATTTGTTGCCCTGCCCCACTTACTGAAGTGACTTAAAGAGAGATATAACCATGGGCCTAAACCTCTACTCAAACATCCATATAGAAGTCTAAAAGCCCATAGGGTCCACATGCTGGACAATTTACATTTAACGAACTTGTACCAACTCAATTCTTCTAACTGGCGTATTTCTTGGTCTCTATTGCACATGACCAAACCATCTAAGTCTACTTAACCTCATCTTATTATCTATTCGCAAGGTATTCGATAATGGTAACGAAGATCATAACAACTAGACTAAGGGACATTACAATACAAGCCATAACGCCGTTATGGCCCTGTAACAGTCAAAATTTTCTTGGAGAAAGAAAATGTATTGGCTCCATATTGGCCCATTATGGGTCCGCAACGACCTTTATAGACCCATTGTAGGCCTTTTTTCCCCCTCCTAGAACATGCTTTACAGCCCCGTAGCGTGTAAAGGGTCCTACCATTGTCACTATGGCCATTACATAACCGTTTATGAATATGATGCTTATTGTGCTACACTGCTACTCCTAAGCTTCCTCGAATGCATGCATTTCTAATTCTATTCTTCATTGTCTTGCCACTCATCCATTGCAACATCCTCATACTCTGGTACACTCATCCTATGAACATTGGCATATTTCGACATTTTATTACCTATTGCATTTTTTATTTTATTTTTATATCCTATTTAGATATAGTTGGGTTGAGGCTTATGATGAAGATGATGATCCTATTTAAATGTAGAATTTCTGATTCCTGAATTTTTGGGTTGTGATCGCAGCTATTTGGTACTTCAGTTTTTCTTAGTCAGAAAATGTAGAAAATATCTCTCTTTTTACAGTTAGAAAAATTTTCTTTTGTTATTGACATTTTGGGTCGGGGTCTATCTTGTTCAAACAACAATATAGAGAATTAGGCTCACAAATTCACAATTTTGGGGTTTATAACCTGATATGTTGCTTCCAATCATGTCACCAGATTTATGATGGAAGTGATGGCATAAGTTTGACGCCGGCTGCCAACTTGACGCAACCCTCCTTTGTCCGGGCTTGGGACTGGCAATGAAAGCACATAACTCCCATAATCGCAGTGTAATAAACTATTACATAGGTTGATTGCAATCAAACACTATCTAACTTGCTGCCAATCATGTGGCTTTAGCAATTTTCTCCTTTTCTTTTCTAATTTATTTCATCATCATTATCTAAGCCTTATCCCAACTAATTGGGTCGGCTACATGAATCCTTTTCTGCCATTCCACTGCATCAAGGGCCATAACTTCAGTTAGAACATTGATCATCATGTATTTTCTTACTACTTTCACCCACGTCCTTTTGGGCCTTCCCCTTGCCCTTTTAGAGCCCTCAACTTGCACCAACTCACCCCTTACCGATGCAGTTTTTGGTCTTTGTAGCACATGACTGAACCATCTAAGTCAACTTTTCCTCATCGTAATATCTATTGGTGGGTGCTACACCTCCTAAGTTCCCTCAAATGCATTCATTTCTAATTCTTGTGTTTTGGCAAAATATGGTGAGCCATTTGGCTCTTTGTATTGGGATCGAGTACATTCCCTCCTTTTCTTCCTTGAAAAAAAAATCCTGATAAAATTAGCTGTTATTTGTCAAAAAGAAAAATAAAAAAGAAGAATTTGTATTTCCTTGTGATTTGCAGCAAGATCTTTACTGGAACAACCGTACTGCTTTTTGCACATGGAAAGTAGGAGAGATGGTTATGGAACAAGATGATTACTAGGTTGGAAATATAGGCATGGATAAATGTTATGTTCTTAGGCCAGAGGAATGTAAATGATGAAAGCACTAAAATATGATTTGCTTGCATATGCTATAGGGTGATGTGATGTCGTAACTGTGTTGACTCTCCAGGTATATGCGCATGCTATTTGAGCATACAAGTCATCTATTGCCTCAGTAATGCATGGTCATTTTCATACCGGGCTCGAGTGGGGTGGCCTGTGGGATGCAAGAGCACACTCAGGGTGGGCGGCCTGTGTGAGACGGGTGGCTCGTGTGAGGCAAGATCCATGTGAGATAGCCCCATTTGAGGTGGGGCCCACGAGGGGGTTTGGCCAAGGACCTGACCCATGGGATGTGAGGCTTGGGCTATTATGAGATAAAGGGATTAATTCGCCACGCTTTATTAGTTCAAGCTTTAAGAGCAAGTGGTTAGTTGTCCTACATCAAAGTGGTATCAAAGCAGGAGGTCTCGTGTTTAAGACTCCTCACCGGGGGTGATTAATGCAGGGGCATTTTCACACTAGGATTGAGTGGGGTGACTTGTGGGATGTAGGGGCACACTCGGGGTGGGTGGCTCCTGCGAGGCGAGACCCATGTGAAGTAGGGCACACGAAGGGGGTTCAGCTGAGGACCTGACCCATGGGATGTGGGATTTGGACTATGAGATAAATGGATTAATTCTCCATGCTCTATCAGTTCGAGCTTTTAGAGCAAGTGGTTAGTTGTCCTGCATCACTCAGCTCCTTATTTATGTCTTGTATATTTGTGCTTGTCATTTATTAGACCCATGGAGCAAATGATGCTGCCCAAAGTGTCTTTCCACACATGTACTAGTGCTCTTTGATGTTGCCAAGAAGTCCCTAGAGCACATGTGGAAAGTAATGACTTCTTAACAAGAACTCCTCATTTTTTCAAACAGAAAAAACTCACCACGTCAGGCATCACAATAGACATGTCCTACGCATGACGATGTAGCCATTAATGGAAAACCTTAATTTATCTTTGTGTATCTGATATTGTATCTTTTAATGTTCCTGTTCTATTATGTGCATGCATGCGTGTTAGATTGATTTTCCAGACCATGACTAACGACTTTTATTTGTGTCTAGTAGCAACATGTGTCCACATGTAAGTCATGCATCTGGTGACATATAATTATTTTAATCTTACCTGTGTAACTAATGGAAAGGGGACCAACTTTCCTATTGATCTGTATCCATTTGGTTCACACGTCTGAGTATGATGTCCTTTTTTGCTCAGGTCGGTTGCCTGTATGTGTTTTCATGTATGTATGTTTCTTTCCATGAGGAAGTCTTAATAGTTGACATAAGCAAGGTAGTAAAAAGCATACATCATCGTCATCTAAGCCTTATCCCAACTAATTGGGCTCAGCTACATGAATCCTGTTCCTGTGCCACTACTTCACTCATACTATCTCCAACCATGTCCTTTTGGGTCTCTTCCCCTTCCCCTTCCCCTTCCCCTTTTAAAGCCTTCTACTTGAACCCACTCACTCCTCACTGCTGCTGTTCTTGGTCTCTTGATCTTTTAGTCTATTGTTTTATCATTGTTCCAGATTCTATTGATCCTGGCAAAGAGGCTTGAAAAGCTCTGTAGAGGTTTCCTTTGACAAAGGGAAAGGGAAACACATTGATGTCATCTAATAGATTGGAGAACAGTTAAAAAAAGAAAGAGAAAAAGGTAAAAAGAAAAGAAAAAAGAGCTGGACTAGGAACTGTGTATGTGGCTGTGGGTGAGTTTGTTGTATGCGTGGCTGTGTGTATGTGTGCGGTCATGTGCCTGGGTGCATGGGCAGGTGTGCATATGTGCATGCTTGTGTCTCCCGTGTGGGTGAGGATTTGGTGCACCACGGGTGTGGTGGGAAGGTGTGGGTATGTTCATGTGGGTTGTATGCATGCTTGTGCAGGCGTGCGTATGTGCACGCACGTGTGCATGTGTGTGTTTACATGCACCCGGTGCAATTGTTTGTGTGGAATACTGAAATTTTTATTAGGGGTGCATTTGGTTGCTCTAATATTATGATTTCATGATATTTCATTATTAACGTCTCTATTGGCACAAAATATAATGATTTTTCATGATATTTGGTGTACACAAATGCACCCTAAGCAAAGCACACGAATAAGTGTGTGTGGTGTGTGTGTGTGTTTGGAGTACTGAAAATTTTATTAAGAAAAGCAAACAAAAGGAAAACGAATGGTAGCCATCCCTTAAGATAATGGATGACAATTGCCTCTTACAAAAGAGGGCCTAATACACAACTTTTACCTGGGGAATTGAGCTTGCCCCACAAAGGTTGTAGAAATTTCATTTAGGAAAGAACTTCACCACAGGACCCTACAAGATGAAGCCCAAGAAATAGTACTTTCCGAATCTCCTTTCACCAATAGGCTACTAGAAAATGACTTCCGGACAGAATCAGCCACTCCAATCGGACTGTAACTGTCGTAACCACCATGCTCCTCAATTCCAATTGGAATTACCAATATTAGGGAGAGAAATTGAGACCCGTTAGCTAAACTGATGCATGACCGATGCATGAACCAAATAACATGTGAGATCAAGTAGCCGAATTAAGATATTTAACAAAAAAATACAAACATCGTTATAATCATCACAAATATCATGAAAATCAAAAGAACATCATGCATAATCCTAGCCTAAGCTACCAACATCGTAACACAAGATCATTAAATTAAAAGAAACTAGGATCTAACAGATGTAGGGACATCAAATTAGCATAGGGTATAGTCTATTTCAAAATAGAAAACCTAATACAACTTAGGGTGAAAATTAGGGTTTAGATAATTTGGGACTAGGAAAATTAGGAAATTTAGGTTTAGGGTTAGGGTTTCGGGGATGGAAGAAAGGGGTTTTGATATAATGATGATGGGAAACCAAAAAAGGGGCAAGGTGGGATTCGCACATGTGGCGTGGGGTGGATGGGTTTAGGTCAGCTAGGGTTTGGATTGTGGATGGGTATGGGGAAGTTGGGTTGGGAGAAGACGAAGATCTGGGATGGGAGAATGAAGAACCTGAAGAAAATACCTATATAGGGGAGAAAAGAGAAAATGATGTGGGCATAGATGGAGACTTCCCACCTCCGTTAATGAAGATTAGCCTCGCACCAATCTCCCTTCCAAATCGCATGAAGATGGAAGAAGAAAGCAAGAGCTTTTTTTTTTTCTCTCTCTCTCTAATCACGAAATCCAATGAGGGAAAGGTTCACATGCCCACCCTCTTTTATAGCTTTAAGAAAGTTCAAAATTTACAATAAACACCATATTTTGTGAAATTTGAAGAAAATAGCCCTAATCTAACTAAAATCAAATAGAAACACTCATAATGGTGTCCAAACATAACATAAACAAAACTAAATCCTATAAGCTGATAAAATCTAAGAAAACTAGTGTGTGGATGATCCACGATCAATGTCCCGATCATGTGATCTAACGGCCCGATCATCACGTCCCTTCGATCAAACGGTCTGGATCATTCCATAAAGCAGCCCATGTGTATCTTCCCAGTGTGGGGTCTTCCAGATGCTCGCATATGCACATGGGGTTTTCAGCACGATCATGGGTACTCGCTTAGCCATGGGGAAATTGGTGCGGCCCGCCTCTTCCTCTGATACGTACGCAAGGGTGTACGTGACGTGATGTCCTCATCATAAACGGTGCTGGAGATTCGGTTGTGAACAAGATGCCCTTCATGGATGAGTAATATGTAAGAAGGGGAAAGCTTTTCAAGTCTTCTAAAGAAGATGAGCAGAAGATGAAAGAACCTGTAGGTGGTTGCCAAATGGGACTTCCTTGGCTTATTCTTTCTTCTCATCCCCAACGAGGTTCTGGTAGAGGGACACCTCCAATAATAGAGTGAAGACATTTGAGAGGTGTGGTTGAGACCATTTAGGGTATGTATTTTGTCCTGGGCTCTCTTTATCACTCTTGTGAAGAGTGTGCCAATTTAGTGTATTGAAGCATTAGCTTCTGTTCGAAGATGGCTGGACTTTGAATGGAGAGTTCACTTTGTTGAAATCAGTGCCTCGCTTCATTGCATCTCTAAGTGATCTTAGAAACCAATCGTGTTCTGAGAGGAGATCTCAATATCTTATTAGTCAAGAAGAAGAACAAAAATTGCATTTTCAGTATGGTCTGACAGAGTGAAATTACTGTGTGTGTGTGTGTGTTTATTTTTCCTTATTGGGGTCATATGCCATTGACGTATTCTTGTTTTCACTGCAATAAAAAATATCGCTATCCATCAAAACAGCCTAGAATCCAATCTTTGGCCTTTCTTTTCCGTAGGCACATATATTTCTCAACTGCCTGGTTGCAGGTAACTAAGAAAAACGTTGGGATCTTCCAATCTGGGTGATTGTTTGGAATATCCCATCTACAGTCAGGCCCATCATAACAATGGTCTGGACTAACATGAACCATGGGCCCCACTTATATGATATTGGGACCCAATAGTTCTTTACCACACAAAGCAAACATTATATGACCCATGATAATCATAAATGAATACGACTCCTTATAACCATCAGAAACGGTAGAGCACGAGAATCCATGCCTACAACTTTCAACTTAGATTTATGTTGATGGTTCTTCTCGCCTTCTACCGATTCTTCTTTCAGCCCACGTGCTCTGCAATCTCATGCCCCCATTCTTCTGACTAATAACAGCTGGATTTCAATGCAGGAACGAATGAACAGGTCCTGATGGTCTGTCAAGACAAGTTTGAAGCAGCAAAGCTGAAACAGATCAAAACAGGAGCGATGGCTGACATGGAGTCTTGCGTTGACCAAGCAATTCAAGACAGCATCCAGATGCTGCCGCACATTGTCGATCGATTGAAGGCTTCTCTCTCCATCAACAACTACAATGGGAAGTGATTGCACTTGTAATCTTAATTCTGTGAGGGATGTTGAAAAGCACGTTGAGTGGAGAAGGCTCGGTGTCTCCGTTAGATCTCAAAAAAAGATTTTTTAAAAAGATTTGAACTACAAAAATTTAAGCTTAGTTTACCAAAATTGGATGGTCAAGAGATTTTTGGAATTCTCAAACTTGATCATCAATTGTTAAAAGGAGTAAAGCCATTTTGATTACTTGAGACTTTGTGTTGATTTACTAAAGGCCTGTCTGGTAAATGCTGAAAAGTTGAGTTAATCTCATTTTAATTAATCCTAATTATGTATCAGAGATGATGACTGTTGCTTACCGATATTATTTTTAATGGGTTTGCTCCGGTGCTATCAATCCAGCATTGCTACCACCCTAAGCTTAGGGTGGTTACGGCGCTACAGGCATTAGGGCCCACATGGTGTATGTATCATATCCAATCCATCCATCAGGTGTGTCGCCTCAGATCACCACAAGGGCCTGAAAACCAGCATGATCCAAAAACTCTGGTGGGCCACACGACAGGGAACAAGGTGGGAGGGGCCTCCCACACAAATCAAGGTTGGGCATCTTAGCTTGTTCTGCGCTGTGGCCCACCTGAGTTTCAGTCTTCTGGCTGGTGAAGGTGAAAAAAAGAAGGAAATCCATCACCATTAATATTGTCGTTGATGTCATATCCAATCTACAGGAGAGAATGGGTAGGGTTCAAAGGTTTCCCAAACTCATCGAAATGAACTCAAAAGTCCTTTAGATGGACCGAGTCTGCAGGACATGTCAGTCAACTCACCCTGTAGTTGAAATTTAACCAGAAAGAACAGTTTTAATCTGGAAAATCATGGATCATAGAAGCACGTTTACATTGCCGATATCCAATCCAATCAACATGGCCCCCATACAATTTCTGACTGCCACTCCATGTCAAACTTCGACAATAAACTATACAAGTGGGCCCCATATTTCAATTATCCGGACCATTGGTCTGTTGGGCCACACCACAGACAGTGCATGACTTGAAAATCCCATTGATAGAGCGATCCTAACTTTCAATCTGTGGCCTGCAAACAGTCATTAAGAAAAATACAACAGACCCTCCAAAAAGAAAAACACAACAGTACACATTTAACTGAAAGAAAGATGTAGATTGGCAACTGAGATTTTCCAATCTGAATATCTTTCTGCGGCATGATCCATCTACGGTGGGCCCACAGCAAACCAATGTCCTGAAATAACTGAAATACAAGTCGTCCTCTCCAAAATGAAAATCTGAATATAGTATTCAAATCCTCAAGCAGAGGATCATATACATTTCCTTTTGTTACATTCACATGCTATGAAACATCCTTAACTAGCGGTACAAGAAGCTTTGCCATGGTTAAAAGACTACTTGTGCTAACTCATTCAGTCCTGAGTTGAGTCGGGTCAATGCAGTCCCAACTCCACTAGGGCTGACTCATGGTATTGAACCGGATCATATCCAACCGAGTTTATAAGTCATAAAGCCATGGGCTGCACCAAGCCAACTTCATTTTGCTGGAGTAAGTGGAGCCTTGAACATGTTTTTCAGGATGTGGGCATCTATGTCGTGGGTAGGGTGGGCCGCACTTGATAAAAAATAACAGGTGGCACAAATTAGACCTACAAATGGTCTGATTCAACCGGTTGTAGATTAAGGGCGTGTTTGGACGGGCCAATCCCATGGGATTGGATTGTATTAGGGTGGATGGCAAGTAATGATGGCTCCGTCAGTGGATTGGTGCCAATCCAATGGGATTGCTATATCCAGGGAACTCACCACTGAGTATGTTTGGCTCGCCTGGCCAATCCCGGGATTACATCGGCCAATCCTGGGATTGCTCCGTCTAACCAAACATGTCCCAGGCAAAATAGATGGGATTAGGAGGGATTGGGTGGATTTCAAGGTAATGATGGTGATGTCAGTGGATTGCTGGCAATCCCATGGGATTGCTATATCCAACTTCTGCCTGTTTGGCACGCCCGGCCAAATCCCGGGATTGCTCCTTCCAATCCACCCTAATACAACCTAATACAATCCACCTTGCCTGGCCAAACAGGCCCTAATCTATGGCTCATTTTTACTAGCATTTACCCCAAGAAGAAAATTTCTGTAGGCAAAACTGCAGCTGTTGTAATGTTACAACTATTTGTGGTATTCATTCCTCATAACAAGTAATTGCCTGGCATCTGTTACATATCAGTGTACATCATATCAGCGAATACGTCCAGGCTCCCCCTTGGATATTATAGTCCACAGCACTTGGTCATTGATATTTTATTTACCATTTCTTTAACAAGAACTATCAACAGGAGAATGAAATCATTAACTAAATCCTTTCCAAAAAAGGAAAAGTTTCATTGACTAATCCTTTGGTTTGTGGTGAACCTAATAAGAAGCGACCACCCAGGGAAACTGACCAGAATGGAAAATGCCCAAGTTTTCAGGACTTCGACAAAGGACCTGTTACATCCTCTGCCTTGCTTTTCTGCTCTTCAAACTTGTCAATTGCTACCTGCAGCTCGTCTGTTCCTCCAACGGCCCTCATGGTGTAGAAATACACCCCGAAGACAAACCCCGTCAGACCTCCGGCTACGATCAGGTTCTTGGTCTTTGGTGCAAGGCTGCTGAATTTCACAGATGCTGACATCCTTCTAGTAGTTGATGGCCAACTGTACGTTTAGAACTGTTGAGATTCTGGAAAATAAAATAAAATAACAGATTGGTAATTTGGCCAGATGATAGTGCACTATATAGAGATAAAATTATATTTCCCTCCCTCAGTCACACTGGAACTATTTATCCAAAATTCCTCAGTCATCCAACAGATCCCCCTGATCAACTGACAAGGAACCGCACAATGCACGGTGCACATGGCAGGTTGAATGGTCAATTGGGTCCATCCATCTATTAAGTATTGTTTATGTTTCAAAAACAAAACCTGTTAGACAATCTAATCCATTACCCTTTCTTTAGACAGCTAATTATTTTGTTTTCTACTGTTGTTTTAATGGCCACTGATCTATGGACACGAAAGTCTAATAGGGATCAGGTTTTTACATACATGACATCCTAGCTAGGTCCTAATATATGAATGACCCATTGGTGCCTAAACATGCCAAGGTCAGCAAAGACATCCATATCATATGTTCATATTCCTAAATGGTTTTCTAGGTACCAAATGTTGGTGCAAAGGCGTTTCTCTCTTCCAGGTTTGGTGGAATACATCCCCAATAGTTATATAAGATACAAAGCACTTAGTCATTAGATCCGGGGTCTTTCAGGTCCCAACAATCTAAAATGATCTACCTCACCATGGATATGGGATATCCAAAAAAAAAAAAAAAAAGGTCCCATGTAAAAATGTTTTTACCCTTTGATAATTCAAAGGTTAGGAGACTGTCCACATTCAAATGATTGAAGGGTTAAATATTTCAATCAACAGTTCAAAACACATGCACACATGCACGCACAGAGTTGCACTAACTATCGTGGGATCAAACTTATGAGCCATATTACAGAACTTTTGGAAAGAGCGTGAGTGATTGAACAAAGACTAAGGCATGAGATGAGTATATCAGAAAAACGGCCTGGTTTCATGCCAGGGTGGTCTACCAGAAACTATTTCCTACTTTGGCAATTGATGGAGAAATATAGGGAGGAGAGAAACGATCTCCGTATGGTCTTTATTGACTTAGAAAAAGCTTACGATTAGGGCTGGTGGATTTTGGAAAAGAAAGAAGTTTTAAGAGGATATATTGACATGATTAAAAATATGTATGAGGGAGCGGTAACAAATTTGAGGATCACTAGTGGGGAGACAAGTGAGTTTCCAATTACTGTAAGCTTGTGCCTAGGGTCAGCATTGAGAGCGTACTTTTTCACATTGGTCATAGATGAGTTAACTAAACATTTGAGGGAGGGTGGTTTAATTTAAGTAATGGCCGAGTGGAATGGTGGAGCATGGTTCATGTAGTTGACCCCAATTATTTGGGATAAGGCTCATATGATGATGATGATGATGATCTTTATGGAGGGGAACCTTTGAACTACACAACAGTTATTTTTATCCTACTTTAATTGTATCATGGGAGAAATATGGTTGGTAGAGGGAGAAAATAAAAAGAAGGTTCCACGTCCAGGTACTTCTCATTTTATAGGAATTGAAATATAGCAACCCTGCAAAGCCAATTTATTTTGGGTGCTCCACTACACAAGCTTGATTCTTTCATTCTTCTGGGTGCTTTTGGAGCAAGGTGTTTTGTATCCGTTACGATATAGCCAGAAAGGCTGATTCGTATAGGTAACAGTCATGGCCGTTATGTGATATAGGGATGAAACAAGGTATTTGGTTTTTTGGTACCATATCGGCCGTTACAGGGCATAACAACCGTTACCCCCATAATGGTTGAAAAGCGATCACTTTTTTATTTTTTTCTATTTAAATAAAAAATTCTCCTCATTTTTCACTATTCACATTCCAAAAACTCTTTTAGATCATTCTACAACAGATTTCGACCACTTTAACTATAATTTTAACATTAAAACCATAGATTGAAGAGATTTAAGTGAACAGAAGCTCCAAGAGCTTTTTTTTTTTTTTTCAAAAAATTGAAAGAATTTGTATTTATGCCTTTTTCTTCCAATTTCTAATTCTAATACTTGATTGCGATGTGTAAACATTAGAACTATATAACCATGTTCATAAATTCACCAAACAGGCTAATACAACACTCTAACCAAAGAGTGGACCGTTACACTATCATAAGCATATTCAAACTAAGCAATGAATACATATTTGAAATATTTACATTATTATGGATTTTCTAGATATTTTTTCAGAATTTTTCGGGCAATTTTTTTTTTCCCCAACCGTTACAGGGGTCCTAATGGTCATTACGGCCAATACCTACAACAGTAATGGTGGTGATCGTTACGGCCGTCATTACCGATACAGAATACCTTGCTTTGGAGCAGAGCAAGGTATTCCGTAACGGTAATGGTGGCCGTAATGGCCACTACCGTTACCTTTACAATATAGGGTATAAGGATTGTTATGGGGGTTATAACGGCCGTTACAGTCACTTTTTTCTTTTTCTTTAGTGAAAAAAAAAAACCCCGAACAACTTGTATCAGCCCCGTAATGGACTGTTATGGCCTTTGCTGGGGGCATAATGGGCTGTTGCGGAGGTAGTAACGGCCTTTATGGGTAATTTTTTTTCCATAACAGCCTTTACAACCTCGTAACGTGTAACGGCTGCTACTATTACCTTTACGTAATGGCGTTTACGGTCCTGTAACAGCCTTTACAGCACACCATGCTTTGGAGTTTTATGTCCTTGCTGCATATGAGTCAAAACCAGAGGGGAAATTTTATAGGACAACTATAAGATCAGCCATACTTTATGGAAAGAATGTTGGGCAGTTAAGGAACAACATTTTCATAGGATGAGCATAGCTGAAATGATGATGTTTAGATGGATGACTAGCAAGGCGAGGAAGGATAGAATTAGAAATGTATGCATTTGAGGGAGAGTAGCACAATAGGGAATAAGATGGAGGAAAGTAGAATGAGATGGTTTGGCCATGTGCAGTGAAGACCCAGAACTGGTTAGGAATGAGTTGGTTCAAGTTGAAGGCTTGAAAAGGGCAAAGGGAAAGCCCAAAAGTATGTGGGTGGAGGCAGTAAGAAAAGACTTGATGACCTAGGGTTTAACTGAGGATGTGGTCCTTGATAGGGTAGAATGGCAAAATAGGATTCATGTAGCTAATCCGATCAGTTGGGATAAGACTCATAAAGTGTGTGTGCATAAGAATTTTGCCAAGCGCACGAGCGTGTGCTATAAAGCTTGCGTATAAGTCACACATGTTCCAACATGGCAAATACGTGCAAGATTTAATCCGTTCATCAGGTTGGTCTGACCTTCTAAATGATTCCCAAAAATAAAATCTGATTCAATCAGGATGTGGGCCCCAATATTGGAAACAGGTGAGCGGGTTAGAAAACTTCAGCCAAGTTTTTCAAAGCAGTACATTTGTTTTGATAGATGGATTAGATCTCAGACGTCTCATGCCATGATGGCACATGCGTGGCATATACATGACCTTTATTCCATGTGCTTGTGGCTTTAGCAAAGCTACACACACGTATGGAGAAAAGGTCCTATGAGTTCGACCTCTATGGGCCCCACCGTGATGTGCGTCGGACATCCACCCCATCAATTAGATGCACCCTTCCATGGTGGGCGTGGGCCAAAAAATCAAGCCAATCCATGACTTAGGTGGGCCACACAACAGATAACAGTTGAGAGTGGATGCCCACACATTGCAATCTTTCTAATTGTTCGTAGGGCCCACTGAGATGAGGTTCAGACATCCAGCCAGCCCATTGTGTGTGTCTCACTTGGATGAGGCGTCACACCAAATTTCAGGCCATTCCAAAACTCAGGTGGGCCCCACCAAGTGCTTTTAAATGTTTTAGGCATGATTTCAGATAGGCCCATCATGTAAATGGTTTGAATCACTGAAAGATGACCAAGATCCAATGGCTACAATCCCAACCTATTATATAGAAATATGCAGGGATCCGTATATTTTAGCAAACATCATCTCTCTCACATGGAAATTAAGAAAGAAAAATTAGAAAATTATAGAAATCAAAAGATGAAAGGAGAGGGCATAGGCAGCCCTGTTGGAAAACCACCCAATACTCGTTCACATACAATCTTTCTTTCTTCCCTTTTTCTTAGACCATCAAGGACTACATGTTTTACTGAATAATCGTGGTTGAAGGCAGTCCACCTAAATTGGAAAACTAAATTTGTTATTCCAAAACATCAGATCCTTATCCAGAAATGTAAATTAAACCCTTGACTCTAACATGTTTGATGCAGCTAAATCTTGAGGGACCAATCTAAAAAAAGTACATACCATATCTGTACCCAATTACACCTTCAGGAAACCGCATACAGAGAAAAAAAGCTTTGCTAAGCACATGCAATCAAGCTCATGTAAAGGCATATATGTGTACACATCACATATGTGCCAGCATGGCACATACGTGATCTAATCCATCCATCAGGTTGGACTGACCATGTGTATGTTTTCCCAAAAATAAAATCTGGTGCAAATGTGGACCCCAACATTGAAAACTGGTGGATTTGTTAGAAAACTTCAGCCAAGTTTTTCAGTCTTACATTTGTTCTGCAAACTTTGGCCCACCTGACCAGTAAATCAACCTAATTCTTGGAGTAGGGCATCAATATAGTGCTGTCATTCTGATGAATGGATTGGATCTCGGACTTATCGTGCCATGCTGGCACATCTATGGCATGTACATAAGCTTTATTGCACACATGTGTGGGCTTAGCAAAGCTCCAGAGAAATAACGAAGGCTAAAAAAGTCTGTGAGCTTCAGCCCAACAGCTTACTACTCAATACATACATCCTTCTCTTCTTCTACCGAACAAGCATCACGTGCTGTGAAGAACTCTTTTCTTGATTCAAATCATCATAACCATCTTCATAAACAGGGCTAGAGATCTTATTACAAGACCTTACACATATAACATTCCATGGATGTGGACTCTTGCTAATCTCGATCCTATGACACAACTCCAGCTAAAAGGACTCCTGGATTTTTTATTTCTAAAAGGAAACCAACTGTAAATAGACTGCAAATTACTACAAAACACCTCTTGAAATCCTACAAATGGCTCTTATACTCATCCATATGGCTGTAGAGAGGGCATGGTTGGCACACCCACTTTTTATTATTGCCTCTGTACAATGCAAGACCACTCATCGTCATCTAGGATCTCAACATAGGCTACAAGTGCAATACAAGCCATTAGATAACAATCGTCTGATATCTAGAGCCATTAATTCCACCAGATTGGCGCATATGATCATCCAACTCATCTTAAGGCTCGCACAGATCAATCAGACTGGTGATCTTGACAATAGCACTAATCAGGACAACTGACATGGTCTCCTGATCTATAATCAGATTAATCTAAACCCTTGACGTGGTCTGGATCTACATATTATATTACAGCCATTTTTCCCGTCAATGTGTTACATATGCAGAATATCCTATCTGTACAAAAGGTGGCATGCACCATGACGACAACCTGATATGAAAATCAGGTCAATCCACACATACGACAGGACACAATAACATTATCAATGGGCAGCCAATTGTATGATTTAGTGTACTGGGGTGGCCCACCCAATGACAGGATCAGCTTGATATTTGTACCCGGTGACAATCACAGTGTGGCCTGCCTTTCGCATGGGCAGGATATTCTACATGCGACACCTTTTAGTGGGAAGATAATGATTGTATCGTAACTTATGATATCACCAGTGTATCTGATCATTTCAAATTATAGAAAAAAAAAAAAAAAAATGGCTGAGGGTGCGTTTAGTTGTACTAAATTTCATGAAATACCATGAAAATTTGCACCAAATTAGACTGATTAATCATGAAATATCATGATATTTGGTGCAACCAAACACACCCTAAATAACTAACAAAAAATAATATAAAATAAGGAATTCCATCATTCAATAGGTTTTAGTATTTGCTACAATCTGATTAACATTACAACCAGAAAATTCAAGGCAAACCCCAAAATCCTACTAAAACCCTAAATCAAAACACTAGAAAATATCAGGGTTTATCACAATCTATCAACAGAACTCAGAAAATGCAAACCAGAACTGTTATAAAAATGCAAGAATCATAAATCGAATTGGGTTAGGACAATCTGTCAGGGGCAAACGGTAAGGGGCCGTTGGATGCATGTAACTTGTGTAAAATGTAAGAAAGTTACAGGTGACTTTCTTACAGTTTGTGTTTGGGGGAGAAATATTACAGGTAACAAAGTCTCAACCTGTAACTATCTATCAGGTAAGATTGCAAGAAATGTAACAGAGGAATTAGGTGTTTTTCAAATCACAGGTTACTTTGTTACAGGCAACGGCTATCCATTTAAAAATTTGGAGATGGAGGTGGAAACGCAGCTGCATTGAAAGTGCACCTACCTGCTCTGACCCAACGTCTCCTTCCCTCTCTCTCCCTCAGCGTCTCCTTTCCTCTCTCTGCTCTAGCAAGGTAATCCCTAACCCTTGTTTTTGTTTTTTCCTTTTCTATTTTTTGTCCTTTTGCGTGAGTGCGGAACGGGCACCGTTTGGCCCGTGGCGGTTTCGGATCCCTAGCTGCGGGGCCCACCGTGATGTACTTTCCTTACATCCACACCGTCCATCCGTATTGAAAGCTCATTTTAGGATATGATCCAAAAAATGAAGCTGATCCAAATCTCAAGTGGGCCACACCATAAGAAACAATCTTAACTGAATCCCTACCATTAAAAACATCATGGGTTCACTGGAATATTTATTTGCCGTCTAACCTTTGATAAGGTAACAAAGACTTTGGATGAAGAGACCACACAAATATCATCGTGATCCAGTAACTTTTGTGGCAAAGGTCAATTACTACTATTTCACATACTTGGGGTCCACCTGATTTTAGGTCTTCTTATTTTTTGGATCATGTCCTAAAATGAGCTTTCAACCCAGACGAACAAAGCATCCATGAGGAAAATACATCACAGTAGGATCCATAGTTTGGAATCCTACATACATGGATGGATCCACTCCAATTTGGCCAATAGCTAGATGGCTATTGGTTGGTGCTTTATGGGCCCTGCCATGTTGCATATGTTTTATCGATGTTGTCTAGCCATTTTTTAATATCATTTTAGGGCTTGATCCCAAAATGAGGAAACTAAGGTAGATCTCAATCTTAGATGGACCACACTATATGAAAATGGTAGTGAGCGAATGTTCATGATTAAAAACCTCATGGGCCCACTATAATGTTTATTTGATGTCCTACCTGATAATTAGGTCCTAAAGACCTGGATGAAAGGAAAAACAAATATTAGTTTGATGTTAAACTTGTGGCTCCTAAGAAGTTTTTAAGTTACATATAAGTGGGCTGACTTTACATGTATTATAATACGTGGACTCACTTTTAGGACCCACTTAATGATTAGTTTAGCTAAAGAATTGGTCCAACTATTCATTTAGATAGGCTCAATAAAATTACATACTTTTATTTAAGATTTTCTACGTGTCAATTTAATTTTTAAATAATTCTATATTCCAAACTCGGGTTGAGGCGAATATACAACATTTTAACTGTAACTAACTTATAAGTTATTCAAACACATAAACTAAGTTACCTATAAGTAAGTTACAACTTACACTCAAACAAGACTATCTGTAACTTTAATTCACATGTAAATAGGTTACCTGCAACTTATTTACAACTTAAAAAACTTATAGGCATCCAAACGCAACCTAAGAGAAGGAAAACATATACCTAAAACTCTCTCTCTCTGGATTTTTTGTTCTTTCGACGGAGAAATGCTAACGTGAGCCCATGGTTAGGTTCTCATTTCATTTCGAAGTCTCGAGTCTAACCGTTTGGACCATTCGTTACCGTTTACCCAGTGGATAACATTCAACCTTTCACGTTTCTGAAAAATCCAAACCGTCCAATAGGTTTTCCGCATCAAGAATATCACCTTGTGCCATTATCAGCAAAATCCACTCATATGGGGGACCACACTTATATTTTGTTATTTATCAATGTCTGAAATTGTTTTCCATGCGAGGGTTCACCTTATGAGTGGATGAGGCTAATTTTGCATAAGGCAATCCTACCCGTGGGGCCAACCTATGTAGTTGATGGAAAAGCTCTGTGGGCCCCACCATGATGTATGTGTTTTATCCACGGCATCCATCCATTTTGTTAGATAATTCGAGGGCATGATTACAAAAATGAGGCAGATCAAAAGTTGGAATGGACCACATGAATGAAACCATGGGAATTAAATGCCCGTTGAAAACTTCTTAAGTTGCATGTCAATGTTTATTTAAGATCCAACTACTCATAGAATAACTTGATGAAGGGGAAAGGCAAATATCAGTTTGCTCCAAAACTTTTGTGGCCCCAAGAAGTTTATAACCATAGGTAGGCATTCAACTTTCGTATCATGTGGTCCTGTTGCTAGATATGTGCTCATATGTATGACGAATGTTCCAATTTTGATTAAATGTATGTAATTAGATTAGATGTTTAAATATGCCAAAGTCATAATCAACTTGAATTCAATTAGACGCTTGTGACCTAGGCACTGAATTGACTAAATCTGTGAAGATTGGCGTGATTGCTCCACCATTGATTGTTTCCAACAACTAGACAATTTTAAAAGGAGAGGGCTAGTTTTTTCGAATGAGATATTCTTGTCTTAACGATGAGGACTTTTTATTCAATGGTGTTAACTATGATTATGTTTCTCAATAAAGCAATAAAGATGGACAAAAAAAAAAAAAAAAAACTAGATCGTCGTATAAAACTAGTACAATTAGTAAAGAGAAATAAAGTAAGAAAAAATATTTACGGCAGTCTGTGTTGATAAAAACGCCCATAGTCTTGATGGTGTTTTGGATCTAGACGATCATGAGATGGTCGTGGAAATACTAGATGGTCATGGTATAAGATCAACAAGATGTGACTAGAGGTGTACTAGTAAGAACTCAATAATTTGAGGATCCTACAATTGGTTTGTGAATATTTAAACTACTCTTATGTACGTATTAATGCGATGATACGCTGGGCAGTAGCGAACTAAGCTAAGAATTAATAGCTCCAAAGTTGTAGTAGCATGGCTGGACAAAAGTAGATGGAACTAAGCTAAGAAGCTAAATTAATGTGTTCATGATGGAGGAAATGGATAAGTAACGTAAAGCTGAGAAGAGAATTGATTGATTTGAGTTGGCGAGGACCTGAAGCTCTTCTTTGAGTGTTGTTTTTATTGGTTTTTAAGAGGCAGTGGCTCTGCGTAAGATTATGTCACTTGCACATAAATCTTTCAATTGCGTAGCGGGTGTATCTTACTCAAATCTGGAGTCCTTGCTTTGTTCTATCGTCATAGATGATTTGCTTCTATTTTTGAATAATTTTTCAATATTTACCCTGACTTTCTTACATTTCTGAGAAGATCTTGGATGTTCTTGAGAGATTTTCTTTTAGTTAACCTGAGATAGTCATGCCGTGTGTATGTTGACTACGTAAAATCTGACAATGATAAGTCTTTTAAGAAACTTCTTGCATGTATACGCTAAGAATCGTGCGTGCCTTATGTTTGTTGGTCATGTATCATGTGAGAGATGACCGCCTTTTTGGTCCTCGTTGTGTGTACGACTCTATGCATTCAACTCTTTTGGCAGGATACGTGTCTTTGATAGATAGGTGCTTATGGTCTCTTTTACTGTGAGTGTGTTTCTCTTCTATCTCTTGGATGAGTGTGCCAACACGTGGCGACTTCTCGTTGGCTGATCTAAACTGCGTTAAGCCAAGTGTCAACAATGCCCCCAGGTCTCTTTGCATTTGGAGAGTGTGAAGAGATATTGCATCCTCTTGGCTTCTCATTGGGAGTGACAAGTTATATGTGGTGGCATAAGATTTGTGTTTAGTTATCGTGTGTAACCTCTAGTGTAAAAAATCATCTCGAATTTATTGTGGGTGAAGAGATCAATGGCATAGCCTTGTATAAATGAACTCTTTAGCATAATCTACCTCACCACTAGATCTTCACTGCCTCCTCTTTTTATCAGAGGAGGGTCTAGACCAGCGACAATGTGTACGGGCGATGACTAAAGCTCAAAGAATCGATCTTTAAAAAATATCAAGCTAAGGATCCTCTTTCTGCATAGACAATCGGCCAAAGATAGATATATTTTCCTCTTTTCTTTTGTAATTTCCAGCTTCATACTTCTTTATGTATTAAAAGAGGAATGTTAAAAGAAAAGAAAAATATCTCTTGTAAGGTTGATATGTAATGTAAAATTATCAAAATTATCTTTTGATAAGCTTTCTCTCTCGTAAACTGTATGCGGAATTGCAAAGGACTGTGCTATGCATCGAGTATGGAGATCAAATAAACTAAATAGCGTACCTGATTAGGATGCCATTGCTAACATATATGCTTGATGTTGTAATCTTCCGCACCTTACACTCTTAGAGAAGCACTGGGATGAGAATGGAAGCTTCTATTATATGTAGGTTTGGGAATCCAACCATGTTTTTATAGTTTAGAGGGTTGAGGAGTTTGGAACCCATCGAAACTCCTCTCCCTAAGGCTCCATATGAATTTGGTAATCTCAGTTTGACTTGAACACTATGTGTGTGACACAGTTTTAGTGCACTACCCCTTACACAATTTTAGATGTATCACAACTGAGTGGGGTCACTAGTATTCCGGATCACACTATCCAACCCTTAAGGAAATCTAGACCGTTGATCAATAAGGCCCACCTTATAGAATTCTTACATCTCTCTCTCTCTTCTCTCTCTCTTCTCTCTCTCTCTCTTCTCTCTCTCTCTCTTCTTCTTCTTCTTCTTCTTCTTCTTCTTCTTCTTTGTTTACTTGGCCCATTCTTCGGTTGTTTCAGTCTATACCTGTAAGGACTCCTGTAAAGTAGGCACATACCTTTTCGAATACAATTATTAATAGGATTCTTACTTTCTTGACCATTTAAATCTTGCAAAAGATAAACACCTTCTCATAATACTTTCTTTACGATAAATGGTCCTTCCAATTTCGGGGACCATTTTATAAATTCAATATTTTTTTACGACAATGGGAAGTATAGTTTTTCAGATCAGCATGCCTTCATTGATTGACTTCCCTTTTACCTTCTTATTATATGCTCTAGCCACCTTAACTTTATGGAGTTATAATGAATTTAGGGCTTACATCCTGGCATGATCTAACTCTTCCAGTTCGATCATCATTGACTTAGTAAACTCTTGTGGAATTAACTCATATCGAAAGGCAACTCGAAGGGATGTTATGTTGTCACACCTCAAAATTTGAAACTCAAATATGGTGACCTTGATCCCGAGTTCTAAGGTGTGAATTTGTATTTTATATATTCGTTTATCATATCCACATTCAATTTATCATACATCCAACCTAAAACATTATTAAGTCATACAAACTATGATAAATTAAACTTAAACTTTAAAGTAAATGGTATGAATCGACAAATCTAACTCCTTAAATACCACTAATTCTCTCATAATTCTTCATTTTAAGTTTCGTTATAAATTTTTAAATAAAAAATTAAAATCTAATCTCTAATAAAAATACTCATCTAGATATTCTTCAACTGTTGCTCATCTCATATCCTGTAAACCTACTAGGGTTATGAAATTTAGGTGAGCTAAAAGTCTAGTGAGATCATATTTACTACAGTTGAATTCCAAGAGATGCATGATACAACCCAATTAAATAACTGTTAGAACTGCATGTGATATTAACATAATAACGTCATAGATGAAATTCATACAGAGATGTTATGAATGAACCATGATTGTCATGATGTTATGAATGCAATTGTCTATCCCAATAACTAGATGTTCACGAAATCGCATGACTCTAATATTACGAACCAGTAGCAAATCAACCATGCTTACCTAATCGGTCGAGCAAGTTGTGTATATTAACAAGGATCTCGTACGACTTTGATATTAGGAACTTGATGCAAATCAAACATGCTCACATAACTGGTCTGATGATGTGACGAATCTACCATGCACGTCAATGAGCAAATCAACCACACATCATCGATTCAACCGCAAATCAACTATACTTAATAATTCAATGGATCGACAAGATCTCAAATGACTCTAGCATTAATAACTATCATGCTCCAAAAAAGGGTACCTAGGTTGGCCAGACCCGACTCCGTGTCCTAGGTCATGATTTATAATTGAAGCAATTCACAAGTATAAGCTTACAAATATCACACATTAATCAATCACATTCGATGAATAAAATATAAATCTTAAGCGTCATTATAATAACCTTGACTCACGTGTAAACTTTCATTACATTTTTTAATATAATAGACACAAACTAAAGGATAATATAATAAATTACAAATATCACACATTAATCCTAACACTATGTAGACTTCTAAGTCTTCACACCACTTTGCTTCCTGACTAGATTGCATCCTTATATTTGTTATTTGACATCTACAATAAAAAAAAAAAACTGAGCTTATAAAGCTCAGTAAGATAATCTCATGCAATTTATTACAAGTAATCAATTCCAAAATCAAGTAAAACTAGAGATTTGTAGAAAAGATACAAACATATGATTGAAGTAAGATTCAATCGTTCAAGCTTTCAGAGATATGCAAGATATAAATTTTCACATCAATATCATTACAATTAAATAATATACTTCTAGGGTTCATTTAATTCAGGTGGTGACCATTTTTCGATGCATCACTTCGCTTGACAACATAAACCTTTTATACGTTATGAAATTACGTAGGTTGTCTACCACGACACGTGAAGAAGTTTGGTAGAGTTTAGAATAATGGCTAAGTCTTAGAGGGGGGGATACGACCACTTTAAAATTATTTATCTAATTAATATAATTTACTAATTAAATCTAATAAGAAAAATTAACATTAAAGTTTCCAGGCCAAAGTGGGTCCAATCACATAGATTAAAAATGGTGCAACAAATAAGCAATTAGTATATAAAGATAGTGAGCTTGTGTGTACATACAAGTTAAGTGTCTAACATTCAACCCAATTTAAGCATTCATATGATTTAACTAATCAAATACATAATGCACTAATAGAATTATGCTCAAATGACAATCATAAACACAAGCATGTATAGTGACTCAGTTTTTCTACTCCACTCTCGGTGGACACACTCTCCTCGAGTATATTGGTATTCACAATCGTATAAGTTTTTAATTGGTTCACTCTTAACCTTTACAGCCCCACACAAGGACCTAACACACGTATACTCTCGTGTCGGATGAACACGTTTACACCTATGTAGGTGGCTGCCACAAGAGACTTTAGTTGATTTTTTATCGATTAGCCAATAACCACTAGCGGTCCTAATTCAAGGTCTAACGTATACTCCATCGGAAGCTCCCTGTGGAGACTAACACGTACACATGCGTGTCCGGTGAATTCGGCCCTACACAAGAGCTTATGTCGTACACAAGAACCTATTCGAGTTTGGATCACAAACTCTACATTCAATCCTCTACAAGGAATGAGTGTAAATAGACTCTACAATTGATAAGTTACTTGTCGGATTGAGCCCCTTTGATGAGTCTTCATTGAGATGCTTGATCGATGCTCTCTCGTGCTTTAATCGGATTCTCAAATGCTCTCACGTTCGTTGATGTTGATGACTCAATTCCACGAATAAACACCTTGCATGCAATTCTTCGACAAGGTGACCAAGGTATTGAGAGGATGGTGGAATTCCTATAACTAATGGACATTTGATTTCTAGAGGGGATTCACCTAGATAAGTGTTTTAGGAGATTTAGACATGAATTTAACTATAGGTTCATGTCTAATCTCTATAACAAGGGAGAGACAAGTTCATTTTCATAATTGAAGTTGAAATCCTCATCAAAGTGATAAATCTCAATAAGAAGACTTGAATCTCATTGGTTTAGAGGCTTAAGATGAGAGATATGAGTGGAGAATCACTTAGACTTCTATTGCACCAAAAACTCAAGGTTCGTATGCCATTTATAAAGGAAGCAAGTTCCAACGGTAAAAAATCAGGCATAAAAAACACATTCGATCGATCGAACAATGATCTCAAAAATTAAGTAGATCCAAATCTTAGAAGATAGTGGTATAGGAACCGTGATAATTGACCATTAAAAACTTCATGTGGGCCACAAAAGCTTTGGATTAAAGTGATATTTGTGTGGTCTCTTCATCTAGGTTTTTGTGACCTTATCAACAGGTTGGATGACAAAAAAACATCCTGATGGAATCCATAAAGTTTTAATGGTGGGGATTCAATCACGATTGTTTCCTGTCGCATAGTCCACCTAAGATTTGGGTCAGCTTCATTTTTGGGATCATGCCCTAAAATAAGTTGTCTAAATGGTTGGACAGAGTAGATTTAAGTCACATACATCATTGTGAGCCCACATTCAGGGGTTCCACTCACCTCGGTGGATTTGGAAATCCACCAAAGCCGCACCGTTCACAAGGTAATCCTAGCTGGACGTAGGGAAAACACAAATATAACCTAATTCAAAACTACCGTAGGCCCAAGGAAGGTTTCAACGGTGGTCTTTTCATTCTCTCTCAGAGTTGTACATGAACCGAGTGAGCCTGGTTAACTCGCTTGACTCAACTCGAAAAAGCTTGACTCAACTCGATTCGAAACTAGGTTCGAGCTGAGTCGAATTAGACCAAGCTCGACTCGACTCGGCTCAGAACTTGACTCGAACTTGTATCTGTTTGAATCGATTCAACTCAGATTGAGTTCACTTAATATAAATATTTTGTAAATATTTATATATTTAAATAAATTATGTATTATATATATTAAAAACCCTAAAACTTATTCTTGAACTCATCTCATATTTTCAAACTTAAACTCGACTTGAAAGATCAAGCTCCAACTAGGCTCGAGTTAGCCCGAGTTGCTAACCGAGCCGAGGTGAATTGACTAATCAAACTTGAAGACCGAGTTGAGCTGCGTTCATGCTGGGCTAGCCTGCTGGCCGAGCTGAGCTGGGCCAAGCTGACTTGATTGGACTCGTGTATAGCTAAATCCCACTATTTATTATGATGCGGTCCTCTTTAGTCTTCGATCAGCCTCGTATTTGCCTCACGTCTTGAAGTGAGATGGATGGAAGGACTGGATATAGACTGAAAGCATGGTGGCCCCCGACTCTTGTGACCCTGGATTGCAGGCAAGTATCATCCTTGCTAAATCCGACAAGTAAATAATACGGAGAGCTGATAAGTAACTGGGTGTTTCCCTGACTGTAGGGCCCACCTTGATGTATGTGTTGTATATTCATGCCGTCCATCAGTTTTTCTAGCTCATTTTAGATCATAATCCCATAAATGAAGCAGATCTAAAATTCAAGTGGACCACACCACAGGAAACAGTGGTCATTGAACACCCACTATTAAAAACTTCCTTGGGCCCACCATAATGTTTATTTGCCATCCAACCTGTTGATAAGGAGCACAGACCCGGATGAAGCGAAAAAACGATTATCGGCTTCATCCAAAACTCTTTTTTTTGCCCCCAATCAGTTTTTAATGGTGGGCATTCAATAACCACTGTTTCCTGTGGTGTGGTCCACTTGAGATTTGGATCTAATTTATTTTTTTGGATCATGCCCTAAAATGATCTGGGAAAACTGATGGACGGCATGAATATTTAACATATACATCAAGATGGGCCCCACGGTCTGGGCAACACCCGAATAACACCCAATCCGCTCCCGTGACCCCGGATTACAGGCAAGTATCGTTCTTGCTAAATCTGACACGTGTGGGCCCCATCATGATGTATGTCGTACATCTACCCCATCAGTCAAATGCACCATTCCATAGTGGGCCTAGGTCTAAAAAATCAAGTCAATCTGTGACTTGTGTAGGCCACACCACATACAAAAGTTGAGAGGAGTTACCCTCCATTAAAACATTCATAATCATGTTTTGGGCCCACCGAGATGTGGTTCACAAATCAAACCCATCCATTATGTGTGTCCCACTTGGATGAGGGGTCAGACCAAGTTTCAGACGCATCCAAATTTTAGGTGGGCCCCACCAATTTCTTTTATATGTTTTAGGCATGTCATCACATGATTTTAGATGGTATGGCCCACCAGAGTTCCTTATTCGGCTGATTTTTTGGATATCTCATAATTTGAAGGGGACCCATCAAATGCTCGGTGTTGATGTTCGACATACATCATGGTGGAGCCCACATAGCTCGACCTCATGGGGAGTTCCCATGAGCCCGACCGTATAGAACCTTTTCCCATATATCCATATGATATAACAGATGTATATAAGAAGTCAGGCCAAAGTAAGTAAGGTGGGATGGGCTAAAATGACTTGAGCCCAAAACCAACCCAAGGGCTAAGCTAGTATGTCCAAGCTCGATTGGTTGGGCTCATTGGAATATCGGTTATATCCAAAGAAAGTTTCAACAATAGTTATTTAATCCTCATTCTTTTTTGTGTTGTGGCCTACTTAAGTTTTTGGATATCAATCTTGTTTGAGTTTATTCTTTAGAATGAGACGGACAGGTAAAATGGATACAACACAAATACAACGGCAGGTCCACATTGCTCGGGCCTATATGGGATTATGATATGGGGTTGCTAAGGTTGAACCTGGACCGCATGTTCAAACATGGGGTTGTCAATGGTCCGGGCTGGCTCATGGACTTTTGGGCTTGACCTTCTTTGGGCTGGGCATGGAGTGAAACATCAGCCTGAGGCTGACCCTGGCCTATAGTTTTAGCCCGTTTGGTAAGTGGGCCGGGCTTGGGCTTCTTTAGAACCTCGAGCAAGATCACCTGAACCGGACCTTAGGATATTAAATGCAGTTTTCTCATTATCATGTATGATAGAGCACATTCAATGAACGGTTCAGATCTTGCACAAAAGTCAGTGGCTGGGCTCAATCTCGGAAACGGATTGGCTACTCCACCTGCCACTATCCCGGTGGCTGGTGGTCGGTGCGTTGTCGGCCCCACCATGATGTATGTGTTTCATCCATGCCGTTCATCCATTTTTAAAGATCATTTTAGGGCTTGACCCCAAAAAAGATAGGAATATAAATCTCAAGTGAACCACACCAGGGGAAAACAATAATGATTGGATATCCACCATTAAAATCATCCTAAGGCCCACTGTACTGTTTATTTGACATCCAATCTGTTGATTAGGTCATACAGACCTAGATGAAGGGAAAAAACAAAGATCGGATTGATCCAAAACTTTAATGGGTCCAAAAAGTTTTTAATGGTCGACATTCATTCAACACTGTTTCCTGTAATGTGGTCCACCTGAGATTGGGATATATCTCATTTTTCGTCTCATACCCTAAAATGATCTAGAAAATAGATGGACCGCATGGATGAAAAACATACATCATGGTGGGGCCCACAGAGCACCGACCATCAGCCATTGGCTGGTGGCAGTGGGAGTAGCCAATCCGCGTCCCTCCATCTCGGGCCGTGCCTAATCATTATGGGTTGGGCTTGGGCTTGGGCTTAGTTGTTTAGGCCCTTTTCCGGGCTGGCCTCTTAGGTTTTACTTTTGGGGTCTAGCTTGGACAGACCTCAGCCCCATCCGAGCCTAGCCGATTGACCAAACCAGGAATTGGAAGTTTTTTTAAAGGTGAAAAGCTGAAGGGGGAAAAATAATCACCGTTGATATCCGATGAACAAAAGACCCACATTTCAGCCGTTAAGCAGTAGAAAAGTACGAATTTTGTGTTATCGTCCATCCATGGTGGAGCCTACTAGATGAACGGTCCTGATTTTTAGACATGTTCGACGGTCCCCCAGGATGTGTGTGTGGAAATTTTTGAGCAGTGACCAACATGTCTGACCACAGCCTGTATTTCTGGATGGGTTGGCTCGAACTGATTTAATACGCGGTTTGAACCTGGGGAGTACAAAAAATTAAGGGGAATGATCACATACGTGGTAAACTACGTGAGGTCCACCTGTTATACGTATGTGGAATCCAAACCGTGCATCTTGTGTGCCTCCTCATTTTGACCGTGTATCGTAAGAATAATGCCGATCCAAAACTCAGGTGGGACACACCACATGGAGCAATGTTTAGTGCATATAAATACCCATACGTGCACCCCACCTGAGTCTCGGAACAGCCCTGGGTTTGAAGGACCTTTGTAACTATTAAAGTCTATTGATACGCATTCATACACCACAACTCAAGCTTTTAGAGCAAGTGGTTGTTGAACATGACATAGTAGAGTTGTATAGAAATCGAGTTAGCTCGGTAAGCCCGCTTGACTCAACTTGAATAAGCTCGATTCTACTCGGTTTGAAATTGAGTTCGAGTTGAGTTTTACTTGAAAAAAATTCGAGTTGAGTTGGATTTCAACTTAGAATGAACCCCAACTCGAATCAAACTCGGATCGAACTAGTCCGGTGACTCGGTTATTTTGATATTGACGTTGCTCACCAAGTGTTTGATGAAATGACTCAACGAAATGTTGGCCGGTGGTAAAGAAGGTATGGATATGAAACAAATACCCTTTGTATCTTGATTTTTATGTTGCTTACCGAGTGTTTGATGAAATACCTTTAAACTACTACGGTTGCTTTACATACCGTGGGAAATTGAAAGTGCACTCCATGTGTTTGAGAAAATGCCGTAAAGGTTCGATTTTGGCTCAAACCTAGCTCGAGTTATTGACCGAACTGAGCTGAGCTGGCCAGTCAGGCTCGAAGACCGAGCCGAGCTGACTTCAAGCTTGGGTTAGTTAGTGGTCGAGCCGAGCTGAGCTGTGCCAACCCGACTTGGTTCCACTAGTGTACAGCTCTAGGCATCAGAAAGGATGGTCACTGTTCAAATCTTGGGAGCAGGCCATATGTAGCCATCGGAGATGAGACCTGACATGTGACCCGATTAAATCCCACCCCGATCACCATGCAATCCCCAAGATTATTTTTAATCCCTATGAGAGGCTGAAATGCAACCTCGAAGGATGCAATTGATTGCACCAATGGCATGAAATTTCGTGACATTTCATCATCTAGTAAAAATATTATTTTATCGTGTAACCAAACACGCTATAATATACATAATTATAATTAAGTAAAATGAGACGAACTCATTTTCAGGCCCTTGACATCACTTAAACAAGTATAAATATTTTTGATAGAGATCTTTGGTTTGCTCATATCATTTCCAATAATTTAAAGATTATATGGGGGATTATCGAAGTATTTTAAAATGTGAATTTTCAAAAGCTCAATTTCTACCTGTACAAGTTAAGATTCTTTCAGAAAATCAAAATGTTTCACAGGAGGGACACGACATCAAATCAAAATGGATAACTAATGTTATGACTCGCCTTACTAGTGTGGCCATAAAATGAGTGAATTGGACCGATTGTCATATATCTCCCCATTTGGTATCTTGGAATTGGGTGTAATTGGAGGTAAACTCATTAGAATCTAACTTTTGGTGCCATGAAATCTGAGGTAAATGGACAAACTTTTTTAATGTGTTTTGAAATCTCTTTATTTTGTTGTGAATCGGAGGTAAATCGTGTCCAATAACATTGTTGCTCCCCCTTTTTAAGTTAGAGCCACACGGGGTCCTTACTCTTACTCTGGTGTTTGACTTTCAGGAGTTTCAACACCTGGTTGAGGGTTCGAGCACCCATAGGTGGTGAAATTCCACTACAGCGTGTGTGGTGGTGTGTGTGCGTGTGTTGAAGAAAAAAAAAGAAGTTAGAGCCACATGACTAACAAAGGATTGCTACGCTACTAATCTACCGTGCACTTAGCAAATGATATACCAAAACGGTACAATTGTCAAATGCATCATTAAAATCACACCAATGAAATGATCTGAATTATCCAAACATGGGTCATCTAAATGGACAGTCAAAAAAATGTATAGTGATTCACTCATTTCTAATCCTTACATTTGTAGGCCATTTGAGGTTTGAAATTGCTTCATTTTTGGTGAATGTATATACTTAAATAAGCCTATTTTTCTGTTAAATAGCAAAATTGTGCACTAACTTGGGATATTAAAGCTGATTTAGTTAATCAAATTACGTTTTTATAAATATGCTAAAGAATTCCAATGCATTACGATTATAAACATCCTAACACAATTTTTGAAATCCAATGCATTGCATTTATAAGCGGCCAATTAAACACATTTAGAGATTCCGATTCACATAGATTCAACATAACTGTTAGTTGGATACCAATGCATTCCAATTACAAGGTGACAAACCAAGGTGATAATCAAGGAGTGACTAGCCTTTTACACAAATTGAATATTCTATTGATATCTTAATGGGGAAAAATGGTTGTATCATAACTTATGATACAACTGTTGTATCTATTATTTATCATATTGTTAAATAGTAGAAAGAATGGATTAATATGGATTAAGATACTAGGGTATGGTTCCAATAATTTAAAAAAGGAAACAAAACTCAATAAAGATGCATTTCTTTTTATTTCACACTTAACACACACTTGTACATTCACACCGCAGTTAGATTTCACCGATGGATACTTAGACCCATGATCCTTTGTTGAAACTGTTGTGAGTCTACCACCGAGGCATGAATAAGGATCCACTCAATAAATGATGTAGAGCAGGTTGCGGATATTTTTATGGCCAAGATGGACCAAAAGAGGCTTGATCGGAGACGGAGGTAATCCATACCGTCAGAACTTAAAATGGACATATCTTGCAAATCGGAATAAGTTATCTGACATGCCATATATGATTTTGGGGTAGGACAAGCTACTTTAGCCACCCAACCCTTCTTTACCGGGTTATGCATGCAATTTGCGAGATTTCATCAGATCGACGATCGAATTTCTGTTTTATTTTTATTTTTACTATTTATATTAAGTTTTAGTTTGCTTATAACTCTTCATCCGTTGGGATTTAGGAGTTGCGTCCAACATGAAAAGTGCTTAGAATAATTAGGAGAATAGCATGGTTGAGCCAAATAGGACACTTAACTATTTTTGACAAAAAAAACTATGAGGTCTGGTGGAAATCACGATCGTCTATAAATAGTAAGTTTACTATTTATTGTAAGTCAGGATTTCTAGGAGCTTTAGTTATAATATGATTCTGAAACTTCTTCTTGAAATTTACGTTATTATTTAAAAGGTCGTAGGCTTGTTTTTCACCATCGATTAATTTATTATGAATTTCTAAAAATTATTCTATTTTTTCTTATTTTTCTTGTGGATTCGAGGCATATTTGTGAGGAGTTCAGATAAGTTCCATGAACTCGAAATAGTTATTTTCCCAAGGAAGACGGTGCTCGACCTCAACACGCCCTTCCCTCTATTAATAAAGATACCTTCTTCTTTTCTTTTTTTTTTTCTTTTTTTTTTTTAAAAATTTTTTTTTATACACCCCACACACTCACGCTAGTGGAATTTCACCACTATGGGTATTCGAACCCTTGACCGGAGTTGAAACTCCTGAGAGTCTACCACGCGAGCAAGAGTAAGGACCCTATTAATAAAGATACCTAATATCACTATAGCCACAACCATGAAAGGATTTAATAAACATGTAAATACTTAATTTTCTACTACGTGGACTGATGTAGAGCGGGTCGCGGACAGTTATATGGCTAAGATGGATCAGAAAAGGCCCCGTCGACGACAGAAGTGATCCGGACCGTCGAACCTTAGATCGGACGTATCTCGCAATCCGGAATGAGTTACCTGACGTAAAATATATAATTTTGGGGTAGAACAAGCTACTTTAACCAACCAACCCGGCATAGCCGGGTTGCGACTCTCGGAATTGCGAGAAACCCCTGTATCAATGGTCGTTTCCCTGTTTTAATTTCATTTTTACTATAAATAGTAAGTTTTAGTTTGATTATAACTCTTCATCCGTCGGGCTTTAGGAGTTGCGCCTAACGTGAAAAGAGCTTAGAATAATTAGGGGAACGGTTTGGTGAAGCCAAATAGGACACTTACTATTTTTAGTTGAAAACCTTGCGCACTAGTAGACATCACGACCGTCTGTAAATAGTAAGTTTACTATTTATAGTTAGTCACAAATTCTAGGAGTTTTAGTTATAGTTTGATTCTGATTTCTTTCCCATTGCTTGGTACCCCTATTTAAAGGATTGTGAACTCGTTTTTATTCATCAATTAATCAATTTCGAATTTATTAGAATTTATTTCTATTTTTTGCTTTCTTTCCTCGTGGATTCGAGAAGTCTCTATGAGGAGTCCAGAGAAGCTTCGTGGATTCGGAGTATTTATCCTCATCACGTTCATCCCTACGTCATGGACCAACTAACATAAAAAAACTGGGACAAGGCTAAGATGATAAGGGTGATGATAGATGGTGATGATGAGAATACAATCTTGCATACAACACAATGTAGGGTAACAAACTACCAAAACATTAGAATAACATAAGTGCACGTATTACGAAAAATGTATTTAATAATCTGGTAGAGTACAACGATTCATACGCATGCAAGCTGTCATTGTTATTGTATCATTGCAAGTAACTCAATCCCCCAAACCCAAATTAATTAGGGATAGTAGCCTCTGATCCCGGATTATTGACTGAATGTGGTGGACCGTCGATGATTTCTAATTTAAAAAGTTGTTGACTCTTCAACCGTGCACATGGCAGAATTTTAAGGCAATCCAGACCGTTCAAACCTCTGAAGCAATTAGTGGATGGAGCATGAGATAAATTACACTCAGAATGGGTTGGTTTCCATTAGAAATTCTCCCACTAACTATTTTACTTTTAACCATCCAATTGATAGAAAGCAATTGAATGGTTCGGATAACTTGATCAATGTGATTTTAAAGATATGCTCCATCCACAATGGGACACACTGTTTGGACGGCCAAGATAGCTATTTAAAAAAGTAATATAATCCTAATTTTGCCCTTCTACAACTTGGAATATATAGAATTTTTACTCCCAAGGAAGAATTTTCCACTAGGTAGCTTATCTGGAGGGAGCAGGGCTATCCGTGCTCCGATCTCAGCTGCAATCTCAGCCGTGTGAACGCCTTGGCCACGGGTCATCGCCGTCTTTGTGAACCCCGGACAGAAACAATTGATGCTTAATCCAAGCCCTTCATTTCGCTTAGCCAGTAACCTTGAGTAGACATTCAACGCAAGCTTGGACACCGAGTAGTCGGTCCACACCTTGGGCCACCCTTGATCGGCACGATCCCATGTCCCGGTCTTCACGTCATTGAGAAATCGGTCCACTACGCCTTCGATGATCGCCTCCGATAGCCGTTCATCGTCGCTTAATAGCTCTCTTAGAGCCGGATTGCGCACTTTCTGCATGCACCAGCAGTGTACAATTGAAGCCAAGAAATTCTAGTTTGCAGTTGGAGAAAAAGTGGAACAGGTGGCCCGGGCCCATCTTACGTTCACACCCTTTTGAGAATGAGTTTTGAGGGCCAGTCCCAATGAGCTGTACACGAACCGAGTTAGTTCACTCGACTTGAAAAAGGTCGATTCGACTCGGTTTGAAATTGAATTCGAGCCAAGTCGAACTGATTTTTGAAGCTCAAAAAAATTTCAAGCTGAGTTCGAACTTATCGGAGCTTGAATTGAACCTCGACTCGAATCGTACTTGAATTGAACCAGTTCGGTGACTCGGTTATTTTGATATTGATATTACTCACAAGTGTTTGATAAAATAACTCAATGAAGTGTTGTTTTGGGTGCATATATTCTTTATGAGATCAACTGCTGGCAAGGAATGTATGGATACAAAACAAATCACTACAAAAAAAAAGCATTATATAATAAAATTACCCTCGATTTTGATCTTGCCCACTAAGTGTTTGATGAAATACCTCTAAACTATTGTTGCTGTTTTGCATACTGGGAGAAATTGAATGTGTACTTTATGTGTTTGAGAAAATGTTGCACCAGCTCGAACTCGGATCGACTTGCCCAGAGTTGCTGAATTACCCCGAGTTGCTGACTGAACCGAGCTGAGCTGGCCAGTCAGGCTCAAGAACCAAGCTGAGCTGAGTTCGAGCCGGGGTCAACTAGTGGCTGAGCCGAGTCAAGCTGTGCCAAGCCCGACTTGTGTACAACTCTACTTTCTCATATGTGAACAATGCACGATCTTGAGGGGGCAATCAGGTGGGCCACACCATGTAAGCATATGGCTAAAAATCGATCCAGTTCACTCAATGGGTGGGCTACACTCTTTAAAATAATATGGATCAACGAGAACTGATCATATCATGGTTTTAAGACTGACCTGATTTTGACTCGGTGGGACCCGCTCTGGTTTCACACCATGAGTAGCTAGCCCCCCGAGTCAGGTCCATTCAGCCTCAACTCGGGCGAGTCGTGACTCAACTCAGGGCTGGATCACATACAGGCAAGTACCCGAACTTGTGGTACCGCACCACATCATAACCATGAAATGGTAGGCCCCACCTATTGAGTAGACCAGCTTGATATTCAATGAGGCTTTTCTTAGTGGTGGGGCCCACCATTTTCATGGTACTGATGTTAGATTTAATCGTAGAATAGGTAGCACAGTCTAAGCGTACCACACCAGAGATTTCAACCACTGTGGGGTCCACCGGTATGCTCAATTCATGTTATCCAATCCGTTGATCTTGTGGGGCCCATTTAGTAGAGGTCTTACAACCGATGCCCTACACAAACTGCACGTCAGTGGGACAGATTGCACAGTACCGCAAGCTGTGGTACATTTGCTTGTACGTGATCAGTATTCTCATCATGGCAAGGATGTATCTATCAAGTGGGTGGGTGTAGATATCAGTTCTCGTTCTGAAGAGAGAGCCTTTCACGTACGTTGAGTAATCCTAGCCGTGAGCTGATGTTGAGAATGCGACTTATAGAATCTGATCGGCGAAACAACGGCAGAAGGGCCTCAATTAGTAGCTTGGGTCCAAAATAGTTGTCTTGATCACAGTCTCCGCATGGCCCACCGAGTTCTCGTCGATGTCGTTGAATGAAACCGCAGCATTGTTCACCTGTATAATTCACAGGAGTATTTTTGTCATTTTCCTCCTCAGATAGAACTTTGATACTCTGGCAGCAGGTGATGAATGATACACATGTACTTACAAATTACATATGTGGTGTACAAGTAATTGAAATTAGTGGCCGAGTATCCTGTTTGTCACTTTCTGTTGTGTACATAGCCTGTGACCATTGATCTCATGGTCAATCTCCCACATTAGAAGATCTTAACCATTGAATATTTGGCCTTTTTTTCCAATGGATATCTTTAAATGGGAGACGGATTGGCTACTCCCCCTGACACCGGCCAATGGCTGATGGTCGGTGCTTTGTGGGCCCCACCATGATGTATGTGTTTCATCCATGCCGTTCATCTATTTTTATAGATCGTTTTATGTTGTGAGAAAAAAAATGAGGTATATCGAAATCTCGAGTGGACCACATTACAGGAAACAGTGTTGAATGAACGGTGACCATTAAAAATGTTTTGGGGGCCATAAAAGTTTTGGATCAAGCTGATATTTATTTTTTCTCTTCATCTGGGTTTTTATGACCCAATCAACAGATTGGATGTCAAATAAACAGTACAGTGGATCTTAGGAGGATTTTAATGGTGGATATCCAATCATTATTGTTTTCTTGTGGTGTGGTCCACCTGAGATTTACATCCCTATCATGTTTTTCATCTATTTATAAAATGATCTGAAAAAATGGATGAAACAAATACATCATAATGGGGCTCACAGAGCACTGACCACCAGCAACGGGGATGGTGTCAGGGGGAGTAGCCAATCCGTCTCCCCTTAAATGTACCATTATCAACTAAATTAAACGGTCCAAATAATGGTCTTTGTCTAGATGTCCCATTATCCAAAAATGAGCCTTATTCATTCATCTGACTAATGGATTGGTCGACATTTATTGGACGGCTTGATTATGGAGCTAATGAATTGGCCGACATTTTTGGAACGGTTGAAAATGAAAGGTACGCAATAGTCCCATTTCGACAAACAAGTGTCCAAATCAAAGGTAACATTTTGATGCCGTGTCTGCAATTTCTGATGGGTGCATTCCAAGGTTCCAAGGTCAGTGGATCCTTAACTTGGGGCTCACAGTGATGTATGTGCCTCAAGTCCTCACTGTCCATCTATTTTGACAGCTTATTTTAGGGCATGATCCAAAAAAATAAAGTCTATCCAAATCTTAAATGGATCATATCATAGAAAGCAGTCGTGATTGAATCCACACCATTAAAAACTTCATAGGCCACCACAATGTTTATTTGCCATTCCATTTATTGGTAAGGTCATAAAGACCTGGATAAATAAACCACACAAATATCAGCTCCATATTGAACTTTTATGGCCCATAAATAGTTTTTAACCATTAATTACCATTGTTTCACATGAATTTGAATTTACTTCATTTTTTGGATGATGCCCTAACATGAGTTTTCAGAATGAATGGAAAGTATGGATATATAGGCCGTTTAAGTCCTATTTTTTGGATAATGCCTTAACATGAATTTGTATTTGCTTCATTTCTTGGATGATGTCCTAATATGAGTTTTCCAAATGAATTTGCTTTTCTTTGTACATTTTCGAAAGCTTTCATGTCAAACAGTCATACAACTTGAATTGGATGGTGAGGAGATGTGAAGAGTTATGATTGATGGGATCATAGGCGGTTAGAAATAGCATAATTTCTAACGGCTTATGATCCTATTAATCTTATCTTGCCATGTCTCCTCACCAGGAGGTGGGTGATGAAGACCTCACCATGCAATCCAGGTAAGTGGAGAGGATTTCATCACCCACCTCAGTGGTGAGAATTTCACCACTTATTTTAATGGCATGGTGAGATGCCATTGGTGGTTTTATAAGGTTTTAGAGATGGCGTTTTAAAGGTTTTTGCTTGCTTACGGCCTATCTCTTGTAAGCACAAGGCATCACAGATCGTATCTCGTCACGTCTCCACGGCTGCCGAGGTAGTTAGTGACGTCCCCACCAATCAATCATGTCAGCATCATAAGTTTGCCAGAGTGTCAAATAAATCCATTTCTAACGCTTTCTAGTCGATGTCTAATTAGTCGGCGTTTCAATTATTTTTGGCACTAAGCAACCTCTGATGAAGACTTGAACGGCCCAGATCATCCACCTGAGGACCATGGATACAGGCCGTCCAATTTCTATCACCTCGTTGTCTAATAAAGTAAAGAGTATGAAATTCCAATACCTTGATTATTTTACAAAGGTATAGGGATCAAAGTCTACTTACCAGAATATCCAACCCTCCAAATTCTTCTCTTAGCCATGATGCAAAGGCATCAACGGAAGCAGGGTCTGCCACGTCCAACTGACAGAAATCAACGTGGAGTCCCTGGGCCCTAAGGGATTCAACGGCTCTGATCCCATTTAAAGGGTCCCTGGAAGTTAAAACAACGGTTAGACCTAGCTCCAGCAGCTTCCTGACCAGGGCAAATCCTATTCCCTTGTTTGCGCCAGTAACCACCGCAACAGTTTCCTTGGACCACCATCTGCATGTTCAAATCCCACGAGTTATAACTTAGATCACAAGACACATGATACATGCTCTAGGGCTGAATTGGCCCAACTTCCCTGAGTATGTGGTGACTCGTGGCATCGAATCGGGTCCACTGAGTCCGAGTCAACTTGTCGAAGTCACACCTGACTTAGGCAAGTCTTAATAGATCATGTGGACCATCATGTGAATTTTGGATAACCTCACTATCAAATCATGGTAGGGCTCATGTAATGAATAGTTTGGATGGCGTATACGTACGTCCTATTATAGAAAACAAGATTACCACAACTATTCAAAACCTCCAAATTCACATGGTGGCCAAGCTTTTAAGGCATCTTAATTTCATGATAGGGACAACTCTAATAAGAAGGTTGGATGTCATGCACCTCGGTGGGCCTCGTTGGTCCACCAAAATCACTTGTGGAGGAATGATTGCTAATACACCCTTGTTCTCCTCAGAGTGAGTGTGTGTATAGGCATCCTTACTTACGCATGTGCATATCTTTGCACACTTGTCATGGGTGTCTAATCCGAACGGTCCATGTGATGCAACATTTAATTAAGCCCCAAGGGACTAATTTTCACCATGATCTAAAACTCTGATTGACCATAGCAAAGAGAGATACAAATTAAGGGAGGAAACTGTTTTCTTTTCCCATAGCCTACCAAAGTTTTGAATCAAAGTAAAAGTTTGGCCCGGAGAGGTTTCATGGGGTGCTGCATCACATGGAATATTTAGATTTTAGACTCACATCACAGATGATGAGTTCTCAAAAAGTTCGCAAAGCATTTGGATATATATATATATTATATATATATATATATATATATATATATATATATGCTCACCCGCACATAAGTTTTCACCCTAACTCGTGAGAACTTTTTGAGAATTCATCTACTGTAATATAAGTCTAAAATTTGAACCATCTATATGACACAACCACCCATGAAACCCTTGGAGGCCTAACTTTAACCTTGATTCAAAACTTTGGTGAGTAATGACAAAAGAGAGGAGAATCAAAGGAAGAAATTATTTCATTTTCCCATGGCCCCACCAAAGTTTTAGATAATGATAAAAGTTGGTCACTGTGGGTTTCTTGGGTTGCTGCATAATATGAACGTTTCAAATTTTGCAGTCATATGATGGGAGACGAGTTTTCAAAAATTAAGTTATCACCAGTTGCCGTGAGAACTTGCACAAGTGAGCATTCCCACACACACACGGAAATGCTCACCTACACATCTTACATGAGTATTCG
Source organism: Magnolia officinalis (assembly GCA_021015155.1). Taxonomy (NCBI): domain Eukaryota; kingdom Viridiplantae; phylum Streptophyta; class Magnoliopsida; order Magnoliales; family Magnoliaceae; genus Magnolia; species Magnolia officinalis. Next base: position 71,301,848 of record JAJHSJ010000003.1, read on the forward strand.
TGCGCACACGTGCCTTGGGCACAAAATCTAAATGGTCAACATGATGCGGCACCCCTTGAAACCTCATAAGCCTAACTTTTAGCCCGATACAAAACTTCAGTGGGCCATGGCAAAAGGAAACAATTTCATCCATTGATTTGCATTTCTCTTTGCTATGGCCTACTAGAGCTTTGGATTAGGCTAAAAATTAGGCCCATAGAGTTTCGAGGGGTGCTGCATTACTTGGACCGTATTTATGCCCATGACACGTGTGTAAAGGTGCGCATGGGTGCTCACATAAGAAGGTGCACTGGTGAGCATTCTATATATATATATGAGAGAGAGAGAGAGAGAGAGAGAGAGAGAGAGAGAGATGGCGTTTGTCCATGCTCATTTTTCAAAAACTATTGTTATTTCTCTGAAAAAAAGAACACGACCTGGGCCTTCTACCTGCAGATGTAATTGCTCCAACAAGCTTTCATTTATTGTAATATTACCTATGTTTAGAAGTCCTTGTAAGTATGATGCATAGAGAGAGGTTAGCGACCGGAGATCTGCTCCTAACAAAGAGGATCTCTATTGGGACATGTTCGAAATACCATTTTCGAATGCCACAGACTGATTAATGGTCTGCTAAAGAAATATTTTATTCATTTCAAGTAGTAATAAAAATGAGCAAAGGGATTAAACTCTTTAACCTAAAGAATTTTACAAACTCCTAACTCACCACAAACTCATTGGGGTTCAGATTTCTGCTTTATGAGTTCTAAATCAAGCCATCCCACCTAAATATTGAATCAAATGTCGATTTGGGGGTGCTGTATTTCCAAACACTACCTTAGCTAAAAAAGTCTGGATTGAGAAATATGAGAGATAAAAAAGTTTGGATTGAAAAATATGAGAGAGAGAGAGAGAGAGAGAGAGAGAGAGAGATAAAAAATTTGGATTGAAAATCAATGAGAATAGAGAGAGAGAGAGAGAGAGAGAGAGAGAGAGAGAGAGAGAGAGTTTAACCTAAAGAATTTTACAAACTCCTAACTCACCACAAACTCATTGGGGTTTAGATTTCTGCTTTATGAGTTCTAAATCAAGCCATCCCACCTAAATATTGAATCAAATGTCGATTTGGGGGTGCTGTATTTCCAAACACTACCTTAGCTAAAAAAGTTTGGATTGAGAAATATGGGAGATAAAAAAGTTTGGATTGAGAAATATGAGAGAGAGAGAGAGAGAGAGAGAGAGAGAGAGAGAGAGAGAGAGAGAGAGAGATTTTACCTGGTTTTCAAGCAAGACTCTGGGTCCTTTGTTTCCATTTCAGTGAGAGAGAGAGAAAGAGAGATAGAGAGAGTGAGAGAGAGAGACAAGAAGGGTGGACCATATAAACTAGAACTATAGTGGTGGTCATATCAAATAAAAGGGTAGGATTGATTCACATCCTAATTAAAAATATAAGCGTGGGAATCTTTCTTGTTTACAAAAATCAAAGTTCTTGTTGTGGAAATCCTGGTCCAGTGTTTCATGTTCACATCCTAGCCTTACATGACAACCATCTTAGCCCACATGGCTCGGGTTCAACACCCAGGCTCGCACCCCTACATCTGGGTCAGCATATATTCCGTTCCCACCACCTAAATTCTCACCTACCCAGTGTTACTTTTTGGGAGACGGATTGGCTACTCCCCCTGACACCAGCCAATGGCTGATGGTCGGTGCTCTGTGGGCCCACCATGATTTATGTATTTCATCCATACCGTCTATCTATTTTTCTAGATCATTTTATGGTATGACACGAAAAATGAGGTATATCCAAATCTCAAGTGGACTACATTACAGGAAACAGTGTTGAATGAACGTAGGCCATTTAAAAATTTTTGGGGGCTATAAAAGTTTTGGATCTCCCTTCATCTGGGTCTGTATGACCTACTCAACAGATTGGATGTCAATTGAACAGTACAGTCGGCATTAGGGGAATTTTAATGGTAGATATCCAATCACTATTGTTTTCCTATGGTGTGGTCCACCTTAGATTTATATCCCTCTCATTTTTGGTATCAAGCCCTGTAAAAATGGATGAACGGAATGGATGAAACACATACATCATGGTGGGGCCACAGACCACCAGCCACCGGGCTGGTGGCAGGGGGAGTAGCCAATCCGTTTCCTTACAGATGAAAGGCTGTTGGTGGGTCTCTGCTCCCACGTGGCTTGAGCTCGACCCATGGTCTATTCGTACAGCAGCCACTGCTTGAGTCGGTCGCAGATCACCCATGTTAAGTAAGTCGGTCTTGGGTCCTTACTCATGCTCGTGGTAAATTCTCAAGAGTTTCAACTCCCGGTCAAGGGTTCGAGTGCCCATAGGTGGTGAAATTCCACTAGCGTGAGTGTGTGGGGTGTGTGTGCGTTTGTAAAAAAAAAAAAAAGAAAAAAAAGAAAAAAAAGTAAGTCGGTCTTGGCCACGACGCCAGCTCCAGCCCATTCCAGACCTATTCAGCTATTCAGAAAGAGTTGTATGATACTCTGGTAGTATATGATGCTTGATACGCAGGTACCCAAAAATAGTACATGTGGCATCTATTAACTCAAGTTATACCGGCTAAATTGGAGAACCCTCTGTTGCAAAGTCACAATCCCAAAATCAGACTGGTTGGACAATCCTATCCTCTGATTCGTGGAGACTCAATCTGTTGAAATAAGACCATTGGATTTTTTCATTCTTACCCGTCCAATAAATGTTCACCAATTCAATATTCAAATAATAAAAAAAGCAGTAAATTTATTTTTTATCATGATACATTAAACTGAGGAACTCAACTTGGAATTTCCAGGTGCATGCATATCATCCATCACACTCTGCCAGAGTATTCTCACACTGAAATTAAAATACTTTAGAGAAATGAGAAATTGACTACTGTATACCCTACCTTTTACCTAGCGTCTTTACGCTCCCAAACTTACTTTCCCAGTCTAAACCTTTTACGTACGGACAGATAATTTGAGGACGAAAATACCCTTGCTATTCAAAGCTATTTCTTTGAAAAGGAGGGGTATTTTCGTCCTCAATTACTCTGTCCGTACACAAAAAATTTAGACTGGGAATGTAAATTCCAGATGGCTTAGAAAAGACACTGGGTAAAAGGTAGCATTTACAGTGGTCAATTTCTCTTTAGAAAACAAATTAAAAAAAACACATGCGCTGATTTAACTGTTAAAAAATAAATAAAATAAAAATAGAGCTTTTAGGTTCATTTGCACCCATAAGATTATGCTTTCTTGGATCTAATTCCATGGCACCGTGAAAACAGTAGCCCCCACCATGAAGATCACCTGGAACAAAAATCAAGCAGGTCAGCTCAACAGATGGGCCACAGCATCGGAATCAATGGACAATGAATGGTCTAACTCAACATACAAATGTGGCCCACCTAGTGAGTGTATCATCTTGATTTTAGATAAGGATGATCTTCATGGTGGTTCTTATCGTCTTCATGGTACTGATCCCATGAAAAAATGGCATGTTGGAGGGGAAGATGGTACGGTGCTACCAGCAGGGGTCCAGGGCCTGTAGGTGATAAGTCCACTATACCAAAAAGAACGCGGATTGCGTACTGTCACGCCTGGACGTATAACCGTCCGGCAGATCCATGGAGGGTCCCAGAATGATGTATCTGTTTATCCACTCCGTCCATCCCATTTTACGGATGATTTTAAGGTATGTGCCTAATAACAAGATAGATTCAATGCTAAAATAGACCACACCACAAATGACTTTTGCATTTAATACTTTGTGCATTTAATGTAACTCAAATGTCCAATTTCGTGTGGTCCACTTGAGCGTTGGATCTGCCTCATTCCTTGGCCGAAAGGGATGGACGGCGTGGATAAAAATAGACATCGAGGTTAGCCCTCCACAGATCTGCCCCTCCACACGGAGGAAGGCGTAGGACGCAATCCACGTTCTACCAAAATGTAGTGAGATCCTCTGGCAATCGTTCTGCTCAGCTGTAGACCGGGCGTGTTTCACGGACGCGGCTTACCTGCGTCTCGGTTCCAGCGATGTAGGTGGGACCCTGACCGTGTGGCCCACCTTGACGGACGCGGATTGGATACTGACAGGTTGAGTAGGTCGAGTAGCGAGACTAGTGACGACACCAAGATCTGTGGGCCCCACCATGATGTATGTGTTGTATCCACACCGTTCATACATTTGGAGAGATCCTTTTAAGATATGGTCGAAAGAACGAAGTAAATCCAAGGATGGGGTGGACCCCACCACAGAAAACAATGGTGAGAGTGACGACCACCATTGAAACCTTCGAAGGTCCACTATGACTTTTTATTTGAGATCCAATCTATTCATGTGTTAATGCAGACATGAAGAAGGGAAAACACAAATATTAGCTTGACCGAAAACTTTTGTGGCCCTTAGAACTTTTTAACGGTGGCGTCACTCTCCCTACTATTTTTACGGTGGGGTCCTCTAGATATTTGGATCTGACTCATTCTTTGGATCATGCCTTGATATGATTCTTCAAATGGATGAGCAGTGTAGATACAAAACATATTCATGGTGTGGTCCAAATAACTTGGTGACGTCACTTCGTTAGGGAGTTTGGCTACTCAACCTGTCCGTAGCTAATCCACGCCCACCTTGACGTATGCTTTGTATATTTTTGTCGTCCATTCGTTTTTCCAACTCATTTTGGACAATAAGCCTAAAATTAGGGAGATAAAAATCTCAGGTGGACCGACAGTGGTGAATGAGCATTGCAAACTTTTTATAGCCACATACCTGATATTTGTGTTTCGGCTTCATCCAGGCCTGTTTAACCTCATCAACGTATAGCAAATAAACATTACAGTGGATACCAAGAAGTTTCTAACAGTAGGCGTTCACTGAACACGTTTTCCTTTGGTGTGGTCCACCTGAGATTTTTATCTGCTTAATTCTTATATTAATGATTTAAAATGAGTTGGAAAAATGGATGGACGGTGCAGATATACAACCCATATATTGAGGTAAACCCCACGGTCACGGTTCCATCCACATAGCTGGATCCGGCGTTATAGCTAAATAATGCATCCGTGTTTCACGGAAGCAGATTGCTTATTGAGTAATTCAGTTCGCTTGGGTTCACCGTCATGTATGTGTCTTATTCATGCCGTCATCTGTTTTAGTATCTCATTTCAGGGTATCTTCCCAAAACTGAATTATTTTCAAAGTTCAGGTAGGCCACACTACAGGAAAGAGCATTGATTGGCCACTGTTAAAAACTTTTTGGGGGGCTACGAGTTTTATAGCTAAATCGATGTCAGAAATGGTACCTAAACCAATTTACCTAGAGACCTATCTATCTTTATAGGCTTGGGTACCACTTGTTCTAACTTTGGAATCTTTCTTATTCAACTGTCACGTTTGCAGTTGAATCGTCAGAGACTTTTGCATCGGGTCTAAAGATTATCAAACTCAATTGGTCTGATTCACCAGTAAAGTTTGCAGTTGCCGCGTCATCCTACTTCTTGAAGGATCCACTTTTGTTCTGTCTGGGCTTATGGAGGAAGACAAGGCTTATCTGAAGGGAAACGGATTGGTTACTCCCCCTGACACCAGCTCCGTGGCTGGTGTTCGGTGCTATGTGGGCCCCACCATGATGTACGTGTTTCATCCAATCCGTTCATCCATTTTTAAAGATTATTTTATTGCTTTTTCCCAAAAATGAGAGGGATGTAAATCTCAGTTGGACCACACCACATGAAAACAATAGTAATTGATATCAACCATTAAACTCCTCCTATGGCCCTCTATACTGTATATTTGACATCCAATCTGTTGATTAGGTCATACAGGCCCAGATGAAGGGAAAAAACAAATATCAGTCTTGGATGAAAAGAAGTTCACTCTATGAATAAGTTGGATGACAAATAAAAATTACTGTCGGCCTTAGGAAGGTTTCAACGGTGGATGTCATTATCCCCACTTTTTCCTGTGATGTGGTTCACTTGAGATTATGTTTCAATTTTAGTCTTTTATGATAAAATGATCTTTAAAAGTAGATGGATAGTGTGGATAAGATACAGACAAGTCATCTGGGATGCGGATTGTGTAGCCAGTAACTGACAATGATGTCCCATTATTGCCCTGTGAGTAAACTCTGTGGGACCCACTATGATGTATGTGTTATTATCCATGCCATCCATTCATTTTTCTAGCTCATTTTAGGGCATGATCTTAAAATTGAAACATATCCAAAGCTCAAGTGGACTGCACCACTGAGAATAGTGGCGATAATGAAATCCGCCGTTGAAACCCTCCTAAGGTCCACAATAATATTTATTTGTCATTCAACCTGTTCACAAGGTCATACATGAATGGATGAAAGGAAAACGCAACTATCAGCTTGATCCAACACAAGGAGTTTTCAACCGTAGTCATTCAATTCTCACTTTGACATGGGGTGTGGTCCACTTGAGCTTGAAATATGCTTTTATTTTGGGCTCATGCCCTAAAATAAGATGGAAAAAAAAAATGGACAACATAGATAAAAACATATATATCACGATGGGCCTTTCTCTCTATACAACTTACACCAACTTACTATTAACCTGAAAAGATATGTCCATGCTTACCCTAGATCAGAATTATATGTGTTTGTTTATATACAAGGTGATTATATGCGAGCCTTCATACAAGTTGGATCCTTACTCTTCCTTGAGTGGTAGACTCTCAGGAGTTTCAACACTTGGTCAAGGGTTCAAGTATCCATAAGTGGTGAAATTGCACTGCCGTGAGTGTGTGCATGCGTGGTAAAAAAAAAAATTAAAAAAAAAACTTATATAAGTTGTGAGATGAGATGAGAGAGAGTGAGAGAGAGAGAGAGAGAGAGAGTCTTCCCATGAAAAATGATTCTCACTTACACTCACACCCACCAAGAGGGCTAAGTTGAGTAGTAAGACTTGAAGTGATGTCACTAAGTCCTGTATAAGCCCACCTTGATGTATTTGTTGTATATCATTTTAGGACATGAGAAAAAAATGAGCAGATGGAAAGCTGGAGTGGACCCCACCACAGAAAACAATAGGGAAAGAGACGCCCACTGTTGAAACAGATCTGGTCACTGCATCACAGAGCAGGTCACGTGCCACCCACACGCAACTGCATAATCCAACTGTGTCCACATGGTGTTAGGGGATCCGTGGGTCTCATCATGTTGCAAGGGCCTCATCGTGTTGTTTGGGTTTTATCCACACCATTCATCCATTTATCCAGATAAGTTTAGACTTTGGAAATGAAAATAAAGCAAGTAAAAGGACCAAGTGGACCATACCACAAGAAGCAGTGGTGGTAATGATGGCCAACGTTGAAACCTTCCTCAGGTCCACCTTGATATTTATTTGCCATGTACTAAGGAAAAGCACAAATGTCTGGCTAATTCAAAACCTCTGTACTAACAAGCTAACAAGCTAACTCCCTAGTGGGGGTGGCTAACAGTGAAGTGTGATCTGACAGTGGGTGTACTAACAAGCTAATAAAAAAAAAAAATAAAAAAAAAAAAAAAAAAAAATGGAAAAGCCCCCCTTAGCCCTCAAGAATTTTTTAATGGTGAGCGTTCAATCTCCACTGTGTTGTCTACTTGAGATTTGGAGCTTTTTAATTTGTGGGAATCTAAATTAAAATTATCTGAAAAATTGTACATCGGTTGGCTGCACAGAGCACGTGACTGGACGGATTCCATCCAGGCGAGGCAGGACGCAGTCCGCTTTTGTTCTCATGGCATCTAACCCATCACGGCGAGACGCGGATTCCTGCGCTGGGAATCAGGTGGGGCTCACTTTGATGTTTTTTGAGAAATCCTCCCCGGCCATATGTTTTTTGAGTTCATTGTAGGGCATTATGCCAAAAATGAACCATATCAAATGCTCAAGTGGGCTGAAAATGTGATAATTGAACGTCCACAGTTGAAATAATCGTGGGCCACAAAAGTTTTGAATCATGCTAATATTTGTGTTTTCAGTTAATCCCAGTAGTAATGACGTTATTAACGGTATATATGGCATGTAAACATCACCGTCGAATCCAGGTAGGTTTCAACGGTAAGAGTTTCCGTATCCACATTTTCCTTCATGTTTGATTTTTCAAATTCAGTAAATGAATGTAAATACTACTTATTACAATTTCACCGGTTTGAAAATAGGCAGCCACTTCGGCTTGGAAAAACAGCGTAAAAGGATTAACTTAAATTTGTGGGCCCTGCCATGATTTATATGATATATCGGTGTTGTCCATCTACTTTACTGTGACATTTCGAGGCATAAACCGGAAAATGAGGAAGATCCAATGTTGAAGTAGTAGCCCCAAGAAGTTTTTAACGGTGGATGTTCAATTCCCTTTTTCCTGTGGTGTGGTCCACTTGAACTTTAAATCTAGTTCATTTTTTGGCTCATGTCCTAAATTCAGTTGGCATAACGGACGAACAGTGTGGATAATCCACATACATCACGGTGGGCCCCACAAAAATTCGACAACATCCACAATTTTAGTGTTGAGAAAAGTAAGAGTCAAATCAATTCTAGAAAACGATGCTCACATTACACGTGGAAATTATTGTGACCTATTTACAATGCAATGTGTTTACTTTAGAAAAACAAACGGGCCCTTAGTATGTCACACTTGAGCTTTGGATACCATTCACTTTTGGTGTCGTGCCCAAAAATGAACTCACAAAATGGATAGACGGAGAGGATTTCTCACAAACATCATAGTGACCCCACTTGGTTCCGCGCAGGAACTTCATGTGGAAGGCTTTTGCAAGAAATCCACGTCCTTCAGCTCCGAACCGGCGAGGAAGTACCTAATCAACTCGTAAAAATCGAAAATAGATTGACTACTCCCTACCACTAGCCCGGTGGCTAGTGTTCGGTGCTGTGTGGGCTCCACCATGATGTATGAATTTCATCCATGCCGTTCATCACTTTTTAAAGATTATTTTAGGGCTTGATCTAAAAAATGAGAGAGATATAAATATCAGCTGGACCACACCATAGGAAAACAATAGTGATTGGATATCCACAATTAAAATCCTCCTAAGGCCCACTGTACTGTTTATTTAAGATCCAATATGTTGATTGGGTCATACAAGCCTAGATGAAGGGAAAGAAAAAAAAAAAAAAAACAAAGATCAGCATGATCCAAAACTTTTATGGCCCCCAAAACGTTTTTAATGGTCCACACTCATTAAACACGGTTTCCTATAATCTAGTCCACTTGAGATTGGGACATACCTCATTTTTTGTCTCATACCATAAAATAATCTAGAAAAATAGATGGACGGCATGGATTCAACACATACATCATGGTGGGGCCCATAGAGCACCGACCACCTGCCATTGGCCGGAAGTAGCCAATCCGTTTTCATTAAAGTTGGGAGCGGATTAGGTGAGACCCAATAGTGGTCTTGCTATCATCACAACCAGGGATAGAGACGGAGGATAGCAAGCTGCTGCCCATTCTCGGACCTCACAGAGAATGGAGAGACCATGATGTATGTGTCTTATCCACACCGTCCATCCATTTGTAGAGATCATTTTATGGCATGAGCCAAAGAATGAATCAGATCCAAAGCTTGAGCGGACCTCACCACATAAAATAGAGGAGAGAGTGATGCTCACCATTAATGTCTATGTTAACTTAAGAATAGGTTGGATCTAAAATAAACATCATAGCGGACCTTAGGAAGATTTCAATGGTGGGCGTCTCTCTCCTTATTGTTTTTTTGTGGTGGGATCCACTCCAGCTTTCGATTTGCTCATTCTTTTTCTCCTGTCCTAAAATGATCTCTAAAAATGGATGGACGGTGTGGATACAACAAATATATCAAGGTGAGCCCACAGAACTTGGTAACGTCACTTCAAGTCTCACTACTGAACAGTACCTTCTTTGCATCCCTCTGCGTGAGTGTAGGAGAGAGTCATTTTTTATGAAGACTCAGTTGAATCCCAACCGTTCTCGTCATCTCACAGCTTATATTTTTATGAAGACTCAGTTGAATCCCAGCTGTTCTCGTCATCTCACAGCTTATATGAAGGCTTATATATATATATATATTATATATATATATATATATATTAAGAGAGAGAGAGAGAGAGAGAGGATGAGAGAGAGAGAGAGAGAGAGAGAGAGAGAGGAGAGAGAGAGAGCCCGGTCTCCTGTGCACAAGGCCGTACCGAGCTTAAATGAGAGCTTGTATATGAGCCGTTAGATCCCCCTCATCGGTTGGGATTCAACAACCATGAGAAGAGAGAGTTTGCAAAAGGATAACTCGCGCGACAAGATTTTCGGCATCTCACGGGACTCCTACTGAAGTGACGTCACCAGTTCTGTGGGCCACACCATGATGTATGTTTTGTATCTACACCATCCATCCATTTGGAGAGATTATATTAGGGTATGATCCAAAAAATGAATCGGATCCAAAGCTCGAGAGGACCCCACCACAAAAACAGTGGGGAGAGTGATGCCCACCATTAAAAAGTTCTAAGGGCCAGGACAGTTTTCGATTAAGCGAATATTTGTGTTTTCCTTCTTTCATGTCTTCTTTAACACATGAACATGTGGGATCTCAAATAAACGTCATGGTGGACCTTCAGAAGGTTTCAACGGTGGGCGTCACACTCATCACTGTTTTTTGTGGTGGGGTCCACCCCAGCCTTGGATCTGCCTCGTTCTTTGGACTATGCTCTAAAATGATCTCTCCAAATGTATGGACGGTGTTGATACAACACATACATCATGGTGGGCCCACAGAAGTTGGTGACGTCACTTTAGTAGCCAACCTATTAGTATCCAATCCTCGTCCTCGCGCACGAAACCTTCCTGGACGCGGATTGCGTCCTACCCCTGCACGGACTGAAATAGGTTCGGGTAGGGCTCTGTGGCGCCCACCGTGATGTAAGTGTTTTATCCACGCCGTTCATCTCTTTTGTCAGATCATTTTAAGGTATGATCCTTAAAATAAAGCAGGTCCACCGCCGTAGTGGACCACAAAGTGGGGATTGAACGTCCACCTTTAAAAACTTCTTGGGAGCGGGAGAAGTTTCAAATCAAGTTGATATTTGTGTTTTCACTTCATCCACGTCTACATGACCTTATGAATAGGTTGGATGGTAAAAAAAAGCATCATGGTGGCCCTTAGAAAGGTTTCAACGGTGTGTAATTATCACTTCAACTTCCTTTCATGTGGTCCACTGGAGCTGTGGACATGCCTCATTTTTAGGATAATACCTTAAAATAATCTGACAAAAGTGATGAACGACGTGGATAAAATACTTACATCACGGTGGCCCCACAAATCCCAGCCCGGACAGATTACCGTTTACGCATGTCTAAAACCTCTCTCTTCTTTGCGCTCTTTAAAATCTCTCTCATTCTCTTGCCATTCTTTAGCAATCTACTTTCTCATTCTCTTGCCATTCTTTAGCAATCTACTTCTCTCTCTCTCCATCTTTCGACCGCATCTCTGTGGGAACGACATCGATAGAGGAAGAGATTCGGTAGCGGCATCGGGGGCTCATCCCATCCACCAACCACAGTGATGATAGAGGAAGTGGTGAATTACCTTCGATTGAAAGGTATTCTCAGATTCATTTGCCCATCTTCTTTTTCTTCTTCTTCCCTTTTTAACAAGGGATTTGAAATTGACAATCTCCAATTGGATTTTTTTGAATATTTAAAATTTAAGAAAATTTAAAATTTTTGAAATTGACAATCCCCAATTAGGGATTGTCAATTTCAATCCCTAATTAGGATATCTAAAATTGCAATCCTAATTTGTGTGGTTGATTTTCATGTGAGTAGTTATTATGTTCATTTTTAAATAACACAAACATGATGGTTAGTGGACCCATCTGCATTTACGAACTCCATACTCCTACCCGTCAACGTTCCTATATTCCATATTTTAGCTAATCGGAATGAACACCCGTTGATCCTATTTTAGCCAACAGAAATTAATTGGCATGTGGATCATGTTCACAGTTTGACTACTCTGTTTAAGCTTTTCTTGCTAAAAGGATAACTGCAACCACTGTGTACGGTTAGTATAAGCACACCAGATTATAAGTCAAAAGCTCAATTGTTCAGCATTGCCGATTATCCAGGTATGCAGTCCTTCACATTCACTAACTTTTTGCCTATATATAACATTTCTCCTGATTCATTTGCCATAAGAGTCTGCATTTGCATCAGGTCTTACCCGATACATTTAACTAACAATTTGGTATAGAATTAGTTTGTCAATGATGTGGATTAAAATGACATCTTATTTAAGTGTTAACCAGTTATAACACGATCATATGTACAAAAGAAGTAACAAAACAAAAGGCCAAGAATCAGTCCTCATTGATCATCCCTTGTTAGCAGGAAGATCAGTAAATTCGGTGGTCTCAAATTAGGATGAGAGCAACAAACAACCTAGTGAACAAAATATAGTCAATATCATGCATTGCTTCCTAAACAAATTGATAGGAACATGACTAAAAGGGCTCTATGCTCTGTTGAGAATTGTTGAGTATGGCAAGCTTGTCAACCAAAATCTGTCTATTGAACTTACCGTCCATTGCTACTAGGATAAAAATTAACCCAATTACAAAGAGAGAAAACTTACCAAAGAGTAGAGGAAATTCACATTAATAAACACAAAGGATAAATCACCATGATGAATATCAAAGAAAGAGAAAGACCTGCACGGATCTCCTGAAAAATAACATTTTACAAGTAGGAGATTATTTCTACTTGGAATAACTTTAAGGACATGTTAGGATAAATGAAGTTTGTGAGTATTTTATAGAAAATGTAGTGAATATACAATCATAATTTCCATACTTGCTGTAGAAAATTGGATTCCAAAAATAGGTTTAGTTTGGATAGCAAGTAAAATATCCAATTGTTAACTAGGCATCCTAAGTTCCTAACTGGACATATTAATATGGAAATTGATAATTTATAATTGTCCTGTTATTGTTGACTTTGGACCGTTTAATTTTTTCTTAAATCTGAAATAGAAATATTGATTTTTGTTATCAGTTGTGTTCATTTACTAACTTTTATACAATTTCACGATAAATTATATTAAAACAATTTTTATTTTTTATTTTATTTTATTATTATTATTTTTTTGTAAAATAAAAAATATGTTATAGCCAAAGAGGCCCGGGTACTTATAGAAATACACGAGAATTTAATGGTGCAAGTTAGCACAACTTCTATTCGTCGTTGGATTCCAGAAGTAAAAGAGGGGTTGAAACTAATAATTGAGAAGACTACTTTCTCTTTAGTTGATGCAGTGTTTAACTTTTACAACCATTATGCAAAGAAGGCGGGCTTCAGTGTTTATAAAAGATCAAATAAATACAATAAGAATCAAGAAGAGATCTGGAAGATGTTTATATGTTAGAAGGAAGGGACGATAGATAACAAGGTACAAATGAAGCATGGTGTATTAAAGAGGCGACGGATTATTACTCGAGAAAGTTGTAAAACTCACATGACAATTAAAAAAGAGGGTGGTGGACCAAACTATATAGTGAAAAAGTTTGTTAAGGAGCACAGTCATGAGTTAGCAAGTCCTCGAAAGAAACATTTTCTTCGATCACATCGTGAGGTTTGTCTTCGATAACATCGTGAGGTTTGTAATGCGTAGAAGAATTTGAAAAATACATTCACCCAATCAGGCATAGACATTTCGCAAACTATGAATGTTTTAGCAATTGAATCAGGTGGTTACGAAAATATTGGATGCATTGAACAAGACGTGAGACATTATGAAAGAGAAAAAAAGAAAAGAAATTAAGGACCATGATACTCAACTATTGTATGAATATTTTTTTGAAATAAAGGAATTGAATCATTCGTTTGCATATAATGTGAAGGTTGATGTGGAGGGTAGATTAACACATTATTTTTGGGCTGACCCGATTTCACGTAAGGCTTATCATCACTTTGGTGATGTTATAGTATTTGACACCACAAACAATACAAACTACTATGAGTTAATATTTGCACCCTTTATAGGGGTTGATCATCATGTGCAATCAATTATATTGGGTTGTGGTTTTATCCATAATGAGACCACTGAATCTTTTATCTGGTTGTTTGAGAAATGGTGTGAAGCAATGCTAGGGGACCCACCGAAAGCGATCATAACAGATTAAGATCCAGCAATGACAAAAGTCATTGCTATGGTATTTTCGAATGCTTTCCATTGTTATTGTATTTGTCATATTTTGCAGAAGGTCCCTGAAAAGTTGGTCACATAGCTTTCAAAGATGAATTTAAAGTACCTTTTTATGATAGCATATGGAATTCTGAGAAGCCTGAGGATTTCGAAGTAAAATGGAGCAAAGTTATTGAAAAAAATGAGTTGGATCATAATGATTGGCTTGCCTCTTTATTCAACATTCATCACAAATGGGTCGCAGCATATCTAAGACATGTTATTTATTTATTTTTACGGGTATGTCAAGTAGCCAACGAAGTGAAAGCACGAATGTGTTTTTTTGTAAATATGTGTCGAATAATAACTTGTTAATGGATTTCATAATTCATTTTGATCGTGGAGTTGCACTACAGAGATACAATGAATTAGTCGCCGATCATGAAACAATTAGTAGCAAGCCGAAGTTGAAAACTTTATTCGCCATGGAGAGAGAGCTTGGAGAGATTTATACTCGGTCTATTTTTTTATATATAAATTTCAAGAAGAGTTGTATGAAAGCACCATTTATACTGCAATTCTTTTACAAAAGATGGAAGGCCTTTGCATTTACAATGTTGGAGTATGTGAAGGAACGTCTCCCGAACGGCTAGTTGAATTCGAGATGGAATCTAAACAAGCAAAATGTAGTTACTTGAAATTTGAATTTGAGGGCATACCATGTAGGCACATATTATGTATACTACAACAATCTCGGATACCCAATTTGCTAGACCACTATATTTTGAAAAGATGGACAAGGGATGCTAAACTAGATTTTGTTTATGATGCGAGTGGTGTGGAGTTAAATAGAGAGAAACATGAATCGTATGCTCTTTGATATAACAATTTTTTAGACATTTCTAAAAATCTTGCTAAAGAAAGCGCTAATTTTAAAGAGACATATCATATGTGTAAAGAAGGGCTACAAGATATTTTCAAATGATTTCAAGATCGGAAGTTGGTTGTTGGTGAGACATTGGTGCCTAAAAATAAGAAACAAATAAAGAAAATTGCTAAAGTAATCATTAAAGACCTGGTGCGTGCAAAAACTAAAGGAAGTGGAAAAAGATTAATTTCTGAAAGGGAAAAGGTTGCTAGTAAGAAAGATAAAAGAAGATGCAATGGATGTGAGAAGTAGGGTCCTAACCATGACAAACGTAATTGTCCAATATGGAAAAAACTATAAATGTTTAATTCGTTTTATTCATTTATATTTGATTGATTCTTTAATTTTGTTTGTTAAATTATTATATCCTTATTTTCTTCATTCTTTTAAATTATTTACTTACAGAATAAGATCTCCCACGTGCCAAGAACCATCAATGAATGAAGTTGATATGTGTGAAGAACCATCAGATGACGAGGTTGATATGCATGAAGAACCATCAGATGACGAGGTTGATATGCATGAAGAACCATAGGATGACGAAGTTGATATGCATGAAGAAACATTAAGGTGGAGACATTAGGTCATGACACACCATTATCTTAATAATGTAATCAATAACAATTTTTTTATTTACCCATTTACTTGGTAATTATATAATTATGACTACAAAAAACCATGTATATGAAACACAAAAGTAGTTGATGATTATTTGAATGAAAGAATAATAGTCATTCATGATGTTGGAGGGCGTTCTCCCAATTTTTTTAGTTTGTTAGCCCCTATAGGCAGTACTTGTCGCAGTTGAAATCTTATTACAGGAAGGCATATATATAAGCTCGCATTAAAGCTCTCCGTGTGGTCTAGCTTTTGTACCTGAATTTGGAACCAAACCCATTTATTGTCAGGTTGGGTTAACCTAACCCAATGCTTTAATTCCTCTTGGTATTAGACTTTTACCATAGTCCAACAAAATGGGATGGCTAGACCGGGCCTGTCGGTCTCCAAGGCTATCCTGTCGTTGATGAGTTGGGTTGAACTTTTAGCCCATTGGTTGTGCTTCTGGATAGTTTTGGACCTGAATGTCTGGCTGCACTTGGGTCTAACTTTCAGGCCCAAATTCAAGTTGTTTGGACTTGGGCTGACCTCGGCCTGATGGAATCTGGCCCGTTGTTAGCCCCATTGATGTAGGGCTGCAACTTGGGTTCATGTTGTCAAGGTCCTCAGGTTGGGCTCATGTCCAACCTCATTTTATTTTTTTGACTCACCCAAAATAAAATTTCTACGAGAGAGTAGTGTGTGACTGATCAAAGGTTCAATCCAAGCCATCCATCATGTGGACCTCACCATGTAGATGCTCCTGTGGAAAAGGGGTGTGATGATATTAGAAATAAGAGGGTAGGTTAGAGAACTTGGGTCAATTTTTTCACAACCGTGTATTTGTTTAGTTAATTGTGAGCCACCTGACTACTGGACCGATCCGAGTCTTGGGATGAGGAATCTACATAGTGGTATCCTTTGGATGGACGGCTTGGATATTGTACCTGTGGAAGATCCTGGCCACCAATGTTGACCCTTTTCTCCAGTTGCATGTGGATCTTTTTACTTATTTTTAACCGTCCATCTGCAAGCGGAAACATGAAAGACCACGCTTCTCCTGAAGAGGAGATTTTCCTAGTGTGGAACATGCATAGTGGGGCTGACCAGACCAATGGTCTAGATTACTTAATCAAGGACCCACTTGTACAAAATGAAGAAATGATTGTGCACAGGCACTGTACGTGAATTGTTATGGCCGCACGTCTTTCTTGCGACTGTGCCATGTACATAGGCCATCAAAATCATGCAAGAGATGGACCAGACCATGGGATCAGGTCCTTTGAAAATTGCAGTGGATCCACCACATTAGATTAGATGTGTTGTGCTGTGCTTGTATTTTGAATCAGTCCAGCGGCTGTTGTCGAAGCTAAGGTGGACCACACTATAGGAAACAGTGGGCATTGAATGCCTGTGCTCATGGCAATGACATCATGTGTTAAAGCAGACATGCCACATGGCATAGATGAACACGCAAGATCTTACACGAAGGCTTGACCATACATGTGACACAACAGGTAGGATTTTGCACATGCATGCATGCCATAAGCGCTCGTATGCGGTTTTTGCACATGCATGCATGCCATAACCGTGATGTATGTGTTTTATATCCATGCCCTCGATCGGCTTTGAAAGCTTATTTTAGGTAATGGTTCCTTTCGCAGACTCTCTCTTCTCATGGCTACTGAATCCCAGCCGATGAGGGGGATTATGTGTTAAAGCAGACATGAAAGAAGGAAAACACAAATATTCGTTTGATCAAAAACTGTCGCGGCCCTTAGAACTTTTTAACGGTGGGCGTCACTCTCCCCACTGTTTTTTGTGGTGGGGTCCTCTCGAGCTTTGGATTTGATTCATTTTTTGGATCATGCCCTAATATGATCTCTCTAAATGGATGGACGGTGTAGATACAAAACATACATCATGGTGTGGCCCACAGAACTTGGTGACGTCACTTCAGTAGGAGTCCTGTAAGATGCCGAAAATCTTGCCGCGCCAGTCATCCTTTCGCAGACTCTCTCTTCTCACGGCTGTTGAATCCTAGCTGATGAGGGGGATCTAACGGCTCATATACAAACTCTCATTTAAGCTCCGTGCGGCCTTGTGCGAAGGAGAATGAGACTCATATATATATATATATATATATATATATATATATATATATATATATATATATATATATATATTGCTCATGCAATACATCCAATATATTACCTGTCTTAATCTAGGCTGGTTCTCTCCCTCTATTTTAGTACTTGACAATGACTCGAAGATTACACTTATCAGGTTAGTAGGGTTTGACCCAAAGACTTAGTTTAGTATTCTCACGACTCTACTTAATACTCATTCATCTTCATTTAAGCTTTATTTCAACTAATTGGAGTTAGCTATATGAATTTTATCCTGCCATCCTACTCTATCAAAGGTCATGATTTCACTTATACTATAGTTTATGGAGTCTTTTCCTACTACCAACTAACTCTTCTTAATTAGCATAATTTTTAATATTTGTTGGACGTGAATAAATTATCTTTTTTTTTAAAAATGCTTATACTACTATGAATGTAGTATGATGGTGATCATGCAAGTATGTCTCAATAGTCCATGCCAAGGTAATAAAGAAATAAACCACTCCTTAGATTTATTTATGGTCATCAGGAGTTGTTTGAAGTTGAGATTTCATATACTGTTATAGAGTAGCGAATAAATCTACTTTCTCTCGTTATGTTGGTAATACGCCTAAGTTTCCTCGATTGTATTCATTTCTAAATCTATCCAACCTCAAGTGGTAGACTAAGTGAAAGATACCTCGTTTCAACACTGAGGTCTTGGTATCGATTCCCTAGTGGGGGTGGCTAACAGTGAAGTGTGAAGTGAAAGTGGGTGTACTAACATGCTAACAAAAATAAAAAATAAAAAATCTATCCAACCTCATCTTGTCACTCATGCATCTTAGCATCTTGATTTTAGCTATGCTCATCTTGTGAGCATGTTATTTCTTAATTGCCCAGTAGTTGACATAGGGAAGGACGTGTAGAGGTTGAGCACAGTCATCCTCAAGGATAACTACTCTGAATCAACAAAGGAATCCTCACAGAGATGCTTCGAATCCACAGGAAAATATGAATTAATTCTAGAAAATCCAAAATAACTTTATTGAGATGATGAAAAACGAGTTTACAACTCTTTAAATAAAGCTACGAATCTTAGGAAGAAGTTTGGAAATTCGACTACAACTAAAACTCCCTAAAATCGCGACTTACTATAAATAGTAAACTTACTATTTATAGACAGTTGTGATTTCTATTAGAGGCATGTTTTTCAGCCAAAAATAGTGAGTGTCCTTATATTCGTTACTATTCTCTCATACATTTCTCTAACCATATCAATATATTATCTTGAAACATTTTTCTTTCCTAACACCCATTGATTAACTCTTAAGAGACCCTTTCATTTTTATTTTTTTATTTTCTTAAAATATTTTTTTAAAGTCATAATAACTATGTGGAGATCCTTCTTCCTCTTAATATTTCTTTATTGATCATCTTCATAAGAAAATACATTTAGTTGTATCATACCTTAAAATAATACTAAACTAATTTTCTAGTACATTTGTCTTATATGACTTAGTCTTTGTTTAATTATATTTTCTTAAAATGTCAACCACTAATTAGACTTGGTATTTAATAATAATTAGACTTGGTGTTTAATAATAAATAAAATATTAGTGATAATGATAAATGTTGGGGAAAAATATATAAGTCCGAAAGTCAACTTATGGAATGGACCAGCTCTTCCAAAACGACTCGGACCCACTACAGTCCGAGCCTGATATGGCCCCCGAATACAAGAGTGGGCCGACCCCAGACAATAAGGGTAATGCCAACACGAGCACCCTAAAAGCCCAAAAGGGGCCTGAAAGACTGACCCAAGTTCCTGGATAAGCCAAGGGTCGGTTACGGATCGACCATAGCTTGGCCAAAGATCGACCATAAACTAACCATAGCTCGGCCAAAGATCGGCCATAAACTGACCATAGCTCGGTTACGGGCTGATCACAAGTTAGCTATAGATCAGTCACAGGATGATCACAGACCGGCCATAGCTTGGTCATAGATCAACCACATATCGGTCGAAGATTGGATTTAAGATGATTATCGACCATAGCTCGGCTAAAGATCGGCCACAAACCAACTATAGCTCGGTTATAGGCTAATCACAGGTCAGCTATACATCGGTCACAGGACGATCATAAACCGGCCATAGCTCGGTCATAGATCGGCCACAGATCGGTTGAAGATTGGATTTAAGATAATCGTAGACCGGCCATAGCGCGGTCACAGATCTGCCATGATCCAAAATAATTCCCTCGGTGGAGTCGAGGCATCTTGAAATGTCTTAAAGCTTGAGTTATAAGGAGGGCTGAGTCGTCTAAAATGGCTCCCAACCCAGATCCGACCTAAAGTCGAGCTATCAACTAGAGGATCCTTGAAAGGTTCGAAGATCTTGACGAGATAAGACCGGATCCCAATATTCTCGAGATCCTAAAATCTTGGGAAGATCCCATATCATACTAAATTTCCAATACAGTTGAAGAGAGTCCTCGTACGACGGATCTCTCCGTTCCCTATAAATATATGAATATGCTTCACCAAAGAGGTATGTGGACAAAACCTTAATCACCGCTTTGATCTTTTTCCTATAGATCATTCTTTGACCACGAGCTTGCCATAGGCATTGGAGAGTCCCCTGAATAAACTAGGGCCTCCTTTGTCTCTCACCATTGCTTGTGCAGGTTCAAAGGGAAGATGCATAGGTCTGTCAGAAAACTGCATCAACAATAAATATTTAAATTAGATAAAGTAAATAAAAATATCATTGGATCACATAAGATCTAAGTATTGTGTGTTAGTTAAAGGCAAAATCATGATTCCCAAGAAAATGTCCAAAATGCCTTGTCTTTTTAAGAAAGTGGAGTAGAGCATCGTGAGGTCCCTTCATGATGATCAAAAGCACGAAAAGTCAAGCTGATCAGATGATCAGGTGGGCCTCAAGATATTTGGATGCTTTTGGGTGGTGTATATTGATTTTTTATGGTGTGGCCCACCTGACAGTTGAACCAGCCTGATTTTCCGTACATATGATCATCATGGTGGAGGGCACCTATGGGAAGGGTTGGATGTTATACATATAACATTCGTACCCATAATTCTAGATTTCAAAAAGTGGAAAAAGAAAAAGAAAATGAAGGCATCAATTAATCATGGTAAAATCAGAATTTTTTAATAATTTTATGGTAAAAATATCATTTTTTTTTAATTAGCCCATTTTTACTGTATTATAATTCCTCTCTTAAAAGGGAGATTTATTCTTTGTAAAATCAGAATTCCTTAATAATTTTATGGTAAAAATATCAAAGATTTTCTTTATTATTATTATTATTATTTTTAATTAGCCATTTTTACTGTCCCAAAATTCCTAGAATGTTCACCTAAGCCGAGCCGATCTGAGCTGACCTGTGCATAGGCATCAAGCCAGTCTGCTTGGTCCGTTCTATTTTATGGAAGCGGATTAGGTGAGACCCGGGCCTCACCAAAGTCGGTGCGGCCCTTACCGTGGGGCCCACCGTGATGGGTATATTCTGAATCCATCCCGTCCATCCTTTTTTCCAGATCATTTTAGAATATGATCGGACCATACACCAGGAAACAATGGTGATTGAACACCCTACCATTAAAAACCTCTTAGGGCGGACATTAATGTTTTCGTAGTTTTTATTTTCCATCCAATATGTTGATGAAGTCACACATAAGCCTTGACAAAGGAAAAACACAAATATCAACTTATCTAAAACTTTTGTGGCCCACTAATGGTTAATCACCAATATTTTCTATGATATGGTCCACCTGATAATTCGATCTGCTTCATTTTTTTGAATAACACTCCAAAATGATATGAAAAAACAGATGGACAGTGTGGATACATAATACGCATATAAAAGTGGACTCCACAGTAAGGGTCTCACTAATCCACTCCCCTATTTTATAGCCCAAACAGAACCTGAGTCAGCAAATATGTCTTTTCTCTCATATGCATGTATACTTGGTATCCACAATGAGAATGCCATCCATGAGTCATGCTTATAAATTAAGGGTCTGGTTGGATTCACATATAGTATTGTATTGTATTATATTTGGGTACTGTTGATGCATACATTGGATGGTTTTCAGAATACATCTAAATCAGCATGCCATTATTCAATGTTTGGATACGACATATTGTTCGGACAAGTATACAATTTCTTGTACCATGCAGTGTTCCAAAACAAAAATTAATAAGACATCATTACCATGCAGTGGGCCCATCATTACGATCACGTGGCACAAATTTCAGTCACAGGTGGCCCACACTATGTGATTGGCGGACAACAACGGCTTGGCTCAACATTCAGGTGTGGCCCATCTAATGAGTGGATCATGTTGAATTTTTGAGATAAGTGATCTTCATGATGTGGGATGCACTTTTAATGGTACTGATTTCCTACAAAAGTTGAATGGTGGTGTGAAAGGCACCCAACATGACATTTTGGGGACTTATCAAAGATGGTGTGGCCATTTACTGTGGGGCTCGCTTTGATGTACAATGTTTATATCTACACACCGTTCATCTGTTTCATAAGATCATTTTATAGCATGAGCTAAAAAATAAGAATATTTAAATCTCAGGTGGACCATATTATAAAAAACAATGGTGATTGAATGCACTACCATTACAAATTTCTTAGGACGCATCATAAGGTTTCTATGGTGTTTATTAGACATCCAACCTGTTGATAAAGTCAAGTAATCCTGAATGAAGGGACAGAACAAATATCAGCTTGACCCAAAACCTCTGTGGCCCATTAATGGTCAATCACCACTGTTTCCTATGACATGGTCAACCTAAGAATCGGATCTGCTTCATTTTTGGGCTTGTGCCCTAAAACAATCGTAAAAAACCTGTGGACGGGGTGGATATAGAATACATACATCAAGTAGGCCCGCCGCACCTAATCCACTAATTAAAAGAATAATGTCATTTTGAGTAGGTAATGGTTCAATAATATAAAACTCCTCGAGCCATATAGCTGAATAGATTTTGGGCAGTTAGGAATTAAAAGTCAGAAATCTCAAATCAAATCATGCATGACACCCTCAAAATCTTAGATTTCAAATCTAATTTGGATTAAAAATTCTCAAGTAGGGCTTTTTTAAAATCCAAGAGAAAAGGTGGGGCTCAAAATTCTGAATTTTCAATTCTCTCAAACATGCATACATAGGGCTGTAGGTGATTAGTTCCATGTGACATAACAGCTGCTCTATGCTTTTAAAAGGATGAAAAAAATAAAAATAAAAACCCAACACAAGGAAATGAATGTGAATGCTTTGGGTACATTATTGTAGCATTCCCGTTAACCCACGAGCTAATATAATATAGAGAGTTGATTAGGTACTGCTCCACCACGATGTCACATGTATGGACCGTCCATTTCTCTTAATTAAAGATACAAACCTAATTTAAAAATGTAATTACTTTTAATACTTGCTTGACAAGTTAATTAAATTCTTTAATTTAAGACTAATATATGCTTTTAATTAGGTTGCCGAAGTGAATACTTAAAAAAAAACATGGTATCAACTTAATTAAAGGAAATATGTGTGGATTGGAGAAATATAAGGATACATCAGGAATTTTCTCATGAAAGTACAATGCCTTCTTGAGTAGGTCATGGTTCACTAATGTAAAGCTAGTTAGGCTCGTTTGGCAGCATGGATTTTGAACTTTGAATGAATAATTCAAATCATGATAGAACTTGGATTAAAAATTCTCAAAAACGTCTCTTTAAAATTAAATAAAAAAGAGGGCTCAAAATTTTAGATTTTCATTAATTCTTTTCATTGTTATAACTCCCCTTCCTTCTCTTATTTTTACGGCATTCATATTCATCCAATTGACTACTTTCATGTGTATTCAAATCATGATAATGGGATACTCTAAAAATCAACCTGATGTAATCATCATGTGGGCCACATCATAAAAAAAATTAACCATCACCCAAAACAAAAACTAAGAGTTCAATTTTGAAATCAGTGATCTATTTTTGTGGGTCCACGATGCTTGAAATTATTTTATTTTTAAAGCAAGAATATCTTACAATGGATTCAATATCATGATGGTTGTATATGATGAAAAAGTCTGGCAAATAGAAATATTACTTGCGATTCAAACTACCCAACGCAATTTCTAAATTGTAGGATTTGGGAAATCTAAACACAACAAAAAATCTAAGATTTGAAACATTGGATTCAAAAACCAAGCTTTGTATCCATGCTGCCATGTGACCCCTTAGCTTCAACCATAGTAGTTGTATGCTAACTCATACATCCCCATCTTTCCCCCAATGTATAACTTCTGTGGGACACTCAAGCCATCAAAATTGTGGGATCCTGAAAAACACCTGGCACAAAATCAGACCGTTAAGAGTCATCAGATGGTCCAAAACATTGAATAAGTAGATCGGTTTAGCGGTCTAACTCATCGTATGGCCCGCCTATAAACTAGATCAGCCTGATTTTCAAGATGGGCCCGGGTTATGCACGGGTCAGATTTCCTGCACATGATTAGAGGTCTTGCACATGTGATAGGTTAATTGGTAAGTAAAATAAGGCCACTTGCATACATATGGCTGTAGGTGATCAGCTCCATGTGAGTTCTATGCTTTTAAAAGACTTAAAAAATTAAAATAATAACCCTTGTGTGAATGCTTTATGTACTTTGTTGTTAGTGTTCCCATTATCTTGCAAGCTAATATAATATAGAGATGTGATTAGGTACTGCTCCACCAACATCTAACTTGTGTGGACCATCCAACCTTGCAAAAGGTGGGTCCATCAAAAGGTGACCATGCATAAAAAATATTAGGCCACGTTCCACTCATTCAGTGGGTCTATTATCAAAGGAAGCGAATTCGGAAGTGACATTATTTCATTGGCTCGTATGCACTTGCCAGTGTGGCCCCTCTAACTTTCCAAAGGTTGTCAAGTGACATTATTCATTGGCTCATAAACGCTTGTCAGTATGTGCCCCACTAACTTTTGGAAGGTTGACAGGTCAAGTAGGAATGCCGGTTGGGTACTACCTAACTTGTCTAGAGCTTGGCACAAGCAAGGGATTTGAGAGGGCGCCATTGTGATGTATGGGTTTTGTCCATATGTTCATCCATTTTGCCGTATCATTTTATGTCACATATATAGACCATCCATGATATAATATGCTTATACATTTCTCTTAATTAAAGATATAAGCATAATTTAAAAATGTAATTACTTTTAATACTTGTTTAACAAGTTAATTAAATTCTTTAATTTAAGACCAAAACACAATTTAATTAGGTTGCTGAAGTAAATACTTTTAAAAAATGTTATCTACTTAATTAAAGGAAATGTAAGTTTAGTAGTTTAATTATTGAAGAAATATAAGGATACATTCAGAATTTTTCCCTGAAAGAATAATGCCTTCTTGAGTTTTTATTTTTTATTTTTTATTTATTTTTATTTTTTTAAACACACGCGCACACACACACCCCAAACACACACGCCATGGGATTTCACCACTGGTAGGTACTCGAACCCTTGACCCGGTGTTGAAACTCCTGGGAGTCTACCACCCAGGCAAGAGTAAGGACCCTAATGCCTTCTTGAGTTGATCATAGTTCACTGATGTAAAACTATCAAGGGTTGTTTAGCAGCATGGATTTTGGGCTATTATTATTTAAAACTTAAAATTTTTAATTCAAAAAATGTATGACACCTCTCAACATATAGTAGATTTCAAATCTGATCTGGATTAAAAATCTTTAAAAATGCCCCTTAAAATCCAAGAAAAAGGTAAGGTTCAAAATTCTAAAATTTCAATCATCCTCTCTAATTGTT
Organism: Magnolia officinalis; assembly: GCA_021015155.1. Lineage (NCBI taxonomy): Eukaryota > Viridiplantae > Streptophyta > Magnoliopsida > Magnoliales > Magnoliaceae > Magnolia > Magnolia officinalis. The sequence goes on from JAJHSJ010000003.1 coordinate 71,327,527, forward strand.
ATAATTCCTCTCTTCTCTTGAAGACAATAATACTTGTTAATATAGTTAAATACATTTCACATATATTCACAACATAATAATGGAACGCTTTAAAAATTAGAATGATGCAATATTCTTCATACAAGCCACACCATAAAAAACTGACCACTCAAAAAAAAAAAAAAAAAAAAAAAAAGAAAACTAAAAAATTCTTTTAATTTTAAAATTAGTGAGCTACTTTTGTGGGCAACTCCATGTTTGGAATTATTTTATTTTTAGGCAAATAATATCTCCCAAGGATTCAATATCATGATTGTTTTTACATGTGAAAAATATTCACGTAGTTGCCCATATGAAAAATATTTGAAACATTTAATTACCCCATATGAATTACTATAAAGTCAAAATCAAACTACCTAACTCAATTTCTAAATTTTAGGATTTTGAAAATCTCTCTAAAAAAAAATAAAAATAAAAATAAATAAATAAATAAATAAATCCTAGATTCGAAGTCAAGGATCTGAAAACCAAGCTTTTTCCCCGTATTGCCAAGCGACCCCCTAGCTTCACCTATAGCAGCTGTATGCTAACTTAGCATACATCCCCATCTTTTCCGCCAATATGTAACTTTTGTAGGACACCCAAGCTAACAAAATTGTGGGACTCTTGAAGAACACCCATCCCAAAATTAGGCCGATCGACTCATCAGATGATCAGACGGTCCAAAACATTGAATAAGTATATGGCCAACAGTCTCGATGTACAACCATGGCCCACCAAAACAGTAGATCAGCTGATTTTCAAGATGGGACCTAGTTTTTCATGGACCAGATGTCCTACACATGTGACAGGTTGGTAAGGAAAACAAGGCCACTTGCAAACATTCGACTGTAGGTAATCAGGTCCATATGTGACAGCCCTTCTATGGTTTTAAAAGGAGGAAAAATAATAAAAATAAAAACCCAACACAAGGAAGTGTGATGCTGTGGGTACTTATGTTGTAGTGTTCCCAGTTATTATATATACAAGCTAATATGATATAGAGATGTGATTAGGTACTACACCAACATGTCACATTGGCATGTATGGACCATCCATGATATCATATACCTACATTTTTCTTAATTACAGATATAAACCTAATTTAAAATAATAATTATTTTTAACATTTACTTGACAAGTTAATTAAATTCTTTAATTTAAGACCAAAATGCCCTTTAATTAGATTGTGGAATTAGATACTTTAAAAAACATGTTATCAAGTTAATTAAAGAAATTTTAAGTATATTAGTTTATATTATTGGAGAAATGTAAGGATACATCTAGAATTTTCTTGTGAAAGAATAATGCCTTTCTCCTCTCTTTTGTTCTCTTAAAGTCATTCATATACACATGGATATGCTTGAATACTTTCACATGTATTCACATCATGATAATGGAATGCTGTAAAAATCAGACCAATGCAATTGTCATATGAGTCACATCATAAGAAATTAACCACCAAAAAAAAAAAAAAAAAAAAAAAAACTAAGAGTTTGCTTCAATTTTGAAATCAATGAATTATTTTTGTGTGACCCTCTATGCTTGGAATTATTGTATTTTTAAACTAAGAATATCTCACAATGGACTCAATATCATGATTGTTGCACATGCAAGTTTGTCATGCATAAATATTTGAGACATTCATCTCATATGGGCTATCAAAGTCAGAGTCAAACCACCAAACCCAATTTTTAAATTTTACGATTTTGAAAATCTAAGATCTGAAATCAAGGATCTGAAAACCAAGCTTTTTTCATATGCTATCAAGTGACTCCTTAGCTTCAAAAACCATGGCAGCTGTATGCTAACTTAGCATACGTCCCCATCTTTCCCACTAATATGTAACTTATGTAGGACATCCAAGCCATCAAAATTGTGGGACTCCTAAAAGCACCTGGTACAAAATCATATCCATCGACTCATCAAATGATCCAACACTCCAAAACATTGAATAAGTAAATGGCCAGCGCTGACTCAATGTACAACCGTGGCCCACCTAACGAGTAGATCAACCTGATTTTCAAGATGGGACCTATTTTTTTTGGTCAGATGTCCTGCATATGGTTAGATGTCCTGCACACGTGACAGCTTGGTAAGGAAAGCAAGGCTGTTATTCTTTCACTCGTTTTAAAATTCGGTGGAAATTCTGTCTTGGAAACCGATTTTAAGGGGTAGATTAAATTCTAGACCCATGGTGATGTATATTATATATCTGTTCCGTCCATTCATTTTATCACAACATTTTGAGGCATTAGCCAAAAAAATAAGTCAAATTCAATATTCAAGTGGCCCACACAAAAGTAAACAGTGGCCTCGTGAAGTTTTTAACATGAGCGATCATTAATTCCCCTTTTCCCGTGGTGTGGGCTGCCTCATTTTTTGACTCATTCCCTTAAATTCAGGTGGCATAAGGCATGGACGGTGTGAATAAATCACATATATCATGATAGGTCCACTTATATTCTTCAGCAACCTCGATTTTAGTATTGAAAAAGGGAAAGTCAAGCAAACCCTCGAAAAGGTGAGGTGAGCACCGTCGGAAGTAATTATTACATATTCTCAACGCATTCGCAAAATCAAACATGCCCAGACCAGAGGTGTCAGCGGGTGCGGAGGATTGGGCACGGATGAGCTACTGACAGGTTGAATAGCCAGACTCCCTACTGGAGTGACGTCATTAAGTTTTGTCGGCCCATCATGATATATGTTTTTTTATCCACACTGTCCATCCATTTGGAGAGATCATTTTAAGGCAAGATCTAAAAAATGAGTTAAATCCAAAGCTCCAATGGACCCAGCACAGGAAACAGTGGAGACAGTGAGGCCCACCATTAAAAACTTCTAAAAGCCAAAAGAGTTTTAAATCAAGCTGATATTTGTGTTTTCCTTTCTTTCATGTCTTTTTTTTATAACTTTTGAACAGGTTGGATTTCAAATAAACATTATGGTGAGCCTTAGGATAGTTTCAACGGTGGGAATCACTCTCCCCACTGTTTTCTGTGGTGGGGTCCATTACAGATTTTTATCTGCTTCATTCTTTGTTTCACACTCTAAAATAATATCTCAAAATGGATGGACAGTGTTGATACAACACATACATCATATTAGGGCAAATAGAACTTGGTGACGTCACTTCAGTAGCCGACTCGCTGCTCAACCTGTCAGTATCTAATCCGCGTCCAGGTGGATTAGCTACTGAACGTGACCCCAGTGAGACCTGGCTACTGAAGTGACGTCACTATGTTTTGTGGGCCCCACTTCGATGTATGTGTTGTATCCACTCCGTTCATCCATTTAGAGAGATCATTTTAGGGCATGAGATAAAGAATGAGGCACATCTTAAGTGAACCTCACCACAGAAAATAGTGGGGGTTGAACAAATAATCTTAAAAAACTTCTTGGAGCCACAGAAGTTTCGATCAAGCTGATATTTGTGTTTTTCCTCATTTTATGTATTTGTTAACATATAAACAGGCTAGATCTCAAATAAACATCATGGGGCTGTAGGAAGGTTTCAATGGGAGGCATCATTGTCCCCACTGTTGTCTGTGTTGGGTCCACTTGAGCTTTGGATTTGACTTATTCTTTGGATCATGCCTTAAAATGATATCTCCAAGTAGATGAATGGTGTGGATACAATACATACATCATGGTAGGGCCCACAGAACGTGGTGACGTCACTTCAGTAGCAAGTTGGCTACTGTCGGGTACAGTAGCTAATCGGCATCCGTCAATGGGCGGGGCAGGGGCCAGAAAATTAGAAATAGGCCAGCCTGATGGCCTGGTCCGAAACAGTTCAAAATCCAGCCCAATACCTACCCAGGCCCGGCCCGTGGACATCCCTACTTTTGAAAGACTAAAAAACATAAAAATGCAAACCTAACTTCAAGGTGGTGTGAATGCTTTGTGTACTTTCTAGGGTTTCCATCATCCTGCAAACTAATATAATATAGAGATATGATTAGTTATTGCTCCACCAATATGTCACATGTGTGGACCATCCAACGGTTCAAAAGGTGGGTCCATCATAAAGGTGACCATGATTAAAAAATAGGTTGTTCCACTATTCCAGTGGGTCCAAAATCAAATGGAGCAGGTTGTATCTGGCCAGGATAATATGGCCATGACATGGCGCCATTTCATTAATCTGACGTTTGATTGTCAGTGAGTGGCCCACTAACTTTCAAAAGGTTGTTGAGTCAAATAAGGTCGCAGATTGGTTACTACTCACCTTTCCCAAGCTCAGCAACAGGCAGGGGCTCTGAGGGGCCACCGTGTTGTATGTGTTATACGCGCTGTCAATTCATTTTTTCATATCATTTTATGGTATAATCCCAAAAACGAGGCAAATCTAAGGATCAAGTGGACCACAGAGTTGCAAACTTCTTGGGGCCATGGAAGTTACAGATCAAGCTGATATTTGTGTTTTTCCTTTATCGAGATCTATGTCACCTTACGAATAGGGTGGATGGAAAATAAACTATATAGTGGACCTAAGAAGGTTTGAACAGTGACATCATAATCACGTATGCTTCCTATGGTGTGGTTCACTTGAGTCTTAAAACTGCTTCATTTTTGGGCTTATATCCTAAAATGTTAGAGTCGGATCCTCCGTTATCTAGTCAACAAAGATTTCCTGTTACCCTAATGGTTTGGCGTCCTAAGCTTTTTTATTATTATTATTTTTTTTTTGAGTAGTGACGTGGACCAATGAAGATTAAGGTATCAGGAAATCTCTATTAACCAGATAAGAGAGGATCCGGACTCAAAATGTTATGACAAAATGGATAGACAGTGTGAATAAAACCCATATATCATGGTGGACCTCCCATAACCCCTGCGGATGCGAGCTCGAGACATGCTAGGGTAGTATCCAATCTGCGCCGTTGAGGACGCAATTGGCCATGTTTGCATGGCCAATGAAATAGTGTCATGACATGGTTTGACGGCGTTACTCCTGCATCCAAATCTGCGCTGGATATCAAAATCAATCAACCATGGCTTGGCCATCTAATGAGGGGAGTGGATAAGGTGAGACTCTAAGTGTGGGCCCACTTTGATGTATGTGTTGTACATCCGTTCCCTCCACCCAATTTTCTAGCTTATTTTAGGTCATGATCCAAAAAATGAAGCGGATACAAATTTAAGGTTAACCACACTACAGGAAACAATAGTGATTGAACACCCATCCTTAAAAACTTTTTAGGGCCCACTGTATTGTTTATTTTCCATCCAACCAATTGATACAGTAACACAGACCTAGATGAAGGGAAAAATATCATCTTGATCCAAAACTTTTGTTGCCCGCAAAGTTTTTAGTGGTCCATCACCACTTTTCCTGTAGTGTGGTCCATGTTAGATTTGGATCTGCTTTTATTTTTGGTCTCATACACTAAAATGATATAAAAGAATGGATGAATGACCTAGATATATTACACATATATCGTGGTGGGTCTTATGGTCACGGCTGCAGCCCTTACTATGGGACCTACTTTGATGTATGTATTTTGCATCCATGCCGTCCATCCATTTTCCATATCATTTTATGGTATTATTACAAAAAAAACGAAGCATATCCAATTACTAGGTGGACCATACCACCTTGACAAGTTAATTAAATTCTTTAATTTAAGACCAAAATAACCTTTAATTAGGTTGCCAAAGTAAATGCTTTTAAAAAATGTATCTACTTAATTAAAGGAAATGTAAGTGTATTAGTTTAATTATTGGAGAAATATAAGGATACGTCTTGAGTTGATCATGGTTCACTAATGTAAAACTATCAAGGTTGTTTGGCAGCATGGATTTTGGGCTATTACCATTTAAAAATTAAAATTTTGAATTCAAATAATGTAGACACCTCTCAACATCCTGGATTTCAAATCTAACTTAGATTAAAAATTCTTAAAAATATCGCTCTAAAATCCAAGAAAAAAGTAGGGTTTAAAATTTTGAATTTTCAATCCTGTTATTAGCATAATTCTTCTCTCTTCTCTTTAAGATAATTATACTTGTTAATATAGTTAAATACTTTTTGCATGTATTCACACCATAATAATGGGATGCTTTAAAAATTAGGCTGATGCAATAATCATGTGGGGTACACCATAAAAAACCGGCCACTCAAATAAAAATAAAAATCCTAAGAATATCTTTTAATTTTAAAATTAGTGAGCTATTTTTGTGGGCCATTCGGTGTTTGAAATTAATATATTTTCAGGCAAATAATATCTTACAAGGATTCAATAATATGATTGTTGTACATGTAAAAGTTTGTCAGGTAGAAATATTTGAAACGTTGACCTTATATGAGCTAATAATTAATGTCCGAATCAAACTACTTAATTTCTAAATTTTAGGATTTTGAAAATCTAAACAAAATAAAAAAAAATAAAATCCAAGATTGGAAGTCAAGGATTTGAAAACCAAGCTTTTTCCTTATGCTGCGAAGCAACCCCTTAGCTTCACCTATAGCAGCTGTATGCTAACTTAGCATACATCCCCATCTTTTCTGCCAATACTTAACTATTGCAGGACACTCAAGTCAACAAGTATTTCACATGGTGGGTCCCACATATATTTCACATGCCCACCTTTTTAGGGTTCAAAAAGTAGACGTCAAGACAATGCGATAATTACTAAGGAAATAATTATTACTCATTTACAATGCGGATTTGGAAAATCAAGTAACCTACTAATACATGAATCTTCCTTGGAAGCGGATTGCGCGGTGTGCCACCGCACCAACATATGTGGTGGTGTGTTGACGTTTCCACGATCCATGGGCCCACCATGATTTATGTGTTATATTCATACTGTTTATCCATTTTGCAAGATTATTTTAGAACATGAGATAGGACAAAAAATGAGATAGGCTTAAAGCTCAAGTGAACTACACCACAAAAAGTAGGAGGGCCATAGATGTTTTGGATCAAGATAATATTTTTGTTCTCCCTTCGTTCAGGTCATTTTGACTTTATAAATAGGCTAGATAGCTAATGAACATCATATCAGGACCTTGGATGGTTTGACCGGTGCATGTTACTGTCCCACTATATATATATATATATATATATATATATATATATATATATATATATATATTTTGTGTGTGTGTGTTTAGCTTGTTAGTACACTCCACTGTTAGCTCACACTTCACTGTTAGCAATCCCCAATAGGGATCAATACAAAGACACTAGCGTTTCACTACTTTCTTTTACGTGGTCTACTTGAGCTTTAGATCTGCCTTGTTTTGGGTCTCATCATGGTAGGGCCCACGGAACTTGGTGACGTTAACACACCACCAGTTCGGTGGTGTGTGGCAAGCGCGCAATCCGCTTACATCTTCGCGATGGGGCTGAACTTTTTAACGGCTTAGATGTGCTAATATGAAAAGATGGTGGAAAAAAAAAGGCACAGTAAACTAAGCACGCGTGCATTGCTTAGGGCAGCATCTTATGGCTGCCCCTGTATGTGTACAGTGCTCGGATGGTACAATCAACTCGGAAGCGGATTGGCTGGTGTACCGCACAACAACTATATAGCTGGTGTATTGACGTCAGCAGGCTCAAGTGGACCACATTGAAAAAGCAGGAGTTTGAACATCTACCATTGAAATCCTTTTGGGGTCACTGAAGTTTTGGATGGATATGATATTTGTTTTTCCTATTCATTCAGGTATTTGTGGCGTTATGAGCATTGGATGGAAAATAAACATTATCGTGAGCCTATAAATATTTTCACGGTGAAAATCATTATCCTGCAACTATTAGTGGTGTGGTCCAGTTAAGCTTTGTATATTATTCATTTTTTAGCTTATGCTCTAAAATGATCTCTGAAAATGGATGAACGGTGTAGATATAATAAATACGCCATTATAGGGCATGCAACTTTGATCTCATTTGGACGGTCCATACAATTCGACGTTCGAGAAGCGTCAGCGACCGTCTACCCCATGACACGGCTATATAGCTGTGGTACACCAGCCAATCCAGGGAAGCGGATTTGCTAGTGTACCCCAGCTATCGTAGCTGCTATAATGATGTCAGCAAGTTTTGTGGGTTTGATTACGAGGTACGTGTTATATCTAAATTGTAAATCCATTTGACAAGCTTATCTTAAGGCTTGAGACGATAAATAAGATAGATCTAACAATCAAGTGGACCACACTGCAAAAAGCAGCGGGGGATTGAATGTCTACCATTGAAACTTTAAGTTAACGGAAGTTTTGAATTAATATGAAATTTGTTTTTCCTCTTAATTTAGGTCTCTGTGAACTTTTTAACATATTGGATGGAAAATAAACATTATGTTGAGCCCCATGAATTTTTTAACAGTGAAAATTATTATCTCTGCTGCTATTTGTGACGTGGTCCATATGATATTTGGATATGATTTATTTTTTGAATAATGCTCTAAAATGATCTCTAAAGAAAAATAAACGGTATAGATATGATAAATACATTATTGTGGAGCCCATGTGACCTTAATCTTCTTCCAACCATTCGTACAACTCAGATCCCGAGGAGCATAGTGCTCGTCTTAGCAACTACACGTACCTACAGCAGCTATACAGCTGGTGTTGTGGTACACCAGCCAATCCGCTTCCCCAGTTTAGTTCCTGTGCCACCCAAGTTGGAAGCGAATTGACTGGTGTATTACACACCAGCTACATAGGCGGTATAGACACGTGTTAATTGAAGATGAGGGTTAACGCTCGTCAAGCTTCGGGTTGTACAAGTGGTTCAAATAAGATCAAAGTTATGTGGCCCTACAATGATGTATTTATTATATTCATGTTGTTTATCTATTTTTCAAAATGATTTTAGAGCATTAGACAAAAAAATTGAATCATATCCAAAGCTCAAATGAACCACACAAAAAATAGCATCAAGGATAATGATTTTTACTATTAAAATTTTTTTAAGACCCACCATAACATTTATTTTTCATTCAATCTACTAATAAGGTAAACAACATATGGATAAAGAGGAAAAACAAGTTTCATATTGATATGAAACTTTTGTGACCCCAAAAGGGTTTCAATGGTAGATGTTCAATCCCTCACTGATTTTTGCAATGTGGTCCACTTGATCCTTATATGTTTTATTTTTCAGCTCAAGCCTTGAGACAAACTCGCCAAATGAATGAACGATTTGGATATAACACATACCTCATAATGGGACCCACAAAACTTGTTGACGTCAATACATCAGGTATATAGCTGGTGTGTGGTACACCAGCCAATCCGCTTCCCCCAAGTTTGACAGCACGCGATGGTGGGCCAGGTGCTTACGTGGACTCCACCTAAAGGTGGCGGATTAGGTGTTAGCCGGTGGGTGTTACCCTTTCTGTGGGGCCCACCTTGATGATGTCCTATACATCCATGCCGTCCATCCATTTTTACTGACCCTCTTAGGACGTGATCCAAAAAATTAAGCAAATCTAAATCTTAGATGGACCACATGAAGAAACAATAGTGATTGAACGCCCTGCCAGTAATGTTTTGATAATGTTTATTTGCTATCCAACCTTTTGATGAAGTCAAAAAGACATGAATAAATTTAAAATACAAAGATTAGTTTGAATAAAAATAAAAATAGTTTTACACCACAAAAAGCTTTTTTATAGTCAATCACTATTATTTTCAACGGTATAGTCCACCTAAGATTTGAATCCGTACTAAAATGAGTGGAAAAATCACAAAAACTTTTAATAGTCATTTACCATTATTTTTAATGGTTTGGTCAACCTGAGATTTGGATATGTAGTAAACGGGTAACACCTAATCAGCTCCATCCAAAGCAGGTCACCCTTTTTTTTTTTTTTTATGTTTTTTTTCGGATTTTTTAACAAGCCAAGGGCAATTTGACCAATTTCGTATTTGATGTCATTAGCTTTGATGAAGATTAGGCCAAATGGTTATGGGTGTGTTTGGTTGTAACAAATTTCATGAAATATTAGAAAATTTTGCATCATATTAAACTGATTAATAATGAAAAATCATGATATTTAGTGAAAACAACATACAGCTTTGGGAGGATGATTGGATGGGTGAGAAGAATCACAATGCGACGGTAGCCAAGCTCCAAAAGCAAACAATACTATCGAATGTGTTGTTATTTTGTGTATTTGTTGGAGGAATTTACTAGAGGGAGATGAGGCTGAGTTCATTAGTCTATTCGAGGGCTTGACTGTTTTCTTCCTTTGGTGGGTGTTAAAGATGCATTGGTTCGGAACAAAAAAAAAAAATCCAGCTGATTCTCGCCCACTCATTTAGATTGATAAAGGCACATGCTTTTTTGTTTGGCATTATGGGGCTCCCCTAAGGTTGTACCTTTAGTGTGGTTGGTGAGTAGAAATAAAGTGTTTTCAATTGATAATCTTTAGAAAAAGAAGATGGAGAATATCAATGTTTGCTTGTCATGTATGAAGAATAAAGAGTCAGGGGATCATCATTTCATTCATTGTTCCTTCCCAGGAAGCTTTGGAAGAGATTCTTGAATATTTTTGAAATGTCGTGAGTGATGTTGGAATCAACTACAGGTTTTTTGGCTTTTTCTTTCTTAGCACGTGGGTGGGATTGGGAAGAGGGGATCGGATGCCATAAAAGTCGTCTTTACTATCAAGCATTTGGACATGATGAAGTGAGAGAAATAATTGATGCTTCCATAATCATAGTGGGTACAAATTAGAGGCATTCAATAGGATAAAATTAGATATAATTCAGTAAACCTCTAATATTAAGGAGTCAATGAACCATCTTTTCATTCATTGTTTCTTCCTAGGAAGCTTTGGAAGAGATTTTTGAATATTTTCAAAATGTCGTAAGTGATGTTGGAATCAACTAAAGGTTTTTTGGTTTTTTCTTTCTTAACACGTGGGTGGGATTGGGAAGAGGGGGATGCCATGGAAGTTGTCTTTACTATAAGTATTTGGACATGATGAAGTGAGAGAAATAATCGATGCTTCCATAATCATAGTGGGTACAAATTAGAGGCATTCAAAAAGGTAAAATTGGATGTAATAGAGTGGGTCTCTAATATTAAGGTCCATATTGAGAGTCCTATTTTGTCTCTATAATGGGTTGTCTCATAGTTTGTGGTTGTTTTGGCTTGCTTATATGTATCTAAGCTGTGGTCCACCTAAAGAATAACTTCCAATCTATTAAGTTAAGGAGGCATCTAACCTTAACAAAATATTTTCCTTACTAATTTTAGGGGCAGGTTATCTACACAATGGGACCCACATGATGGATGGGGTGAATAAGACTATGCCAAATAAAAATTATAATGCAGCACATGAATTTTAAACATGATATGCGAGAATCCATGCTTTAGATCATATTAGTTCAAAACAATCACGCAAAATTCTACATCCCACATAAAGTCAAGCACTCAATCAATGAGAATCGATGTGGGTCCAGGCCTACACATGTTAAGGCTGGATCAATTAAAATTATAGATCAAACAATACTCAAAGGAGAGTGGATTTAGCCACACATGCACATAAATAATTTTCCTAATCTAAGGGATTCACAAGTTTCAATTTGGGAAACCTATCCTACGATTCGAAAAAAAGTAAAGAAATTGAGAGTTTAAGACAATCTAGGGTTAGGGTTAGGGAAATCAGGTAAGAGAGGAGTAAAAGAGAGGAGAGAGTGAATCTGAAGGCCGCCCGTGCAAGTGAACAGTAGGCCACGCCTGATGCACGTGCGCTGAGGAAAATCTGCACGTGCGTGGGGCCCACGAACCCAAAAACCTCCTCCTTAGGGCTGGTTGGCTAAGGTTGGACTATAAACCTCCCAAGTTTCGATCTGATCCAACGTATGGTTCATGTGTGGTCCTTCGCTGAGGTTTCAGCCCTCCTACAAGGCAAGATTCTAGAAATTTGCTGTAGAGAAGGAACAACTGCAAAATAATGATGAATTTGCAGGTGGAATGACTATAGGAGAAGAAGAATATGGATGGTAGAAGGTGGGAGCGAATCGGGATGGGTATGGATTCGTACCACGGTAGTTAGCCCTTCGAAGAAAGGAGAGTTTTGCACCTAATTAGATTTTCACAACTCGGAGAGGAGCAGGAAAATGTAAAATTTTATTCAATCATCAATGAGAAAAACAACCTACCAGGGGTGCTTATTTATAACAAAATTCTATACCCCAAAACTCGCGTTATGTGCGCAACCTATTACTTAGAGACAAAGTAACCCCAATTAACAACTAATTAAAATAATATAAACCCTCCGTGATGTTCCTAATAACAATAATAACTAAAACTTAAAGTACTAGATCGTTTGGAATAGAGGGCCACGATCATGAGAACCCATGTTGAGATTCACATGATGATCGGGTTCACTCCAAGGAACTAAAACGCAATCCTCTAACTAGGGGGTCCTCCCTAGACATCGTCATCGATCTAAATTGATGGTGGGGCCTTCCTCATCCTTTCATACGTGCAAGGAGGGGGGGGGGTCAATGTGCACGAGATGTCCCCATCAATTCTCCCTGGATGCGAAGGTTTCGCCTCTGGTGAAACGAAACTTCTGAACTGCTTCGAGATGTCAGGATCAAGTCTCTGAAGCTTCTCCTCAGCGAGCCATGGTACTGTTTGAAGCTGGGCGTGACTTCCACTTAACCAAGAACTTTTGAAATTCACCGTCCGACGTTGATACTTTCTGATGGTCAAGAATATTCTCTATCTCCTCTCTGGGTGTGGGAAGGGTAGGTATAAGAGATAGAGGCTGGAAAAATGGGTCGGAAGGGGGGGGGGGGGGGCTTGGATCATGGAAAAGATCTGGAGAATCAGAATGGATAGGTGAAAGGCTGAAAAATGTATTAGTGATCCCCTGAAATGTAACTAGATTCTCCACATTGAATGTGGAACTAATTCTCCATAGAAGGTGGAAGATCTACCACATACGCATTGAGACCATTTTGTTTTATAATTTTGAATGGTCCAGCGCTACGCGCGTGTAATTTACGAATGACTCCTTGAGGGTACCGCTCTAGCCTGATGCGGACCATCAAAGAGTCCCTTACATTGAATTCCTTGAATCGTTTATGTTGGTTTGTGAAAATTTTGTAATGTTCATTACTAGTAGTAATCTTTCCCCTGATTTCTTGATGCAATGAGTGAATGTGATGTACAAAAGAATTTACAGACTCTGATGGCCTATGAGACAGTGATATAGGGACAAGATCGATAAGTTTCTTAGGTTTATAACCAGTAACGACTTCAAAAGGACTTAGACCTGTGGACCTATTGGCAGAACTATTAAACGCAAACTCGACTATAGGTAGTACAGTGTCCCACGTCCTGGTGTGTTGTATATCCCTCATAGGGGGAAACTCATCCGATAGATCATCAGGAAAGACATCATGAAACTCATCTACTACCGGAATGGCCTCAGTGGGTAACTCTACACTAGCCTCTGGTGCACTCTTTCTAGTCACAAGGCCGTACATGTTATACCACTCAAAATAGTGGTCCATGTCTGCCAACCAATCTAGAAAAGCTTTAGGGTCCAAGTGACCATCAAACATGGGGGCATTTACTCTAACTCCTTTTAGAAGTTACACATCGGGGTCATAGTGGTCTTGATGTCCCTCACGGGGTAGGTGAACGGACGCGCGCCCATAATCGATTCCTTGGCCACCTCCATTCCTTGGTCTATCCTCCTGACCACCTGCCTGAGATTGGACATCTTCTCCAATGGCGAGGTTTGCCCTGACTGAGGTCTCTAGTTGGGTAATGCGCACATCAAGCTGTTTAAAGCATTGGTCAATATGTTGTTTCATGCGCTTACCCGAAGAATCAAACTACTGGGCCATTTTGTTCATTGACTCTTGCAACTGCTCCATGTTTAGTGTAGGGTGCAACCCAAAACCACGACCTGTACATATGGGTATGCAGCTACTAACTCAACTTAAAGACCCTTTACACAACTATATGCGTTTAAATGGGGCTAAATGATCCTATATGAGGTAAACTATGCAACGCTCCTAAAATTCCAGCAATACAACTATCTAAAAAGTTTGTTAACAGAAAATTCAGCAATAAAAATTTGGGAATTTTTGACAATAGAAAATTCACCAGTCTATGTTGTGAATGAGGGGTCCTAAACAACCCTATATGATGAAATTTAATGCAAAATAAACGCGAGTAGATTGAACACTAAGCATGCAATGCAATCCCCTATGAAAACCTAAGCTTTGATACCAAATTTGATGCAGGATATGAAATTTTAAACATGATATGCGAAATTTCAGGCTTTAGATCATACTAGTTCTAAACAATCACACAAAATTCCACATCCCACATAAAGTAAAGCACTCAATCAAGGGGAATCTATAAATTATAGACCAAACAATACTCAAAGGAGAGTAGATTCAGCCACACATGCACAAGAATAATTTTCCCAACCAAGGGCTTCACAAGTTTCAATTCGGAAAACCATAGGGTTGGAAAAAAAGGCAAAGAAATTGGGAGTTTAAGACAATCTAGGGTTAGGATTAGAGAAATCAGGTAAGAGAGGAGTGAAAGTGTAACGACTCAAAAAATTTCGTACAATGGCCCGAGTACCACCTCGACTAGAAATCGCTTAGGATCAAATCCTTCAGAAATTTGTGGCCGAGTACCACCTCGACCAGAAATCGCTTAGGATCAAATCCTTTAGAAATTTGACAAAGTTAACTAAGTGTTAAACTAGATTAGCCATGAAATCTGCCAGAATCGCTTTAAATACGATCTGTAAGACCCAAAACTTGTAGAATCATTGACGCTAGGTTACCCTAAAATCTAGGATCAAACTCATTACCCGACTGCTCTTGGGAGCACATTGAAACTCCGTATCAGATCTGGACCACACATCGGGAGTTTGAATAATACGAAGTTATAGACTTAGGACCGCCTCGCTGGGCTTGACAACCATCTTGAAAATCGAATTCAGGCAGTGTCCTACGGCTGTTCGCTTGAGTCCGGAACGAGGAGTGTGAGAACACTTGTTTTTCTTTACAAATAAATATCTCAAATAGTAATCTGGCACGTGTCGCTTGCGGACAATTTGTAAGTAACCAGACCGTCAGAATCTGACCTAAATACACCCTCGGATCAGGAAAAATTTCATATACATGGCAGTGTACTTGAAATCCCTGATTGAGTTTTACTGACCATTGAACTGAAACTGGTCCGCCACGCATGATCTGGGATTTTGACTGAAATGAAAACTTAACTCCACCTAGATCCAAGGTTGGTGAGCTTAAGTCCGACCTTTGGCTCAAGGGGGCCCGTCAGAAGTGCTCCGTTGAGCTGGAACAGGCTCACTTTGGTTATAACCTAAGTGTACCTTGACCATAAGTTTATTTTGGAGTGATTTTAGGCTATATAAGGACCTTGGAACCCTCTCTCATCCAGCCATACGAATTTGAAGAAAACCCTAAGAGAGAAGAGAGAAAAGAGAGAGAAAGTTAGAGAGTTGTGGGAGGATTCTTCCTACCCTCTTTCCCTGCCGCTATACAAGCTTAACCACTCAAGTCTAATCGCTTTCCCGGCGATTCGGACTTCGTTTCAAGGTAAGAAACCCTAACCCTAATCTGTTTTGGGGTTGTGATAGTTGTAGGTTATGAAATAACTAACCTATTTCATTCTATAGGTTACCAAACTGCCGAATACGGAAGCTTAGCAAACCTATCTGATTTGTTACAATTCTACGATAAAAGGTGCGGACTTTAGGTGTATAGGTTATGGTTTTCAACGCTTTCAATGTCAGATAATGATAGATTCATGATCTGCATGCAATTAGACATGTACAAAGTGTTGTCTGTTTTTCATTTCGATTAAAGACGAAGAATATGGAATTTTACATATTCTAGGTATTTGCAGAAGGTACCGTATAAATTTTGAAAATGTGTTTGCCATGATTATTTGCTATATGAAAATATTATATATGGATAAAATACTTATTTGGCGAAAGGGCTCGCCCTAATACATGTTTTGCTAATATACACTATGTATGTTGGAATAGTGTATTCTAAGTGTTTATGAAAATGCTTGTGAGAGTAAGTGCTTGGATGATGGTGCCTTAGGTAGGTGTTGAGATGGAATTCTCAACTACCTTAGAGACGTATATGATTTCCTCCATGTTGGTTGTTTACTTTAACCGTTTACTTATGAAATATATGTGTTTGTATTTCTGTTTATATGGTGCTTTATAACATGCTTTATGACATGCTTGTTAATATGCTTGAGTTACTTTGTTTATTATGCTTTACTCCACATGCTCTGAATAAGGATTGACTGCGTTTGAGACTATGATTGTAGTCCAGACAATCGGTACCAGACTTGAGCTCATGGTTGAGATTCATTTCGCCACGTAGGATGTGTTTGACGAACCCGAGTCGTACTTCCGTTGGCGACAGTGGTTAGGCCACTCGAAATGCTTATGCACTTCATGTCGTTCAGTTGATTGTGCGCTCGAGCTAGTCAGGCTCGTCAAGTAACTCGATATGTCTTATGTATGTTCACCATGTTTGGACGCCTCTGCTTGAACCTAGGGTACCAAACTTACCAGTGAAATCCCGTTAACCATGGTACCTCGATCCGCTAAGACTCATAAGCTGGACATGGTGCTATGGGACACCGTGGTCAAGCTGTCGGCCTACGCTGGGGCCACGTGCCTCCCTGTAGTGTCCATTGAGCAACCAGACTCGTGAGCCGATTATAGTGGTATGTGACACTATATTCGTGCTGTCAGCCTACACTGATTGGTGACGAGCCCTTTGTAGTGACCTCGAGTATACTCTGAATTTGCGGTGAGGCGACTAATTTTGCCACGGTGTATAGAGTATGAACTAGGCCTGTATCAATTTAGTGATGAACCGTTAAAAAGGTGATGGGGGAGTGGTGTAACGAATGCGTGTAACAGCCCTGACAGCCTTTGCAGCGCCCTAGAACCACACTATCGTATGAGATTATCTAGGTTTGACGACCCTAGAATGGATCATGTTTGGGAATGATACAAGGGAGGTACCTTAGTTTCCTAATCCTGCTATTTGAAATAGACAAATAACAACTCGGTAATCATGCTCATCATCGCATTGCATGTGCCTGAAAGATATGAAGCACTGAGGAATGAAAGCATGCAGCGAATGTAAGATGGTGTCGCATGAGGGAGTATGTGGTGAGGGCATGCATCATGACTACATTCATACTTGCATTAACAAGAGTAGTTAGGAGTGTTTGATTTTACTGCTTTATCATTACTGCTTGACTGAATCAATAACATGTTAACCTATGCTTTATTATTCCACTAAGTTAGCTACTCACTCCCACGTTACGGGACGGTGTTGTACACACCAACCAGACTCTGTCTTAGGTGCAGATGAGGTGACGACTCAGGAGGCTGAGTCGGACTACGACGAGGACCAGGACGAGTTCTCGTATATGCAGTATTCTGGTGGCTTTGACTAGACTGCTTGGAACGACGGGACTTACAGGGCTTACTTCTCTAGTTGTATTTTTGACATTTTGATCGTAAAACAGATACATGTATATGGTGACTCAGTTGGGTTCATACTCTGGAGATTGAGATGGTTTTGTTTCTTTTACATACAATTATATACAGTTTCAGTCTTCCGCTTGCCTTTATACAATTGATCTGGAGTATGAATTACTGTTTTGGTATAATCTCACTCATGTTTATTGCACTAACACAGACAACATTTAATCATCATTATCTATGTTGCATAAGTGATGTTTTGGAACTCGAGAGTTGAGTTGCTACTCGACCCTCGAATTTCAGGGCGTTACAAGTTGGTATCAGAGCATGATTTTGATTAAACCGGACCTGAGTTATGTTCCCACGACGTACGCTGACGCCTTTTAACATAGGAGGGTGCGAGAACAATGTAGTAATAGTCTTACGCATCCCAGTTTCATCCAACGGCAAAGTTCACTAAAACGAACGCCGAAATCGAGTCTGTACCCAACCCTGGTCACACGAGTTAATCCCAAAACACTTCTAGGCCGTCTATTGACAGGTCTAGATCACAATCCACCCAACCCCAGCTGTTAAAACTCCGTAAATGTCAGTTTAGATCAGAGACTTCTCGAAACTACCCAAATCTAGAACGAACAGAGTCGTGGACCTCCCCGCGCTCATCAAGAGGGACCCAGGACAGACCCAGGGTGTATTTGACACCTTGGGAGGGTGGTGAACACCGTCCTACCGCAGTGGTGCCATTCCTCGCCCATCGGACCGCGGCGGAACCACCGTCGGGTCCGTCGGGTCTGGTTGGGCCGGGTTCGGTTAGGGTCGGCCTGACCCCAGGACATGTGTGGGGCCCGCGAAATCGCGTGGGGGCCCCTATTTCTATTTCGTTTGCCCCCCATTCCTCATTTCTACCATTTCAAGCTCCCCAACTGCTGCCTCTCTCTCAACTCTCCCTCCCAATCGTCAAAACCCTCATTTTCGGTCACAACCCATCCCTCTCCTTTGTTCACAGCAACCCTACCTCCCTATCCTCTCCATTTCTCTCTCACGTCAGCCCATACACTCCCCATTTCATCTTAAAATCATGCACACCCCCTACCCCACTTCATCTCTTCTTCTTTCTTCTTAAACCCTGGTCGTTTGGGCCTCTACAACCACTGTTGAGACCCAAGCTCGTGGTGAGGCAAAGAGAGCAGCCCTTTCTCTCTCTTATCTTCATTTTCCATGGCTTTCTTCGCCATTGTTTCGTCCATTTTCTCCGTCTCCACTGTCCTTTCTCTTTGGGGAAAAGAAAGACCGCTGCAGATGATGCTGGGCCTAGCCGTCCAACCCGTTCAAGGAGAGAAGTGGACGATGAAGCTAGCCTTAGCACAGTTCGGGAGTATAGGTCAAAGCGAGACCTAGATCCTCAACTTTCGATCAGAAATAATTTTCTGATAGGCTTCGAATACGGTCGTTTTGCTGACCGTAAGATAGTGTTTGATGCTCACGTGGATGAGAGAATGTTTGGGCTACACCCGATGATGGACCACTTGGTGGACATTAAATGAGGTCCTATATTTGAAGGTGAGTCTCTTACATATGAGAACACGGTTCGTGCCTTCTACACCCATATCATAGACCCATCGTTGGAGCCTCTTCAGTTCAGTCTCTGTGAGTGGCATAGTGCGTACAATTATTGTGGTTGAGATGGCTCGGATCATGAAGATCCCACGTGCTGAAGTACTTCCTAATGACAACTTCTCCAGGAGTGTGCGAGAAAGGGATCGCCGTACGCGATACCTTTGTGGTCGACGGGTTTCTTGAACGCGAGGAAACTGTCTTACGTCGTCGAAGTTGATAGAGGACTTCCATTTGCTTCACCACATTTTCACATATAATGTGTACCCACGGGCAGGTAATTGCATGGAGTGTACTCGGTTGATGGTGGACTTCCTATACAGGATTGGACAAGGGGACAACTTATGCCTGCCCACGTTCGTTCTATGTTAGATAGTTAAGGTCGTTCGATCTGTCAGGAACGACCTCTCGCTCCCATTTGACCGTCTGATATGCAAGATGGCTCGAGATGTCGGCTATAGGCTTAACATGGAAGACCTTGCGCCAGTCTGGGTCATAAGTGAGGCTACGCTTAACAACATGAAGATCGGCTCTCAACAACGGCAAGCCCGACTTGATGAGTCTGGAGATGAGTCGGATAGCGCAGATGAAGAGAGTATTGACCTTGAGGTAGGAAGCGAAGAAAGAAGTGGTGATGAGATACAGGAAGAAGAAGATGAGGCTCAGGATACTGAGGAGAGCTCTCCTCTTGGAGCACCAGAGCAGAAGGACGCTGTTCAGGCTACGAGGGATGCTCGTATGGTTCGCATTGAGGAGGGCCAGGCCGCCTTGCGGCAAGAAATTGGATAGGTTAGGGCTGAGCTTGGTGAGACCCAAGCCAAGCTTGAGGTGACCGAAGCCTACATGAAGAGAAGTTTTAAGAAGGTGTCTTGCACATTGAAGACCATTCTGTGCTGTGTACAGGACAAGGATGCCCCTCCTCCATCGCCTGACTCGGATGCCTAGTCATCCATGTTGTTGTTTGTAGTTTGTTTTGCTTACTGCTTTAGGCGGTTTATGTTTTCATGTTGATGGATGTAGTAGTTAGTAGTATGTTTATGTAGTAGTTGAAGCTTGGTTGTATTTTCTCCCCTGCATCTTCTGTCTTGATTCATGTAATTCTGTATTCCATGTATTATGACAATTTTGGTAATGAAATGCATACAACCTCTTTTGCTATGAAGTGTGTGGATTGCTTAAGTGATTATGTATTGTGTTGCCATGCTTTATCTCACATGCGATGTACCCTATGTTGTATAGGGCATGCCACGGAGGTATATGAGGAGCACGACACCCCTCTTACTCACTGACTAGATGGACCAGACTCCTCGCAGAGGTGGTCCTGCGGATCGAGGTTTAGGCTTAGATCAGCCTTCTGCTGGTCCTACTGGTGGACTGCCACCTTTTACACCCCCGGTTCTCGAGTAGAACCGGGCATCCTCTTCGACGCCGTATGAGCCGCAGGCTGCTCCACCTACTGATAGGTTTGAGCAGTTGATGTTAATGATGCATCAGCAGCAGATGCAGTAGCAGCAACAGATGCAGCAGCAACAGCAGCACCAACAGCTTATGGTCACTATTTCTGAGGCCTTGTCTCAGGGTGGGAGTACGACTCCACCTTCGACATCTACACGCCCTACCGAGACTGCCGAGCCTCCTGCTCAGTTTGAGGATGTGCTTCCGCCCACACCTGTTGCGTACCCTACGGGAGAAGTGAGTACTCGCGGCCTACTCGAGCGATTCCAGTGCTTGAGGCTTCCGACTTTTATGGGTTCTCACAGACCCGAGGAGGCTGATACTGGTTGGATCGCATCTCGAAGATACTGAAGATGCTACATTGTTCTGATGCTGAACAGGTTGAGTTGGCCGCCTTCATGTTCGAGAAGGATGTTAACTTATGGTGGGACAACATACTACGGACTGTCGCAGTGGGATATGTGTGGACCTGGGCAGCATTTGAGTTCCATTTCCACGAGAAATATTACCCTCAAGCCTACCGACACGAGAGGGAGAATGAGTTTCTGCGCCTCAGACAGGGAGGCATGATAGTCACTGAGTATGAGCATCGCTTTACAGAGTTGGGCCGCTTTGTCCCGACTATACTTGCTGATGAGCCGATACGGATTCGACGCTTCTCTGAGGGCTTACGACCTGACATCCGGTCGAAGATGTGCTGTGTCCGCATACCATCCTATGCGGAGTTGATTCATATGTTCATTCAGGCGGAGTAGGATGTGGACTGCTTGACACGCTCTCATGGCCCTATGGTGCTTAGGCCACGACCGGATATACTGAGTAGGCCTTTCCTTGGCAAGAGGCCTCGTGCTGATTCCCCTTCCAGGATCGCAGCGCCAGTGGCTCCGATGATGCGCCCTATTGTGACCTATACATACTGTGGGAAACAGGGTTATCCTGCTGGGAGCTGTTTTGCGCGGATGAGGGATAACGGGTTCTCTCCGCCATAGATGATTGATTGCCCTCCCCCACAGGCTCTATCGACTCCACCACTTCAGGTGGCATCTGCACATCCGTCCTTCAGACCACCTGCACCTCGCTTCAGGCCGCCTCAACGGCCCATGGTACCTCAGCCCAACCGATCACAGCAGGCTCGAGTGCTTGTGCTTGTGGCTGAAGCTCCTGAGACATCGATTACAGCCCCGATGGCTTTTGAGGGTACGACCCACATTCAAGGTACATCCGTCTCCTTGTTGGTGGACACTGGGTCCACTACTTCTATCATTTCATGTGGGGCAGTTAAGCATTTATCTTTACATACTACTCCCACGAAGGGAATGAGATTCACTATGGCTACTGGAACTTTTTCAGATGTCACACGGGTGTGTGAGGGTTGCTCCATGGATTTGGGTAGCAGAACAGTGTTCGTCGACTTCATTGTTGCTCCACTATGGCACTATGACATTATCCTCGGTATGGACTGGCTTACCGAGATGAAGGTAGAGATTGATTGCGATACTCAGGTTGTAACAGCCAGAGGACCTGATGACACGGTTTTTACTTTTATAGTGCAGGTTAGTTGGCCATGTCGTGTTGGATCTTACGCTGCTTTACTAGAGCATGTTGATGGTCCGACGTTGGGAAATACCCCTGTGGTTCGGGATTTTGTAGGTGTGTTTGCGACGATTCCTGGTTTACCTCTTCGGCGTGAGATCGACTTCACCATTGATCTTACGCCTGGTGCGACACCTATCTCATTGCCGACGTATCGCATGCCTCCATGTGAGATGGAGGAACTGAGGAAACAGATTGATGAGCTAGTAGAGAAAGGCTTTATACGACCTAGTGTGTCTTCCTAGGGAGCACCTGTAATGTTTGTGAAGAAGAAAGATGGCTCACTACGGTTGTGTATTGATTACCGTAGGTTGAACCAGGTCACTGTGAAGAACAAGTATCCTTTGCCCAGGATAGATGATCTGTTTGATCAGTTGAAGGGGGCAAAGTATTTCTCGAAGATCGACTTGCAGTTAGGGTACCATTAGTTGCGCGTTAGAGATGAAGACGTGCAGAAGACAGCTTTCAGGACCTGTTTTGGGCATTACGAGTTCCTGGTGATGTCGTTCGGTCTTACGAACGCACCGACCGTGTTCATGGACTTGATGAACAGGGTATTTCGGCCATTCTTATACTGATTCGTCATCGTATTCATTGATGACATCCTGATATATTCCACGAGTTGGGAAGAGCACGAGGTGCACCTGAGAGCGGTGTTGGATACTTTGAGGAAGAACCAGTTGTTTGCGCAGTATAAGAAGTACGACTTCTGGCAGGAAGAAGTCAAGTTCCCGGGACATGTGGTGTCCAAGGATGGGATAGCTGTGGACCTTACTAAGGTAGCCGCGGTTCAGGATTGGAAGCAGTTTGGCTCGGTTACCGAGGTGAGGAGTTTTCTTGGCCTGGTAGGGTAATATCGACGCTTCATTTGAGACTTCTCGAAGATTGCCAGGCCGTTGTCACAGTTGACGCGTAAGGATTTGAAGTTCACCTGGAATGAGAAGGCAGAAGTAGCTTTTCAGGAGCTGAAGGACAGACTGACGTCCGCCCCTGTGCTAGTATTGCCAGAGCAAGGGGTTAAGTACACGATATAACACTGACGCGTCTCACGTTGGTTTGGGTTGTGTCCTTATGCAGAAGGACAGGGTGATTGCGTATGCCTCGAGACAATTAAGGAAGCACGAGGAGAATTACCCTACACACGACCGTGAGTTAGCAACTGTCATCTTTGCATTGAAGCTCTGGAGACATTACCTCTACGGAGAGGAGTTTGAGCTTTTCTGCGACCACAAGATCCTTATGTATATATTCACGCAGCGAGACTTGAATATGAGGCAGCGCAGATGGATGGAAACCTCGAAGGACTTCAAGTTCGAGGTCTCCTACCATCCTGGCAAGGCCAACCTTGTGGCGGATGCGTTGAGCCGCAAGAAGGCTATTACATTTGCGGCTCCTCTGATGATAGCAGAGTGGGATATGCTAGAGTTCGTGCGGGACTTTGAGCAGAAACTCACCGTGGAGGAGCCATTTGAGTGTGTCACGCATGTTCGGGTGCGGCCACTTATTGATGATAAGATCATCGAGGCCCAAAAGGGCGATGAGCTGTTGTCTGAGCTTCGAGAGCAAGCTAGCGACGCTGAGGACTCCGAGTGGAGAGTTAGCACAGATGGGGGTTTGCAATATCGTGGCCGCTTATGCGTTCCTGATATTCATAACTTGTGACAAGAGCTCCTCGAGACTGGCCACAAATCGAAGCTTGCGATGCACCCTGGTAGCAAGAAGATGTACCAGGATATGAGACGGTCTTATTGGTGGGACAGCATGAAGACCCATATAGCAGAGTATGTTTCTCGTTGTCTGACGTGCCAGCAGGTCAAGGCAAAACATCGCCGACCTCCTGTACTGCTTCAGCCCATGCCCATAGCTGAATGGAAGTGGGACTTCATTTCCATGGATTTCATATCGGGGCTGCCGAAGACGAGGAAGGGACATGATTCCATTTGGGTGATTGTGGACCGGTTGACCAAATCGGCCCCTTTTCTCCCTATTAGAGTCACGAACTCTGCAGACGAGCTGGCTAAGTTGTACATCAGAGAGATAGTTCGTCTGCATTGAGTTCCCCTAGAGATCGTGTTAGACTGAGACGCGCAGTTCACGTCTATCTTCTGGACTCGTATCCAAGAAGTGATGGGTGTGAAATTGAAGTTCAGTACTGCGTTTCACCTTCAGACCGACGGGCAGACAGAGTGGGTGAACTAGATTTTGGAGGATATGTTGCGGGCCTGTGTCCTGGACTTCAAGGACAGTCGGGATGACTGTCTTCCTTATGCAGAGTTCGCGTACAATAACAACTTTCAGGCGAGTATTGACATGACTCCATATGAGGCCTTGTATGGTTGTCCTTGCAGAGCACTGCATTGCTGGGCTAAGGTTGGTGAGCGTAGTTTGATTGGGCCGAAATTGGTATAGGCAACCTTAGAGAAGATCGACATTATCAGGCATTTACTTCTTGCAGCGCAGAGCAGGGAGAAGAGTTACGCCGATACGAGGCGGCGACCGCTTGAGTTCGAGGTCGGAGACATGTATTCCTCAGAGTTTCCCCTATGAAGGGAGTTCTTCGTTTGGGAAGAAGGGGAAGCTTACAACGAGGTTCATCGGTCCGTTTCAGATACTTGATTGAGTGGGTGCTGTTGCATATCGTCTCGCTTTGCCCACACCATTTGCAGCTGTACATAATGTATTTTATGTATCTATGCAGAAGAAGTACGTTCCTGATCCTTCACACATTATCAGATGGGAGCAGGTACAGTTGAGTGAGGATGCTACATATGTGCTGTGCCTGACACGTATCCTTGACAGGAAGGATCAGGTACTGCGTAGCAAAGTGATTCCACTCATGAAGGTACTGTGGACGCATCATACATAGGAGGAATCTACCTGGGAGACAGAAGCAGAGATCCAAAAGAACTACCCTCAGCTCCTCGAGAAGTACGAAAAGGTACTAATTTCGAGGACAAAATTTTTAATTAAGGGGGGTAGATTGTAACGACTCAAAAAATTTCGTACAATGGCCCGAGTACCACCTCGACCAGAAATCGCTTAGGATCAAATCCTTTAGAAATTTGTGGCCCGAGTACCACCTCGACCAGAAACGCTTAGGATCAAATCCTTTAGAAATTTGACAAAGTTAACTAAGTGCTAAACTAGATTAGCCATGAAATCCGCTAGAATCGCTTTAAATACGATCTGCAAGACCCAAAACTTGTAGAATCATTGACGCTAGGTTACCCTAAAATCTAGGATCAAACTCATTACCCGACTGCTCTCGGGAGCACATTGAAACTCCGTATCAGATCTGGACCGCACATCGGGTGTCCGAATAATATGAAGTTATAGACTTAGGACCGCCTTGCTGGGCTTGACAACCATCTTGGAAATCGAATCCAGGCAGTGTCCCACGGCTGTTCGCTTGAGTCCGGAGCGAGGAGTGTGAGAACACTTGTTTTTCTTTACAAATAAATATCTCTAATAGTAATCTGGTACGTGTCACTTGCGGACAATTTGTAAGCAACCATACCATCAGAATCTGACCCAAATACACACTCGGATCAGGAAAAATTTCATATACATGGCAGTGTACTTGAAATCCCTAATCGAGTTTCACTGACCGTTGAACTGAAACTGGTCTGCCACGCGTGATCTGGGAATCCGACTGAAACAAAAACTTAACTCCACCTAGATCCAAGGTTGGTGAGCTTAAGTCCGACCTTTGGCTCAAGGGGGCCCGCCAGAAGTGCTCCGTTGAGCTGGAACAGGCTCACTTTGATTATAACCTAAGTGTACCATGACCATGAGTCTATTTTGGAGTGATTTTATGCTATATAAGGACCTTAGAACCCTCTCTCATCCAGCCATACGAATTTGAGGAAAACCCTAAGAGAGAAGAGAGAAAAGAGAGAGAAAGTTAGAGAGTTGTGGGAGGATTCTTCCAACCCTCTTTCCTTGCCGCTACACAAGCTTAACCACTCAAGTCTAATCGCTTTCTCGACGATTCTAACTTCGTTTCAAGGTAAGAAACCCTAACCCTAATCTATTTTGGGGTTGTGATGGTTGTAGGTTATGAAATAGCTAACCTATTTCATTCTATAGGTTACCAAACTGCCGAATACGGAAGCTTAACAAACCTATCTGATTCGTTACGGTTCTACGATAAAAGGTGCAGACTTTAGGTGTATAGGTTATGATTTTCAACGCTTTCGATGTCAGATAATGATAGATTCATGATCTGCATGCAATTAGACATGTACAAAGTGTTGTCTGTTTTCCATTTCGATGAAAGACGAAGAATTTAAAATTTTACATATTCTAGGTATTTGCAGAAGGTACCGTATACGTATAAATTTTGGAAATATGTTTGCCATGATTATTTGCTATATGAAAATATTATATATGGATAAAATACTTATTTGGCAAAAGGGCTCGCCCTAATACATGTTTTGCTAATATACACTATGTATGTTGGAATAGTGTAGTCTAAGTGTTTATGAAAATGCTTGTGAGAGTAAGTGCTTGGATGATGGTGCCTTAGGTAGGTGTTGAGATGGAATTCTCAACTACCTTAGAGACGTATATGATTTTCTCCATGTTGGTTGTTTACTTTAACCGCTTACTTATGAAATATATGTGTTTGTATTTTCTGTTTATATGGTACTTTATAACATGCTTTATGACATGCTTATTAATATGCTTGAGTTACTTTGTTTATTATGCTTTACTCCACATGCTCTGAATAAGGATTGATTGCGTTTGGGACTATGATTATAGTCCAGACAATCAGTACCAGACATGAGCTCGTGGTTGAGATTCATTTCGCCACATAGGATGTGTTTGACGAACCTGAGTTGTACTTCCGTTGGCGACAGTGGTTAGGCCATGTGAAATGCTTATGCACTTCATGTCGTTCAGTTGATTGTGCGCTCGAGCTAGTCAGGCTCGTCAAGTAACCCGATATGTCTTATGTATGTTCACCATGTTTGGACGCCTTTGCTTGAACGTAGGGTACCAAACTTACCAATGAAATTCCGTTAACTATGGTATCTCGATCCGCTAAGACTCATAAGCCGGGCATGGTGGTATGGGACACCGTGGTCAAGCTGTCGGCTTACGCTGGGGCCACGTGCCTCCCCGTAGTGTCCATTGAGCAACCAGACTTGTGAGCTGATTATGGTGGTATGGGACACTATATTCGTGCTGTCGGCCTACACTGATTGGTGACGAGCCCTTTGTAGTGACCTCGAGCATACTCTGAATTTGCGGTGAGGCGACGAGTTTTGCCGCGGTGTATAGATTATGAACTAAGCCTGTATCAATTTAGTGATGAACCGTTAAAAAGGTGATGGGGGAGTGGTGTAACGAATGCGTGTAACAACCCTGACAGCCTTTGCAGCGCCCTAGAACCACACTATCGTTTGAGATTATCTAGGTTTGACGACCCTAGAATGGATCATGTTTGGGAATAATACAAGGGAAGTACCTTAGTTTCATAATCCCGCTATTTGAAATGGACTAATAACAACTCGGTAATCATGCTCATCATCGCATTGCATGTGCCTGGAAGATGTGGAGCACTGAGGAATGAAAGCATGCTGCGAACGTAAGATGGTGTCGCATGAGGGAGTATGTGGTGAGGGCATGCATCATGACTACATTCATACTTGCATTAATAAGAGTAGTTGGGAGTGTTTGATTTTACTGCTTTATCATTACTGCTTGACTGAATTGATAACATGTTAACCTATGCTTTATTGTTCCATTGAGTTAGCTACTTACTCCCACGTTACGGGACGGTGTTGTACACACCAACCAGACTCTGTCTTAGGTGCAGATGAGGTGACGACTTAGGAGGTTGACCCGGACTACGATGAGGACTAGGACGAGTTCTCGTATATGCAGTATTTTGGTGGCTTTGACTAGACTGCTTGGATCGACGGGACTTATAGGGCTTACTTCTCTAGTTGTATTTTTGACATTTTGATCGTAAAACAGATACATGTAAATGGTGATTCAGTTGGATTCATACTCTGGAGATTGAGATGGTTTTGTTTCTTTTACATACAATTATATACAGTTTCAGTCTTCCGCTTGCCTTTATACAATTGATCTGGAGTATGAATTACTGTTTTGGTATAATCTCACTCATGTTTATTGCACTAACACAGACAACATTTAATCATCATTATCTATGTTGCATAAGTGATGTTTTGGAACTCGAGAGTTGAGTTGCTACTCGACCCTCGAATTTCAGGGCGTTACAGAAAGAGAAGAGAGACTGAACCTGAAGGCCGCCCGCGCGTGTGGACAGCAGGCTATGCCTGACGCACGTGCGCTGAGGGCAGTTCATACGTGTGTGGGCCCCACGAATCCAAAAACTCTCTCCTTAGGGCTGGTTGGCTAGGGCTGGACTATAGATGTAAGACCCGTATCCTAGTCCGTATTATTCCGAAGGCTTTCGCGATCCTTCTGGTCGAATTTCTGCAATCCTCGACCCGTAGCCGACGTTTGCACACGATCCTGAGCCGAGACCTATATGCCAAAGTCGGCTCGACCCGAAACCTGTACCTTGGCGACGGCGCCGTCGCTGCGGTTCCAACGCCGCGACTCGCGCACTGATCCGATACCCAGGGTAGATGATGTAAGCCCACGTTCATTTCGAGGAAAACACCGCACGTTGCGAACTTCGAAAAAATCTTTACGTCATGTCCCATCAATCAAATCAATCAATCATTTCATGTCAAGTACAAGCAACCCATGCTTTCTTTTCCCAAAGGTCAAGCAACATCACAAGTCAACTCTTTCTCACCCTCTCTCTTACACACCCATACATGTCAAGTACACTTCACATCTATCACCCATCACTTCTCTCAACCATCACACCTCTCTCTTTATCAAATTAAAAAAAATCCCAAGCAACCAATAAGCTTCACACGTCCACAATTTTCCAAGGAGAGAAAATTAGGAAGTGAGTTGTGTGACCCACTTTCCATCCCAAAAACCTATCATCCAAGCCATTCATCTCTCATCTCCCTCCATCAAAGTGAAGCACAAGGAAGTCGGCTTTCCAACGGACCAAGAAGATCGGACGGTGGGTGCTTCTATAGGTGTAGATTTCTTGTTTTGATGATGGGCCAAGTGAGGCCTACCGATTAATGGTATGGATCTCATTTTGGACCCTAAATGTGGCCAATGACCCACTTTGATTTCAACATCAATCCATGATGGGGCCATTCTCCATGGACCCCATAATGATGTTTGCTTTCTTTGCATAAAATGGTCATTTAGACCATCCATTTCGGTGGAGAAAGGATCTCCACCGTTGATTTTGATCAGTGGGCCCATATGAAATGGGACTCACTTAATGTATGTTGTAGATCATGCAACGGAGGGCCCATAATGGCGGGGTCCCTCCACCACACGTTTATCTTTCTCTCTCTCTCCCTCTCTCTTTCTTTTTGTGTGTGTATGAGACGATATGGCCTTGTGGCCCACCTGGATGGACCCCACCATGAATCATGTATTTTATCTAAGTCATCCGTAGGTGGGGCCCACTTTATATATGCATTGTGCCCACACCATCCACCATGTGATGGCACATCTTAGCAATGGCCCACCTCAAATGTATGTGTTATGCAAACCATCCAGGGACGTTGGACTCCCTGGACGTGTTTTGGAAAAACACAAATATTTGCTTGATTTACAAGCTTGGTGCTGGGGCTACTCCTGTAGGCCCCACCTCGATGTATGAGTCTAATCCACACCGTCCATTCTATTCTCAAGCTCATTTTAGGCATTGATATGAAAAAAAGATCAATCTGACTATCTGGCGGGCTGTAGCAAACAAAACAGTATTTACACCATTCAAATACGCCCCGATGTTTCTGTTCACCAAAACCCATCGAATATTGGACTTGATGGGTTTGTATTGAGTCATGGGGAACAATGGTGGGGTCGGATTTCGTTGATGCGGGCCCTACCCTAGAAAAACCTCAAAAAAAGATGTTTAAAAAAAAATATATAAAACAATAGCAGCAGCCGTTGCTGCTGCCATCGTCAGAGGCGCAGGCAGCGCCTGCATGCGCTGGCGGACGTGATTGGGCAGGGACCCACGGGTCCCAGCCATGGGCCCCACCATGATGTATTTGGATCATCTGCACCGTCCATTCGGTGGGTCCCTTTTACTGTGAGCTCCACTCTAAAACTTAGCCTCATCTGAAGCTTAGGTGGCCCACACCACTAGAAATAGTTGGACTGAACGCCTGCCCTTGAAACTCTTTTTGGGCTTGCAAAAATTTTGGATCAAATATGAAAACTATTTTTTTCTAATCGTCCAGGTCCACGTGACCTTATGAACGGTTTGGATGGCAGATAAATATCACGGTGGGCCCATGCACACGTGCCCTTGCCAACAGATTGGAGGCAAAAAAACATTACAGTGGCCCAGGTCCACGTGACCTTATGAACGGTTAGATGGCATATGAGCATCACGGTGGGCGCCCTAGGTTTGTAAGACCTTATCAACAGGTTTGGTTGGAAAATAAACCTTACGGTGGGCCTTAGGTCCATGTGACCAGGTTGGGTAGAAAATAAACATTTTGATGGGCCCCGGATCTGTACAACCTGATCAATAGGTTGGGAACCACAATGATATATGTGATTTATTCCTACCGTCCAGGCAGACGGTGGAGCCCACAGTAATATTTGTGTCTTATTTATGTGTTTTATTCATACTGTTCAATGACAGTGGGACCCACCATGATGCATGTGTTGCATCCAACCCTCTAAGCTATTTTAAGAGGTCATTTTATGGCATGAGTAGAAGAATGAGGCAGATCTAGGATCAAGTGGACCACCTATATGTGGGTGTGGCCCATTTGATATACATATGGCCCGTGTGATGTGGCCCACTTACCATATTTAGGGCCCATGGGTTGAGGCCCATTGTGATGTATAAGGGCCCGTGGGTTGAGGCCCATTGTGGCATATACAAGGCCCATGTGACTAGGCCCATCTTGTTGTAATAGTGGCCCGTTGTTGAGGCCCACTTTGATATATATGAGGCCCATGGGTTGAGGCCCAATGGGATGTACATGAGGCCCTTTGTACCGTGATTCCACCATGGGTTACGTGTTGATTCTTATGGTGGGCTATGCCTTGGGAGCAATGATGGTTTGATGTCCACATTGTATGGATGATGTTGGGTAAATGGTCCACATTGTCACTTTCCCCAAGGCCCATTGATAGGCCCATACTTATAGTGGGTAGGCCGTCTAGGCCCATCTTCGCTTTGCTTAGAGCCCATCACTATATAACATGTTTAGTATAGATACATGATTCATGATCATACGCATCATATGTATGCTTGGTATGAGGAGTGACTGATCATAGCATATGCCTTTGGGCAGATTGTTTATGGGCTCCCTGATAGACGGAGTTGCCTTACATGAGCGCGCGGTACGCACAGGATTGTTGCATGTTTGGTAGGGTGACTCATGCACTTGCATTTGTGTGATCATGATTATCGTATGCCCTAACGACATCAGGGCCATAGCCTCCATAGACACATCATGGGCGGCTGGATTGGATACCAGAAATGTTTGGTTCTAGCATACGGGCGCCATAGATGTCCCTGGGTGAAAATTCCTAAACCCGATGGTACCAGAGGATGACTCCAACGTTGAGACCGAGTGGATATATGAGCGCATGAGGGCCGAATACTAGGAGGCCGCGTCTCCCACTGTGTCGTGGTCGGTTGGAAAGGGGTGTGGCTTTACTCACCCAAGGGTAGGGGGCAATACTAGGCTGAGTTTGACCAGCTTGTGAATGGATCCGCTATTGACGTGCCAGATAGGTATTGGCAGACTATTGGCCAGGCAGATAGTGAGGTTTCTTACGCTCACTTGGATTGTGCGACTAGGAGAGCGGCAGTGCCATTTGGAGTGTACTAAACCGCGGTGGTTATCTTGAATGAGAACTGTACTGATACATGATGAGGATTGACATGCTTGAGCTGTATTTTGTATTGTATGGTCTTGACATGACCGATAGCATTCATATCTTGCACCGCATAGCCTTGGTACGACTAGTTGCATTCATGTACTCATCAGTACGATTCTGCATTACTTTGACCTTGCATTCTGAGCACGCTCATATTGCGCACACACTTGCACCACCCTCTAATCTTTCTATAAGCTTATGCACGATTGATGCATGCAGGTGACGATAGGACGCAGTCGTAGTCTCGCCACAGTTGGAGCAGCAGCCGAGCTTTTGGAGTTTTTGTTATTGTCACTACCTTGTATTTCTCCTTCCTACGCACTGTACTTAAAGTTTTTTATCATAGTGGATTTTTGATGTAGAACGTGTCACAGATACGTTCCTAGCATGGTTGGGCCAAAAGAAGGTGGACCGTAAATTGACTATAACTTTTGATCCGGGTATCGTTACGGGGCGCACAAGCTATCAATCTTTACTGAAACGGGCCATCTGAGGTGAACCGACCCACAAAGTGGGTCGCATCTGTCCATTTCGTCAAAAAACACGCGCTTTCAGCTCAAAAACGAATTTTTAGGAAGATTTTACTATTTTTAGTAATTCCAATTTTTGATATTTTTTAGAGTTTTAGATTTTCTTTCCTTATAGAAATAAGTTTTAGTTATACTAGGACTCTTCTAGAGAAAGTTTATTTGCAATTTTTATTTTTAGAAATTAGGCTTTAGAAGAGTTGTATTAGAATTAGGATTTTTATTAGAGTTAGAATTTTGCTATTTTTGGTAATTACGAATTTTAGTTTATTTTTTCCTTTATTAATAGTGTGAGGAGACACATTAGAAATTATCAATGATTGATTAATCTATTTCGAATTTATTTAGAATTTATTTCTATTTTTTTGCTCTCTTTTCTCGTGGATTCGAGAAGTCTCTGTGAGGAGTCCAGAGAAGTTCCGTGGATTCGGAATATTTATCCTCTTGAGGAAGACGGTGTTCGACCTCACGTCCTTCCCTGCGTCAGTTTGGTATCAAAGCGAGGTTTCTCCTCGGGTCGATGGCTTCTAACGACGGGTCGGGCAACAATCACATAAACGGTGCTCCAGGAAATTTTACTTTAACGGCGGCAACTTTTCAAGCAGCGCAGCAAGAGAATCGACAAGCCATGCAAGGGCTGCAGGCTTCCATGGACCGCATAGCGAATCTCTTGGCAGAAAACCTAAGGCAACTCCATGTTCATGGTGGTGATCCACCACCAGCAATTGCTGGAATTCGTAATTATACTGATCGTAGGGCGATGCTATCAATGAACCACAGGATGGTTCAAGAATTCAAGATGAAAGTCGATCTTCCTAGTTTTAATGGTCAACTCTACTTCAAGGACTTCCTCGATTGGTTGCTCGAAGTCGAACGTTTCTTCGACTATATGAACATCGTAGAAGAAAGGAAAGTTAAACTCGTGGCATACAAGTTAACGGGTAGAGCTTCAGATTGGTGGGAACAACTTCAACTCGAGCGGGCGAGACAGATGAAGGCGCCAATCCGCACGTGGTCGCGGATGAAGAAGTTATTGTGCATGCGATTCCTCCCTCGAGATTACGATCAGGTATTATTCCAACAAAACCAAAATTATTATCAGGATAGCCGATCAGTAAAAGGTTATGCAGAAAAATCCTATTATTGGTCCGTGAGAAACGACTTCATCAAAACGGAGTTGCAACAGACTACAGGATTCATCAGTGGCGAACATGTGACCTCTATAAGAATGGAGAACCAACCCAAGACTTCTAAAGTGGAAGGACAATATCTCATCACTGAACAGGCCTTTGTTAAACAATATGAGGAAACAGGAAATATATATCCATTAGTTGAAAAGAAAAAATATGTGGAGCCTGTGAATATCTTAGAGGATTTGGAACCAGTATCACAGGAGTTCAAGAGGGTTGTGCTCGATGAACTCCCTAATAAATTACCTCTCATACGAGATATACAAAATCACGTTGATCCCGTCTCAGGGGCAAGTCCGTCTAATTGTCCACATTATCAGAAAAAATATGAGATTTTGAAGGCAGATGTGAAGGAACTAATCGATATTAGTCAAGTCAAGGAAAGCATGAGTACATGTATTGTGTCAACTCAAGAGCTTAATGTCAAGTACAAAAAAAGAGCTAATGAATATCGACGTCGGAAGTTATCTCAGACTCATGTGCCAAGTATCTTGCGTAACTCGAGGACGAGTTTTTTTCAAGTGGAGGAGTCTGATGTAGAACGTGTCACAGATACGTTCCTAGCATGGTTGGGCCAAAAGAAGGTGGACCGTAAATTGACTATAACTTTTGATCCGGGTATCGTTACGGGGCGCACAAGCTATCAATCTTTACTGAAACGGGCCATCTGAGGTGAACCGACCCACAAAGTGGGTCGCATCTGTCCATTTCGTCAAAAAACACGCGCTTTCAGCTCAAAAACGAATTTTTAGGAAGATTTTACTATTTTTAGTAATTCCGAATTTTTGATATTTTTTAGAGTTTTAGATTTTCTTTCCTTATAGAAATAAGTTTTAGTTATACTAGGACTCTTCTAGAGAAAGTTTATTTGCAATTTTTATTTTTAGAAATTAGGCTTTAGAAGAGTTGTATTAGAATTAGGATTTTTATTAGAGTTAGAATTTTGCTATTTTTGGTAATTACGAATTTTAGTTTATTTTTTTCTTTATTAATAGTGTGAGGAGACACATTAGAAATTATCAATGATTGATTAATCTATTTCGAATTTATTTAGAATTTATTTCTATTTTTCTGCTCTCTTTTCTCGTGGATTTGAGAAGTCTCTGTGAGGAGTCCAGAGAAGTTCCGTGGATTCGGAATATTTATCCTCTTGAGGAAGACGGTGTTCGACCTCACGTCCTTCCCTGCGTCAATTTTATGATGGTGTTCTTGTGGTTATTGTTCGTGGGTTATGCTTTTGTTATGCTCATTAATTGATTATTAGAAATTCTCCTTGTAGCATCCCAGGATCGGAACCTGGTATATGGGTACTGGGAGTCGAGAATGAGATACTACGGAGGCTGTCGGCGCCGGATTCGGCGATCGAGAATTTTGTGAGCCCGGTCTCTGAGTTCAGGGCGTGAAAATAAACCTCTTAAGTTTCGGTTCGATTTAACGTACCGTCCGTGCATGGTGCTCCGTTGAAGTTTCAACCCTCCTGCAGGGCCAAATTTCAGAAATCTGTTATAGAGAAGGAACGACTGCAAAATAACAATGGATTTGTAGGTGAAATGACTGTAGGAGAAGAAGAATATGGATGGTAAAAGGTGGGAGCGAATCGGGATGGGTGGCTTTGCACCATGGTAGTTAGCCCTTCGAAGAAGGGAGGGTTTCATACCCAATTAGATTTTCATAACTCGGAGAGGAGTAAGAAAACATAGAAATTTTATTCAATCATCAATGAGAAAAAAACCTACCAGGGTGCTTAAAAATCCTATACTCCAAAACTCGCACCATGTGTGTAACCTATTACTTAGAGATGAAGTAACCACAATTAACAACTAATCAAAATAATATAAACCGTCTATGATGTTCCTAATAACAATAATAACCAAACTCAAAGTACTAGATCGTCTGGAATAGTAGGCCACGATCATGAGATCCCATGGTGAGATTCACATGACGATCGGGTCCATTTCAAGGAACCAAAATACAGTCCTCTAATTATGAGGTCCTCCCTAGACATCGTTATCGATATAGATTGATGGTGGAGCCCTCTTCCTCCTTGCGTACGTGAGTGAGTTGGGGGAGAGGGGGCGTACATGTGTGTGAAATATCCCTATCAAATTAACTTGCTGAAATAATAAATAAATTAGGAAAAATATTCTCACTAGTATTGAAAAATTGATTCAAACTTAGTTCGTAGGACAACCTACACCCAAAACAAAGTTTAGGTAGGACAACCTTATTTCACGATCAATCGTAAGGATCAAGATCTCAAATCAAAGCAATATCCATAAGAGCTATCTATTACAAGCATTCACCACATTTGCATAAATATAATTACAACTATTATCCACATATGCAAAAAATAAACATTCACCATAAACACCAAGAATTATAGTGGTTTGGTGTATACACCAACTGTTCTTAAACAGCCATGCCTACTCCGCTCCCTAGATTACAAACCTCGTAATATTGACTTTCACTATGAACAAGGTTTTCACAGGGTCACCTTAAAACCTAATACGATTGTGATTTTAAAGGGCTATCACAAACAAAAACCCCACATTGAGATTTTATGTCTATCTCATAAAAACCAACAAATGAGATTTTCTGACTATCTCATAAAAAACTAACTGCAGAAAGTAAATTGATACTTATCTTCACCGAAGAAGATGCTGCAGCCATAGATCGCTTTTCTTGAATGCCGAATGTTCGATGTTCAGTCCAATAGAAAAGGTCCAAGGTTCTAATTGATTTTAATTAGATTTAAACCCAAAAGCTACTTGCATTAATTCCTTTAAATCTCAATAAGAGTAAACACTCTTTTTGATAAATTAGAATGATAGAGTTTTGAGATAAAAGAATTAATGAAAAAGCTATAAAATAAAATTATAAATACCGCTTGATAGCTTGACAATAAATAAGACTTCTCTCTCTCTTGAATTAGGGCTTTAATAGGCTTAAGTTGTATTTTTGGATTGAGAAAAGACCTCAATTTATAGTCACAAAATCTGATCCTTCGACTGGTCGAAGCACCGAATTTAGTTCCAACAAAATTTCAAATTCGAACGGGATAAGTTCCAACAGATCTTCGACTGGTCGATAGTGACCTTCAACTGGTCGAGCAAGCTGAATCCGATTAGAATATAATTGCTGGACTTCGAGTCGAGGAACCTTCAACTGGTCGAAGGGGGTCCTTCGACTGGTCGAGGACTCCACTCGACTAGTCGACGCCGCAACAGAAATTCTGTTATACTTCAGCCGTTTCTTAGACTAGTCGAGGAATTTCTTAGACTGGTCAAAGAAGAATTTAGACAAATCGAAATTCAGTCAATTATAAGTATAAAAACCCAATTTAAATATGTTTTGAAAGCCCCTTAAACCTAAGGTCTTTCTAGGCTTTAAATTGCCTGTATGGACTGAACTTCATAGGAATAGAAACTTGAAGTTCGCAAAGGAGGTTGATCTTATACGTAGAAGATTCATCAATAGGAATTGAACTTGCACTTGGAGCTTGATCTTCTACTAGCATTTTTAGTAGAACTTGAACTTGTGCCTGAAGCTTGATCTTGCACTCGGAGCTTGATTTTGTACTAGCATTTTTAGTAGAACTTGAACTTGAAGGTGAACTTTCCATCTTGATCCATGTGACTTGAATTTTTTTTTGACTTCAACTCTTTTTTATTTTTATTATTTTTTTGAACGTAAAAAGCCTATTTCATTGATAGGAAGAAGGATATACAAAGGGGAGCTCAGGTTAACAAAATGATCCTGAGATCCCGGCTGGAAAACTTGCACATTCGGGAAGGCCGAACACAATGCTGGCCCACCTATCTTGACTTCAACTTGAACATAAGCTAGACTTCAACTTGAACATGAGCTTGTCTTCAACTTGAACATGAGCTTGTCTTTAACTTGAAGAACACTATGCTAAGTTGTTTTGACAAGACGAAATTTGACAAACCAGGTTTAACATGTGTGTTAAACATAATAGCACTTACAAGACCATCCACTTATTTAGAAAATCCTAGGCCTAGCTTCAACTCTCTTTCCCCGAGTAAATGTCAAAAGTTGCTCAAACCTTCATTTCACATCCATCCCAAAAGTCACCAAGCGGATACTTGTACCCCATCCAATTTGTGGGACTTTTGAACCCTAAATTTTGGGAGGGCCCACAAGTTCAGCAGGTCTGATCCACCATTCCTCATGCCACATGTAAGGTAGAAAGGACGCTATCATATAATTCCCCTCTTCTCATTTGGCTATCTTTCCTTCCCTTGAGGCTCTGTCATTTTGTAGACAAAGCCATATATAAAACAACCTCAATAAAATACATCCTGTTTTGTAACCAATTATACCACAAATTAAATCACTAGTCAATGTATTAAATAGGGATATTTGATTAAGGGTGTATTTGGATTAGAGTAAATAAAAAAATTAAGAAAAAGCAAATAATTTTCCTTTGATATGACATTTCCTCTATTTAAGAAACATAAAAAGGAAAGGTAAATGAATTTTC
Organism: Magnolia officinalis; assembly: GCA_021015155.1. Classification (NCBI taxonomy): domain Eukaryota; kingdom Viridiplantae; phylum Streptophyta; class Magnoliopsida; order Magnoliales; family Magnoliaceae; genus Magnolia; species Magnolia officinalis. The sequence goes on from JAJHSJ010000003.1 coordinate 71,365,917, forward strand.
TTTCCATAATAAGCAAGTAAAACTTTTTTTTTCTTCAAAAAATTCAATAGTGAGAAAAAGAGGTTTCTCTTTGATATGACATTTATCTAGTAAAATTAGAAGAAAAAGAGGTTTCTTTTTAAAAATTACAATCCAAACACTGAAAAATACAAAAGAAAAGTATTTTCCAGGAATTTTCTATGGCAAAACAAACAAGTGTAAACGGTTTCCTTTCTCCCTCGTGCGGATATCAGTTTACCACCTGTTACGCAGCACGCCAACAACACAGTGAGCCTAGATCCAATCTCAGGCCTCACCCACAAACAATAAACAAGAAGAAATATAAAATAGAAATAGATCAAAGTAATCCAAAACAAACCATAAGACAAGATATATGTGGAAAACCCCAAACTAGGGTAAAAAAAAAACCATGGATGCAAACTTCCACTATGAAGAACGAAGATTACAAGGCAATATACTAACCTCTCCCTTGGAGATACAGAGAAAACCCTTTTCCTACACCTTGAAATAGCTCCCCAATATTCACCTTGACCCTAGAATAGCCCTAGGGACCCCAATTTATAGTTTTGGCAACTTCCCTTTCGCATCCCAGTTGTGAAAGGACTTGCGATACGAAATCCACGAAACTCCTTTCCACATCCCAGTTGTGAAAGGACTTGCGACACGAAATCCGCGCAACCTCGACTGGTAGTGGGCGGCCCCAGATGTGGCTCCACTTCTCAACAATCTCTCACTTGGAGACACATCGCCATAAACATTTGTCTTCTTCATCCGGAATGCACCACCTCCCCGTCTTCAAGCCTGAAGACCAATCAAAGCTGAATAGAGCTTCAGCTTCTCCCTTGTGATATCCTTGGTTAGCATATCCGCAGGATTCTCACTTGTATGAATCTTCTCTAGAGAAATCGATCCATCTTTCAGTAACGAACGTATGAAATGATATCTGATGACAATATGCTTGATCCTTAAATGAAAGACTGAATTCTTAGCCAAATGTATTGCACTCTGACTGTCACTGTACAACTTACAATCTGCTTGTTTCTTACCCAACTCTTCCATAAAACCATGCATCTACACCATCTCATTGCATGCTTCTGTAGCCGCAACATATTCTTCTTCTGTCGTACTGATAGATATTATCTTCTGTAACTGAGAGACCTAACTGACTGCAGCACTACCCAGAGTAAAAACATAACTTGTAGTGCTTCTCCTGCTATCAATATCTCCTGCCAAATCTGAATCCACGTAGCCTTGTAGCTTGATTTTCGATCCACCATAGCACAACCCTGCATCCTTAGTACCTACCAAATATCTAAGGATCCACTTCACAACTTCCCAATGTTCCTTCCTGGGGTTTTTCATGAACCTGCTAACAACTCCCACTGCTTGAGAAATGTTTGGCCTCGTACTCACCATTGCATACATGAGACTCCCAATAGCTGACGCGTATGAGACTTTAGCCATGTAGTCTCGTTCCTCCTGTGTCTTTGTCCCTTGCTCCTTAGATAGCTTGAAGTGGTTGGCTAATGGAGTGCTAACCAGCTTAGCACTTCCCATATTGAATCGATCAAGTACCTTGGCTATGTACTCTGCCTGTGACAACACCAGTTTCTTGTTTTTCCTATCACGCTTTATCCTCATGCCTAGGATTTGTTTTGCAGCTCCTAAATCCTTCATGACAAATTCTCTAGATAGTTGTCTTTTGAGATCTGAGATGTCCTTCATGCTTGAACCGGCCACAAGCATATCATCAACGTACAGAAGAAGGATGATGTACGACGTATCAAACTTCTTCAAATTACAACAGTGGTCTGCATGACATCTCTTAAAACCGTTTTCCGACATGAAACTGTCGAATTTCTTGTACCACTAACTCGGGGCCTGCTTCAGGCCATATAAACTCTTTTTTAGTCTGCACACCTTGTTCTCCTTTCCTGGTGGCACGTATCCTATCGGCTAATGCATATATATATCTCTTCTTCAAAGTCCCCATGAAGAAAGACTGTCTTAACATCTAGCTGCTCTAGATGTAAGTCCTCTGTAGCCACTATACTTTAGACCATACAAATCGTAGACATTTTCACTACTGGTGAAAATATTTTAGTGAAATCGATACCTGCCTTTTGTTGAAACCCTTTCACAACTAATCTGGCCTTGTACCGTTTCGAACCATCGTGCTCCTCCTTCAGTCTGTAAACTCACTTTTTATGAAGAGCTTTCTTACCCTTTGGTAGAGTGACTAACTCCCATGTACGATTAGACTCAAGAGAGTCCATCTCCTCATCCATGGCCTGCTCCCACTTAACCCTGTATTTGACTGTAATGCCTCTTCAAAACACTCTGGTTTTCCATTATCTATCAATAGTAGATAATATAAGGAGGGTGAGTATCGGATCGTGGGTCTCCTCTCCCGAGTAGACCTCCTCAATACCGGTGTCTGTAGCCCCTCCTCATAATGCTCCTGTACATGATCATCCTGTGGCGCTGTAACACCCGTGTCCGGTAACTCTTCAAACTCTACAAATTCTTTCTCCTTAGCCTTATTTTCATGCACACTGTCCTTATGTATCACTTTTTCATTGAAGACTACGTCCTTGCTTCTGATGATTTTCCTATTTTTTGCATCCCAAAACCTGTAGCCAAAATCATGTTGCCCGTAGGCTATAAACGTGCACCTCGTGGACTTCGCATCCAGCTTGTTTCTGTGCTCTGCATCAATGTGAACATATGAAGTGCAACCGAACACTCTGAGATGTGAAAGGTTCACTTCTTTCTCAGTCCACACTTCTTCTGATAGCCCACCATCCAATGGTGCTGAGGGACTTCTATTGATGAGATATGCGGCGGTATTCACAGCATCTGCCCAAAATGTCTTGGCCAACCCTGCATGTAACCTCATGCTCCTGGCACGCTTAAGGATGGTCTTGTTAATGCGCTCAGTGACACCATTCTACTGCAGTGTACTTGGAATCATTTTTTGATGTTTGATTCCACTTTCCGCACAATACTCAAACCTCTTGTCACAATACTCTCACCCATTATCAGATCTGAGACATTTTACTGTTTTACCTGTCTCATTTTCTACCATAACTTTCCACTTCTTAAATATATCAAATATATCAGATTTGTGCTTTAAGAAATAAATCCACAGTTTTCTACTAGCATCATCAATAAAGGAAACAAAATAACGTGAGCCACCAAGAGATGATACTGTGCCGGTCCCCACACATCAGTGTGTACAGGCTCCAACAGATGCGTCTTTGGAGCACCTCCAGTCTTCTTAAAACTTACACTCTTCTGCTTGCCATACACGCAGTCATCGCAGAATTCCAAGTTAATAGACTTCAGCCCTAGTAGTTTCCCTTTTGACAATAACACTTTCATTCCTTTCTCACTCATATGTCCCAACCTCTGATGCCATAACTGTCCATTCACTCCAGTTGATGCGACTGCGAGTGAACTATACGATCCTGAAGTCACGTACAAAGTACCTTCTTTCTTGCCTCGAGATATCACCAAGGCACCTTTTGTGATCTTCCAAGAATCACTGGTGAATGTCGTCACATAATCGGTATCGGCCAACTACCCTACTGAGATCAGATTCCTTCTCAAATTCGGTACATGTCTAACATTTTTCAATTTCAACGTTGTTCCATCTTTCTGAATTATATGAACGTCTCCTTTTCCAACAATACTGCACGGCTCATCATCACCCAGGTAGACTCTCTCGAAGTCACCTGATACATAGTTACGCAGAACTTCCTTATATAAAGTGGTATGAAACGAAGCACCTGAGTCTATAACCCAAGACTCATTCCTCTCATCAAGAGACATGATCAACGCCTCTGTATCACTCTCCTCAGATAGATTCACTGAATCTTTACCGCCTTGAGAGCTTCCTTCTTGTTTCTTAAGCGCTCTGCAATCACGTTTCATGTGCCCCTTCTTGCTGCAATACCAACACCTATGTTTGTCTTTCGGTCCCTTGGACTTCTTCCTCGACTTAGAACGCCCGTGTTTATTGCCTCATTTGTTCAGCGATCTTCCTCTTCCTTCAACGTTTAGAGTATTCTCTGAATCCCCTAAAACTCCTGATGCCTTTCTTCTAGATTCTTCGCTGAGAATTAGACTGGCTACATCATCAAATTTCAGTTTTGTCGACCCTGAAGAATTGCTCACAACAATCACCAAACCATTCCAATTGTCTGGTAAACTGGATAAGATCAATAACGCTCTAACCTCATCCTCAAAAGTAATGCCAATGGATTCCAACTGGCTCGTGACTGTATTGAACTCGTTTAGATGTTCAGCCATGCTCCCACCATTTGACATCTTCATGTTGAATAGTTGTTTCATAAGATGAACCTTGTTGGATGCTGAAGGCTTTTCATACATGGTAGCTAGGGTTTCCATTAATTCTTTTGTAGTTTTTACCTTAGATATATTGAAGGCGACGCTCTTAGACAAAGAGAGTCGGATTGTTCCTAAAGCCTTCCTATCCAGTAAAATCATTTATCATATGTCGTCTTTTCTGATTCTTCTCTTTTCCTCCTAGAGGAACATAGAGGTTCTTCTGATACAGATAATCCTCCATCTTCATCTTTCAGAAGGTAAAGTTTGAACCATCAAACTTCTCAATTCTAGTTTTTCCTTCTTCTGTCATCGCTCCCAATAAAACTAAACTAATAGCTTTGATACCAGTTACGCAGTATGCCAACAACGCAGTGAGCCTAGATCCAATCTCAGGCCTCACCCACAAACAATAAACAAGAAGAAATATAAATTAGAAATAGATTAAAGCAATCCAAAACAAACATACAAGATAAGATATACGTGGAAAAACCCCAAACTAGGGTAAAAAAACCACGGATGCAAACTTCCACTATGAAGAACAAAGATTACAAGACAATATACTAACCTCTCCCTTGGAGATACGGATAAAACCCTTTTCCCACACCTTAGAATAGCTCCCCAATATTCACCTTAACCCTAGAGTAGCCCTAGGGACTCCAATTTATAGTTTTGGCAACTTCCCTTTCGCATCCCAGTTGTGAAAGAACTTGTGACACGAAATCCGCGAAACTCCTTTCCACATCCCAGTTGCGAAAGGACTTGCGACACGAAATCTGCGAAACTCCTTTCTGTATCCCAGTTGCGAAAGGACTTGTGACACGAAATCCGCGCAACCTCGACTGGTAGTGGGCGGCCCCAGATATGGCTCCACTTCTCAACATATGTCACACTTTTACATTCCCTTTTCTTCCCCTAGTTTACCCCAATCTTAACACGATCTAAACAAAAAACAAAAAGAAAAAAAAGCATATCACGTTTTCTTCTCATGCAATAATTGCTCGTTTGAATAGTTTTCATGGCTCGTGCTGCGCATTTTCTCACATTCATCTCTAATCGACTGAAAAAGAACAGTGGAGAGGTATCTTTCACCGAAGCTCGGGAACACAACCTGCAATTGGATTAATGTTGACAATGAAAACAAGAACATAAGGAACTAAAATAAAAAACTAAAACTCAACCAATGCTGTTGTATAAATATAGCAAGAGCCCAAGTACGCATGTGCGCATGCACATCATATATAGTGCATGGTTGCCTAGGGCATGCATATATGCTCCACACACGTGCTGTATGACTGTATCTACCAGCTTCTAAATTCCTACCTTTTGCAAACTACAATTTCAATTGGACCCCATGTGTTGTATATGCATGTTGGTGCATGTGAATGTTTGTATGAACGTGTGCAGTGCACATGGGGAGAGATGAAATGGGAATGTAGAGGCATATGAATAAGATGGAGATGCGGCCTTACAGCAAAAAATGCCATTGTATCACATTGCATGCACCAAGATCCGTGCCCTTCATCATGGGGGACAAATCGTGCATGACATGAATGGGCATTGAGAAAAATGGCAATCCTCCGTGTTTAACACGTGTGGTCTACCATATGAGTGGCCCAACCTGGGGAATGTTTAAGTTTGGTAGGATTCAACTGTCGTGATTGTTAATGGTTACAAAAATCAGCTATCTTATGGACCTTAGATAGTGTTTTGGATCTATCTCATTTTAAGTGGACCCCACCATAGAAAGCAACTGGGATTGAATACTTGCCGTTGAAAACTTCTTTGGGGCCACATAAGTTTTGGATCTACCTCATTTTTTGGCCCTTGCCATAAAATGAGGTTACAAAACAAATGAACGGTTTAGATATAACACATGTATGTTATTCTCAGTAATTTCAAATGATGGTGGGTATATCCATTCAATGTACCACCGTATTATAAACAAAGCATGACAGTAATCTTATCCCATGGCAAGAGGGGACAATCCCTAATTATGTCTTTTTGAATCCCATCCCACCTAATCCCTTCTAATCCCACAGCCCAAACAGGCCGTAAGGGTGATGAAATGAAATTGCAGGTAAAATAACAACAATCTTGGATACATGGACCTATGCGAATAGGGAAGTTGTTTACCTTGGACTGTTTGATATGTGGATCGAAAGCTCAAATGAACCACACCAAAAATAGCATCAAGGATAATGATTTTCACCATTAAATTTTTTTTAAGGCTTATCATAACATTTATTTTTCATCCAATCTATTAATAAGGTAAAAAATACATGGATAAAGAGGAAAAACAAATTTCATATTGACATGAAACTTTTGTGACCCCGAAAGGATTTCAATGGTAGATGTTCAATCCCTCGCTATTTTTTGCACTGTGGTCCACTTGATCCTTATATGTTTTATTTTTCAGCTCAAGCCTGGAGATAGCCAAATGAATGAACGATTTGGATATAACACATACCTCATAATAGGACCCACAAAACTTGCTGATGTCAATACACCAGGTATACAGCTGGTGTGTGGTACACCAGCCAATCCGCTTCCCCAAGTTTGACCGTACGCAATGGTGGGCCAGGTGCTCACGTGGACCCCACCCAAAGGAGGCAGATTAGGTGTTAGCCGGTAGGTGTTACCCTTTTTGTGGGGCCCACCTTGATGATGTGCTAAACATCCGCCGTCCATCCATTTTTATTGACCCTTTTATGATGTGATCCAAAAAATTAAGCAAATCTAAATCTTTGATGGACCACACGAAGAAACAATGGTGATTGAACGCCCTGCCATTAATGCTTTGATAATGTTTATTTGCTATCCAACCTGTTGATAAAGTCAAAAAGACATGAATAAATGTAAAATACAAAGATTAGTTTGAATAAAAATAAAAATAGTTTTACACCCACAAAAAGCTTTTTATAGTCATTCACTATTATTTTCAACCGTTTAGTCCACCTAAGATTTGAGTCCGTGTTAAAATGAGCGGAAAAATCACAAAAAGCTTTTAATAGTCATTTACCATTATTTTTAATGGTTTAGTTAACCTGAGATTTGGATATGTAGTAAAATGAATGGAAAGCTAGGTAGACGGATGACATAGATATACAAAACATTCATAAAATTGGGCCCCTCTAAAGTGTTACAAGGGTAACACCTAATCAACTCCACCCAAAGCAGGTCACTTTTTTTTTTTTTATTTATTTATTTTTTAAACAAGCCAAGGGCAATTTCACCAATTTTGTATTTGATGTCATTAGCTTTGATGAAGATTAGGCCAAACGGTTATGGGTGTGTTTGGTTGTACTAAATTTCATGAAATATTAGAAAATTTTGCGTCATATTAAACTGATTAATAATGAAAAATCATGATATTTAGTGAAAACAAGATACAGTTTTGGGAGGATGATTGGATGGGTGAAAAGAATCACAATGCGACGGTTGCCAATCTCCAAAAGCAAACAATACTATCGAATGTGTTGTTATTTTGTGTCTTTGTTGGAGGAATTTACTAGAGGGAGATGAGGCTGAGTTCATTAGCCTGGCTTGACTGTTTTCTTCCTTTGGTGGGTGTTAAAGATGCATTGGTTCGGAACAAAAAAGAAGTCCGGTTGATCCTCGACCCACTCATTTAGATTGATAAAGGCACATGCTTTTTTGTTTGGCATTATGGGGCTTCCCTAAGGTTGCACCTTTAGTGTGGTTGGTGAGTAGAAATAGTGTTTTCAATTGATAATCTTTAGAAAAAGAAGATGGAGAATAACAATGTTTGCTTGTCATGTATGAAGAATAAGGAGTCAGTGGATCATCATTTCATTCATTGTTCCTTCCTAGGAAGCTTTGGAAGAGATTCTTGAATATTTTTGAAATGTTGTGAGTGATGTTGGAATCAACTAGAGGATTTTTTGGCTTTTTCTTTCTTAGCACGTGGGTGGGATTGGGAAGAGAGGGGATGTCATAGAAGTTGTCTTTACTATCAAGTATTTGGGCATGATGAAGTGAGAGAAATAATTGATGCTTCCATAATCATAGTGGGTACAAATAAGAGGCATTCAATAGGATAAAATTAGATATAATTGAGTAAGCGTCTAATATTAAGGAGTCAGTGGACCATCTTTTCATTCATTGTTTCTTCCTAGGAAGCTTTGGAAGAGATTCTTAAATATTTTTGAAACGTCATAAGTGATGTTGGAATCAACTAAAGGTTTTTGGCTTTTTCTTTCTTAGCGTGTGGGTGGGATTGGGAAGAGAGGGGATGCCATGGAAGTTGTCTTTAGTATCAAGTATTTGGACATGATGAAGTGAGAGAAATATTCAATGCTTCCATAATCATAGTGGGTACAAATTAGAGGCATTTAATAGGATAAAATTAGATGTAATAGGGTGGGCCTCTAATATTAAGGCTCATATTGAGAGTCCCATTTCGTCTCTATAATGGGTTGTCTCATAGTTTGTGGTTGTTTTGGTCTGCTTATATGTATCAAGTCTAACTAGTTGGACGATAAGCTATGGTCCACCTAAAGTATAACTTCCAATCTATTAAGTTAATGAGGCATCTAACCTTAACAAAATATTTTCCTTACTAATTTTAGGGGCAAGTTATTTACACGATGGGAGCCACAGGGGTGAATAGGACTATGCCAAATAAAAATTATGATGCAGGACATGAATTTTAAATATGATATGTGAGATTCCAGGCTTTAAATCATACTAGTTCAAAATAATCACACAAAATTCTACATCCCACATAAAGTCAAGCACTCAATCAAGGGGAATCTATGTGGGTCCAGGCCTACACATGCTAGGGCTAGATCAATTAAAATTATAGACCAAACAATACGCAAAGGAGTGTAGATTCAGCTACACATGCACATGAATAATTTTCCTAATCCGAGGGATTCACAAGTTTCAATTCGGGAAACCCTAGGATTGGAAAAAAGGCAAAGAAATTGAGAGTTTAAGACAATTTAGGGTTAGGATTAGGGAAATCAGGTAAGAGAGGAGTAAAAGAGAGGAGAGAGTGAACCTGAAGGCTGCCTGTGCGTGTGGATAGCAGGCCACGCCTGATGCACGTGCGCTGAGGGCAGTCTGCATATGTGTGGGGCCCACGAACCCAAAAACCCCCTCCTTGGGGCTAGTCGACTAGGGTTGGACTACAAACCCCCCAAGTTTTGGTCTGATCCAACGTACGGTCCGTGCGTGGTGCTTCGCTAAAGTTTCAGCCCTCTTGCAAGGCCAGATTCCAGAAATCTCCTGTAGAGAAGGAACGACTGCAAAATAATGATGGATTTATAGGTGGAATGGCTGTAGGAGAAAATAAATATGGATGGTAGAAGGTGGGGGTGAATCGGGATGTGTGTGGATTCGCACCACGGTAGTTACCCCTTCGAAGAAGGGAGAGTTTCGCACCCAATTAGATTTTCACAACTAGGAGAGGAGCAGGAAAACACAGAAATTTTATTCAATCATCAATGAGAAAAACAACCTACCAGGGGTGCTTATTTATAACAAAATCCTATACCCAAAACTCTCGCTATGTGCGCAACCTATTACTTAGAGCCGAAGTAACCACAATTAACAACTAATCAAAATAATCTAAACCGTCCATGATGTTCCTAATAATAATAATAACTGAAACTCAAAGTATTAGATCGTTTGGAATAACGGCCATGATGATGAGAACCAATGTTGGGATTCACATAACGATCGGGTCCACTCCAAGGAATCAAAACGCAATTCTCTAACTAGAGGGTCCTCCCTAGAGGTTGTCGTCGATCGAATCAATGGTGGGACCCTCCTCATCCTTGAGTACGTGCGTAGGGGGGCGTGCATATGCGCGAGATGTCCCCATTAATTCTCCCCGGCTGCGAAGGTTTCGCCACTGGCAAAACAAAACTTCTGAACTGCTCCGAGATGTCAGTATCAAGTCTCTGAAGCTCTTCCTTAGCAAGCCACATACTGTCTGAAGCTGGGCATGACTTCCACTTAACCAAGAACTTTTGAAATCCCCCGTCCAACGTCGATACTTTCTGATGGTCCAGAATATCCTCTATCTCCTTCTGTGTGTGAGAAGGGTAGGTATGAGAGATAGAGGCTGGGAAGATAGGTTGGAGGGGGGGTCATGGATCATGGGAAAGGTCTGGGGAATCAGGATGGTTAGGTGAGAGGTCGGACAATGTATCAGTGGTCCTGAGATCGTTTCGTTTTATAATTTTGAATGGTCCAGTGCTACGCGCGTGTAATTTATAAACGACTCCCTGAGGGTACTACTCTGACCTGATGCGGACCATCACAGAGTCTCCTACATTGAATTCCTTGAATCGTTTATGTTGGTCTGCGTAAATTTTGTAATGTTTATTACTAGTAGTTTTCTTTCGCCTGATTTCTTGATGCAATAAGTGAATGTGATGTGCAAAAGACTTTGCAGACTCTGATGGCCTATGAGACAGTGACATAGGGACAAGATCAATAGATTTCCTAGGTTTATAACCAGTAACGACTTAAAAAGGACTTAGACCTGTGGACCTATCGACAGAATTATTAAACACAAACTCGGTTATAGGTAGTACGGTGTCACATGTCCCGATGTGTTGTATATCCCTCATAGGGAAAAACTCATCTGGTAGATCATCAGGAAAGACATCACGAAACTCATCTAGTACACCGGAATGACCTCAGTGGGTAACTCTACACTAGCCTTTGATGCACTCTCTCTAGCCACAAGGCCATACATGTTGTACCACTTAAAATATTGGTCCATGTCTGTCAACTAATCTAGAAAAGTTTTAGGGTCCAAGTGGCCATAATCGTGGGGGCATTTACTCTACCTCCTTTGAGAAGTTGCGCATCGGGGTCATAGTGGTCTCGATGTCCCTCACAGGGTGGGTACACGGGCGCGCACCCATAACTGATTCCTTCGCTACCTCCATTCATTGGTCTATCCTCCTGACCACCTGCCTGGGATTGGGCATCTTCCCCAATGGTGGGTTTTGCCCTGATGGAGGTCTCTAGTTGGGTAATGCGTACATCAAGCTGTTCAAAGTATTCGTCAATATGTTGTTTTATGCACTTACCTAAAGAATCAAACTGCTGGGTCATTTTGTTCATTGACTCTTACAATTGCTCAATGTTTAGTGTAGGGTGCAAACCAAAATCACAACCTATACATGTGGGCATACAATTACTAACTCAACTTAAAGACCCTCTACACGACTATATGCGTTTAAATGAGACTAAATGATCCTATAAGACTTATATAAGGAAAACTACGAATGCTCGTAAAATTCCAGCAACATAACTGACCAAACAGTTTGTTAACATAAAATTCAGCAATGAAAATTGAGAATTTTATGACAATAGAAAATTCGGCAGTCTATGTTGTGAATGAGGGGTCCTAAACAACTCTATATGCTGAAATTTAATGCAAAATAAACATGCAATGCAATCCCCTATGAAAAACCTAAGCTTTGAAACTGAATTTGATGTAGGACATGAAATTTTAAACATGATATGCGAGATTCCAGGCTTTAGATCATACTAGTTCAAAGCAATCACACAAAATTCCACATCCCACATAAAGTCAAGCACTCAATCAAGGGGAATCTATGCGGGTCCAAGTCTACACATGCTAGGGCTGGATCAATTAAAATTATAGACCAAACAATACTCAAAGGAGAGTAGATTTAGCCACACATGCATAAGAATAATTTATCCAATCCAATGGATTCACAAGTTTCAATTCGGAAAACCCTAGCGTTGGAAAAAAGGCAAAGAAATTGGAAGTTTAAGACAATCTAGGGTTATGATTAGAGAAATCAAGTAAGAGAGGAGAGAGTGAACTTGAAGGTTGCCCGCGCGTGTGGACAGCAGGCCACGCCTGACACATGTACTGTAACGCCCTGAAAATCGAGGGTCGAGCATAGACTTAACTCCGAGTTCCAACGCTTCACTTATGCAACATAGATAATGATGATTAAATGTTGTCCATATTAGTTCCTTAAACATGAATGAGATTATACCAAAACAACATATCATACTCCAGAGGATATTAAAGTACGCTAGCGAAAGATTGTGATATGTATATAAACTGTACAAAAGTAATGGCAAGCCCTTAAAGTATGAATATCACTAGGTTAAATAATTACAAGTTTAATTCAAAACTGTAGAAAATCAGAAAGTGTAATGTTCTCTATCCAAAACTTGTAGCCCCGTCAGTGCAACTCCAGTTCTACATAGACCCGCCAGAGAGTTGTATATAGGAGAACTCCTCCTCGTCATCATAAAAGTCTAGCTCCGCTACGTAAGCATCACCATCATCTGCAACTACAACAGGGTCTGGTTGGTGTTTTAAAACACCGTCCCAGAACATGGGAGTGAGTGATCAACTCAGTGGAGCTATAAGGCAAAGGTTAACATGTTATCAATTCAATCAAGCAGTAATGATAAAGCAATACAATCAAACATCCCTAAGTACTTTGGTTAATGCAAACATGATATGTATTAATGATGCATGCCCTCACCTGCACTCCCTCTGCGATCTTCCTCTTACAGTTGCGGTATGCACCCCTTCCTCTGTGCTCAACACCAACGCTAAAGGCACATGCAATGCGGTGCATGAGCGTGATTACCGAGTTCTTATTAGATCTTTTCATACAGCAGGATTGGGAAGCTAAGGTACCTCCCTTTATATCATTTACCCAAACAATGATCCATCTAGGGTCGTCAATCCTAGTTTATCATATACGATAGGCAAGTTCGCAAGTTTATACTTTAGGTTGTTATGAGAAGCTCGTCACCATCAGTGTAGGCTAAATTCACACTCGAGGTTACTACCACCAATGCCATACCAACTGACAGTCTATTTTCGAAGGCTCGTCACCAACCCGACTGGGGACCACAACCAGGTTGCGTCGGGATAGGCCTATTTCATACTCGAGGTCACTCCACTAACACTCTACCAACTGACAGTCTATTTTTGAATGCTCGTCACCGACCCGACTGGGGACCACAGCCAAGCTGCGCCAGTATAGGCTAACAGCTCGAATATAGTGTCCCATACCACCGTATTCGGCTCACGAGTTTGGGTTGGTCATTATTGGGAGGCTCGTCGCCCCAGCGTAGGCCGACAGCTCAACCACGGTGTCCCATACCACCATGCCCGGCTCATGAGTCTCAGCGGATTGTGGTACCATGGTTGAAACGGGTCTTTGCATTGGTAAGGGGTACCTTAGGTTCAAGCAGTAATGTTCATACATGGTAAACATACAGTAGGCCAATCGGTTTATTAGATAAGTTCGACTGGTACGAGTGTACGCTGAATTAGTCGACATAGTACCATGTCGACAATCATCGTACGCCTCAAATTCATCGAATGTGTCTTGTGTGGCAAAATGACCTCATCCACTACTCGAGAATCATTACCGATTGCCTGGACTACATCGTAGCCCCAATCACACTTCAAACAATTGCATTCACAAGTAATAATCAATGACAGCATGTGACAACCAAATCTAAATATAAATCTTAGTTGAGCATTTCAACAAACACATAATACACATGTTATCTTACATAGGCATTTCATCCGTACAACACATAGTAGTAAGATAGGTTACATAAAGGGAACTGTAATTATAGAGAAGGGGATTGAGAATTCTATCTCAACACCCTCATTAAATACATTCCAACAAGCATTTCCTCATTCAGGCATTTTATTAAACACTTAGACTATACATTTCAACATACATGTATTAGACTAGTTATAACATATATCCTGACAAGCCCTTTTACAAAGGAGTTGCCACATACACAACAAGCATACATTCATAGTTAATAATCGTGGCAAGCACAAATCCAAATTCCATATTCATTCAGACATTTTTACAAGCACTTAGACTACACACTTCAACACACGTGACGTATGTTGGTTATAACAGGGGTTAGGGCATTCACCAAGGAGTTGTCACACGTATAAAAACCATATATTCACGACGAATAATCATGACAAGTATGAATCCAAATTCTATACTCATTCAATCATATCAACAAACACATGGAATACACTATATTCAACATAGTTCATATATATGTGTAAAGTGTGGGAAACATCGTATCTAAGCATGTGATAGCAATCAAGTCAGTCATAAATCATTAACTGACATTGAAAGCCTTGAAAACCATAACTTAAACGTTTATAGTCCGTACCTTTCGCTAGTAGACTCGTATCGAACTCAGTTTGTATACTAAGTCTTCGTCTATGGCACGACGGTTACCTATTGTATGAAATAGGTTAGCTATTTCATCACATACTCTATTTGGATCTCTAGAATAGATTAGGATTAGGATTTCTTACCCAAGTATGGAGTCAGAATCGCTGGAATAACGATACGATAACGGTGGTTAAGCACGTGGAATAGCGGGATCAAATCGCAGGAACAAACTCCAACTCTCTGTCTCACTTTCTCTCTCTTTCCTTCTCTTTTCTCTCTTCTCTCTCTTAGGGTTTTTCAAATTCGTATGAAATGAGAGAGAGAGGGTTTAAGGGGCTTATATAGGCCTAAAACTGATGGGAATGGCCCCAGGGCCATGGTATACTTAGGTTATAGCCAAAGACTGGCCGTTTTGGTCCAACGGAGCTAATCTGGATGCCCCTTTTTTACATGCGGTCGGACTTAAGCTTCCTGACATTTGATTTGGGTCAGGTTAAGGTTTCGGTTTGATCGGATTTGTGGATCGACCGTGGCGGACCAGTTTCAGTTCAACGGTCATCGTCGCTCGATCAGAGCCACGAGTACATGGACCTGTGTAGGGAATCTTCCCTGATCCGAGGGTGTAATTGGGTCAGATTCTGACGGTCTAAAACATTAGATTTAGCCTGCAAGCGAACGACTTAATTCACTTAAGTCTGAGTTAATTTTTTCAAGATATTCGCGTTTCTCACACACTTCGCTCTGGGCTCAAGTTGTGCGTTTTGGGATATTATCTGGACTTGATTTCTGAGGTGGTTGTCAAGTCCAGTGAGGTGGTCATAACGGTATAGTTTCGTAGTTATTGAATTTTCGACGCGCGGTCTAGGTCCGATACGGAGTTTCAATGCACTCTCGAGAGCAACTGGGTTTAGATATTGATCCTAAGTTTCAGGGTAACGTAGCGTCAGCGATCCTACTGATTTTGGGTCTTGCAGTTCATATTGAAAGCTGTCCAAGCTAATTCGACATGTGATTTAGTTAAGCACTTAATTAGTCTTCGTCTAATTTCTAAAGGATTTGGTCCTTAGTGATTTCTGCCTGAGGTGGTACTCGGGTCTTCGTATGGATTTTTTCAAGATGTTACACGTGTGCTGAGGGCAGTCCGTACATGTGTGGGGCCCACGAACCCAAAAACTCCCTTATTGGGGCTGGTCGGCTAGGGCTGGATTACAAACCCCCTAAGTTTCGGTCTGATCTAACGTACGGTCCGTGAGTGGTGCTTTGTCGAAGTTTCAGCCCTCCTGTAAGGCCAAATTTTAGAAATATGCTGTAGAGAAAGAACGACTGCAAAATAATGATGGATTTGCAGGTGGAATGACTGTAGGAGAAGAGGAATATGGATGATAGAAGGTGGGGACGAATCGGGATGGGTGTGGCTTCGCACCACGGTAGTTAACCTTTCGAAGAAGGGAGGGTTTCACAGCCAATTGGATTTTCACAACTCGGAGAGGAGCAGAAAAATGCAGAAATTTTATTCAATCATCAATGAGAAAAACAACCTACCAGGGATGCTTATTTATAACAAAATCCTATACCCCAAAACTCGGGCCATGTGTGTAATCTATTACTTAGAGACGAAGTAACCACAATTAACAACTAATCAAAATAATATAAACCGTCCATGATGTTCCTATTAACAATAATAACCAAAACTAAAAGTATTAGATCGTTTGGAATAACGGGCCACGATCATGAGAACTCATGGTGAGATTCACATGATGATCGGGTCCACTCCAAGGAACCAAAACACAGTCATCTAACTAGGGGGTCCTCCCTGGATGTCGTTATTGATTCAGATCGATGGTGGGGCCTTCCTCCTTGCGTATGTGCATAGGGAGGGGGTGCATGTGCGGGAGATGTCCCCATCAAATTAACTTGCTGAAATAATAAATAAATCAGGAAAAATACTCTCACTAGTATTGAGAAATTGATTCAAACTTAGTTCGTAGGACAACCTACACCCAAAACAAAGTTTAGGCATGACAACCTTATTTCACGATCAATCGTAAGGATCAAGATCTCAAACCAAAGCAAGATCCAAAAGAGCTATCTATTACAAGCATTCACCACATTTGCATAAATATAATTACAACCATTTTCCACATATGCAAAAAGTAAACATTCACCATAAACACCAAGAATTATAGTGGTTCGGTGTGTACACCAAATGTTCTCAAACAGCCATGCCTACTCCATTCCCAAGATTACAAACCTCGTAATCTTGGCTTTCACTATGAACAAGGTTTTCACAGGATCACCTTAAAACCTGATACAATTGTGATTTTAAAGGGCTATCACAACAAAATACCCCACACTGAGATTTTCTAGCTATCTCAGAAAAACCAACAAATGAGATTTTCTAGCTATTCATAAAAAACAAAATGCAGAAAGTAAATTGATACTTATCTTCACCGAAGAAGATGCTGTAGCCGTATATCACTTTTCTTGAATGCCGAATGCTCGATGTTCAGTCCAATAGAAAAGGTCCAGAGTTCTAATTGATTTTAATTAGATTTAAACCTAAAGGCTACTTGCATTAATTCCCTCAAATCTCAATAAGAGTAAACGGTCTTTTTGATAAATCAGAATGACAGAGTTTTGAGATAAAGGAATTAATGAAAAAGGTATAAAATAAAATTATAAATACCACTTGATAGCTTGACAATAAATGAGACTTCTCTCTCTCTTGAATTAGGGCTTTGATAGGCTTAAGTTGTATTTTCGGATTGAGAAAAGACCTCAATTTATAGTCACAAAATCTGTTCCTTTGACTGGTCAAAGCATCGAATTTAGTGCCAACAAATTTTTAACTTCTAACGGGATAAGTTCCAACAGATCTTCGACTGCTCGAGGGTGACCTTCGACTGGTCAAACAATCTATTCGATTGGTCGAGCAAGCTGAATCTGATTAGATTATAGTTGCTGGACTTCGAGTCGAGGAACCTTCGACTGCTCGAAAGGGGGTCCTTCGACTGGTTGAAGACGCGACAAAAATTCTGTTATACTTCAGCTGTTTCCTGGACCAGTTGAGGAATTTCTTAAACTGGTCGAAGAAGAATTTAGACAAATCAAAATTCAGTCAATTATAAGTATAAAAATCCAATTTAAATATGTTTTGAAAGCCCCCCTAAACCTAATGTCTTTCTAGGGTTTAAATTACCTGTATGGACTAAACTTCATAGGAATAGAAACTTGAAGTTCTCAAAGTAGCTTGATCTTATACTTAGAAGATTCATCAGTAGGAATTGAACTTGCACTTGGAGCTTAATCTTCTACTATCATTTTTAGTAGAACTTAAACTTGCACATGAAGCTTAATCTTGCACTCTGAGCTTGATCTTCTACTAGCATTTTTAGTAGAACTTGAACTTGAAGGCGAACTTTCCATCTTGATCCACGTGACTTAAATTTTAGCTCGACTTCAACTTGAACATAAGCTAGACTTCAACTTGAACATGAGCTTGTCTTTAACTTGAAGAATACTATGCTAAGTTGTTTTGACAAGACGAAATTTGACAAACCAGGTGTAACATGTGTGTTAAACATAATAGTACTTACAAAACCATCCACTTATTTAGAAAATCCTAGGCCTAGCTTCATCTCTCTTTCCCCGAGTAAATGTCAAAAGTTGCCCAGACCTTCATTTCACATCCATCCCAAAAGTCACCAATCAGATACTTATACCCCCATCCAATTTGTGTGATTTTTTAACACTAAATTTTGGGAGGGCCCACAAGTTCAATAGGTCTAATCCACCATTCCTCATGCTACATGTAAGGTAAAAAAGAGGCTATCATATAATTCCCCTCTTCTCATTTGGCTATCTTTCCTTCTCTTGAGGCTCTGTCATTTTACAGGACAAAGCCATCTGTAAAACAGCCTCAATAAAATACATCCTGTTTTGTAACTTGTTATACCACAAATTAAATCACTAGTTAATGTATTAAATAGGGATATTTGATTAAGGGTGTATTTGGATTAGAGTAAATAAAAAAAAGCAAATAATTTTCCTTTGATATGACATTTCCTCTATTTAAGAAACATAAAAAAGAAAGGAAAATGAATTTTCTTTCCATAATAAGCAAGTAAAACTTTTTTGTTTCTTCAAAAAATTCAATAGTGAGAAAAAGTGGTTTCTCTTTGATATGACCTTTATCTAGTAAAATTAGAGGAAAAAGAGGTTTCTTTTTAAAAATTACAATCCAAACACTGAAAAATGCAAAAGAAAAGTATTTTCTAAGAATTTTCTATGGCAAAACAAACAAGCACAAACGGTTTCCTTCCTCCCTCGCGCGGATATCAGTTTACCACCTGTTTATGTCTCACTTTTACATTCCCTTTTCTTCCCCTAGTTAACCCCCAATCTAAACACGGTCTAAACAAAAAGAAAAAAAAGCATATCACCTTTTCTTCACATGTAATAATGGCTCGTTTGAATAGTTTTCATGGCTTGTGCTGCATTTTCTCACATTCATCTCTAATCGACTGAAAAAGAACAGTGGAGAGGTATCTTTCACCGAAGCTCGGGAACACAACCTGCAATTGGATTAATGTTGACAATGAAAACAAGAACATAAGGAACTTAAATAAAAAACTAAAACTCAACCAATATGTACTGTTGTATAAATATAGCAAGAGCCCAAGTACGCATGTGCGCATGCACATCATATATAGTGCATGGTTGCCTAGGTCATGCATATGCTCCACACACGTGCTGTATGACTATATCTACCAGCTTCTAAATTCCTACCATTTGCAGACTACAATTTCAATTGGACCCCATGTGTTGTATATGCATGTTGGTGCATGTGAATGTTTGTATGAACATGTGCAGTGCACATGGGGAGAGATGAAATGGGAATGTAGAGGCATATGAATAAGATGGAGATGCGGCCTTACAGCAACAAATGCCATTGTATCACATAGCATGCGCCAAGATCCGTGCCCTTCATCATGGGGGACAAGCGTGCATGACATGAACGGGCATTGAGAAAAATGGCAATCCTCCATGTTTAACACATGTGGTCTACCATATGAGTGGCCCAACCTGACTTTGGGCCTAAGGGAATATTTAATGTTGGTAGGATTCAACTGTCGTGATTGTTAATGGTTACAAAAATCAGCTATCTTATGGACCTAAGGGTGATGAAATGAAATTGCAGGTAAAATAACAAGAATCTTGGATACATGGAATCTATGCAAAAAGGGAAGTTGTTTTCCTTGGACTATTTGATATGTGGATTCCACAAAGTAATCATTACACTTGTCCACAACAAGGATTCTTGGGCACAAGAAACTAGGCAGCTAATTTTCTCTAATGAATCTAAGGATTCCACTCGCTATCCAAACAGTCGTTGCTTTTTCTCCACATTTTTGTTGAATTAATGCACTTTTGTGAAAAGGTTCATGTCTTTTTGTTGAAGAGTCACATGTCCCTTAGTTGAAAAGGTTCATGTCTCTTTGTTGAAGAGTCATGTCCCTTAGTTTTTTATGCTATAAATATGTGTATGGATTTCATTTTCATATATGAAGAAGTACTACAACAAAAATTAGTTTTCTCATATTCCCTTCTAAGTTATTTTTAGTAAGTAAAAAGCTACGCCATAGCCTACAAAGTCGTATCAAATCCACGTTTCGGGTCTTGACTGGGTGTTAGAAACTTCTAAAGAAGTAGAATTGATGGCAATGAATGGTGCGACGATTCATCCCACAATTTCCATTTTTGGAGGGGAGAACTTTGATCATTGGAGCATCAAAATGAAGACCTTGTTCCAATCTCAAGGGCTATGGGAGATTGTTGAAACCGGTTATCCAACTACAACCGATCTCACATCTCTCTCAGCCATACAATAAGAACAACTGAAGGAGAATAAGAAGAAAGATGCAAAGGCCCTCTTCTTCATCTAACAAAGTGTCTCTGATTCTATCTTCTCTAGAATCATTCCATCTCAAACTTCAAAGCAAGCTTGTGACACTTTACAACAGGAGTTTAAAGGTACGTTTAAAGTGATTGCCATCAAGTTACAAACTCTACGGTGGGAGTATGAAAATCTGAAAATAAAAAACTCGGAAAAGATGAAAGATTATCTTTCACGAGTGATTGAAGTAGTGAATCAGATTAGAATCTATGGAGATTCTATTTCTGATGAAAAGGTAGTTCAGAAGCTTTTAATAAGCCTATCTGCAAAATATGATGCTGTTGTTGCCGCAATAGAGGAATCTAAGGACCTTTCAACCTTATCATTGGTTGAGTTAATGGGCTCTTTAGAATCACATAAAAAAAGATTGTTGAGGCGTGAAGAAAAATCAGTTGAAAGTGCGTTTCAAACAAAATTTTCAATTGGTTTACAAAGTTCTTCCGAGAAGACACAAGCTGGTCCCGGAAAGAATCAAGGCAATTATAAGAAAGGGGAAAATCGATGCAAGGGAAATGGCAAAATCGAAACAAAGGTAAAAATTCAAATCTTACTTGCGACTTTTACAAAAAGTCTAGCCATATTGAAAGTGAGTGCTGAAATCGAGGCAAACCTTAGTGTTTTAATCGTAAAAAGTTTGGACACAAAGAAGGATTGTCATTTTAAGGACAATTAGCATGCTACAAACTTCTCTGAAGAAAAAGTTGAAGAAAACATGTTTTTTTGCATGTCAGTACTCACTCACTCAAACTGAAAACATACGGTACTTGGACAGTGGATGAAACAATCATATGACAGGTGATGATTGGATATTCACAAATATCGACTCATCTGTCAGATCTCAGGTCCGTATGGGAAGTGGTGCTATTGTGGAAGCAAATGGAAAGGGGACAATTGCCATTGAAACCAAGAATGGGGTCAAGTATATAAAAGATGTTTTACTTGTTCCTGACTTAGATCAAAACTTACTAAGTGTTGGGCAACTTGTTCAAGATGGGCACTCTATATTCTTCGAAAATGATTCTTGCATTATCTATGACAAGAATGATACAAATCAAGTGATTGCTAAGGTGAATATGGAGAAAAATCGTAATTTTCTTATTAAGTTGCGATATTCAATCGATTGTGCACGGAAAGTCGAGACACTTGATGAATCATAGCTTTGGCATAAAAGACTGGAGCATTTGATCTTTCATAGATTGAAGTTGATGGATCAGAAGATTCTGGTAGATGGTTTACCGTCTATCAAAATTAAAAATAACATTTGCTCGGGTTGTGCATTGGGAAAGCATCATCGTGCATTGTTCTCAAGAAGCACGTGGAGAGCAAAGTCACCCTTGGAGTTGATCCACACTGATATTTGTGAAAAAAATGCAAACTCCATCACTTAGTGAAAGCTTGTATTTTATCATCTTTGTTGATGATTATACAAGAATAATGTGGGTGTACTTCATAAAACAAAGGTCAGAAGCTCTTTTGAACTTCAAGGGATTCAAATCACAAGTTGAGAGACATATTGTGAAAAAGTGATCGTGGTCTCAAAATCAAGATGCTGAGAAGTGATCGTGGCGGTGAGTATGTCTCTAAGAAATTTGAGACATATTGTGAAGAAGAAGGAATCGAGAGGCAACTGACTGTTGCTTATATACCTCAACAAAACAGCATTGCAGAATGGAAGAATAGAACAATTGTCGAAATGGCTCATTCTATGTTGAAGGAGAAAAGCATCCCAAATACTTTTTGGGCCGAAGCTGTGTCTACAGTTATTTACTTGCTTAATTGGAGTCTTACAAAAGCTGCGGATGGCAAAACACCGATTGAACCATGGTCAGGCCACAAGCCTTATGTAAAACATCTCAAAATTTTCGGTTGCATTTGTTATGTTCATATTCCATCTCAAAAGCGTCAAAAACTTGATGAAAAATTAAATCTGAAATTTATATTTTCATTGGTTATAGTACTTCGTCGAAAGGTTATCGAGTATATAACCTTGAGACGAGTATATAACCTTGAGACGGGGAAGCTAATGATTAGTCGAGATGTTTTGTTCAGTGAAAATACAGGATGTGATTGGAAAAAGAAAAATATACAAGAACTAGCCATGCTTATACAAGAAGATGAACCGAAAAGCACTCAAGATATGGAAGAAGAAACAGAAGCAGAAAATGATGAAGAAGATTATGGACTCACAACTCCATTCGCTTCACCAGAAGCTACTCCATCTGCATCATCAAGTTCTCCATCAAAAAGTTCAAATATTTCATTCGAATCGCCCCCAAGAAAAATGAAGAGTCTGAGAGACATCTACGAGCATTGCAATTTTTTGATTATAAAACCGGAAAGCTTTGAAGTTGTAGCTCGAGAAGACAATTGGGTGAAAGCTATGGAAGAAGAAATTTGCATGATCGAGAAGAACTCTACTTGGGAGTTAGTTGATTGTCCAAGTGGCAAAGATGTTGTTGGAGTAAAATGGGTTTACAAGTCTAAACTCAATTCAGATGGCTCAATCCAAAAATATAAGGCAAGGCTCGTTGCAAAAGGTTTTATACAACAACCAGACATCGATTATAATGAAGCCTTTGCACCGGTTGCTCGATTGGAGACTATACGAACCCTCATTGCACTTGCCGCTCAAATGAAGTGGTCCATTTTTCAACTTGATGTCAAATCAGCTTTCTTGAATGGTGTCCTCGATGAAGAAATTTATGTTGCTCAACCACAAGGATTTGTGGTGGAGGGCAAAGAAGATAAAGTCTATCGGTTGAAGAAAGCATTGTATGAACTAAAACAAGCGTTGCGTGCTTGGTATAGCTAAATTGACAGTTATTTTGTCAAGAATAAGTTTCATCGGACCAAGTGTGAGCCTACCTTATATGTCAAGACTGAAGGTACATCTATTCTCATCGTATCATTATATGTTGATGATTTGATACTCATGGAAAATGATCATAGTATGCTCCATCAGTTCAAACTTGATATGATGAAGACATATGAGATGAATGATCTTGGCATGATGCATTATTTTTTAGGAATAGAAATTTCTCAAGACGAAAATGGAATCTTCATTTCTCAAAAAAATGTATGCTGAATCTATTCTTACAAAATTCAACATGGAAGGATGCAACCCAGTTACTACTCCTCTTGTAGTAAATGAGAAGTTGATAAAAGACGATGGTTCAAAAAAGGTGGATGAATCATTGTACAGAAGTATCGTTGGAAGCCTCTTGTATCTCACTACTACAAGGCCTGATATTATGTTTGCTGCGAGTTTACTCTCGAGATTCATGAATTGTCCAAAGCAAACTCACTTAGGAGTTGCAAAAAGGGTGTTACGATACATCCAAGGATCATTGGATTATGGAATCATTTATACTACTATTCCAAACTCAAAATTGGTAGGATATACATATAGCGATTGGGTAGGATCCATAAATGCACATCGGCATACAATTTCTCTCTTGGATCCAGAATAATTTCTTGGGCATTAAAGAAACAAAGTACCGTTGCTCAATCTACAACAGACGCAGAGTATGCGGCGGCATCTCTTGCGGTTTCTCAAGCAATATGGTTACGAAGAATTCTTGAAGATATTGGCGAAAAGCAAAATGAAGGAACTACTATATATTGCGACAACATGTCAACCATTTCAATTGCAAAAAATTCAGTATATCATAACAAGACGAAGCATATTGCGATCAAGCATCGCTTCATCCGCGAAGTTATTGAGAGTGGTGAGATTGAGTTGAAATATTGCAAGCCGAAAGAACAAATGGCTGACATGTTCACCAAGGCACTCCCTAAAGAAAGTTTTTGTCATCTTCGAGAGATATTGGGAGTAATTCAGAAAGTGCATTAAGGGGGAGTGTTGAATTAATGCACTTTTGTGAAAAGGTTCATGTCTCTTTGTTGAAGAGTCACATGTCCCTTAGTTGAAAAGGTTCATGTCTCTTTATTGAAGAGTCATGTCCCATAATTTTTTATGCTATAAATATGTGTATGGATTTCATTTTCATATATGAAGAAGTATTACAACAAAAATTAGTTTTCTCATATTCCCTTCTAAGTTATTTTTACTAAGTAAAAAGCTACCATAGCCTACAATTTTTCCCTTAGATTTTTCAAATCCAAACACACCCTTATTTTCCATGCCAGTCTACATGGTTTATTACAACAGAAATCCAATGTAATGTCCAAGACTTGCTGAAGTTTAATGGAGAATGCAGAGCACGCTGGTTTTATCTTATTTCCGACAATTTTAAGCTCTTTTATTTTATTATTTTATTTTATTTATTTTTTGTACTTACAAATCTATTAATTACAAAATCTGATTTTACCGTTCGGATCGATCCTGCCCACTTATGATTTCTAAGATCCTTTGCAATTTCACAAGAAAGGAATGAATATGTATCTTTAGACAAGCAAGCAAGCAAAAAAAAAAAAAAAAAAAAACACAGCGGATGCTAAATGGTAAGTTTGACTACATAGAGACATAAGTAACTCTCTCTGACGTGGAAGTTTCATCCACGGCCTTTTTCCTAACCATTGATGTGTTGTTTTTCTTTACCATCTAGGTAGTCCACTGGCCCAAGGGTTAGAATCAGATGCTCAGTTTAGAAGATTCTTAGGGAATCTTCATCCACAATATCTCCTATCAGATAGATGTGTTGAGAAGTGGAGCCACATCTGGGGCCTCCCACGACCAGTCGAGGTTGCGCGGATTTCGTGTCGCAAGTCCTTTCGCAACTGGGATGCGAAAGGAGTTTCGCGGATTTCGTGTCGCAAGTCCTTTCGCAACTGGGATGCGGAAAGGGAAGTTGCCAAAACTATAAATTGGGGTCCCTAGGGCTATTCTAGGTTAAGGTGAATTTTAGAAAATTATTCTGAGGTGTGGGCAAAGGATTTTCTCTGTACTTCCAAGGGAGAGGTTAGTATATTGCCTTGTAATCTTCGTTTCTCTTCATAGTGGAATTTTGCATCCGTGGGTTTTTGCCCTAGTTTGGGGTTTTTCCACGTATATCTTGTCTTGTGGTTTGTTTTGGATTGCTTTGATCTATTTCTAGTTTATATTTCTTCCTGTCTATCGTTTGTGGGTGAGGCCTTAGGTTGGATCTAGGCTCACTGCGTTGTTGGCGTGCTGCGCAACAACTGGTATCAAAGCTATTGGTTTAGTTCTATTGGGAGCGATGGCAGAAGATGGGAAAACTAGAATTGAGAAGTTTGATGGTTCAAACTTTGCCTTCTGGAAGATGCAGATGGAGGATTATCTGTATCAGAAGGACCTCTATATTCCTCTAGGAGGAAAAGAGAAGAAACCAGAAAAGTTGACAGATGATGAATGGTTTTTACTGGATAGGAAGGCTTTAGGAACGATCCGACTCTCTTTGTCTAAGAGCGTCGCCTTCAATATATCCAAGATAAAAATGACAAAAGAATTAATGGAAGCCCTAGCCACCATGTATGAAAAGCCCTCAACATCCAACAAGGTTCATCTTATGAAACAGCTATTCAACATGAAGATGTCAGATGGTGGGAGCGTGGTTGAACATCTAAACGAGTTCAATATAGTCACGAGCCAGTTGGAATCCGTTGGCATTGCTTTTGAGGATGAGGTCAGGGCATTATTGATCTTATCCAGTTTTCCAGACAGTTGGGATGGTTTGGTGATTGCTGTGAGCAATTCTTCAAGATCGACAAAGCTGAAATTTGATGATGTGGCCGGTCTATTTCTCAGCGAAGAATCTAGAAGGAAGGCATCAGGAGTTTCAGGGGATTCAGGGAATGCTCTAAACATTGAAGGAAGAGGAAGATCGCTGAACAAAGGAGGCAATAAATACGGGTGTTCTAAGTCAAGGAATAAGTCCAAGGGACAGAAAGACAAAGACGGGTGTTGGCAATGCGGCAAGAAGGGGCACATGAAACGTGATTGCAGGGCGCTCAAGAAACAAGAAGGAAGCTCTCAAGGAGGGAAAGATTCAGTGAATCTGTCTGAGGAGAGCGACACAGAGGCGTTGATCTTATCTCTTGATGCGAGGAATGAGTCTTGGGTTATAGACTCGGGTGCTTCGTTTCATGCTACTTCGTGTAAGGAAGTTTTGCGTGATTATGTGTCAGGTGACTTTGGGAGAGTCTACCTGGGTGATGATGAGCCGTGCAATATTGTTGGAAAGGGAGATGTTCATGTAAATCAGAAAGACGGAACGGTCTTGAAATTGAAGGATGTCAGACATGTACCAAGTTTGAAACGTAATCTATCTCAGTGGGACAGTTGGCTGATACCGGTTATGTGACGACATTCACCAGTGACTCCTGGAAGATCATAAAAGGTGCCTTGGTAATATCTCGAGGCAAAAAGGTAGGTACTTTGTACGTGACTTCAGGATCGTATTGTTCACTCGCAGTCGCATCAACTGGAGTGAATGGGCAATTATGGCATCAGAGGATAGGAAATATGAGTGAGAAAGGGATGAAAGTCCTATTGTCAAAAGGGAAGCTACCAGGGCTGAAGTCTATTGACTTAGAATTCTGCGAGGACTGCGTGTATGACAAGCAGAAGAGGGTAAGCTTCAAGAAGACGGGACGCGCTCCAAAGACACATCTGTTGGAGCTTGTACACACTGATGTGTGGGGATCGGCACAGGTATTATCTCTTAGTGGCTCACGTTATTTTGTTACCTTTATTAATGATGCTAGTAGAAAACTGTGGGTCTACTTCTTAAAACATAAATCTGATGTATTTGATGTATTTAAGAAGTGAAAAATTATGGTAGAAAATGAGACAGGTAAAACAGTAAAGTGTCTCAGATCTGACAATGGGGGAAAGTATTGTGATAAGAGGTTTGAGGAGTATTGTGCAGTAAATGGAATCAAACATCAGAAAATGATTCCAGGGACACCACAGCAGAATGGTGTGGCTGAGCGCATTAACAGGACCATCCTTGAGCGCGCCAGGAGCATGAGGTTACATGCAAGGTTGCCCAAGACCTTTTGAACAGATGCTGTGAATACTGCCGCATATCTCATCAATAGAAGTCCCTCAGTACCATTGGATGGTGGGCTACCAGAAGAAGCGTGGACTGGGAAAGAAGTGAACCTTGCACATCTCAGAGTGTTCGGTTGCACTTCATATGTTCACATTGATGCAGAGCACAGAAATAAGTTAGATGCGAAGTCCAGGAGGTGCACGTTTATAGGCTATGGGCAACATGATTTTGGCTACAGGTTCTGGGATGCAAAAAACAGAAAAATCATCAGAAGCAAGGACGTAGTCTTTAATGAAAAAGTGATACATAAGGACAGTGTGCAGGAAAATAAGGCTGAGAAAAAGGAATTCATAGAGTTGGAAGAATTATCGGACATGGGTGTTACAGTGCCACAGGATGAGGCAGAGCCGCATACACCAGTTGTGAGGAGGTCTACTCGGGAGAGGAGACCCACGATCCGATACTCACCCTCCTTACATTATCTATTATTGATAGATAATGGTGAGCCAGAGTGTTTTGAGGAGGCGTTACAGTCAAATATACGGGTTAAGTGGGAGTAGGCCATGGATGATGAGATGGACTCTCTTGAGTCTAATCGTACATGGGAGCTAGTCACTCTACCCAAAGGTAAGAAAGCTCTTCATAACAAGTGGGTTTACAGACTGAAGGAGGAGCACGATGGTTCGAAACGGTACAAGGCCAGATTGGTTGTGAAATGTTTTCAACAAAAGGCAGGTATCGATTTCACTGAAATATTTTCACCGGTAGTGAAAATGTCTACGATTCGCATGGTCTTGAGTATAGTGGCTTCAGAGGACTTACATCTAGAACAGTTAGATGTTAAGACAACCTTTCTTCATGGGGACCTTGAAGAAGAGATATATATGCATCAGCCAATAGGATACGTGGCACCAGGTAATGAGAACAAGGTGTGCAGACTGAAGAAGAGTCTATATGGCCTGAAGCAGGCCCCGAGGCAGTGGTACAAGAAGTTCGATAGTTTCATGTCGGGAAACGGTTTTAAGAGATGTCATGCAGACCACTGTTGTTACTTGAAGAAGTTTGATACGTCATACATCATCCTTCTTCTATACGTTGATGATATGCTTGTGGCTGGCTCAAGCATGGAGGACATCTCAGATCTCAAAAGACAATTGTCTAGAGAATTTGCCATGAAGGATTTAGGAGCTGCAAAAAAAATCGTAGGCATGAGGATAAAGCGTGACAGAGAAAACAAGAAATTAGTTTTGTCACAGGCAGAGTACATAGCCAAGGTACTTGATCGATTCAATATGGGAGGTGCTAAGCCGGTTAGCACTCCATTAGCCAACCACTTCAAGCTATCTAAGGAGCAAGGTACAAAGACGCAGGAGGAACAGGACTACATGGCTAAAGTCTCATACGCGTCAGCTATTGGGAGTCTCATGTATGCTATGGTGAGCACGAGGCCAGACATTGCTCAAGCAGTGAGAGTTGTTAGCAGGTTCATGAACAACCCCGGGAAGGAATATTGGGAAGCTATGAAGTGGATCCTTAGGTACTTGGTAGGTACTAAGGACGTAGGGCTGTGTTATGGTGGATCGAAAATCAAGTTACAAGGCTACGTGGATTCAGATTTGGCAGGAGATATCGACAGCAGAAGAAGCACTATGGGTTATATTTTTACTCTGGGTAGTGCTGCAGTCAGTTGGGTCTCTCAGTTACAAAAGATAGTATCTATCAGTACGACAGAAGCAGAATATGTTGCGGCTACAGAAGCATGCAAGGAGATGGTGTGGATGCAAGGTTTTATGGAAGAGTTGGGTAAGAAGCAAGCAGATTGTAAGTTGTACAGTGATAGTCAGAGTGCAATACACTTGGCTAAGAATTCAGCCTTTCATTCAAGGACCAAGCATATTGCCATCAGATATCACTTCATACGTTCGTTACTGGAAGATGGATCGATTGCTCTGGAGAAGATTCATACAATTGAGAATCATGCGGATATGCTGACCAAGGCGGTCACAAGGGAGAAGCTGAAGCTCTGTTCAGCTTTGATTGGTCTTTACGCTTGAAGACGGGGAGGTGGTGCACTCCGGATGAAGAAGACAAAGGTTTATGGAGATGTGTCTCCAAGTGGGAGATTGTTGAGAAGTGGAGCCACATCTGGGGCCACCCACGACCAGTCGAGGTTGCGCGGATTTCGTGTCGCAAGTCCTTTCGCAACTGGGATGCGAAAGGAGTTTCGCGGATTTCGTGTCGCAAGTCCTTTCGCAACTGGGATGCGGAAAGGGAAGTTGCCAAAACTATAAATTGGGGTCCCTAGGGCTATTCTAGGTTAAGGTGAATTTTAGGAAATTATTCTGAGGTGTGGGCAAAGGATTTTCTCTGTACTTCCAAGGGAGAGGTTAGTATATTGCCTTGTAATCTTCGTTTCTCTTCATAGTGGAATTTTGCATCCGTGGTTTTTTACCCTAGTTTGGGGTTTTTCCACGTATATCTTGTCTTGTGGTTTGCTTTGGATTGCTTTGATCCATTTCTAGTTTATATTTCTTCCTGTCTATCGTTTGTGGGTGAGGCCTTAGATTGGATCTAGGCTCACTGCGTTGTTGGCGTGCTGTGCAACAAGATGGTCATGGATCACGAAACTATAGGCTCCACCAGGAATGCCAGGACATGGCTTGTGTACTGATGTATCATAAGGACCCATGTAATCACTCATATATATTTAGATTAAGATAATCAGATCATGGTTGTGGGTTCAAGCCACTTGAGCCAGAGGCATACAAGGCTTTGACCTTTGATGATAGTGGGCTTCAGTTATATATATATCCTTCCTAAATGCTTCTCCTCTCAGAGATGACAGAAAGTTCACATTCAATTGATACGTACCACTATAAGTTTTCCTGCATTCTCAGGTCTCTTTGCAACCTTGATAGCTGCAGAAGCTGCCGCCCCAGAAGAAATACCAACCTAGATAAAGATATCAAGATTCCATCACTTAGGAAAAATAAAATGAAATCCATGATACATCCATGTGCATCTAGCATCCAGCATGCATGTGTTTGCATGCTTCTAACTGTATGCATGCATCAATACCAATGTGTGGACACCCAACATGAAAAAGCATCTGCAAATATGAGTATGCGTCCATTTCTCGTCCTCAGCTCAAGCATCTTCACGTTGAATGAAAAAGAAACTAACCAGCCATTATGTCGATCCAGTTACAGTCATTATCTGGAACTCATTGATTCCCTCGGTACTCAACTAGTCTACTCAGTTTGGCTGTGCTCAAGTTCAAGTCCAAGCTCTGATCCCGTGAAAGAAAATCACAATGAAGTCAATTGAAGAGAGCGACTCAGGAAATTCCTTTTATGAAGCCATCAATATTCTCACCAACTTGGCCTAGTAGAACTGGGAAATTGCAGACACTGCCCCACGATGGAGCACTACAACTCAACTGTATGGTTTTGCATGCGAGTCCACAAAATAAAGAGAGGCAAGATGGTTAATACACGAAGAGTATGTTTGGATAGAATGAAAACTAGTTAATGCAACCACTTTGCATTGTTGCAACAAAGTGTTTGCATTTGCTTTCTCCTCCTCAACAAATGAGTACAATCTTTTCTTTCTTTTTATTTATTTATTTTTTATTTTTTTCAAAAAGTCAAATGGAGGAAAAGGAGTTCCTCTCTAATGTGACGTTTTAAATGAGAATTTAGGAGAGAAAAAGGTTTTCCTTTGTGGGATTGCAATTCACAAAACTTTAGGGGCCTGTTTGGCTGGGTGGATTAAGAGGGATTAGGAGGGATGGGATGGATTTTAAGGTAATGATGGTGGTGTCAGTGGATTGGTTTAAGATCCATGGGATTGCTATATCCCGGGACTAGTTCACCGAGTTTGTTTGGCATGCCCGGCATATCCCGGGATTTTACCTTCCAATCCCTTCCAATCTGTCCAACCAAACACACCCTAGGCACGATTGAACGGGATTAGGAGGGATGGGATCAATTTTAAGGTAATGATGGTAATGTCAGTGGATTGGTTTAAGATCCATGGGTTTGCTATATCCCGGGACAAGTTCATCGGGTCTGTTTGGCTCGTTTGGCATATCCTGGGATGCAAAGCATTTTCCAGATCTTCTGTTTACCAAAACAAACAAATGTGAAAGGTTTGCTTCCCCTAGTGTTGATGCCAGTTTCCGTCTACTCATACCACAATTTTTCATTCCCTTGCATTCTCCTAGTTTGCACCCAATCCAAACAGGCTAGAAAGATATAAGGCATTTTCCTCAATTTCAATAATATAAGAATAAGTTATCACAACAATGCCAACTTGACCTGCCCTCACATCGTAAATATGTTTAGCAGCTTGAGCACGTAAATGACATTCTCATCAAATACTAGATGAAAAAGGCAAGAGTGACATGTGTGGGCTTGGCAACAGGAGGGTCTGTTGCGAGATGTCTTAAATCTGAGTCCTTTCGCAACTGGGATTCGTGTCGCAAGTCCTTTCGCAACTGGGATGCGAAAGGAGTTTCGCAGATTTTGTGACGCAAGTCCTTTCGCAACTGGGATACGAAAGGGAAGTTGCCAAAACTATAAATTGGGGTCCCTAGGGCTATTCTAAGATTATTCCAAGACTTCCTAAAGGTATTTTAAAGGGTTCTAGGGTTATCAAAGGGTGTAGCAAGGGTGAGATTCGAGGTTGTTCGAATCGGGTAAGTCCTTTCTCTTTGTAATTGATGCTTTCATAGTGGTGATCTGTCGCTTTGTGCCGTGGTTTTTTCCCGCAAGGGTTTTCCACGTTAAATCTGTGTGTTCTCTTTTCTTGTTTGTGTGATTGGTGTCATTGGATTGCTATCCTAGATCAAGATCTGTGTGATTCCGCGGGCCAAAAATCCCCAACAAGTGGTATCAGAGCAATCGGTTGGGACACAGATCTGAATCTGAGGGATTAGTAATAATGGCGAGCGCCAGGTATGATATTGAGAAGTACTCAGGGAAAAATAATTTTGAGTTATGGAAGATCAAGATGATGAGTTCCTTAATCAAGCAAGGCGAAGATGGTGCTCTTGAGGAGTGGAAGTCCAATATGACTGATGGTGATTGGAATACTCTTGATAAGAAGGCATTATCATCGATCCGTTTATGTCTCACGGATGAGGTTCTCTACAACGTCATGAGGGAGAAAACTGCGACTAAGTTATGGGCGAAGTTAGAGGATGTTATGCGAAGAAATCTTCTGAAAATCGCTTGCACTTGAAGCGGCAGTGGTATAACTTCAAGATGGCAGAGGGTGGAGACCTGGAGGCTCACATCAGCAACTTTAATAAATTGGTTTGCAAATTGCTAGATATGGAGGAAGTGATGAAAGATGAAGAACAGGCATGTATGTTGCTGAATTCTCTCCCGGTGTCTTTTGAGGCATTCAAGGACACTATGTGCAGCACGAACAAAACCCTGAGTGTCGATACCGTTATCTCGGCTCTTCAAGGGAAGACTATGAGACAACTAAACAGCGACATGGGGACATCTTCTGATGCACTGTTTACAGTGGGTAGTAATTCTGGACAAGGTACAGGTTCTTCAGGTTCTAGATCCAAATCTAAGGACAAGGGCAAAGGAAAGGTAAAGTGCTGGAACTGTGGGAATGAAGGACATGTGAAGAGGGATTGTGAAAATCCTAAATCGAAGAGGGAAGATTATGAGGCTTCATGCAGGGAGGCCAACACTGCCACGTCAGATGGATGTGATGGTGATGTTTTATCTGTGTCTACTATCAGGCGGTCATACGATGATCGTAAGGACGAGTGGATGCTAGACACAGGGGCATCTTTTCACATGATTCCTCATCGGAGTTGGTTCACCAGCTACAGGGAGTGCGATGGTGGACAGGTATTTATGGACAATGATATTGCCTGTAATGTTGTGGCTGTTGGTACGGTGCGCATCAGGATGTTTGATGGGGTGGAGCATACCTTGACTGATGTCAGGCACATTCCTGATTTGAAGCAGAATCTGATTTCTCTTGGTGTACTTGAGGCAAAAGGATGCAAGTACACATGTATTGATGGTGTTCTTAAAGTATCTAAGGGGGCACGGGTAATCATGAAAGCGCAACGACTCGATCATGTTTATAAGTTGATCGGGAGCACTTCAAAAGGTGGAGCTACGGTGGATGTAGCGGATTCCACCTCTGCATGTGTGTGGCATGTTGGGCATGGCCACACGAGCGGGCAGGGCAGGAACGCTGAGACGTGCAAGCAGGGATACAGAGCAGGTGGAGCAACCACCTGTGAGAAGAACTACATGGCATGATCGTAGGACATCGGCGAGGTACATGGACGACTCCAATATTGCAGGGGATTCATCTTCTATTCAGATGGCTCTAGGTGAGCCTGGTGCTGAGAAGTGGAAGGTGACTATGGGCGATATGATGGATTCGTTGTACCAGACCGACATATGGGAGCGGGTGGAGCTTCCAAGTGGGCTGGTGATCGGTTGGATGCAGGTGGATTTTCAGATGGATACAACATAGAAACAACGAGGTTGGTAGTGATGAGTTATGCTCAGAGTGAAGGGATCGGCTTCTC
Organism: Magnolia officinalis; assembly: GCA_021015155.1. Classification (NCBI taxonomy): domain Eukaryota; kingdom Viridiplantae; phylum Streptophyta; class Magnoliopsida; order Magnoliales; family Magnoliaceae; genus Magnolia; species Magnolia officinalis. Next base: position 71,399,979 of record JAJHSJ010000003.1, read on the forward strand.
AGAGATATTCGCACCGACGGTATAGCAGGTATCTATCAGATCCGTGATTAGCGCTAGTTGGCCAATGTGATCTTGAGCTATGATGTGATGCAGAAATAAGAGAAGAGGTCAAGAAGCTACACGGTTGAAGATTGAAGATATGGTGGAGATTGTTGCGAGATGTCTGAAATCTGAGTCCTTTCGCAACTGGGATGCCGAAAGGAGTTTTGTGGATTTCGTGTCGCAAGTCCTTTCGCAACTGGGATGCGAAAGGAGTTTCGCTGATTTTGTGATGCAAGTCCTTTTGCAACTGGGATACGAAAGGGAAGTTGCCAAAACTATAAATTAGGGTCCCTAGGGCTATTCTAAGATTATTCCAAGACTTCCTGAAGGTATTCTAAAGGGTTCTAGGGTTATCAAAGGGTGTAGCAAGGGTGAGATTCGAGGTTGTTCGAATCGGGTAAGTCATTTCCCTTTGTAATTGATGCTTTCATAGTGGTGATCTGTCACTTTGTGCCGTGGTTTTTTCCTGCAAGGGTTTTCCACGTTAAATCTGTGTGTTCTCTTTTCTTGTGTGTGCTTGGTGTCATTGGATTGCTATCCTGGATCTAGATCTGTGTGATTCCGCGGGCCAAAAATCCCCAACAGGGTCTGGGGTTGGTTCATGCTCGGATTTTGAACCGGTCGGGCTAGGCCTTTCAAGCTATGGATTTTGCCTGGTCCAGGCCTGGGGGCATCAGCTTTCCGTGTTTGTTTGTTTGTTTTTCTTTTTTTTTTTTTTTTTTTTTTTTTTTAATATAATTTTTTAATTATTATTATTTATACACGCGCACACACACCCCCACACACACACCCCCACACACTCACCATAGTGGGATTTCACCACCTATGGATACTCGAACCCTTGCCAGGTGTTGAAACTCCTGAGAGTCTACCACTGGAGCACGAGTAAGGAACTAAGGATCCAGCTTTCCGTGTTAGCACTGGTAGATTATGATTGTTCATTCTTCTACACGTATGCATTGTACACTTGGAACATATGTAACACAATCCTAACCATCCAAAATACATCTTTGTAGATGGGGCAAGACAATATTCGAATTAGATTGAATAATCTTGATCTCTTATTATTGAACAATTTGTCAAATTTGGACCATTGAAAAATTTTCATAGTAACCATTCATTTGAAGGCTACCAATCGGACTTAGGATCACCTTGTGATTTCTAGGATATATGTCTTATACTATGGCCAATGATTTGGACGGTTTGGATTGAGGTACCAATATTGCCATGCATGATGTCATTGTGTCTGCTTATAAATCGTCATCCTTTAGCAGATTACAACGAAGTTTCTTTGGCCCTTTCTATTTTCTCGCAGGAGAGAGGCAGTGGACAGCATCCTACCACTACAAAGTTCATTCCTAATTACGAAAAGTACCCTCTAGTAAGACACCTATAGCATATCTTTGTTTCCAACGTCATTTATCTTTTGAACCATTACAGGTGGAAAATTTTCCATCCTCACAACTCTCATTATCACTTAGGATAGATGATGTAACCAAATGGCCACACGAGCATATTGATCAAGATCTGAAGAATCCAACCATTCAAAATTGTCTTGATTGCCAATTTGGACCAGATTCGTGGTTTGATGATCAATCTGATGAAATGAACACTCAAATAACATGGCAGGGCTGAGAGGATTAATTGAATGGTCATTATATTTCTAAGATTTATTTGTTTTAGTTAATTATTAAGGTTTGTGTATTTAATAATTTTTTATTTTTATTTATTTATTTATTTATTTATTTATTTATTATTTTTTTTTTTTTTGCTTTTTTCATCTCTCTTTTGTCTTTTGGGCATAAAAGATTTCAGAATGACATGAAATTGGTCCTATTTAATAGCCTATTGAGTTATCTTTCAAATGAACCCAAGATTATGCAATTCCGGTGTCATTTAATTGACTTATGCCATATGGTTGCATGCATGTAGATGCAGATAATTGGTGTGTAGGCATGTGAGTGTCTATCCATTCAAACAGAACTAGAATGCATTGTAAACCCATACAAATGATTTGAAGACAATACTTACCAACAAGCCTTCTTGGAGAGCCAATTGCTTAGCAGTCTCAACAGCTTCATCACTTGATATCTGTATTAAGAGAAGCATAGTATAACATGACAATTTGGTAGGTACCCAATTTTCACCAATACATGAACATGAAATTCCAGTAGATTCTCATTAGGGTGGGTTAATGATCAACCCAAGCCCGACCTGGACTAGAGTGGACCTGACCCAACCCAAATTCCAATCTGAGGTCCCTGACCTGAACCCAACCTGGATTCATCTATGCTCAACACTAAACTGACCCAACCCAACCCAACCCAACCCAACCCTACATATATTATTCCCAACCAAACATAATCTGACTTGAATTTGTTCGACCCAAACCCAACCAAATTGATATCAGGTTGGAGTTTTCCAACCCTAACCCGACCATGCCGACCATGACAACCACACCCAACCCAAGCCCAACTCGGGTTGGGTCAGTTGATTTCAGGTTGAACCAAACCCAAGTTGGAGTTCTAATCTGTAATGTGGCAAGCATGGCATGGCATGGCATGGCAATTTAGTAAAGGAACCCTGTTGGGGATTTTGCCCTGCGGAATCACACAGATCTAAATCTAGGATGGTAATCCAATGGCACCAAGCACATAAGAGAACACACAGATTTAACGTGGAAAACCCTTGCGGGCCACGGCATAAAGCGACAGATCTCCACTATAAAAGCATCAATTACAAAGAGAAAGGACTTACCCGATTCGAACAACCTCCAATCTCACCCTTGCTACACCCTTTGATAACCCTAAACCCTTTTAGGAACCCTTGGAACTACTTTAGAAAGCCTTCCTATACCCTAGAATAACCCTAGGGACCCCTATTTATAGTTTAAGCAACTTCCCTTTCACACCCTTGCGAAAGGCCGACTCAAAATCCGCAGTCCGCATCGGATTCGGAAACAAATCTGCGTAACCTACGACTAGTCGAGCCGAGTCTTCGACTAGTCGTGGGACCCCTACGACTGGTCGAGCCATCCCTTCGACCGGTCGAGCAGCTCGAACACCAAAATCCCATGTCGCTGGACTTTGAGTCGTGCAGGCCACGATCAGTTGAACTATTCTTATGACCAGTCATGGCTAACCCACGACCAGTCGTAGCTACAGTAAAAAACAGATTAAAGATTTTTTCCTAACAATCTCCACCAAGTCTTCAATCTTCAACCGTGTAACTCTTTGACCTCTTCTCTTATCTCTGCTTCACATCATAGCTCAAGATCACATTGGCCAACCAGTGCCAATCACGGATCTGATAGATACCTGCTATACTGTCGGCGCGAATATCTCTGAGAAGTCGATCCCTTCTCTCTGAGCATAACCCATCGCTACCAACCTCGCCCTGTATCTATGTTGTATCCTCCTGAAGATCCACCTGCATCCAACCGCTCTCCGGCCCACTGGAAGCTCCACCCGCTCCCATATGTCGGTCTGGTATAATGAATCCATCACATCGCCCATAGTCACCTTCTACTTCTCAGCACCAGGCTCACCTAGAGCCATCTGAATAGAAGATGAATCTCCGCAATATTGGAGTCGTCCATGTACCTCACCGATGTCTTGCGATCATGCCATGTGGTTCTTCTCACAGGTGGCTGCTCCACCTGCTTTGTATCCCTGCCTGTGCGTCTCAGTCTTCCTGCCCTGCCTGCTTATGTAACCATGCCCAACATGCCACACACGTGCAGAGGTGGAATCCGCTACATTCACTGCAGCTCCACCTTTTAAAGTGCTCCCGATCAACCTGTAAACATGATCGAGTCGTTGAGCTTTCATGACTACCCGTGCCCCCTTGGATACCTTAAGAGCACCATCAATACTTGTGTACTTGCATCCTTTTGCCTCAAGCACACCAAGAGAAATCAGATTCTGCTTCAAATCAGGAACGTGCCTCACATCTATCAAGGTACGCTCCACCCCATCAAACATCCTGATGCGCACAGAACCAACAGCCACAACATTATAGGCAATATCATTGCCCATAAATACTTGTCCACCATCGTACTCCCTGTAGCTGGTAAACCAACTCTGACGAGGAGTCATGTGAAAAGATGCCCCTGTGTCTAGCATCCACTCGTCCTTACGATCATTGTATGGCCGCCTGATAGCAGACAGACAAAACATAACTATCACATCCATCTGACATGGCAGCGTTGACCTCCCTGCATGAAGCCTCAGAATCTTCCCTATTTGATTTAGGATTTTCACAATCCCTCTTCACATGTCCTTCCTTCCCACAATTCCAGCACTTTACCTTTCCTTTGCCCTTGTCCCTGGATTTGGATCTAGAACCAGAAGAACCTGTACCTTGTCCAGAATTCCTACTCACTGTAAACAGTGCATCAGAAAACGTCCCCATGTTGCTATTTAGCTGTCTCATAGCCTTTCCTTGAAGGGCTGAGATAACTGTGTCGACACTCAAGGTTTTATTCATGCTACACATAGTGTCCTTGAATGCCTCAAAAGACGTCGGGAGAGAATTCAGCAACATACATGCCTGTTCTTCATCTTTCATCACTTCCTTCATATCCAGCAATTTACTAACCAATTTATTAAAGTTGCTGATGTGAGCCTCCAGGTCTCCACCCTCTGCCATATTGAAGTTATACCACTGCCGCTTCAAGTGCATGCGATTTTTAAAGGATTTCTTCGCATAAACATCCTCTAACTTCGCCCATAACTTAGCCGCAGTTTTCTCCCTCATGACGTTGTAGAGAACCTCATCCGTGAGACATAAACAGATCGATGATAAAACCTCTTATCAAGAATATTCCAATCACCATCAGTCATAGTAGACTTCTGCTCCTCAAGAGCACCATCCTCACCTTGCTTAGTTAACAGGCTAATCATCTTAACCTTCCATAACTCAAAATTATTTTTCCCTGAGTATTATTACTAATCCCTCAGATTTATATATGTGCCCAACGATAGCTCTGATACCACTTGTTGGGGATTTTGCCCTGCGAAATCACAAAGATCTAAATCTAGGATGGTAATCCAATGGCACCAAGCACATAAGAGAACACACAGATTTAACGTGGAAAACCCTTGCGGGAAAAAACCACGGCATAAAGCGACAGATCTCCACTATAAAAGCATCAATTACAAAGAGAAAGGACTTACCCGATTCGAACAACCTCCAATCTCACCCTTGCTACACCCTTTGATAACCCTAAACCCTTTTAGGAACCCTTGGAACTACTTTAGAAAGCCTTCCCATACCCTATAATAACCCTAGGGACCCCTATTTATAGTTTAGGCAACTTCCCTTTCGCACCCTTGCGAAAGGCTGACTCAAAATCTGCAGTCCGCATCGGATTCGGAAACAAATCTGCGTAACCTACGACTAGTCGAGCCGAGTCTTCGACTGGTCGTGGGACCCCTACGACCGGTCGATCCATCCCTTCGACCAGTTGAGCAGCTCGAACACCAAAATCCCATGTCGCTGGACTTTGAGTAGTGCAGGCCACGATCAGTTGAACTATTCCTACGACCAGTCGTGGCTGACCCACGACCAGTCGTAGCTACAGTAAAAAACAGATTAAAGACTTTTTCCTAACAAACCCAACTTTCAACAATACATAAACATGAAATTTTAGAATAAATTCTTATTCTGCATGTTAAAAGCTTTTGATGCCCTATGTAGAAAGTTACCTTTGAGGCGGATTATCAGTGACATATTACTAAATCATGTGTGATAAAATTTATGGTCATTCACCGAGCCAAAAACGCCATTTTGAACATTGTATTTTCCTCTTTGCATTCTAAAACCGGGGCTTTTTGGGACTAGGTACTCAGTACCTAGGCAAACCAATTAACTCAGCGATGTACGAGAAGTTTTATACAAATGTAGAAAATATAGCAGTAAAAAAAGCAAGCATAACAGTTTGTTTGCAAATTGTGAAAATGTTGGTACAGCATAGAAAAGAAGCAATGTTGATGGTGGGCACTGTAACCTGGTTACAGTTCGTTTGGCAACAGTGGTTTTTGGCAGTTGGGCATTGGAATCTAGGATTTTCAATCCAAACCATGTTTTGGACTCCCCAAAATCTTAGATATCAAATCCAACTTGGATTGAAAATCCTCTAAAAGGGCTCCTTTTAAATCCAAGAGAAGAGAAGGGGTGAAAAATCCTGGATTTTCAATCCTTTCCAACTGTCATAATTGCCTCGCCTCTCTTTTATGGCCCCCTTAAGTCAAAATCCAGGCTGCCAAACATAAACTTCTAAATCCATAGGATTGAAAATCCAGGCTACCAAATCCAGGTGTGAAAATCCAGGATTTGGATTAGTAATTGAAAATCCAAATCCATGTTGCTAAATAACCCCTAAATAGAATAAGTAGGCAATGAGATGATTTAGGACATAAGGAATAAATAAGGCTGGAAGAAAATCATACCTTTAAGACTTCATCAACAACTTCAAGGTCTAAATTTTTGGGTACAAAACCTGCTCCAATACCTTGAATCTTATGTGGACCTAAGTGATTGAGATGACACAAATCAGAAAGTAAAAAAGAACAAATACATAAACCGCCTAAAAGCATGATTATCTGAGGAGAAAACATCCAAACATTCATCTTTTACCAGGCTTTCCCCCTGAAAGTACATTGCTTTCCAAAGGCTCCACAGCAATAATCTGGAACATCACCACATATGCGTGAAATAAAGAAAGGGCTAAATATACGAAACTCCACGACCCAACAATCCAGAACTAAAATATCCAGTAATTTACAAAGTGATTTTAGGCAAAAAGTTTGTGTTGCAACTGGTTGGGACAGTTCTTGCCAGCCCATAGACCCAGCCCCCTAAAGGCCGGACAAGTTCGCAAGCCTGTCCTAGTACTTACCGAAAGGGCCTGAAAGGCCTCAAACCAAGTCAAGTCTTGCAACATTAGAATGTGTCATCAAATGATACCCTTATGTTAGGATTTTTTTTCCCCTTCAGAAAATGACCAAACATAGGATTTTGATTTTATTTTATTTTTATTTTTTAAAAGAAAATGACCAAACATCAGAAATAGTTCCACTAGTTGTACTCCCCACAACAAATATATCTATCTTGCTGCTTTTATATTTGTGTTTGGATGCCACCTGCAATCATCGGCTTGGGACTCACTCAGTGATTTAGGTAACAAATAGGAGAGACCCCAAAAATAAATCCGATTGGTTTTTGAGGAAACGGCGATTGCAGGTATTTTGCACAGCAGACAGTCAACAATGCGTCTCCAAGGGCCCTAAAGGTCCGACAAGTTGGCCCAGCCTATCTAATGCAGGAGCATTGTCGCACTGGGCTTGAGTGGGGTGGCCTGTGGGATGCAGGGGCATACTTGGGGTGGGTGGCTCGTGTGAGGCGGGCCCCACCCGTGTGAGGTGGGTGGCTCATGTGAAGCAGAACCCATGTGAAATGGGGCCCACGATGGGGGTTTGGCCGAGGTCCTAAACCATGGGATGTGAGGCATGGGCTATGAGATAAAGGGATTGATTCGCCATGCTCTATCTGTTCGAACTTTTAGAGGAAATAGGCCCTACATCACTATCCTATTTGGACATTTATGTAACTGGCCTGGAAAGGCCGCAAGCAACTCAGCTCATGTTGGGCCAGCCCTGTAATAGTTCCTCGAGCCTCTTGCAACCTTAAAATACATCATCATATTATACCTTTATGTTAGGATTTTTTTCTTTCAGCAAACGGCCAACGCCAGAAATAGTTCCACCAGTTCCAATCCCTGCAACAAACATATCCACCTTGCCACATGTATCTTCCCAGATTTCCGGACCAGTTGTTTCATAGTGTATCTGCACCAAACCCATGAACATTAATACTCAAGAACGGATTATCTGATGTTTTTTTATTCCCTTAGACAAGAAACAAAGAAGCATCTGCCAATTCTATGCTTTTACCTTAGGATTTGCAGGGTTGTCAAATTGCCGAAGTACATACGCATTCGGTGTTTTCTTAGAAATCTCTTCAGCCTTTTGAATTGATCCTTTTGCACCCTTAGCTGCATCTGTAATAACAAGTTCTGCTCCAAATGCTTTCAACAGCACTCGCCTTTCCAAGCTCATTGATTCTGGCATTGTTAAGATGAGCTTATATCCTTTTGAGGCGGCAATGAATGCAAGACCGATTCCCGTGTTTCCGCTTGTTGATTCCACCAAAATACTCTAGAAAAAGTAATATGAAACTTTGGAAAAAATACTTGTATGTGCGCGTGTGTTATTAGTGTACTGTTGTGGAAAGTAGAAAGGAGAGAAATCGGGGGAGGATTCCAGAGGGGAGAGAAAAAATGGAGGGAAAGGATGCTAGACATGGGAGTCATGCACAAAAAGGAGTGGGGAGAAGCAGGTAAAATCCAAGCCGTTGATTTATAAGCATGCAGATTCTCAAAATTCCATAAATACACTTATCTAATTTGAAAATCTCATTTAATGGCCCATAAAATCTCAAATGCCACGGCCCTTAGCATACATATATAGTAGAGGTGTGTGGGTGTGGATGTGATACTCTCAAGGCCAAAATGGTCACGTAATGGCCATTATGTAACGATAATGGTGGTAACTGTTACACATTACAAGGCCAAAACGCAATGGCCCATAACAAGGCTAAAACAGATTATTATTATTATTATTATTATTATTATTATTATTATTATTATTATTATTATTATTTATTTTTTAAGTGTAATAGTTGTACGGCCTGTTTCATAACCGGCGGCCGTTATGGTCACCATTGCCATTATGGAATTCCTTCGTTACTCTCTCTCTCTCTCTCTCTCTCTCCCCTCCAGAAACATAAATTCTTATCGAGGAGCCAAGAGAAGCAGAGAATCGTGCACACATAAATACTCAAAACTAAATAATTAACTAATAAACTTTGCTTCTTCTTAGGTTTTTGTTGTTGTTGTTGTTGTTGTTGTTGTTGTTGTTGTGTTGTTGTTTGGCATTATCCCTAAGCTACCTCCATTTTCAAATTTAAACATGAAGAAGTGAAGGCATCGGCATTACATGTCATGAACTATAAGATACTTGCCCAAGGTTACACACAATATCATTGGGTTTTGAGTTTGCAGAAAAGAAGCCTATGGTTAGGTGGCCTAGAATGTTGATCTGATGGACCCCATGGAGGATGGACAATTGCCCAAAATTATCCTCAATAGGACAATCTTAAGATCCTAACCCTTCCATTGGTGGCATGTAAAATAGATGGTTATGAAATAGAACAGAAAAAGGCCAAAAAGTGGACGATTAGGATCTTTCAATCTGGAATTCTTTGGTGATGGGGACATCTCGCGCACCTGCAACCCCCCTCCCTTACGCACGTACATAAGGAGGAGGAAGGCCCCACCACCGATCTAGATCGATGATGACATCCAGGGAGGACCTCCTAGTTAGAGGACTGTGTTTTGGTTCCTTGGAGTGGACCCGATCGTGATGTGAATCCCATCATGGGTTCTCATGATCGTGGCCTTCTATTCCAAACGATCTAATACTTTGAGTTTTGGTTATTATTGTTATTAGGAACAACATGGATGGTATAGATTATTTTGATTAGTTGTTAATTGTGGTTACTTCGTCTCTAAGTAATAGCTTGCGTACATGGCGCGAGTTTTGGGGTATAGGATTTTATTATAAATATTCTCCCATTGCAGTCCTTTTCATCATTGAAGATTGAATAAAATTTCTACATTTTTCTGCTCCTCTCTGAGTTGTGAAGCCTAATTGGGTGCAAAACCCTTCCTTCTTTGAAGGGCTAACTACTGTGGTGCGAAGCCACTTCCATCTCAAATCGCCCCCATCTCCTACCATCCATATTCCTCATTTTCTACAGCCATCCCTCATCAAATCCACCCACGTTTACAACTAATCTTTCCCCTACAACAGATTTCCAGAATATGGCCCTGCAAGAGGGCTGAAACTTCGACGAAGTACCGTGCACAAATTAGACATCCGATCGGCGTGAAACTTGCCGCGAAAGTGGACCTCCCCTGGTCGACCAACACATAGATAGCTGATTCCAGATTCATGGGCCCCACACACGTGCGGGCAGGATCCCAAGCACGTGCGTCAGGCGTGACATGTTGTCCACACGCGTGGACTGTTGGCAGGTCCAATCTTTCTTCTCTTTCATTCCTCTCTTACTTAATTTCTCTAACCTTAACCCTAGATTTTCTTAAATTATAATTTATTTGCCCCTTTTTTTCCTGACCATAGGGTTTTTCGAATTGAAACCTATGAATCCCTTGGATTGGGGAAATATTTATGTGCATGCGTGGATGAATTCACTCTCCTTTAAGAATTGTTTGGTCTATAACTTTGATTGATCCAGCCCTAGCATGTATAGGCCTGGGCCTACATAGATTCCCCTTGATTGAATGCTTGACTTTATGTGGGATGTAGAATTTTGAGTGATTGTTTTGAACTAGTATGATCTAAAGTCTGGAATCTCGCATATCATATTTAAAATTTCATGTCCTGCATTAAATTTGGTATCAAAGCTTAGGGTTCTTATAGGGGAATGCATTGCATATTTAGGGTTTAGTCTACTCGTGTCTATTTTGCATTAAATTTCATCATATAGGGTTATTTAGGATCCCTCATTCACAACATAGACTGCTGGATTTTCTATTGTCAGAAATTTCTCAATTTTCATTGCTGAATTTTCTGTTAACAAACTGTTTGGACAGTTACGTTGCTGGAATTTTAGGAGCGTTGCGTAGTTTCCCTCATGTAGAGTCCTATAGGATCATTTAGTCCCATTTAGATGCATATAGTTGTGTAGAGGATCTTTAAGTTGAGTTAATAGTTGTATGCTCATACGTACGGGTCGTGGTTTTAGCTTGCACCATACGCTAAACATGGAGCAATTGCAAGAGTCAATGAACAAAATGACCCAGCAGTTTGATTCTTTGGGTAAGCATTTGGAACAATGTATTGACCAACGCTCTGAACAACTTAATGTGCGCATTAACCAACTAGAGACTTCTGCCAGGGCAAACCCCACCATTGGGGAAGATGCCCAATCTCAGGCAGGTGGTTATGAGGATAGACTAAGGAATGAAGGTGGCCAAGAAATCAGTTATGTGCACTCACCCCGTGAGGGACATTGAGACTACTATGACCCCGATGCGCAACTTCTTAAAGGAGTTAGAGTAGATGCCCCCACGTTTGATGGCCACTTACACCATAAAGCTTTTCTACATTGGTTGGCAGACATGAACCACTATTTTGAGTGGTACGACATGTACCACCTTATGGCTAGAGAGAGTGCACCAGAGGCTAGTGTAGATTTACCCACTGAGGTAATTCCAGTAGTAGATGAGTTTCGTGATGTCTTTTCTGATGATCTACCAGATGAGTTCCCCCCTATGAGGGATATACAGTACACCAGGACGTGGGACATCGTACTACCTATAGCCGAGTTTGCGTTTAATAGTTCTGTCAATAGGTCCACAGGTTTAAGTCCTTTTGAAGTCGTTACTGGTTATAAACCTATAAAACTTATTGATCTTATCCCTATGTCACTGTCCCATAGGCCATCAGAGTCTGTAGAGTCTTTTGTGCATCACATTTACTCATAGCATCAAGAAATCAGGTGAAAGATTACTACTAGTAATGAACATTATAAAATTTTTGTAGACTAATATAAACGATGCAAGGAATTCAATGTAGGGGACTTTGTGATGATCCGCATCAGGCTAGAGCGGTTCCCTCAAAGAGTCGATCATAAATTACACGCGCGTAGCAGTACTGGACCATTCAAAATTATAAAACAAAATGGTTTCAATGCATATGTGGTAGATCTTCCACATTCCATGGGAATTAGTTTCATATTTAATGTGGATGATCTAGTTGCATTTCAGGAGACCACTGATACATTGTCCGGCCTTTCACTTAACCATCCTGATTCTCCCAAACCTTTTCCTTAATCCATGACCCCCTTCGATCTATCTTCCCAGCCTCTACCTCTCAAACCTACCCTTCCCACACCCAGAGAGGAAATAAAGGATATTTTGGACCATTAGATAGTATCGACGTCGGACGGCAGATTTTAAAAGTTCTTGATCAAGTGGAAGTCACGCCTAGCTTCAGACAGTACGTGGCTCATTGAGGAGGAGCTTTAAAAACTTGATCCTGACATCTCAGAGCAGTTTAGGAGTTTTGTTTCGCCAGTGGCGAAACCTTCGCAGCTGAGGAGAATTGATGGGGACATCTTGCGCACATGCACGCCCCTTACGTATGTACGCATGGAGAAAGAGGGCCCCACCATCGATCTAGATCGATGATGACGTCCAGGAAGGACCCCATAGTTAGAGGACTGCGTTTGGTTCCTTGGAGTGGACCCAATCGTCATGTGTATCCCACTATGGGTTCTCATGATCGTGGCTCACTATTCGAAACGATCTAGTACTTTGAGTTTTGGTTATTATTGTTATTAGGAACATTATGAACGATTTAGATTATTTTGATTAGTTGTTAATTGTGGTTAATTATTTCGTATCTAAGTAATAGGTTGCGCACACGGCGCGAATTTTGGGGTATAAGATTTTATTATAAATAGGCACTCTTTGTAGTCTTTTTCCTCATTGAAGATTAAATAAATTTCTGCATTTTTCTGCTCCTCTCTGAGTTATGAATCCTAATTGGGTGCAAAACCCTCCATTCTTCGAAGGGCTAAGTACCATGGTGCAAAGCCACATCCATCTCAAATTGCCCCCGTATCCTACCATCCATATTCTTCATCTCTTACAGTCATCCCCTCATCAAATCCACCCACGTTTGCAGCTAATCTTTCCCCTACAGCAGATTTTCAAAATTTGGTCACTCGTGAGGGCTGAAACTTCGGCGGAGTATCGTGCACAAACCAGACATCCGATCGGCGTAAAGGTGAACCTCCCCTAGTCGACTAGAACCTAGCTGGCTGATTTCAGATTCGTGGGAGGACTCACACACGTGCGGGCAGGATCCCACGCACGTGCGTCAGGCGTGGCCTGCTGTCCACACGCGTGGACTGTCATCAGGTCCAATCTTTCTTCTCTTTCATTCCTCTCTTACTTAATTTCCCTAACCTTAACCCTACATTGCCTTAAATCCCAATTTATTTGCCCATTTTTTCCTAACCCTAGGGTTTCCCGAATTGAAACCTGTAAATCTCTAGGATTGGAAAAATATTTATGTGCATGTGTGGATGAATTTACTGTCTTTTGAGAATTGTTTGGTCTATAACTTTGATTGATCCAACTCTAACATGTATAGGCCTGGGCCTACATAGATTCCCCTTGATTGAGTGCTTGACTTTATGTGGGATGTGGAATCTTGTGCGATTGTTTTGAACTAATATGATCTAAAGCTTGGAATCACACATATCATGTTTAAAATTTCATGTCCTGCATCATTTGTGTTATCCCAAATCAATGACGGGGTCATCAAATCAATAGCATGGAACATTGGCCACATGGATACGAATATCGATATTATCGTATTGGCCGATACGTCCATATTGTATCCATATCGGCACGAATGGATACGCGATACGGGGTCGTATCAGTCCGATACGAAAAAATTAATTGACCCATATCGGTCCGTGTCGGCCTATACAGGTCAATACGGGTATAAAAGCCCAATTTTTTTTTATTATTTTTTTTTTGTTCTTTCAAAATTTCATAGTCTCTTCTTCTTTTTAGCATTTAAAACATGGAAGATGCTTAGAAACCTATTTTAAACTAGATCTAGACCCATTTTGGAATCAAAACAAATAATTTGAATGAGATTCGACAAATCAAAGTGAAGTAGACCATTATGGGAAAAATCGGAAAGAAGGATAAACCTTTACTTTCTTTTTTATATTTTCATATTCTTTTTGTTATATTTCAATGTAATTGGTTATTGTTCACCGAATCATGCTTAATTTGTGTTTAATTAGGGTCTATTTAGTTGAACTTCAACAAGTCAAATCGATAGACAACATTCTCATAAAAGAATGGTCCGATACATCATTGAATACATGGTTAAAATATATAATAATAATTTGATAGATTCTTGGATATCCCATTGTCCCCTATTTTTCTAATATTTTTTTTAATATTATTTTGCTTTAAAAAAAGTGATTGATACAAGCTGATACAGCCCCAATACCGATACCTGATGCCGTATCATATCATTTTTCCGTCGGGCCAACACGCTGACCGAGACCGACATTCAGAACCATGATTGACCATGGAACCCACTTGGACAAACTGGAAACCCGATTCAGGAAACTATGTGTATCCTTGGGTCAGAGATCCAAGCATGTATTGCATTGACACAGAAAAAAACTAGAACTCTTAAGATCCTTCTATTATTAAACTGGGAGGAAATTTTTAAAACGGAAACTAAAATAGACATGCAGAAGACCTGCAACTATGGCTTCACTTACCTTTCCAGGTGTTATAAGTCCCTTCTCTTCTGCATCAGCGATCATACTGTAACCTATCCTGAAGAAAAAGGTTGAACGAAAGACATTATATTTTTGTGGTTGTCCAAATCATCCAAAAAGAAATGAAAATAAATATAAATCTCTTGCCTGTCCTTTACACTGCAGCATGGTTCCATGATCTCAAGCTTGGCAGCTATTTTTGCAACAGAACCTTTCACAATATTATTCAGATACACCATCGGTGTCTTCCCTATAAGCTGTTGCAAAGCATTGTCAATGCATTTAGAAAACTCAATCGTTTCTTAAGTGTGTTATTCTCATTCAAAAATTCTAAATTGTCTATTATAAAATATAGCTCAAGAAAGAAAACCAGAGGAATTTCCATGAATTGCCTGAAAGAAACGGCAACATTACCAATTTTCACTCGAATTTTAATCAAAATATAGAACCCAGATGGACATTTCCATGAATTTGTAAAAAATGTCAAACTTTATCTATATTAATATCGAATTTTGATCAAGAAAAGAATAAAACACAGATGACAACTTCCATGAATTTATCGTAAGAAAGTTTGAACTTTGTCTATTTTCACTCAAAGTTCTATTGGGAAAGAAATAACCCAAACAGAAACTTCCATGAACTTTTTAGTCAAAAGTCAATTTTGATCTATTTTCAAACTTTTTCAATCGTGGTAAAAGAAACCTATATGAAAATTTCAATGAACTTTTTTAGAATTAAAACATAAGGTCAAGTTTTGACTTTGTTTTCAATCAATATCAAAGATGTTGAGATGGAGAATTTCACACATTTGACAGAAAATCACAAACTTTTTGATTATATATATATATAGCCATTCCCTTTATTTGTCAAAATAATCAAAATCTACTTACTGTCAATCAAACTTCAATGTTAATTGTTGATGATAAAATCTGGACCACTCCCTACTCGGTGCGCTGAACTCCAAGGAACCCTAATCCTGCACAAACCGTGAGCAATGGAGACCCTGGGTAGGCTGGGGGACCTTTCGATGCCTAAGTTAGGTCAAGGGAATCTGGGTCTAGGTTGAAGAAGTGAGGGAGAATGTCAGATGTTGCGTACCTGTAGCAATGGAGTCTTACTGTATTTATACCTGACCATCAGACGGTCTGGATCCGTTAATCTCAGCACGATTTATTCAATCAATAGGATTTTCGGATCGTGGAGATATTGTGCACAATCCAGGGATTGTGTAGCATATCCGTGAGCGAGGTTATCGGTCACGTATGCTTAAAGCAGTTGTTTAGTTTAGCACTTGAGACGTTCGTGTTCCATCCCGGCTTTGATTAAGGACATCTCTCTTCGGACAAAGATGTGGACGAGGTTGAAGATGAGCACTCGGCTCGGATGTCCTTCTTCAAATGAAGATGAGGACGAGGATGAGCTATTAGCACGGATGTCCTTCTTCAGATGAAGATGAGGACGAGGATGAGCCCTCGGCTCGGATGTCCTTTTTCAGATGAGGATGGGGACCAGGGCGAGGCCTCAGCTAAACAGTTTCATCGGTGGAACTCAGTTTGCCCAGCCCAGGGTCGTCATCTAGAAATCCGTTCGTGCCTGACGTGATGTCCTTTTTCTTAGGCCTTACCGTTTGATTAGTTGGACGTATATTATGTCACGAGTCCGAGCCGAGCTTCATTTATCTGTTAAGTATGCTGGAGGTCTTCCTTCTCCTCAGTAGCGTTCATTCATTCGGATACCCCGGTTGGTCCGATCGGATTAAGCATGTGTCGGTCCTCGGGATTGTAAGGGGCTCGGCTCTTCCCATAACAGAAGCCCCCTACTCTTCGAGTTTGGAGACGTGCTCGGAAAGTAAACATGTACGGAAGAGCAATGGTTTCCGCTGTCATGCCCTTCTCGCATGCGTTTGTCATTATGACTTGTGTCGAAGAAACGCGCCCTCAAGTCTTCTCATCCTTGGGTTAATCTCTGGCTGACGCGTGGCGACGGTTAAGATTTTGAATTGTCATTCAACCTATGGGTGACTGCCACGTATGTTCTGAGAAGTGTTCGAGAGACGCTTCCCCTACGTGGGTGTCGCTTTGTCTTCCCAGAGCACGCCGCTCAATGGCAGAGACATACCGCCTTGACAGAGCCTGCACCAGTGTCGTATGGCCACGTGTGATCCGAAGTCAGCTCGCACTGATTTAGCTACGACCATCATTCCTCACCATTAATGTGAAGATTCTGCATGGCCTATATAAGGTCCCTCCGAAAGTACTTTCTCTACTCTTATATTCTGTATTTGAGTGGATATCGGAGGAGGCGATTTCTGACTAAGACGATTCCAGTCAATCTTGAAGTTTTCAACAGGTGATTTCGACCTATCAAGGATTTCACAGTAGAGACGATTCCTGGTGATCGTCCGGTGAGTCTCTTTTTCTCTAGTTCTCTTCCCTTCAAAATGTCGTTTGAACTGGAGATAGTTCAAAATTTTTATGATGACTTCAAGCTGGGGAGCTCTGATGGCGGGAGAGGGGAATTCGAAGGTCCCTTTGAAGCTGTGCCCCTACACCCTCCGCCCCGAAGACAGAAGGAGGCGGGGGCTTGGATTCATCGGGCTGGCAAGAAGAAAGCTACCCAAGCCCCTCGAGCCCCAGCTACAGAGGCCGCCAAGATGCTGGTGAGTGAGCGGGCTTCAGAGACTGTCTCGGGAGGCTCCGTGTTGACGGAGTCTTAGATGGAATGGATCCTCTCGGAGTTCGAGATCCCGGACTTCGTACAGATAAGGGCACCCGAGCCTCTAGACACTGGTTGCATGCCAGCTGAAGGGGAAGTTGCCATTTTTCTCTGCACGCTGCAATGCAGACTCTGACTCCCCATGCACTCTTTTGTTCGCGCCCTGACTGCTCACCCGGGACTAGCTCCTAGTCAATTTACCCCCAATGCTTGGAGGGTTCTCATCTCTTCCTTCATCATCTGGCGTCAAGTTGGTAACCCCAAGCTGACACTAGAGGAGTTAGTAAGCCTGTACCTGGTCAAGCATGATAGGCAAGAGCCATGGTACTACTTCGCGACCCAAGGCAGCAAAGGGTCGGGACTAGTTATGAATCTTCCATCCTCTAACAATGACTGAAAAAATAAATGGTTTTGGGCTTCGAGCGAATGGGAGGCATCGGCCGCGGAGCTTGGGAGCTTGGTGACTCGAGTCCCCACCTGATTCACAACTCCGGTTGAACCTTGTACATTCTTCTATATCCTTCTTCCTCCTGTCACAGTCAGACTGAGCTTTTTCTTTTCTCCTTTTAGATTTTCTAAGAGGTTTGCCCCTTCTCACTTCGGACTAGAAGAACCAGGTCGCTAAGGCCAAGGCGCGATCGGGAGAACTTCGTTCCTGGTCAGATCTGATCTCTGCCGCCAATCTCCATTGGTCCGAGGCTTGCAGATCCAAGCCGCTCCCCACCTCCTTCAGTAAGCATTTCTCGCGCTCTTCTGTAGGGATTGAAATTCTTAACTTGGTCGCTGATCCGATATTTCTTACACAGGCATGACTGAGGCATCTGGTTCTCGGAAGAGGAAACCCGCCCCGACTGTTGAGGAGATGTTGAGGGCTGAGCCACGGACAAAGACCACTGTTCGAAGGAGGAAGGCTGCTCCAGTTTCTGTTGCTGCAGCCCTGGCTACAGCTCCAATTTCTGTCGGCGTAGTTTCAACTGCGGTTCCAATTTCTGTTACTGTAGCTCCGGCTGTAGTGCCTGTCGTGGCTCAGGTCACTGCCATCACTGTTCCGGCTCCAACCCTCCCGTCAGTCGCTGCTCCCCCTCTAGCAGTGGCTCCTCCCGTAGCCCCCGAGCCCTGCATTGTCGTCCCTTCTTCGTCCAAGCAGGATGAAGCCATTCGGATGGTTGGCGCCATGCTTGCTTCTCCCGACGTCGGGAATGATCCCAGGGCCGAGGCTCAAGCCTCGGCAGGCAGCAGGACCGGGGCCGGGGAAACGGCGGAGTCGGCCCGAGTGGGGACGAGTGGAGGGAGGTTCAAGCCAAACTATCATATGTCTTATCTCGCTCAATGGGCTCCCAAACATGCCCCGGAGGTGGAGATATCCAGCCTTCTCACTAAGCCAGATGATTCTTTCTTGAACGACCTAGCTTCCATCTTTTACAAGCTAGGTATTTTCCAATACGTTGCTTATTCCTAGATTTCCATTTCCCTTTATATCCGCATGTTCTTTCTTCTGTTCTTGTTCAGTCCGTTTCAAGGCTCCTCTTGGCTTGGGAGAGAGTACGAGAGCGTCGGAAGGTAGATGCTGAAGTGGAAGCCCTAAAAAATGAGATAGGAGTTTTACGGGATGAGGCTACCTTCCTCCGGTTAGAGCAGGGCGAGTTACGCCAACAGGTAGAGGACGGGAAGGCTTGAGAGCTTCAACTACGGGGTGCCGTGAGTGATTTTGAGCTAGTTGCGGTGCTCTGCTATTGAGCTGACTCGGGTCAGGGCCCACGCGGACTCGCTTGCTAAGGAGAATGCTCGATTGGGGGAAGTCCTGGAGTGAACCAGAGCCGAGGTAGCAGAAGAGCAAAGTCGAGCCGTCTCAAGGGCAAAGGAGGCTCAGCGAACCAAGTACGAGGCCTCCCTGGCCGTAGCGGTTGCTGCTGCAGTGGATGCCTTCAAGGCCTCGAAGGAGAGGGCAGTCAAAGCCACCAAGTTTTACAACTGTGGCTTTGACACGTGTATTGAAGCGGTCCAGGACTTGTACCCGGACCTTAACCTTGAGCCTCTACTACCTGAAGACGCAAGAGAGAGGCCCTCTGAAGATGTCCATCCGGATCCAGCTCTGGTTTCTCAAGCTCCTCCTCCTCCTTCGACTACGTAGTTATCCTTGCGACTTTTCTGAATTTTCTTTTATCGAGTGATTTGATGGATATTATTTTTTGACCCTCTGAGGAGGATATATGGATGATGATTTTTGGCCCTCTGGAGAGGGCGTATGGATGATGATTTCTTTATGCGTTAATTTACACTTGGTGACTGTCGATTGTTGAGTTGACTTGTTGACAGGTATATTTGCATTGAGGCCTTGATGAGTCGACTTCTTAACAAGTCGGCTCATTCCGATGCCATCTTGTAGAATCTTACCATTGTTAAGCTTGGATCCAAGGGGATCGACTCGTCCCACTATTGGCGAGAAACCTTTTGATTTATCCGTTAGTTGGGTGACGAACCGAGTCCTTTGTAGGGGAGTCGGGTCGTCCATTGGCTTTTCCCTCGAACATGAGGAGATGCCTTGTAGAATTTTCGTGGGATAACGTACTAACCCATTCTTTAAGGGATCGGCTCGTTAAGTCTGCTTCTGCATATGAGAGACAACTTTTTCCTAGTAGATAATCCGTTCGTGTAGATGGGGGAGGAGATGAATTTCATTGAAGGCCTTAAAGGTTAGTCGCTTGGAGGCATACATTTATTAAGAGCCTTAGAGGCTATTCCATCAAGGATAGTAAACTTTTAAGTGATCGACATTCTAGGGGTGGGGGAGCTGGCTGCCCTCAAGATCTTTTAAGTGGTAGGAGCCTGGTTTAGTCGATCGGGCCACACGGTAAGGCCCTTCCCATTTAGGCCCGAATGTCCCAGCCCCCAGCTCCGTGGTGTTCTGGAAGACCCGGTGAAGGACTAAGTCCCCTATACGGAATCTCCTGGCTTTGACTTTAGAATTGTAGAATCGCGCTACCTATTGATGCCGAGCGGTGACTTGGAGTCTTAAGATATCTCTGACTTCTTCAAGAAGGTCCAGGTTAGCCGCGATTTGTTAAGAATTCTGATTTTCTTGATAATTCCTTACCCGAGCAGTAGGGAGGCCGATTTCAACTGGCACCATTGCCTCCTAGCCGTAAGAAAGCGAGAATGGAGTTTTCCCAGTTGAGAACTGTGTTGTGGTCCTGTAGGCCCAGAGGACGAATGGGAACTCCTCGGCCCAACTGTCTTTCGCTTTCTCCAACTTCGTTTTGAGATGATGTTTGATAACCTTGTTGACCGCTTCCACCTGTCCATTGGACTGTGGGTGCCGGGGTGAAGAATATGCATTTATAATGCAGAACCCCTTGCACATGCATCGGAACATGTCATTGTCGAACTGCCTACCGTTATCAGACACAATGGTGCGCGGGATCCCGAACCGGTAGATTATGTTTTTTCAAACGAAATCGATCACCTTCTATTCTATAATTTTTACAACGGGTTCGGCCTCTACCCATTTGGTGAAGTAGTCGACTGCTACGATAGCGAACTTGACCTGCCCCTTTCCTGTGGGCAAGGGGCCAATGATATCAATTCTCCATTGGGCGAACGACCAGGGACCGCTCATGGGAGTCATCTCTTCTGTAGGTTGCCTCGGTACAGCAGCATATCGCTGGCATTTGTCACACCTTTGAACATAGTTCTTTGAGTCTTCCTTGAGGGTTGGCTAAAAATACCCCTGTCGGAGTATCTTCAGGGCCAGGGCTCGGCTACCGGAGTGGTTTCCACAGATTCCTTCGTGAATCTCCCGAATCACATGATCTGCCTCGTCGGGTCGGAGGCATCTGAGGTAGGGTTGAGAGTGCCCCTTCTTATATAGGGTACCGTCCAGGATGACGTATCGCGCTGCTCTGACTCTCAGACGCCTGGCTTCCAGCCTATCCGAGGGGACCTCACCAGAAGTGAGGTATCCATAGATCAGATCCATCTAGCTCGGAGTGTCCTCCACTGGGTTGATCATTTTCTTCTCCGTTGGGTCTATGCTTGGGTTCTCTACGAACTCCACAGGGATGATTCGCGGAATCTTCCCTTCTATGGCCGAGGCTAGCTTTGCTAGGGCATCGACCCACGAATTTTCTGCTCTAGGGATCTGGTGGATGGTGCAGCTCCAAAACCTTTCATTCAGTTTTCTCGCTTCATCCAAGTAAGCGATCATCCTTGTTTCCTTGGCTTCGTACTCGGTGGAGATGTGATTCACTATCAGTTGAGAATCGCATCAGACCTGGAGGAACTGAACTTCCAGACTTGCGGCCAGTCTAAGTCCTGCAAGCAGGGCTTTATATTCCGCCTCATCGTTAGAGGCCTTGAAACCAAGTCTGATCGCATATTTGATAGGCGTGGAATCAGGCGCGATCCGGACAATCCCTGCTCCGGCGCGTTTGGCATTAGACGACCCGTCCACATAAAGAACCCATCCCGGTTTTGATGTCGCTATTTGATCGTTTGGGAGAACAGGTGAAGGAGTCATCTCAACTTCAGTACTGATCTCCTCTTCGCTCGGAATTGTGAATTCTGCAATGAAGTCAGCCACGACTTGACCCTTAATTGTTGTCCTTGGATGAAACTGGATGTCGAACTCGCTAAGTTCGATGGCCCAGTTGGTTAGCCGACCTAAAACTTCGGGCCTCTAGAGAACTTGTTTAAGAGGAGAATCGGTCAACACCACGACGGAATCAGCTTGAAAGTAGGGGCGTAACCTCCGGGCACCATAGCCTTGCTCACATAATAGACGGGGTGCTTTTTGCCTCCCACCTCTCTAATCAGGGCCGAGCTGACGACCGAGGTTGACACTGCAAGGTACAGGAACAGGGGCTCACCTTCTTTAGGTTTGGACAACAGGGGTGGTGAGCCCAAGTACTGTTTTAGTTGCTGGAAGGCTTGTTCGCATTCCGACGTCCATTGTGCCTTCTTATGACCCTTCAACTATTGAAAGAAGGGTAGGCATTTATCTATGGCTCTGAATATGAAACATCCGAGTGCGGCTAGTCGTCCAGTGAGACATTATATTTCCTTGACAGTCCGAGGCGAACTCATGTCAAAGAGTGCTATAATTTTGTCAGGGTTTGGTTCAATGCCCCTCTGACTGACCTGAAACCCGAGGAATTTGCCGGAGCAAACTTTGAAGGCACACTTCGCAGGATTCAGCTTCATCTGATATTCTCGGAGGACGGCGAAAGTTTCTCTGAGGTCTGTTAGGTGGTCGAATGCCTTGACGCTTTTCACGAGCATGTCGTCGACATACATTTCTATCGTATGTCCGATCTGTCTTGCGAACATTTGATTCACTAATCTCTGATACGTGGCCCCAACAGTTTTCAGGCTAAATGGCATGACCCGGTAACAGTATAGTCCCTTGTCCGTGACGAAGGTAGTCTTCAACCTGTTTGAGGGGTACATCGCGATCTGGTTGTATCCGGAGTAAGCGTTCAGGAAGGAGAGTAGTTCGTGTTCTGCTATGCTGTTTACCAGCTGATCAATTCGAGGCAACGGGAAGCTGTCTTTCGGACACACCTTATTCAGGTCCGAGTAGTCTACGTAGACCCGCCATTTTTCGTTGACTTTCTTGACAAGGACCACATTCGTAATCCAGTTGGGATAGTGTACCCCTTCTATGAAGCCGACATCGAGCAGAATGGAGACTTCGTCAGCTATGGCTTTGTATCGCTCAACATCGAACGGTCTCCACTTTCGCTTAACAGGTCTGTGATCCGGGTCTACATTCGGCATGTGAACCATGACGTCCGGGGAGATTTCGGGTATATCTCCGTGCGACCATGTGAAGACATCCTTGTGCTGCCGTAGGAATGCTAACACCACAGACCGTTGCTCAGGGTTCAATGAAGCTCCGAGCTGAACAGTCCTGCTCGGTTTGCCTCGTCGAGCGGTACTTTCTCTAGGTCTTCCACGGATGAACCCTCCGTAGGTCCTCTGGGGTCTAACATATTGATGGTGAGTGCTTGCTTCACCTATCCTTTCTTGACTGCTATAGCATAACACCTCCGAGCTTCACACTGGTCGTCTCAGAGGTAACCTATCCCACCCTCGATGGAAAATTTCATCATCAAAAGATAGGTGGAGACGACTACCCTCATTGCATTGAGAGAAGGTTTGCCCAGGGTGACATTGTGTACCGATGGAACATTGACAACTAGGAAGTTTACCATGAGGGTGACTTGGTGTTGTCTTTCTCCCATAGTCACAGGGCGGGAGATGGCTCCCTCAGAGATCACTCTTTCTCCGGCAAAGCTGTGCAGGGGGTCTTCACAGGTCTGAGATGTGACCTCGGAACCCCCATTCTTTTAAAAGCCACGGAGTAGATTACATCTACTGTGCTCCCGGTGTTGACCAGGATGCGATACACCTTGTGGTTAGCTATCGTCATAGTAACTACTAGGGCGTCATCGTGTGGATGCTGGATCCCACGCGCATAATCTTTTGAGAAGGTCATGCTGCATGGACTGACTCGGAGTTCTTTGCTCAGTTGCTCGGTCAGATGAATGTAGTGTTCTGGATCGGACTTCCGAGAGTAGGCTTTTCGAGCTCTGTTCGAATCTCCTCCACTGGACGAGCCACCGTAGATGGTGCCGATTTCGGCCGGCACTTTCGTGGTGTTATTCGACTATTTTTTCTCTCGCTCTTCTTTTTGAACGGTTCTCTCTTCCTTGGCGTATCGACGCAGATGCCCCTTACGAATGAGGGTTTCGATCTCATCTTTGAGATCTACACAGTCGGCTGTGTTGTGGCCGTGATCTTGGTGAAAATGGTAATATTTGCATTTTTTTCGATTATCTAGGTCGGCCCTCATACAAACGGGCTAGTTTAAAAGCTTATGCCCTCTAATGTCAAATAGAATCTACTCAGCTGAGGTGTTGAGGGGGGGTGTAGGAACGAAATTTTCCCTCTGGCTTTCTGCTCAGACGACGATCGCGAGGGGCATGGTCATCTAGTCCTTCGTTGGACGGCTGAGGTTCTTCGTTCCTTGATCTCTTCCCCTTGCCACTCGACTCTGTCACTTGAACATTTTTGCGGGCGCTAGAGAACTCCTCGGCGTTAGTATACGTTTGAGCTCTGGCGACGAGGTCTGCTAACGTATTAGGCGAATTCTTTCTAATGGAGAAAGTGAACTTTCCTTCTTTTAGGCCACTGAACACGGCGGCGAGTGTCATCTTATCATCGTAATCTTCTACTTGCAATGCTTTTTCATTGAAGTGTGAAATGTAGTCCTTCAATGACTCCTATGCTCTTGCTTGATGACGAATAGGTGAGTGTTAGACTTACGACTTCTCTTACCGCTTATGAATTGGGTAAGGAATAGTCGACTCAATTCCGCGAAGGAACCGATGGAATTGGGTTTGAGCTAACGGTACCAGCTCCGAGCAGATCCTGTGAGGGTGATCGAGAATCCCCTGCACATCATCATGTCCGTTGCCGTCTGGATTTGCATACATGAACGATAGGCCTCCACATGATCGGATGGGTCGCCAGACCTGGAATACTGGATGATAGGAGGTATCCGGAATCTCTGTGGCATCACCTCGTCCATGATTGTAGAGGTAAAAGGAGGTTCGGTCTCTTCCATCATTGCTTGAACAACCACGGGAATTGACGATGGCGATTACTTCTTTTCCAGTGTCAGAATCTTGTTGTTGAGCTCTGCGAACCGTGTTTCCCAAGGATCTTTATTCTCAGCTACTATCTCCTGGGTGTTTTCTACCTCCGGAGTCCTCCTCCCTCTTCTCCATTCCAGCTCATGGCGGAGATTCGTTGGTGCCAGGGCCGAGGTGACCGAGGCGTTTGTCGGAGCTCGAGTTGCCGTGTTCCGAGCCGATACTCGGACTTGAGTCGGGGGAAGATTCTGAATAGAAGCTGGTGCCCGAGAGGGTTGACGCGGGGGCTCCTCAGGTCTCGTACTCCTCGGCGCGGAATGAGCCTCCACATCCGGACTAATTGGCTCAGGAACAAAGTTTTCCTGAACAGGATGTGGTTGCTGCTCCTGTCGATGTTGCTTCATCTGGTTGATTTCGTCGTGTAAGGCTTGTATTTCGCTTTGCATTGCATGGGACTTGCTCGCCCGATTACGCGAACACTGGGAAGGCCCAGGGCCGATTCGACGTAAAGTAAATAAGAAGAACGAGTTTGCTCTGGTTCCACAACTACCACTTTTTTCTTTCCTCTTGCCATAATGCTTGAGGATAGGAACCTGACCTTTCGTATCAAGTTCCCACAGACGACGCCAAAAATGTTGATGACAAAATTTGGACCACTCCCTACTCGGCGCGCTTAACTCCAAGGAACCCTAATCCTGCACAAACCGTGAGCAATGGAGACCCTGGCTAGGCCGGAGGACCCTCCGATGCCTAAGTCTGGTCAAGGGAATCTGGGTCTATGTTGAAGAAGTGAGGGAGAATGTCAGATGTTGCATACCTGTAGCAATGGAGTCTTACTGTATTTATACCTGACCATCGGACGGTCTAAATCCGTTAATCTCGGCACGATTTATTCAATCAATAGGATTTTCGGATCATGAAGATACTGCGTACAATCTAGGGATTGTATAGCATATCCGTGGGCGAGGTTATCGGTCACGTCTACTTAAGGCAGTTGCTTAGTTTAGCACTTGAAACGTTCGTGTTCCATCCTGTGTTTGATTCAGGACATCTCTCTTCGGACAAAGACGTGGGCGAGGTCGAGGACGAGCACTCGGCTCGGATGTCCTTCTTCAAATGAAGATGAGGACGAGGACGAGCCCTCAACTCAGATGTCCTTCTTCAGATGAAGATGAGGACGAGGACGAGCCCTTGGCTCGGATGTCCTTTTTCAAATGAGGATGGGGACCAGGGCGAGGCCTCGGCTAAACGGTTTCATCGGTGGAGCTCGGTTTGCCCGGCCCAGGGTCGTCATCTAGAAATCAGTTCGCCATGCCTGTCGTTATGTCCTTTTTCTTAGGCCTTACCATTTGATTAGTTGGACGCATACTATGTCATGAGTCCGAGCCGAGCTTCATTTATCTGTTAAGTATGCTGGAGGTCTTCCTTCTCCTTAGTAGCGTTCATTCATTCGGATACCCCGGTTGGTCCGATAGGATTAAGCATGTGTCGGTCCTCGGGATTGTAAGGAGTTCGGATCTTCCCATAACATTAATAAAAGAAACCTAGTTAGAAATTTCCATTCATTTCCTCATAAAATGTCAAACTTTTTTTTTTTCAAATTCCTCTCTAGCTTGAATCTAAATTTAGAAACTTCCGTTTATGCTTAAGCCTTTTCAATTTCTAAACTAATTTCAATCAATGACAATTCCCTCGAATTCATCCAAAATTTATCCAAATATGCTCACTATCAAGCAACCTTCATTTATTCCAGCTCTGATTTCGATCAAAACAAAAGAAACCCAGATGGAAATTCCCTTGAATTCGTCCAAAATCTTCAAAACCTATCCATTATCAAACAAATTCGATCAAAAGAAAAGAAATTCAAATGCAAGTCTCTATGAATTTTCCAAGAAAAATGTCAAACTTCATCCATTCCAGCTCTGATTTCAGTCGAAATAAAAGAAACACAGATATAAACTTCCATGGGTTTCTTGAAATATGCCGTACGTCTCCCGTTTCCACTCTAATTTCGATCAAAACAAAAGAAACCCAGATGGAAGTTCCCTTCAAATCGTCCAATTTCATCGAAATCTATCAGAAAAGAAACCCAAATGTAAATCTCCACGAATTCAACAAAAACTCCTTGAATTGCGTTACCTGCGTGACATCTTCAGCGATGTTGACCCCTTCAATCTCTGTTTGGTGCTTAACAGAGACCGCTTTGCAGACAGTAGGAGGGAAAGAAACTGCACTTCTCATGACTAGATAAGATTTCTTGTAATGGAGAGATGGACGGTCTGGAGATTGATTGGGGAGAGGATTTTCCGGAGAAAATCCGAGTCTGTAATGAGAAGGAGAGGTGAAAGGCTGGGAAAAAGTTGCCACTGCCATCAGTTGGAAAAACACAGCGTAGAAAGCAGAGGAAGAACGGTGGATTTTTACCAAAATGACCGGAGGTATACGTTGTTTCCACGTATTTGACGTCTACCCCCAAGAAAAAACAAAAAAAAAAACCTTTGAAAAATCGCAGCGACGAAAATGCATTTGCTCGGAGCCGTCGCCAGCACTTGAACGCAGAAGATCGGTAGCTTGACCCCGAGGCATGCTGTGGCCAGCACTCGTAATCTATTCAATATCTTTATGGCCCATCATTTCTTTGAAAATATACTACCATAACGTTGATACAAGTTTTCCATGGCTCATAAATCCTGACAATTGATAAAGGTGATCATTTACTGCCAAATGCTTTCTTGTGGTGATCAGTTGATTCTGCTCATTCTTCGGATAATGGCCTTTTATGAAATTCCAATAAAAATGTACGTTGTGATTTGACACATACCACATGGTGGGCTCTACTCTAAAGCCTTACAACCTTTAATACAAGACAACCTCCCTTAACACGACAACCATAACATTCATCCTTAACATCACAAGAACATCTTTTGTGAGCCCCACCATTGGTATGAGTTGAATTTACTTTGTCTATTATAGCTGGCATTTCATAAAAGGCTATGAGCGGAAGAATAAGCTACATTTTGACGCAAAGAAGGGCATGCAAAAAGGGAAGATGATGGACATTGTCTCTTATTGTTAGAATATTTGGTTGAATTAAATAGACTATTAAAAGCGAGAACCAAAAACGAAAATAAAATTTTGAGAAAGAAGAACTTATTAAATTGAGTCGAGGCGTGACTGAGTCACTCGGCTTGAAATGGAATTTACTCCCCTTAGATAGCGTCCCAAGTGCAACAGGTTTTCAGAGCAATCGACCTCCAGGATACAACGACTATGACCCGGTCCCAGCGGTGCACTCACTGTACGTGGGCTCGAACCACTTGCAGTTTAATCCGAAAGTGCTGAGTTGACTCAACGATGAACTCAGTAATAAAAATGCTTAAAACCGTATTAGAGAGAGTTTTTGTAACACTCCGTACCTTCAGTACGCGGGTGTTACTTCTTAAATCCACACTAAACAAAAACCAATTTGAGTTAACTAAGAACTTGAACTCGACATACACAGGATGGAGATTCCGATCGACGTTAAAGGCCGTTCGACAGGGTCTCTAAAAGTGAGCACACGCCGTACAACAATCGGGAAGGTGAGACTACTCGCATACTTTAAGGCTGAAGCCATAATGTTAGTTAATATTGTTGCAAAACACTTGTCACCTACACTTGTGGATTGGTCAGTAATAAATGAAGCCTTCATCATAACTAATGCCCTATATTAACCATTGAAAAAGGTTGTCAGGCCCACCTGATCAACGGGTTGGAACTTATGAGCCAATGATGGCCCAAAGAAGTGTGTAAATGAGCTACCTGAGCCTCACCACCGACCCAAAGTGGGATAGGATCCCTGGGTAATATTCCCCAATGCAAATGAACGGTGTAGATCATGGTTGTAACATTACGGTGGGCCCTTATACTATGCATGTGCACTGAGTGTGCTTGTGCATGAGGTGCACCAAAGTTATTGGCCCGGTCAAACTGTCATTGACCGAGCACATCCCAAATATCTTCCCGCCATCATCTTTCCCCGTTTGAACCGACCCATTTCAAGCTCTTAGGTGACCCACCACGGTCACTTTCCGAGCGTTTTGAACCGTTCAAATCCCTCATGGGACCCGCACGATCATAACGGTATAGCCGTTTGATCATCTGAATTCGAATGAAGGGGATTGAACCCCACCGTCCAATCCATGCCAAAAACAACCCGACCCAAGAGCCTGCGATGAGGAGAAAAAGAGACCGCCCTTCCTCTGGAGGAAGGACGAATTCCAGCCGTCCGTTGCAAGGGCAAATCCCAGCCGTTCTCTCTCTCTCACTCTCTCTATAAGACGGGCCCTGTAGCCCTAGAAATTTCACCGCAAGAGAAGAAAAGAAAAAGAGTTTAAGTGAGGGTGAGAAATAGGGAGTCATCTCTCTTGTTGTATGTTCACTCCCCAAGTATAGGGTTGTGATGTAGTAATAATCTCGGTAAGACCGAGGTCGAATCCACAGGGACTGAAACCTGTACGTAATCTGAAACTAACTAGAACTAGAAATAGAATAAGATGAAATCTAAATCAAATAATTTTGAGGAATAATGGTGGAATAATTAACTAAACTTAGGAGAATTCAGAGGAAGAAACTAGGGATTCAGATGATCCACTTGTAGAGATCAGGGAGAACTCTGCCCGCTTTATTGAAATTAAACTGAACTTACTTGATGCAGTTTCAAGAGATGAAAGGTATATGAATTAGAATGGATTCCATCACCAAACCATGCCTAGGAGACAAAGTAAACAACAGAATTAAACTAATTACCAACCAATCAACAATGTATGAAGGTTAGGAAGGGTACCGTCATCCGACCATGCCCAGGAGACGATGGTGAACAACAGTGCTTCCTGACGTCATAAACATGAAAAGGAAAGGAACATGCTCAAAGCCATTGCAGACCCATTGTAATTTCAGTCACAACAAACCATTAAAGACTAAAAACATTCCCTTCATTAACCAAATTCAATATCAGTTCAATATAAACAAAAAGGTAAGCAAAGAGTTCCCTTCACACTACAAGCTTCACCCCTTAGCCCTAGCTAAGAGGCTTAGCCAACCATCATGATTAAGCCAATCTCTTAAAAGAAAAAGAAAATAACAAGAAAAGAAGAAAAACTACAAACTTTCTCTCTCTGCTCCACGTTCTGCCCAAGCTTCCAGCTGTAGATTGAATTCAAAATTCCCCCTTTCTTCTCACTACTCTCTCTTCTTCTTATAGGCAGCCGAGTGGCTTGGTGGAGTCGGTTGGATGCAAGTGCGAAAAAGGAAGGTCGGCTGGAGTATCTTCCGCAAAGTAAGACAAGTGCGGAAACTGTTCGCATTCCCCTATACTAGGCTTACGCTGAACTTAAGGTGGGGCCCAGAATCGGGTTTTTCTGCGGCATCCAATCCACTCATGGGGATCCCCGTGAAATTTCAGTAAAGATAGACTGTTTTTGGACCGAAATTGGTGTGTCTCACCCATCTTTTTCATGTCACTGTCAGTCCTTTATCTGGATGAATGGAAATCAATCTCCACTGATTTCTATGATTCGGCCAGCTAGGCTTTGATCATAAAGACCATGGGAGTCTGATGAACGGTCCGGATCAGACCTCCGAGCAATGATGATGGCCCACAAGTGAAGGCCGCAGGCTCTGTTGCGTAACAGAGCCTGCGGACGCTGCTTGCGACGATCGGTGGGTCCCACCATGATGTTCACAATGAAATCCATTCCGTCTAGTAAGTTTAGAACAAAAAACCCTACTAGGAGGAGAATTTGGGTTTGATTTGGTGTGGCCCATGAGAAATTCCTTTCCTGCTGTCCATTCGGTGCGATACACAACCCACGTTCTTCCATGTGCATGGGGCCTAAAGGGAAGCTTGGCGAGGGTCTTGCCTCCCCTATGAACAAAATGGATGGTCCTGATTATGCAAATAGCTGATGGGTGGGGCCCACAAGCACGAACCGCAAGTCCCTGTTTCTTTTGCTGGGACGATTTTGAATTGGAGAGGGAGTGTTCGGTCAAGAGACGGTTTGACCGTCTCTTGCGTTGCTGTGCTCGTCTAGTGCACTTGTGCACTATGCACATGCCACACAAGGTGGGCCCACTGTGATGTGCATCAAAAATTCAATCCGGCCATCTATTGTGTCACCGCATTTAACGCGTTGAATCCGAAGTTGAAGCATATTCGGATATCAGGTGGGCCCCAAATCAGGGTTTTATGGGTTGATCTGTCAGTTTAGCTACTTCCACGAGGATCCAATGGTTGAAATTTGACGTGTACGGTTACTTTATGTTCCTTTGCCCCTGTATGATGTTTCGAGACGATCAGATGGTGGAAACCCTGTGATCTTGCATTCTGGACATTTTTCAGGCCACTTGAGCTTTGGTTTCTCAGTTTTCGTGGATCTCTGGCGTGTAAATCCACTGATCTTGGTCCTCTGGAGTCCGTCCCTTGCTCTGGTGACTTTGGATCGTCAAACCCATGATTTTAAGACTCTTTTTCAATCAAAGCTCCTTATTACATCCTACAACAAAATCACGATTAAAATACTCCATTAAGCATTATCGTGTACGCGAAATCTGGCAATAATCGGGGTCTGGTATGCAATATTTGACCCTCAACATTGTAGTTCGAGGAGCATCCACCCACCTCAGGTAACCATTCCTCCTTTCATTCCCGTCCTTTTATTCCAGTTAGGTTGGAAACCAGCCAAGTGATGGTTGCGTTCACTTATGTAGGTCCCTGCTTCTGGTCAAGAACTGAGCCAAATGATGACTCTGTTTCAAACCGGGAGCCGGACCATGTCGATGCATTATTTCGGGTCTAGACCGACCGATAAATGGCTGATTCATGGACCGGAACGATGGCAGAATGACTGGCTGAAAATCAGGCAGGTCACTGAGTGTTCAGTGGCTTAAAATAGATCAAATAAACAGCCATGTTTTCAGGCTAATGACGGACCGTCCATCAGGCCACTGAATGGCCCCGTTGAGAATTTCACTTGATCTGAAAACAGAGTGCTGGTTGGAGCTTTTGGATTGGCCGAAGTCGGGTCGAATGGGTCCTGAACCGGATCTCATTCCAACGACAACAGGGCCCGCAAACAGTTCCAACGGCTGAGATTCTCAGCGCTAAGGGCAGCCGAGACTGACTGCTGATAAGGGTGTGGGGCAAAGCGGAACTAATCCCTGTTTCCATTTAAGTCGGAAACCAAACCGAAAACAAGGCCAGAAGCAGTCGTCTGGAGCTCTGTTTAGAACTGAAACTGAATGATCCGACCAGGCCATCAGACGACCCGGTTTGGATTGCTGTTTAGGGTGAGATTGGACGCCGATTTGAGCTCTCAAATGGGCCTCGGATCAACGTCAATCCAACCTCGAGGGCTGATTTGAATGAGGACCGTGAGTTGGTCCCAAACCAGACCTCGAACCATAGCAAACCAATCGAAGGAGAGGACGCTGCATGGTCGAGCGGGATTGTTCACGTATAGGCGCGGGTTGGTGGGCTGCCCTTGGGCCCTGCAAAATGCAGGTGGGCCTCACCAATTGCAGCTGGACTGCACTAGGGAACGGGCCTCACCAAGTGTAGGCAGTTGGCGGTGTGCCACCTCGGGCCACCTGGAGCCTCCTGACTGTCGGTCATGGGACAGTGCATCCCTGGCCGTCCACCAGCCAACGTCTACATCCGGACGTTTTAATTTAAAAGATATATATATATATATATATATTATATATATATATATATATATATATACCTGCCAACCCGTTCACATGAAATTTTATTGAGATCTCATCATGGATGATGGGTCTAGAAAATCTGAACGGTCCACGTGGAGCAGGACCTCAAGAAACCCCCTGGTTCCAACTTTTACGTTGAACTGATACTTCAGTGGGCCAAGGTTAATGCAAACAGTTTCTCCTCTTGAATTTCATTTATCTTTGTTACGGCCCACCAGAATCTTAGAGCAGGGTGAAAGTTCACCCCATGGGGTTTCTTGAGATTACACATCTTATGGACAGTTCAGATTCAATACCCATGCTCATGTGGGACCCACCTGTGAAAAGAAATAAATATAGCATGCATGCATGAAAGTGTCTAGCAACGTCACCTGCCAATTAGTTGAAAAATGTTGAGATCTCGTTATGACTAATGAGTTTGGAAGATCTGGGCGGTCCACTTGGAGCAGGACCTCATAAAAACCCCTGGTCCCATTTTTTACGTTGAACCAAAACTTCGGTGGGCCATGGGAAATGCAAACAGTTTCTTCCTTTGAGTTGAAATTATTTGTTATGGCCCACCGGAATCTCAGACCAGGGTGAAAATTTATGCCCTAAGGTTTCTTGTGATTCCACATATTTTGGATCGTTCAGATTCGTCACCCATGAAGCATGTGTAAAGGTGCACACGTGCATAGGTGCATGGGTGGCCTTCCCTAATATAATCCTGCATGGTGAGTCTGGCATGCGGAAGACCCACCTCTTACGTGTGTTTAACGTGTGGGCCGTCCAAGGTCTGGACGTAGTCCACCTTGTGCATATCCAGACCGTCCATCCATTTGGTTGGTGGATCACATGTGTGGGCCTCACATTGATATACATACCGCATATGTGTGGGCCCATGTGGAATCCACGCATGTGTGAAACCATGTTGTTATACGTGCATTAAAAATATACTATTTGCTACCATTATAACATACCATATAATGCCGATATGATATACATGCTGTACACATAGGTATACTAGGTGATATATCTTTAAATCTATACAATGTGTACACACATACCATATAATGTCAAATACATAGATATACCGGCAATGTATACATCATATATAAAGTGTGCAAGTTCCTCTATAGGATGGTGGCCACATATGGGGGGCTCCACCACGAGGTATATATTTACTTACACGGTCTGTACAATAAATTTAACCAACTAGATAAAGTATATGTTGAGCCCACCTATTGAGGCAAATACCATCGGGCCTACACTCCTCTCAAATAAGCGCCCAAACCATCGTAATTTAGGTCATTCAACTAACCATGGCGTCTTAGAATCGTAGGATTTATCAGCTAATGCCAAAGATAATTTCTAGGAATCTGTTCAAGTGACGCAGAGACTCTAGCTTCTTAAGAGGGCTTACACCCAAGGACCCTACACACGTATCTGGTGATGATTCTTTCCCCTTAAGCTTTCCACCCTTAACTAGACCAGAAATAACAGTTTTATTTAGTGAAAATGGTTAGCTAGACTAATGATAAACTGTGTATGAGAATAAACCATATTTACTTGATTTATCTGTTTAACATAATAATTCTCATGCTTACTATTATTTAGATTCTTAATATTCCTGAACTATCTAAGTAAATAGTCTAGTCATTTATGCCATGTAAACTCAGCTGTTGTATATTGATAGGAATACATGTGTCATTCCTTATTTTCTTTTCATATTGTAATATATGTTGCTATGATACACATACTGATAAAATCTCTCCATGAGAAGTCCTAACAAAGGAGAGTCCGTGCTCAGGGTGTAACTAGATTGGTTATAACATAAGTAGGCCCCTGACATGGAGGTTTTGGTTGTGGTACTTGACCATGGGGTTTACCATCCATGTGTGGTTTCACCTAACTAACTGGGGGTGAAACTCATAACCTTTCTAAATACCGTCGTTTACTCATTTTTGAATCATTCATGCCGACATGCTTAAATCGCCACTTTTAGTGATTTCACCCTAGTCGGCATTGGTGGTAGCCCCTTATGTTGAATTGATTGACCACATGTTAGTGGGTGCTACACACACCCTAAGACGGTAGTCTCATGGACCGGCGATGGTGGTCATGGGACACTATGCTCGAGCCGTCGGCCTACGCTGGGCCACAAGCTCCCCGTAGTGACCGTAAGCTTATTTAAAATGATTGAGTGTAATTGGATTCATAATGGATTGACTAATCATGCATACATAACACAGACCAACATCTATTGCTATCGTACGTGGGGTACGTATTGTTTCCGACTGGATGATGTTTTCCAGGTTCGATGATTGCATGGGTGACGGCCCACTGTCCGCATGGATGAGCATCCCCGGGGCGTGAACGCATTCCAACATCCATGCACTTAATAAGACTACATCTACTGTGTTTTGGATTATCTGTATGTTTTTTATGTTATTCCTTGTTTAGGGCGGCGGTGTGTAATCTTAGCGGGAGATCACACTTAGTTGGCCACTCATTCATCAATATTCAACCGTACAGAGGACACAGGGACAGAGGGAGTTGCGGAGGGGCCGGAGATGACAGAGGTCGAGGAGGAGGCTTACAATGAGGAGTCGTACCAGGAGGCGGCTGCTTATTTTGGATTGAATCAATAGTCTATTTAACTTATTAACGTTTTATTTCATGTTGAGAACTAAAGTTTGTATATGGGCTCCAGTTGAGTGGCCCAGGATATTATTACTGCTTGGGTTCATCTATACTACGCTTGATTCCGTTAATCGCACTTTGATTAGGGTTTGATTATCTTTTTGTTTATCAGTTAACACCTGAGTTTTCGAGAAACGAGTGCTATACTCGGGTCTCAAAAACTGGGGCGTTATAGTTTTATAAGAGAGAGTATTTTTCGTATTTTAAAACTGGAATCGGAGGTCTTTATATAGACACCGAAGTGGTGCATAAGCACCCTTTACAAAAGGTTAGGTCCGTTGGGTTTAAACCCAACAGATGCGATCAACTAGAAGGGATGCATCTCTCTGGTTTAAAACGAAAAGACGCAAGTGCGAGTACACTCTCGCAAATAAAGTCCCGCGAGTACCCATACACACTCACCCACATGAGTACACTCACACCGCACCCGCACCCGCACCCGCGCCCACGCCCATTCCCAGCCCAGCCCGTCCCGTCCGGTCCCGTCGCGTACGCGCACACGGACACGGACTCGGACTCGGACTCGGCTCGGCTCGGCTCAGCACGGCACGGCTTGGCTCGGCGCGCGCGCGTGGGTCAATGGCATAGATTAGAGCTATTGGCATAGCCCCCCCCCCCCCCCCCCCCCCCACAGGACCAAATTCACATGCCCCCTGAAAGGGGCATAAGTCCTAGGCAAAAAGACTATCTTATATACAAGATAGTTTACTTTGTCAAATCTGATGTGGGACAAAACCCACAACACAAAAGTACCAAAACTTTTCAAATGTGGAGGGAAATCACTGAAAATTTGAAACTTCAAAATTTAATATTATTTTAAAACAGAATACAATAATTCCCAACATGTTTTAAAATAAAACTCTTTTGGATTAAAGCGTAATAGTTGTGTAATGGTGCCGGTGTCACCATAGACTTGAACCGACATTAGAGTAAGCAAGACAGGTCTACATGAATCAGGTGACACCATAGTCTTGAACCTGAATCCTTTTAATGTAGATCGCAAGTACATGTCAGTCACACAACTCTTCCTCTGCAAGTGATTCTGCGGTTCGGTGCGTTTCGGCCATACACCATTACGTGGATTTCACGAGTGCTTTAGAGAATTCGCCTAGATTCTCATAGGAAACGGGTTCCACCTCCACACCCATATAGGTGAATTCCATCAAGTGTATGTAGCAACTATATACACCACCAAATATATGGCTATGGATTCATTAAGAGTTCTAACAACTCATCCTTTTGCATTGTTGCTCGCACTGTACACTATAGAAGGGGCTCATACAACTCAGTGCAATCGTCTACCTCGTGTCTTGTTGTTTACCCATTGAACCTATCTTATGGGATCTCTACTTGTATAGGTTGGGTTGCTGACACTGACAGCACATATATTAGGCTCAGCCCCATTATCTTCGATGTATCATTGACTAACCTTTTAGATAGTCTTTAGTTAGAGGATCTGATAGATTCTTTTCTGACCTCACAAAGTCAATAGATATGACTCCATCACGCAACATGTGTTTCACTATGTTGTGTCTGAGTCTAATATGCCTGCTCTTTCCATTATATATTTTACTCTTTGCTTTTGCTATAGCTACTTGACAGTCACAATGAATAGACACAGTCGATACAGGCTTTGGTCACAATGGTATATCAGCTAAGAGATTTCTAAGCCACTCGGCTTCTGATCCAGCTTTTTCTAAGGCAATAAACTCGGATTCCATAGTAGACCGAACGATATATGTCTGCTTGGTAGACTTCCAAGAGACTGCTCCTCCACCCAAAGTGAAGATATATCCACTAGTGGATTTTGTCTCATCTGAATCACTGATCCAGTTAACATCACTATATCCTTCTAATACAGCAGGATAACCATTATAATGTAAACCATAGGCTATACTGCCTTTTAGATATCTCAAAATCTTAGACAAGGCATTCCAAAGCTCTTTTCCAGGGTTATGTGTATATCTACTTAGCTTCCTACTGCAAAAGCTATTTCTGGTCTAGTGCAGTTTGTTAGATACATGAGGTTACCAATTATTCTGAAATATTTCAATTGAGACACACTATTTTCTGTATTCTTCATGAGAGTTACACTATAATCATAAGGAGTACTGACAGGTAAACAGTCAAAATGGTTAAACTTTCTCAATATCTTCTCAATGTAATGAGATTGTGATAATATAATAACACCATTTTTCCTGGTTACTTCAATACCCAAGATTACACTAGCCTCTCTTAAGTCTTTCATATCAAACTTAGATGACAAGAATATCTTAGTTGCATTAACTAATTTAATATTAGTTCCAAAAATAAGCATGTCATCAACATAAAGGCATATAATAACATAATCATTTCCAGAAATTTTACTATATACACATCTATTTACATCATTTATATGATAACCATTTAATTTTAAAACACCATCAAATTTTTCATGTCATTGTTTAGGAGCTTGTTTTAAACCATATAGTGATTTAATTAGTTTACATACTTTATTTTCTTTACTTGATATCTTATAACCCTCAGGTTGCTCCATA
Source organism: Magnolia officinalis (assembly GCA_021015155.1). Classification (NCBI taxonomy): domain Eukaryota; kingdom Viridiplantae; phylum Streptophyta; class Magnoliopsida; order Magnoliales; family Magnoliaceae; genus Magnolia; species Magnolia officinalis. Next base: position 71,437,822 of record JAJHSJ010000003.1, read on the forward strand.
TATATTTCTTCTTCTAAGTCTCCATTTAGGAAAGATGTCTTAACGTCCATCTGGTGTACCACCAGTTTGTATATGGAGGCTATCGCTATTAAGACCCTGATTATTGTAATTCTAGTTACAAGGGAATATGTATCAAAGTAATTTATTCCTTCTTTTTGTTTAAAGTCTTTCGCTACCAACCTAGCCTTAAACTTATCAATAGTTCCATCTGGTTTTAGTTTCTTTCTAAACACCCATTTACAACCTATTGGTTTATTTCTAGGTGGTAGATCTACAAGTTCCCAAGTGTTATTAGATATTATAGATTCCAACTCATCATTTATTGCTTCCTTTCAAAAGGTTGCATCTGGAGAGTTAATAGCTTTTGTATAGGTTGTAGGATCATCTTCTACTAAGAAGGTGAAAAAACCATCTCCTAGGTTAGTTTCTCTTCTAATCCTAGTACTTTTTCTTAGTTGTATTTCTTTTACTACCTGCTCGCAAGCACTTTTACTAGTATACGCGATATCTAATTCATTAACTTTCTCTATTCCTACAGATTTAGATTTCATAAGGAATACGTTCTCAAAGAATTCTGCATCCCTAGCTTCTATAATTGTATTAGGATCTAGAATATTATCCTTAGTTTTTAAAACTAGAAACCTGTAGGCCGCACTGTTTTGTGCGTACCCTATAAATATACAGTCAGTCGTTTTAGGGCCTAATTTTCTTTTCTTAGTTTCAGGAAATCCTACTTTAGCAAGACACTCCCGCACTTTAATATATTTATAACTAGGAATATAATTCTTCCAAAGTTCATAAGGTGATTGTTCAGAAGATTTAGAAGGAATTCTATTTAGGATATAACAAGCAGACATAATTGTTTCTCCCCACATATAGCAAGACACTCCCGCACTTTTACTACCTGAACTGTTTAACATGGCATTCATCATCTTTTTTAGAGGTCTATTCTTACGTTCTGCTATTCCATTCTGTTCTGGTGTATAAGGAGCTGTAGTTTCATGAACTATTCCATTCTCTAATTCTCTAATTCTCTAATTGAGAAGATTCATATTCACCTCCTCTATCTGTTCTAAGTCTTTTAATTTTTATATGCACCTCCTCTATCTGTTCTAAGTCTTTTAATTTTTAACTTCAGTTTTGTATTTAGAAAAAATATCTAAAGCTTCATCTTTATTCCTTAAAAGATAGACTTTAGTGAACCTAGAGTAATCATCTACAAAAGTTATGTAATATCTTTTTTCACCTCTAGACATGTGATTGCTAAAATCACCTAAGTCACTGTGTATTAACTCTAATAGAACAGATGATCTTTCTATTCATTTAAAGGGTTTTCTAACGAATTTTGATTCTACACATGTTTTATATTTTTCGAATTTTTCATTAGATATATTAAGTAATAAACCTAATCTTTTCATTTTCTTCAAAGATATTATATTCACATGACCTAATCTACTATGCCATAGATAAAAAGGTTCAACGATATAAACAGAACTAGATGTCTTATTATTATTATCATTGAATACATTTACAATGAATAAACCATCACTACAGTATCCCTTACCAACAAAAGTTCATTCTTAGTCATTACAAGCTTATCTGAATCAAATACTAACTTGACACCAGCCTTATTGAGGAGCGAACCAGAGACCAAGTTTCTTCTAATGTCAGGCACATGTAGGACATCATTCAACATTAGAGTCCTTCCAGAAGTGAGTTTCAGAAGTACTTTCCCTTTCCCTACAACTGAAGACGTTCTAGCATTACCCATGAACACCTGTTCATCATCTCCTGATACTTGGTAGGAGGTAAACATGCTACGATCCTTGCACACGTGCTTAGTTGCACCAGTGTCTAACACCCACTCCAAGTTGTTTACCAGGAAGACTTCTACCACCACAGCTACTACCATATCAGACTCATTGTCTGTTTCTGTAAGATTAGCCTACGACTTATCTTTGTTTTTCTTAAGCTTACAGGTTTTAATATGATGCTCAGGCTTTCCACAGTTGTAGCAGTTTTTCTTTTTCTTGAATTGATTATTTGCATTCTTCTTTTTGAGCCTACATTCATTTGCGTACTGTCGAGGTTTGCCACAGTTATGACAGTTGCCCTTTTTCTTATTATTTGTCCGACTTGATTCCACAAGATTTGCCTTTGAATATATCTCATTTCTAATTTTTTAAAGTCCCTGATTTTATTGGCCTCCTCTATTCGTATGTGTACGATAGTAGTTTCCAAAGAAACACCGTTCTTTTTATGTTTCATTCTATTCTTATATTCTTTCCATGAGGGCAGTAATTTTTCTATTAGCGCTCCTGACAGAAACACTTCATCCAACTTAATTCCTTCTGTCGATAGTTCGTGAACTAGACTTTGAAAATCATGAATTTGATTTGTGACAGGTTTATCGTCTGTCATTTCATAATGAAGGAAATTAGCGATTGCATGTTTCTTAGCGTCTGCATCTTCTAATATGTATTTCTTTTCTAAAACAGTCCATATGTCTTTAGCAGACACGTAAGAAGCATACACATCATATAGTTCGTTGGATAAAAAGTTTAGAATATAGTTTTTATAATTATTTTCATCTGTTACTTCAGTTTGATTTGCTGGATCTATAGTAAATGATTCAGATAAAATGTATGAAACTTTCAGGGTGGTCAGAGCGAACATCAATTTTTGTTTCCACCGTTTAAAGCATTGTCCACCGAACGGTTCGATTTTGGTTAACTCAGCAGACGCATTTACTGTTACTATAGCCATAGTCTATGTAATTCAACAATTCGATTTCAAGATTGTTGGAATATTTGGTTGAATTAAATAGACTGTTAAAATTGAGAACAAAAAAAGAAAATAAGATTTTGAGAAAGAAGAACTTATTGAATTGAGTCGACTAAGTCACTCGGCTTGAAATCGAATTTGCTCCCCTTGGACAGCGTCCCAAGTGCGACAGGTTTCTAGAGCAATCGACCTCCAGGATACAACGACTATGACCCGGTCCCAGCGATGCACTCACTGTACGCGGGCTCGAACCACTTGCAGTTTAATCCGAAAGTGCTGAGTTGACTCAGCGATGAACTCAGTAATAAAAATGCTTAAAACCATATCAGAGAGAGTTTTATAAGAGAGAGTATTTTTCATATTTTAAAACTGGAATCGGAAGTCTTTATATAGACTCCAAGTAGTGACACGACACGGCATGACTCGGCTCAGCCCGCGCGCGCGCATGTGGTCAATGACATAGATTAGAGCAATTGGCATAGCCCCCCCACATGACCAAATTCACATGCCCCCTGAAAGGGGCACTAGCCCTAGGCAAAAAGACTATCTTATATACAAGATAGTTTACTTTGTCAAATCCGATGTGGGACAAAACCCACAACACAAAAGTACCAAAACTTTTCAAATGTGAAGGGAAATCACCGAATATTTGAAAATTCAAATTTTAATATTATTTTAAAACAAAATACAACACTTATATGTGATATGAACCTTGAATTCATAAGGTGTAATGGCTCTTGAATCCACAAGAAATAAGAAAATTTGAAATAATTTATTGAAGCTTGTCTCTAAAACGAGATTATAAAGCTTTAAATAATACAACATAGCCTTAATTAAGAGTCCTAATGCGAATAAGCGAAAGCTTTCCCAAAATAGTAAAACTTACTAAAAATAGAAAGTCCTTCTCTAATTAAGCAAGATGATTTCTAACATAAAAAGAAGCAAATCCTAAGAAGACATCAGATACTAAAATTTTGATATAAAAGAGATCCTCCAATTTAAAATTCTCATGAAATGGAGTGACGTGACCCGCTTATGGGGGTCTGTTGGCCTTAGATGGCTTGTTCTTGTCAAAATTCATAAATCGTGCATCACATAACTCATCTCAGATCAAAAGTTATAGTTGATTTACGGTTCACACTTCGAATGACAATTTCTCTCAATCCACAATGAATTCATTGTATTTGAATATGCCTGGGCCCAGTTACGTCATGCCTCCCTAGGACTCTGCATAAGATTTGATGGACTACTTCCACTTTCATTCAATCTAATCTTCTTTTGCTCAATTCATGACAATAATAGGTCTACTTCCTGCTCTACATCAATCTCCTCTGCTTGTAAAAAAGAACTCATCCCCGACCTATGTTGGGAGAAAAAAACAAGGTCACCGGGCCTCATAACCACCACGTATGATTGGATAATTTCTATTTTTCACGTGCGACCATCCAATAAACATCCAAATACACATGATGCCCACGCAATGGTTGGATCTTTTGGGGATTTCGACTTTCATGGTGGGCCTTATGTAATGTACGGCTGGGATGCCGTATGACAGAGGTGGTGGGCCCCAATCATTGTAGAGGAAACCGGCCGGCCTCATTTATTTTCTCTCAAGAGAGTGAAATAAAAACAAAATGTACCAAACTAGCTTGCATTCTGCACCATTTAATTAAACGGCCCCAACTCATCCACTGGACTAATACGTACGTTAATCTTTCCCATCAAAATCATGGACCCATTCTGGATGGATCACAACCATTTTGCCTGTTAAATTTAGACCTTATTTTACCCGTCCATTTGATCGCCACCAATTGGACGGTCTAGAATATCCTACCAGTGTAACATTGATTCTCTAGTGAACCCAACACCAGCCAGCTAGCTGGTGTCGGAGTTCTGTGGGCCCCACCATGATGTATAGTTTTATCCATGCATTCCATCCATTTTTTGGAATCATCTTATAGCTTGAGCCCAAAAATGAGGTACTTTTAAATCTAAGCAAACCACACAAACAGGTTGGATGATAAATAAACATCACGATGGGCCCTATGAAGCTTTTAATGGTGGCTATTCGATGGCAACTTTTCCTATGGTGTGGTCCACTTGAAATTTAGATTTTTTCAATTTTGAAACCATGCCCTAAAATAAGCCAGAAAAACTGATGAACGGCGTAGATATACAATACATTTTTCAAGGTAGGCCTAGGGTTAGGGAAACACATGTTAAGGTATCATCAAGTAACACCTAATCCGCTGCAGCAGATTAAGGCTCCGTTTGTTAAATCTGAAGTCTAAAGAGTGAATTTGAAATCTAAAGTCTGAATGTGAAATCTGAATCCTGAATCTGCAATCTGAAGTAAAAAAAAACTTGTTTGATGATTATGGCTTAAGTCTAAAAATTAAGTACTAAATTTGAAATAACCTCTTTGTTAACAAACATCTTCAATGTCTGAAATATGTTAATTTGACACATTTGCCCCTATCTCCCGTTTGGAAATGTTTTATCTTTTAAAGAAATTATTTTTTCTTAAATAAAAATAAAACCATTATATTTAATTCAAATAAACTAAAATACTTAATAGAAAACAGAAATATCATTATTGATAAGGTTTTCAGAAATATCATTATTCATAAGGTTCTCAATTCCTCTTAGCGGGAAGATAATTGTCACTATGTGTCATGTAGGGTTGACTACCAGTAGCAACAAAACCTTCAGATAAGGCCACCTTGATGTTTATATGCTATCCAAACCATTTATAAGGTCATTCTCAACTCCATGAAGTGAAAACACTCAAAATATAGCTTGATACAAAACTTTTATGGCCATCAAAATGTTTCAACGGTGCTCACTTAATGCTATCCAAACCATAACGTTTATTTTCCATCCAATATATTCATAAGGTTACAAATAATTGTATGAAGAGAAAAAAAAAATCATATTCATCCAAAACTTTTGTGACCCCAAAAAGGGTTTTAATGGTAGACGTTCAATCTCCCTCTCCTTTTTAAAGTGTAGTTCACTTGATAGTTTGATATATCTTATTTTTAGTCTCAAGCCTTAATACAGGCTCGCCAAATGGATGGACGGTTTGGATATAACACATACTTCATGATAGGACCCACAGAACTTTCTGACATCAATAGAGTAGCTATACAGCTGGTGTGAGGTACACCGGCTAATCCGCATCCTACTTGGACGCGGATTAGCTACTTACAGGTTGAATAGCAAGATTCACTTCGTCACCAAGTTCTATGGGCGCACTATGATGTATGCGGGCCTACTATGATGTATCTGCTTTATCTACACCGTCCATCTATTTGGAGATTTAATTTCCGAGAATGATTTAAAAAATAGGTAGAACCAAATATGTAGTTGACCCCACCACAAAAAATAGTGGGGAGAATATTGATGCCTACCGTTGAAACCTTTCTAAGGCTTACCGTTATTTTTATTTGAAATCCAACCAGTTCACAAGTTAACAGAGACATGAAAGAAGGGAAAAAACAAATATCAGCTTGATCAAAAGCTTTCGTGGCCTATTTAAGTTTTTAATGGTGGGCATCACTCTCCCCACTGTTTTCTCTGGTGAGGTCCATTGAAGCTTTGGATTTGACTCATTCTTTGGATCTTTACTTAAAATTATATTTCCAAATGGATGGACGATGTGGATACAAAACATGCATTATAATGGGGCCCACGTAACTTGGTAACGTCACTTTAGTGGCGAGTCTCGCTACTCAACCTGTGAGTATCGTCCGCGGCAATAGATTGGCTACTCCCCTGCCACCAGTGGTCGGTGCTATGTGGGCCCTACCATGATGTATGTGTTTCATCCATGCCGTCCATCTATCTTTCTAGATCATTTTATGGTATGAGACCAAAAATGAGGTATATCCCAATCTCAAGTGTACCAACTTACATGAAAACAGTGTTAAATGAACGTTCACCATTAAAAACTTTTTGAGGGCCATAAAAGTTTTGGATCAAGCTTATCTTTGTTTTTTCCATTCATCTGGCTCTATATGACCTAATACATTGGGCCTTAGGAGAATTTTAATGGTGGATATCCAATCGCTATTATTTTCCTGTGGTGTGGTCCACCTGAGATTTATATTACTCTCATTTTTGGTATCAAGCCCTAAAATGATATTTAAAAATGGATTAATGGAATGGATGAAACACATACATCAAGGTGGGCTTAAAGAAGTGCCCCATGTTGTGTACAACCCAAAGGAGAAAATCTCTCTTACAAATGATAATTTTGGATTAAAAAAGCGTATTCTTCGTTCCCCATTAAGCTAGACTCCCATCACGGAAAAATTTCAACATAAAGGACTTCCGTCACAGCAAAATTTCAACATAAAATCGTGGAGCGCTTTTCTTCTTATACGTTAACAAACAGGCCTAAGTACCGTTGGCCACATGGTGAGGAAAACACCCATCAAGGGTAATACCTTAGCAAGCGTTTCCCTGAAGTAGGGTAGATATACAATACAAATATGATCTCAAAATATGAAGTAGATCCGAATCTTAAGTGGACCACATAGAAAGATTTGAATTCCAACCATTAAAATTTCTTGGGGGTCACAGAAGTTTTACATCAAGATTGTTGAAGACGAAATCTGGATCACTCTCTACTCCTCGAATAGACCCTGGTCCTGCACAAAGGGTGAGCAAAGGAGACCCTGGCTAAGCCGGGGGACCCTCCGATGCCTAAGTCAGGTTAAGGGAATCGGGGTCTAAGCTGAAAGGTAGAGGGAGAGTGCAAGATGTTGCGTACCTATAGCAATGGAGTTTTCGTGTATTTATACTTGACTATCGAATGATCTAGGTCCGTTAATCTCGCCATGATTCCCTCAATTAGGGAAATTATCGGATCATGGAGATATTAGACGCAATCAAGGGTCGCGTGGTATCTCATGCGCATCGTGCGTATCTGCGGCCGGAGAAATCGGCCACGTTCCCTTATGGCAGTTTCTAAGTTCAGCTTGAGGAGCGTCCACCTCCGCCCCGGAGTATGGAGTCGGCTCGGACCTTTAAGCAGGTAAGGTTTCCATTAGCCGTCGTAAGCCTTCATCAAGTGTTGTCCATTCTTAATTAACTGAGTTGAGTCGTCAATTATTACTCTGATCGGACCAACTTGCCACCAGGCCTTGAGATTATAAGGGGTTCGGATCTTTCCATAACAGAAGCCCCCTACTCTTCGAGGTCTGCTAAGGGCTCGGAGAGTAATCATTCGGAAGATCAATCGCCTCGTCTACCGATTCCTCCTCGAGCGCGTCGTAACCCTTGCGTTTCAAATCCTTATGCTTATAGGGTTTCCTGCCCACAGGTTCCTGCGCAGTGGACGGTGACGGCGGTTTAGATTTCGAATCACCGTCGACCTATGGCCTGTTGCCGCGTATACTTGGAGTAATGCCTCGGATGGAATCTTTCCTTATTTGGGTGTCGTTTCGCTTATCCAAAGCACGCCGATTGATGTCAGAGACGTACTGCTTGACAGTGCGTGAGCCAATGGTGTGGGGCCATGTCAGTTCTGAGGCTGACTTACGGCGATTCCGCTGCGGCCATCATGGATGGTCATTAATGCAGGGATTTGTTGTGGTCTATATAAACCCTCCTTCGGGGATTTCTCTTCACTTGTATTGTGCTCGAGCTAACATCGGAAGAGGCGATTTCCGACGAATGCGATTCCGACCATCCAGAGGTTTTTATTAAGCGATTCAAACCGATTAGATATTTCTAGCAAAGGCTATTCCTGGTGATCATCCAGTGAGTCTCCTTACACCTCTTTGCATTTCTTCCTTCTTACTTAAGATGTCGTCCGACTTGGAGATCGTGCGGGACTACGGTAATGACTCTGAGTCAGAGAGTTCCGGCAATGGGAGAGGGGCCTCTGGAGGCCCCTACGAGGTCGTGCCCTTATACCCTCCGCCCCGAAAGTAGAAGGAGACTGGGGCTTGGGCTCACAAAGCTGGTAAGAAGAAATCTACTCGAGCCCCCCGGACCAGAACCACCGAGGCCGCTGAGATGCCAGCAAGCAAGAGGGCCTTGGAGGTGGTTCCGTGCTTTCGGAATCTCAAATAGAGTGGATCCGTACGGAATTTCAAATCCCAAACTCCGTTTGGATAAGGGCCCCTAGGCCCCTCGATACTGTTGTGCACCTGCTGAGGGGGAAGTCGCTATTTTTCTCTACGCACTACAATGTGGGGTTCGACTTCCTCTACACCCCTTCATCCGAGCCATGACTGCGCACCTCGGATTGGCTCCTAGGTAAATAACCCCCAACGCCTGGAGAGTGCTCGTCTCTGCCTACATCATCTAGCGGCAAGTCAAAAATTTGGAGCTGACTCCGGGGGAGTTGATGAGCCTATACCTGGTTAACCACAACAGTAACGAGCCATGGTATTACTTCATGACCCGAGACAGTAAGGGGTCAGGGCTAGTTTTGAATCTTCCGTCCTCCAACAAAGATTGGAAGAATAAATGGTTCTGGGCTGCGAGCGAATGGGAGGCACCTGTAGCCGAAATCGGGACTCTGACGGCTCGCGTTCCCACTCGATTTACAAAATCAGGTCGGACCAGTTAATTTTCTTTTTGTCTTCATATTACACCTCTTATCGTGCCGGTCGGACTGAACTTTTTGTTCTTCCTCTTAGCAGACTTCCCTAGAGGTCCGCCCGTCCTTGATTCGGACTAGAAGAACCGAGTTGCCAAGGCGAAAGCGAGGTCAGGGGAGCTTCGTTCCTGGTCGGATCTGATCACTGCCGCCAATCTTCATTGGTCTAGGCTGTGCAAATCCCAACCTCTCCCGACATCTTTCAGTAAGTCCTTCTGTTTAATCAGAATTAGACCTGTTTTACTTAGTCACTGATTTGTCATTTTTTACGCAGGCATGGCCGAGGCGTCCGGTTCTCGGAAGAGGAGGGTGGCCCCGACTGCAGAGGAGTTGCTAAGGCCAGTGCCCCGGACGAAGACTACCGCCTAGAGGAGACAAACGACTCCTCGTGGAGAAGGTCCCTCCGGTCCGGGCGCTGGAACTACGACCCCAATTTTAGCTACGGTCGTAACTATGACTACGGTCGTGGTCACTTCGGCCCCATCTCTTGTTCCACCGGCTCCGGTTACGGTGCTTGTTGAGGGTCAAGTTTCAGCGACCATTATTCCAAATCTCCTAACCATAGTCCCTTCCATTCCACCTGCAATCACTCCTCCCGTAGGGGGGACCCACCCGTCAGCTCCCTACATAGCCATCCCTTCTTCATCCGAGCGGGAGTAAGCCGTTCGGATGGTCGACACCATGATTACTCCTCCCAAGGTCGAATGTGATCTTGGAGCCGAGGCTCAGGCCTCGGCCGGTAGCAGAACAGGTTTCACAGAGGCGGCAGATTCCGCTCACGTTGAGATGAGCGGAGGGAAGTTCGTACCGGGCTACCGTCTTTCCCTCCTGATACCCTGGGCCGCAAAGTACGCTCCTGAGGAGAGTATAGCTAACCTCCTCGACAAGTCGGACAACTCCTTCCTGAATGACTTGGCTTTTATTTTTTACACGGTATCCCCACAGTCTTTCGTCGTTTTCCTTGTACTTGAGGTTTTCAAGTGTTCATTCATCTGTTTTTGTGCAGTCTGTCCCAAAGCTTTTATCGGCTCGGGGAAGAGCGTGGGAGTCGAAAAAAAGAGAAGCTGAGTTGGAGGCCCTCAAAACCCAAATGGGAGCCTTGCGAGATGAGAACACTTCCCTCCGACTCGAGCAAGCTGAGTTGCGTCAACAGCTTGAGGATGCGAAGGCTGGGGCAATTCGGTTGCAGGGGGTTGTGGTCGATCTCGAGGCTAAGGAGCTGCGGCTGGAAGGGGTTACAGATGATTTCAAAGCCCGATATGATGCAGCGAATGCCGAACTAACCTGCGTTAGGGCTCAAGTGGACTCGCTGGCTTAGGAGAACGTCCGACTGGGCGAGGCTTTTGAGCGAGCTAAACTTGAGGCCGTAGAAGAGCAGAACCGAGCCATCGCTCAAGCAAGGGAAGCTCAACAGGCTAAGGACAAGGCTTCCTTGGCGGAGGTGGTAACCGCTGTGGTAGAAGCTTTCAAAACGTCCAAGGAGAGAGATGTTGAGGCCGCCAAGTTCTACGACCGCGGCTATGACGATTGCATCGAGGCGGTCCTGGGTTTATATCCGGACCTTAACCTCGACTCGTTACTCTCCGAAGAAGTTGAGTTGCCCGTAGATGGAGTTCCGCTCGGATCAAGCTCCAGACACCCAAGCTCCCCCGCCACCTGCATAACTCAGACTACTTTTTCCCCATTTTATTTTGTGAACGGGTTGAAACTCTTCTGATGAAGGCTTGTGGATGATGATTTTTTGACCCTCTGGAGAGGGCTTATGAATGATGATTTTCTTTACATGTTAATCCGTAATTGATTTTCGAATGTCTATTGTAGATTATTTGATCGTCGAACTAATTCGTTGGTAGGCTGATTTTCTTTAGGGTATGGGCGGGCTGACCCTTTGACGGGTCAGCCCCTTTCCAATGCTACTTTATAGAGTTTTTGAGGCCATTATGGCCTGTTTAATGAGTCCGGACCCCCAGGGGGTCGGCTCATTTCACAATTGGCGAGAACCTTCCGCTTCACCCATTAGTTCACTAGCCGACTCCTATGTTAGGGAAGTCGGGTCAGAGTTTAGGCTTTTCCCCTAGCTTGGGGATACCGTGTAGAACTTTGTGGGATAATGCACTAACCCCCTCAAGGGATTAATCCATTGAGTCCGCCCCCGCATATGAGAGGCAACTTTTCCTTAGTAGATGATTCATTCATGTGGATGAGAAGAGACAAATTTTATTTGGAGCCTTAAAGGCTTGTCGCTCAGAGGCATACATTTTGCTGAAGACCTTAAAGGCCTGTTGCTCGGAGGCATACATTTATTGAGAGCCTTAAAGGCTAGCTCATCATGGATAATAGACTTTCAGATGCTCGACATTCCAGGGATGGGGGAGCTGACAACCCTCGAGGTCTTCTAGGCGGTAGGAGCCTGACTTGGTTGACCAGACGACCCGATAAGACCCTTCCTAGTTTGGTCCAAGTGTACTAGCCCCCGGCTCGGCGGTATTCTGGAATAATCGACGAAGGACTAAGTCCCCTGGTCGAAATCGCCTAGCCCTGACTTTCGAATTGTAGTACCGTGCTTCTTGTTGATGCCGAGCCGCACTCGGAGATTCGAGATATCTCTAACTTCTTCGAGCAAATCCAGGTTTGCAGTAATCTGCTCGGAGTTATGACTTTCTTGGTAGTTCTTGACTCGAGCCGGAGGTAAACCAATCTCAACTGGCACCATTGCCTCCGAGCCGTAGGAAAGTGAGAAAAGAGTCTCTCCCGTTGAGGACTGAGCTGTGGTCCTATAGATCCAGAGGACGAACAAAAGTTATTCAGCTCAGCAGCTTTTTGTTTTTTCCAACCTTATCTTGAGATGATAATTGATGACCTTATTGACTTCCTCTACTTGTCCGTTCGACTGGGGATGTCGGGGAGAAGAGTATGCATTCGTGATACCGGATGGTTCACGGAATCCTGAACCAGCAAATAATGTTTTTTCAGACGAAGTCAATCACCTTCTGCTCCGTAATTTTGGACACGGGCTCGGCCTCGGCCCATTTGGTGAAGTAATCAACAGCAACAATGGCGAATTTGACTTGTCCTTTTCCCGTGGGTAGAGGGCCGATAATGTCGATTCCCTACTGAGCGAATGGCCAAGGGCCGTTCATAGGGGTCATTTCTTCTGCGGGTTGCCTCGGCACGGCTGCGAATCGCTGGCATTTATCACATTTCTGGATGTAATATTTGGAATCCTCCCTGATGTTGGCCAGAAGTACCCTTGTCTGAGTATCTTCAGGGCTAAGGCTCGACTGCCGGAATGATTTTCGTAGATTCCTTCATGAATCTCTCGCATGATGTATTCCGCCTCGTCGGCCCGGAAACGCCTGAGGTAGGGCTGGGAATGTCCCTTCTTGTACAAGGTACCATCCAGGACAATGTATCGGGCTGCTCTAACTCTGAGCTGTCTGGCTTCCAGCCTGTCTGAAGAGATCTCACCTGTAGTGAGATAATTAAAGATCGGGTCCATCCAACTCGGACTTGCTCGGACTGGGTTGACTTCCTTCTCCTCCCTGTTGATACTTGGTTGCTCATGAATTCGACGGAATGATTCGCGGAATCTTCCCCTCCTCGGCTGAGGCGAGCCGCGCTAGGGCGTCGGTACATGAATTTTCTGCTCTCGTGATTTGGTGGATCTTGCAGTTCCAAAAATTTTCGATTAATTTCCTCGCCTCATCAAGATAAGCGATCATCCTTGTTTCCTTAGCTCATATTCGGTAGAGATGTGATTTACCACTAGCTGAGAGTCGGATCGTACTTGAAGAGACTGGACACCCAGACTCGCTGCCAATCTGAGTCCGGCTAATAAAACTTCATATTCCGCCTCATTATTCGAGGCTTTGAACTCTAATCTAATTGCGTACTAAACGGTCGTGGAGTCGGGTGCGATCAAGACGATCCCGGCCTCAGTCCCTTTGACATTTGAAGACCCATCCACATAGAAAACCCATCCTGGATCTGATACTGCTTTTTGTTCACTCGGAAGGGCGGCTGGGCTTGTCTCAACCTCAGTTCTGATCTCTCTAGTACTCAGAGCAGTGAATTCGGCGATGAAGTTGGCTACTGCTTGACCTTTGATTGTTGTTTTCGGACGTAATTGAATGTCGAACTCGCCGAGTTCGATGGCCCACTTGGTCATCCGACTTGACACCTCGAGCCTCTGAAGTACTTGTCTGAGGGGGGAGTCTGTCAACACGATCACAGAATGTGCTTGGAAATATGGGTGCAATCTCCGAGCTGAAACAACGAGGCTAAGCGCTATCTGTTCCAGGGGTGAGTATCTTGTTTCTGCCGGTACCATAGCCTTGCTCACATAATAAACAGGGTGTTGTTTACGTCGACTTCTCTGATCAGAGCCGAGTTGACTTCCGAGGCTGAGACCGCGAGGTAGAGGAATAGAGGTTCACCTTCTTCAGGTTTGGACAACAGCGGAGGTGAACCCAAGTAATGCTTCAGTTGGTGGAAGGCCTGTTCGCACTCCGACGTTCACTCTGCCTTCTTGTGACCTTTCAACTGTTGGAAGAAGAGGAGACACTTGTCCGTTGCTTTGGATATAAAACATCCGAGTACCACGACTCATCCTGTGAGGCATTATATTTCCTTGATAGTTCGAGGTGTACTCATGTCGAGGAGTGCTTTGATCTTATCGGGGTTTGCCTTTCCTCGATACCTCTCTCTGGCAGACCTGGAAACCAAGAAATTTTCCGGAGCCGACTCCGAAAACGCACTTTGTTGGATTTAGCTTCATCTGGTATTCTCGGAGGACGGCGAACGTTTCTCCAAGATCCGTCAGATGATCGGCGGCTTTGATACTTTTTACTAACATGTCATCGACATACACTTTCATTGTGCGTCCGATCTGTTTGGAGAACATCTGATTTACTAGCCTTTGATACGTTGCCCCAGCATTTTTCAGGCCAAATGGCATGACCCGGTAACAGTAGAGTCCCTTGTTTGTGACAAAGGTAGTCTTCTGCCTGTCTAAGGGGTGCAGCGCGATCTGATTATATCCGGAGTAAGCATCCAAGAAAGAAAGTAATTCATGACCCGCTGTGTTGTCTACTAGCTGGTCGATCCGAGGTAACGGGAAACTGTCTTTCGGACAAGCTTGTTTAAATCCGAGTAATCCACGCAAACTCGCCACTTTCCGTTGGCTTTCTTCACCAGCACCACATTTACGATCCAATCTGGATAATGCACTTCTTCTATAAATCCTGTGTCGAGCAGAACAGAGACCTCCTCGGTTATTACTTCATACCGTTCGGCATCGAACGATCTTCTTTTCTGCTTGATAGGTTTGTGATCTGGATCCACATTCAGCCTGTGGACCATGACTTCCGGGGAAATTTCGGGGAAATCCCGGGCATATCTTGGTGAGACCATGCAAAGACGTCCCTATGCTGTCGCAGGAATGTTAGGATTTCGAGCCGTTGTTTAGGGTTCAGTGACGTCTCGAGCTGAACAGTTCTGCTCGGATCAGCTTCATCAAGCAGCATTCCTCCAGATCCTCCACGGACGAGCCTTTCACAGGCCCTCTGGGGTCTAGGACGTTGATGAAAAATGCCTGCTTAACTGACCCCTTCTTTACCGCCACTGCGTAACATCTCCGAGCTTCTCGCTGGTCGCCTCGGAGGTAGCCTATCCCGCTTTCGGCGGAGAATTTTATCATCAGGTGATAGTTAGAGACGACTGCTCTCATTGCATTGAGAGAGGGTCTGCCCAAGATAATGTTGTGTATCGATGGCACATTGACAACTAAGAAGTCCACCATAAGTGTGACTTGATGTTGTCCTTCTCCTGCAATCACGGGAAGGGAGATGGCTCCTTCGAAAATTACTCTTTCCCCGGCAAAGCCGTGCAGGGGGTCTTCACGGGTCTAAGATGAGACCGTGGAATCCCATTTTTTCAAAAGCTTCTAAGTAGATCACATTGGCGGAACTTCCGGTGTTGACTAAAATGCGGTATACTTTACGATTCGCTATAGTCATGGTGACTACTAGACCATCGTCATGCGGGTGTGGATCCCACGCACATCTTCTTCCGTGAAGGTCAGAGTATATGAGCTGACCCGAAGTTCCTTATTGGGCCGCTCTGTTAAATGGACATAGTGTTCCATTTCAAACTTTCCGGAGTGAGCCTTTCGCGCCCTATTTGAGTCTCCTTCACCAGACGAGCCTCCAAAGATGGTACGTATTTCAGTGGGCTCCTCCGTGGCATTGTTTGGCTGCTCCCGCTCCCTTTCTCTTCTCCGATCAGCTTTCCCTTCCTTCGTGTACCGACGCAGGTGACCTTTTCGAAGAAGGGCTTCGATCTCATATTTAAGGTCTACATAGTCATCCGTATTGTGGTCGTGATCTCGGTGGAAGCGGCAGTACTTGCGTTTGTCTCGATGGTCCGGATCGGCCCTCATGCAAACAGGCCAGTTCAGCAATTTTTCTCCTCGGATGTCTAATAAGATATGTTCGGCGGAAGTGTTAAGGGGGGTGTAGGAACAGAATCTTCCCTCCGACCTTCTACTCGGGCGACGATCGCGAGGAGTGCGGTCGTCGGTCCCCTTGTTAGGCGGCTGAGAATCCTGGTTCCTGGGCCTCTTCCCCTTACCATTTGGCTCAGTCACTTGAACATTCTTACGAGCATTAGTGAACTCCTCCGCGTTGGTATATTTCTAAGCTCTGGCGATAAGTTCGGCCAACGTTTTTGGCGGTTTCTTCCCGATGGAGAAAGTAAACTTTCCCTCTTTTAGACCACTGAGCATGGCGGCGAGCGCCATTTTGTCGTCGTAGTCTTCTACCAACAGTGCCTCCTCTTTGAAACGAGCGATGTAATCTTTTAGCGATTCCTTCGGCCCTTACTTGATGGCCAGTAAGTGAGTGTTTGGTTTTCGATTTCTCTTACCGCTAATGAATTAGGTAAGGAATAGTCGGCTCAACTCTGCAATGAATTGATGGATTTGGTTTGAGCTGTCGGTACTAACTCAGCGGAACCCGTAAGTGTGATCGAGAACCCCGGCACATCATTGCGTCCGTCGCCGTCTGGATCTGCATCCAGGAGCGGTAGGCTTCCACGTGTTCATAAGGTTCCCCGGACTCGGAATATTGGATGACAGGAGGTATCCGGAACCTTTGAGGCATCACCTCGTTCATTATTTCCGAGCTGAAGGAAGGTTCGGTCTCTTCCATCATTGCCTGGACGGCAGAGGGAACTGACGTTAATTGTTGCTTCTTTTCCAAAGCTAAGAACTTGTTGTTGAGCTCCTTGAACCGCTTCTCCCACGGGTCTCTGTTTTCCGCCACGATTTCCTGGATGTTTTCCATCTCCGTGGTTCTCCTTCCCCTCCACCGTTCCAGTTGGTGACGAAGATCCGTTGGTGCCAGGGTTGAGGTAACCGAGGCATTAGTCGGAGCTCGCGTCACGATATTCCGAGCCGAGGGTCGGAAGAGGATGGTGACCCGATACGGACACTTGAGGATGCTGGGGTGCCTCGGGTCTCACATTCCTTGGCACGGAATGCGCTTTCACAACCGGGCCGACTGGTTCAGGGACAGGATCTTTTTGAGCCGGATGCAACTGCGACTCCTGTTGCTACTTCATCCTGTTCACTTCATCATGTAAGGCTTATATCTCGCCCTGTATGGCTCGATACTTGTTTGCCCGATTGCGAGAATGCTGGGAAGGTCCCGGGGCCGATTCCGCGTGAAGTAGCGAGGAGGAACGAGTTTGCTCGTTCTGTTCTGGTTCCGTAGCTGTTGTTTTCTTCTTTCCTCTTGCCATTATACTCGAGAATAGAAACTTGACTTTTTGTATCGTTTCCCACAGACGGCGCCAAAAAATGTTGAGGACAAAATCCGGATCGCTCTCCACTCCTCGAATAGACCCTGGTCCTGCACAAAGGGTGAGCAAAGGAGACCCTGACTAAGCTGGGGGACCCTCCGATGCCTAAGTCAGGTCAAGGGAATCGGGGTCTAAGCTGAAAGGTAGAGGGAGAGTGCAGAATGTTGCGTACCTGTAGCAATGGAGTTTTCGTGTATTTATACTTGACTATCGAATGATCTAGGTCCGTTAATCTCGCCATGATTCCCTCAATTAGGTTGATTATCGGATCATGGAGATATTATACACAATCCAAGGGTCGCGTGGTATCTCATGCGCATCGTGCGTATCTGCGGCCGGAAAAATCGGCCACGTTCCCTTATGACAGTTTCTAAGTTCAGCTTGAGGAGCGTCCGCCTCCGCCTCTGCCCCGGAGTATGGAGTCGGCTCGGAACTTTAAGCAGGTAAGGTTTCCATTAGCCGTCGTAAGCCTTCATCAAGCGTTGTCCGTTCTTGATTAACTGAGCTGAGTCGTCAATTATTCCTCCGATCAGACCAACTTGCCACCAGGCCTTGGGATTATAAGGGGTTTGGATCTTTCCATAACAAAGATGATATTTGTTTTTTTTTTTTTTTTTTTTTTTTTTTTCCTTCTTCTAGATTAGATGGCGAGTAAATATTATAGTGGGCCCTTATGAAGTTTTTAATGGTGTGCCTTCAATGACAACTTTTTCTCGTGGTGTGGTCCACTTGAGATTTGGATCTACTTCATTTTTTCGATCATGCCCTAAAATGAGCCGGAAAAACTGATGACTGGCGTGGATATACAACACATTTATTAAGGTGGGCCCCACGATTAGGGAAACACCCACTAACTTAGTGTTACCCGGGTAACACCTAATCCGCTCCCAAATAGGGGTCTATAAGAAAGAAAAGTGCACGCAGCATGTGCCTCAAGTGATTTTGGACTATGGCCACTCGATGTAGTGGCCCACCAGATCATGGTCCCCATCGCCACTGGTTATACTACATGGTATTAGTATCGTATCGCACACACCAATACAAGATACCTTAGCTATACAAAGCCCACACGTCCATGTACATGCCACCATATCTTCCCACGTGGGACATGGATCTGAAATCCAAGCTGTCCACCGTTTAGATGCCCGGAATAACTCATCACAATGGGCCGCAATTTTATGAACAAATAGATGGCATAGAAGGACTTGATCAAGTTATTCTATCCGTTGGATCGCTATGTTTTCATAAAATGTAGCTCGCCTGTCATTTTACCGTTTTGATTTCCATCCAGCACTACGTAACAGGCCTCATCTGATGGACGGCTCTGATCTTTCACGCGTGTATTGATGCAATACCTGATGCTCACTTGTGCGCTGGGCCTATCTCTTCCACTCAAAGCTCATGTTTGAAATGTGAAATTCAAGTCTCTCAAGTCTCAAACGAAGCAAACGGCTACAAAGCAATTAGTACATGTGAAGCATCTCCGGCGCGGACGCGGATTGCGTCCTACCCCGCCCGGACGGTAATCCGTCCGGGCAGGGATCTGTAGGGTCCACCGTAATGTAAGTGTTTTATCCACGCCGTTCATAGATTTTATCATATAATTTTAAGTTATAGGACAAAAGCTAGGCAGCTTCAGGTCTTAAGTGGACCACAAAGTGAGAATTGAACGTCCACCATTAAAAACTTCTTGGGAGCTGGAGAAGTTTCGGATCAAGCTGATATTTGTTTTTTCACTTCATCCACGTCTACGTGACCTTATGAATAGGTTGGATGGTAAAAAAGAAAAAAAAAAAAAAAAAAAAAAAAAAAAAAAAAAAAAAACACGGCGTCCCTTATAAAGGTTTCAACGGTGGGTGTCATTATCAATGCAAATTCCTTTGGTGTGGTCCACTAGATCTATGTACCTGCTTCGTTTTGATTATGGTAATCTAAATTGATCTGAGAAAAGCAATGAACGGCGTGGATAAAATAATTACATCACAATGGGCCCCACAGAGCCCTGCCTGGATGGATTACCGTCCGGGTGGGGTAGGACGCAATCCGCGTCCCTCCCGCGCACACAAAAGTACAAAACAGACAATCAAAAGGCCAGATTTCTTCCACGTTACACAACTTCAATCACCTGATCAAATGAACCCAGACCCATTTTCTTAATTCAACTCTTACAGAAAAAACCCTTCTAATCTTAGCTCCAAAGCAACTAAAACGTCTACTCACTTAGAGCTCTCCATTTCAGGCCTCTATTTAAACAAGGCCCACCAGCCCATCACAACCACACACTCAACAAACAAAACCCAAAAGTTGCTTCTTTCATTATCCTACTCACCATCTTCACACCAATGGCTCCATTTTCAAAGAAACTGACCACCCTTTTCATATCTTTGTCATTAACCTTCTTGACTAGCTCAATCAGCACCGTCGATGCGCAGGCCCACAAGGCCAACCTGATCAAACAGTTCATGGAGGCCCACAACAGTGCCCGGAGAGCGGTCCATGTCCCACCACTTAAGTGGGACCCTGCTCTAGCTGCATTCGCGCATGTGTACTCGAACCAAAGGCGTCACGACTGTGCTCTAGTTCACTCTCCAGCACAAAACTACGGCGAGAACATCTTCATCGGGCAAGGCCGAAAGTGGACCGCAAGGGATGCGGTCACAGCATGGGTGGATGAGAAGCAATGGTACCACTATTCCAACAACTCATGCACTGGGCCTGATTGCACCCACTACACCCAGATTGTGTGGCGCACCACGGAGCGCGTGGGGTGCGCTAAGATCATTTGCAACAACGGCGCTAGCTACATCACGTGTGAGTATCATCCGCCGGGGAACTACATTGGGGACAGGCCTTACTAATGTGGCCCACTGGCATTTGCAGAACATATAGCAATGGATGGAGTCTAAGGTGGGCCAGGGTGAGGGTTGTAAGAATTTAAATTGCTAAGGCCCAGAACAGGACTTTTAAATGGCACCCCATGGTGCATGTTAGTTGTACATTATTCGATTGATTGATTGATGTATATATACTGTATTGTCTCATTTTATATAAAATGAAAATTGTAAATAGCTCCTGTGTTTTATTACGATTGTAAATACCTCCCTTGTTATTTTGGATTATTACATGCACACCTTCTCTGTTTCAAAGATTCATCACATGACATCGCCCTAAGGAAACAATATCATTGTCATTGACCAATTGATCATTTTACCCCCACTTCATATACAATTAGTTGCAGTGTGCTGGCCCACCATAGTCCATGTTGACAGCTAACCCATTCAAAATGATCACAACATGAAAATGATGCCCCAAACACAAGTTGATCTAACCATCAGGTGGCCCATTATATGAATAATCAATTTGAAGGTTTTTGGGTGCTTCTCTCTCTCTCTCTCTCTCTCTCTCTCTCTCTCTCTCTCTCTCTCTCTCTCTCTCTCTCTCTCTCTCTCTCTCTCTCTCTCTCTCTCTCTCTCTCTCTATAGCATGGCACACTCGATGATTAGATTAGTCTTTGTTTTTTTTTCAACCCTGTTAGATGATCCCAATGCAACTACACAACTGACCAAATCAAAACAATGCCCTTTAAATGGAGGACAACACCCTTTGTGGGGCTGTTTGGAAGGTAGGAATAATAGGAGGGATGAAATTGCATTTGGTTCAAATGTAAATTCTATGGCGTCTGAAAATGTTGGGAAGGATTGGATTCATCTAAGTATTATATCATCCAGACCCAGCAGGAGATGTGACATGATTTTTCTGATGGATTTCAAAATCCACCGTATCTGTAAGCCGCACTAATAAATGTGTTTTGTCTATGCTGTTTATCCATATGCACCATTAACACCTAGACAACAAAGTTTCATATCCATACAAGTGTCTACCATCAGTTGTGAAGTGTAGTCGGTTGATCACAATCCTTTGGTCCGCCAAACACACATTTCACTTAATACAGTGTTTTTCTTAGAGGATGAATTTAAGCCCAAACATAGGATTGGCTGGTCAAATTGCCCTGGCATATTTTCAGACATATAATCATTATATAATAATGGTGTTAATTCCACCTCATGCAATTCAATACCATTTAAACCCGCATTCTAAATAGGATTTACCCTACTGGACTAACCAAAAAAACCTTCCCATTCTTATCTAGCTTGCGACCAAGGGATGAAGAAAAATGCTGCTCAATTGTTCACCATGCTATGCCAAACCGAAATAATACTAAGAATATTTGCGCAGCCTTGCCAATGCAAATTAGGAAGTATGTCTAAACACTACCTTTCCTGTAGCTTTTGTTTGCTATACATAAACTTGACTCGACTCGAAACCTAGTTGAACCGAGTAAAAAACTCAACTAGTATTTAATTATTATAAATTGGAAAAAAAAAAAAAGATGGGTAATAGATATTTAAAAATAATTATATTTTGAGAAGATCAGTTAAAAAAAATAAATATTACTTCCAAAATGGACAAAGGCTGAAAAAAAAAAAGGCAATGTCACATGGGTGCTTATGTTTTGGTTGAGTTCTAAAAAGAAAAGAAAAACTTACTTTTAAACTGTTTCTAAAACTTTTCTAAAGTTTCCGTTATTAGCTAAAAAATTGCGCACCGTCTCAACCATTATGTATTCTATATTGTATTTTTGAAAAGATACTTTTACCCAAACAACATACTCAAAAAAGAGTATGGATTGTCTATGCCTTTAACACAGACGATTCCAGTGTCATGCGTTATTATTGGTCCATGTCACAAGCTTTTATGTCAGCTAACATCAGTTTTTTTTTTTTTTTAAAAATTTTAATTTTTTAAAAGAAATACACAAGTACGAAAATATATGTATTATATTTCTTCTTGTTGTACACCTAATTTCTCTGTGGCCAATGGGATCACACCGCCAGGAAATCTTTTGAGGTTTGATATTCTGTGAGCTCCTCCATAATGTATGTGTCAAATACACACCGTCTACCTATATTTTCAAATGGGTCCCGGGCATGAGTCCAAAAATAAGGTAGATCCAAAACTAAAGTAGACCACACTATAGAAAGCAGTGGGGATTGAACGCCTACCTTTAAAACCATCTTAGGCCCAGTGATGGTAATTTGCCATCCAACCTATTCATCTAGCCATCCTTAGAATCTCACTGCTCTCTTGAAACAGATCTCACCTGATGTAGAGCGGGTCGCGGACAATTTCATGGCCAAGGTGGATCAGAAAAGGCCCGGTCGACGACAAAAGTGATCCGGACCGTCGGACCTTAGATCGGGCATATCTCGCAATCCGGAATGAGTTACCTGATGTAAAATATATTATTTTGGGGTAGAATGAGCTACTTTAGCCAACCAACCCAGCTAAGCTGGGTTGCAATGCCCGGAATTGCGAAAAACCCCTGGATCGGCGGTCGTTTCCTGCTTTAATTTTGTTTTTACTATAAATAGTAAGTTTTAGTTTGATTATAACTCCTCATCCGTCGGGCTTTAGGAGTTGCGCCCAACATGAAAAGAGCTTAGAATAATTAGGAGAACGGTTCGGTGAAGCCAAATAGGACACTTACTATTTTTGGCTGAAAACCTTGCGCACTAGTAGACATCACGACCGTTTATAAATAGTAAGTTTACTATTTATAGTAAGTCGCGGATTCTAGGAGTTTTAGTTGTAGTTTGATTCTGATTTCTTTCCCATTGCTTGGTACCCCTATTTAAAGGGTTGTGAACTCGTTTTTAGTAATTAATTGATCAAGTTCAAATTTATTAGAATTTATTTCTATTTCCTGCTTTCTTTCCTCATGGATTCAAGAAGTCTTTGTGAGGAGTCAAGAGAAGCTCCGTGGATTCGGAGTAGTTATCCTCATCACGTTCATCCCTGCGTCATCACCCAATGCAGGCTGGACCATTGAGACCATCACATAACACTCTAAACGACAGCGAGTCACTGGGATCAAATGGACCAAAATCGACCAAGTGGAGCAGCATCCATGGCATATGAGAGGCCTCCAAAACTTTAACCAAACTCACCGAAACACCAGCTGCAGCTTGTCGTTAATGTTTTAAATTTGTAACAAGAGGGTCTTCGATGCCATCGAGTAGATGTCGATGCCATCGACTGATGTTGTCATCGGAAAAATTTTAAAAATTCATGTTTTGTCACTGGATCATTTTGGTATTTTACTCGATGTCATTGAAGGTGTTCGATGTCATCGACAGATTGTTGATGTCATCGAAGTCCCATTGAAGATGTCATCGAGTGCGTACGAAGAATTGCGTTAAGTGCGAGATTTGTTTCCTATTCCAATTGTGATACCATGTAATGCTATATATATCGGGTGTAATTGGGATTTGAGATCAAGAGAGGTGTTCTAGGTTTTCTAAATTCATTCCTAAGGGTTTCAAAGGCATAGCTTGGGCTTGAGGTGTAGATTCAAGGCTTGTTTGGATTGATAATCTCTATCTCTTGTAATTTCTACTTTCATAGTGCCTTGTTGCTTTGTGCTGTGGTTTTTTTTTTTCCGAAAGAGTTTTTCCATGCAAATTTTGAATTGTTTTTGTTTAGACTTGGTTGTGTGATTGGTAGTACTTTACTTGATTCATCTCTGTGTGCTTTCGCAGTTCCCCAACAAGTGGTATCAAAGTTAATGTTGGGAAGCAGATTTAATCTGAAAGCATCGTATCAATGACATCTAACCTGAAGTTCAATGTAGAAAAATACTCCGGTAAAAATAATTTTGAACTATGGAAAGTTAAGATAATTAGTGTCCTAGTTCAATAAGGATTGTACGATGTCCTCCTTAAAAAGCGATTGAAATCTATGACGGAAGATGAATGGAACAAGATGAATAAGAAAGCGAGAACCTCCATCCAATTGTACTTAACGGATGTGGTCCTTTATAATGTCATGAGAGAGAAAACTGCAATAAGTACATTGGCGAAATTAAAGAACATCTTTGCGAAGAAATCTCTTGAGAATCGTTTGTACTTGAAGCATCAGTTATTCAATTTGAATATGACGGAGGGGGTTGATGTTGAGGCACACATAAGTAACTTTAATAGATTGATTTGCAAATTATTGGATGTGGAGGAAACGATGAAAGATGAGGATCAGGCATGTATCTACTAAATTCTCTCATGGCTTTATATGATTAAAGGACTCGTTGTGCACTAGTTGAACTACCATTAGCGTTGAGACCGTTATTTCAGTCTTTCAGTTGAAGATGATGAGAAAGAAAAACGGTGACATGGGTACTTTTACAGATGCACTGGTTACGAGGGGGTGAAATTCTGAGCAGGACAATGGATTTTCACGATTGAGTTTCAAATCCACGAGCAAGGACAAAGGCAAGTTGAAGTACTGTAATTGTGGGATGTCCGAGCAAATGAAGAAGGATTGCACAAATCCTAAGTCGAGAAAAGAGATTTCAGATGGTTCTTATAGGGAAGCCAACAATACATAATCTAGTGAGGAAGTGAATGGTAGTGAGGTGCTTACCACATCAAAAACTGGGTAATTTGATGAAGAATGAATTTTGGATAAGGGGGCTTCATACCAATGACTTTTCGTCGGAGTTGGTTCACCAGTTACAGAGAGTGCGATGGTGGCCAAGTGTTTACGGGCAACGATAATGCTTGTAAAGTGGTTGGTGTTGGATTAGTGCTCATTAAGATGTTTGATGACATGGAGTGTATCTTAACTGAAGAGAGACACGTTCTTATTTGAGGAAGAGTCTGATATCTTTAGGAGCACTCGAGGTGCTTGGGTGTAAATTCATCAGGTTTAATAGTGTCCTTAAACTTTCAAAGGGGGCACTCATAGTCATGAAGGCACAGAGGAATGAGAACCTTAATAGGTTGATCGGGAGCACTTCATCGGGTGGAGCTGCAGTGTCTGCAGCGGATTCCACGTCTGTATGTATGTGACGTGCACACTTGGGCCACATGAGTGAGTGGGGTATGAATGTACTTTATGACTGTTATCTTTAAAAACATTGATTTTAGTATATGTGAGCATTGATTTCAGTCTTTAAAAGTATTGATTTTAGTATATGTGAGCATTGTATGTATGGTAAATAGTTAACGTTATCTTTTAAGTCTGGTAAACATGTTTGTAAGAGTGTTCTTGACTATGTGCATTTTGATGTATGGGGGGCGGCGCCCGTAGTTTCTGGTGGAGGGTTGTCATGGTTTGTCACATTCATTGACGACTATTCCAGGAAAGTATGGGTTTATTTCATGAAAAATAAATCCGATGTTTTCACCAACTTCAATAAATGGAAGACAATGGTGAAAAAACAGTCAAGGTGAAAAGTGAAAGTATTAAGGACAGATAACGGTGGAGAATTTAATAGGTATTGCAAATATGAAGGGATCGTGAGGCACAACATAGTGTGCCACACACCAGAGTAGAATGGTGTGGCTAAGCGAATGAATCAGACTCTCTTGAAGAGGGTTTGATGCATGATTAGTAATGTGGGTTAGGCAAGGAATTGTGGACTGACGCCATTAACACGACTTATTACTCGGTGAGTCGATCCCCTTCTACGGCCATTGAATATAAAATTCCAAAGAAAGTGTGGAGTGGTCAGCAGGTAGACTACTCGAGACTACGTGTATTTGGTTATGATACTTACTCTCATGTATCGTCAATTGAGAGAGATAAGCTGAACCAAAGGGATGAGAAATACATTTTTATCGGCTAAGGTGGTGGTGGAAAGGGGTATAGGCTGTGTGACCGGGTTACACGGAAAATCATCTTTAGTCGTGACATCAAATTTGACGAAAGATCTTTGTTCCATAAGGATGAACACAATGAGCCGGAAAAGTTGATTATGGACGTTCAGTTAGACAAAGATGAGACACAGACTCATACAAATATGTAGATAAAGGCACATGAGCGGGTTGAGCGATCACCTGTGAGAAGGAATCCATCGTGGGATTGCAGGTTACCTGCGAGATACAGGGTTGACTTAAATATCGTATTTGCCCTCATTATTGATAAGGAGAATCTGTTTACTCGTCAGGAGGCTCTTGATGAGTCAGATGTCGAAAAGTGGAAAGTTGCGATGAATGATGAGATAAACTCCTTGTACAAAAATGAGACGTGGGAGATGGTGAAGCTTTTCATTAGCCGTAACGCGATCGGATGCAAGTGGATCTTTAAGAAGAAACATGATAGGTATATGACATAATTGGTAGCGAAAAGATATGCTCGGAGAGAAGTCGTTAACTTTACTGAGATCTTCGCTCTTGTTGTGAAGCAAGTATTTATCAGATTCGTGTTGGTGCTTATTGCCCAATACGATCTCGAGCTGGAACATATGTGTAACGCCCCGGATTTCGAGGGTCGAGCAAGGCTCTACTCCCAAGATCCAGCACATCACTTATGCAATATGGATAATGATGTTCAGATTTTGTCCATATTAATGAGTTAAACATGAGTGAGATTATACCAAAATAACATATCATACTCCAGATATAATTTAATTAATCAAGCGGAAGACTGAAACATATATATATTTGAACAGTAAGTGTTTCACAACATCCAGAGTATGATTATATAACCGGGCTGAATATACACATATATTGTTTCAAAATAGATAAAATATCAAAATGTGAAGTGTTCAACTAATCCATATGTCCTTGTATCTCGTCGAATCAGTACAAGGTCTACCTAGACCCGCCTGATAGCTGAACATAGGAGAATTCCTCCTCCTCTTCTATGAAGTCCAATTCAGCTGCATAGACTTCATCATCACCTGCATCTACAACAGAGTCTGGTTGGTGTTTTAAAACACCGTCCCAGGGTGGGAGTGAGTAGCTAACTCAGTGGTATTATAAGGCAAAGGTTAACATGTTATCAAGTCAATCAAGCAGTAATGATAAAGTAGTACAACAATCATTCCCTAACTACTCTTGTTAATGCAAGGATGATATGCAGTAATGATGTATGCCCTCGCACGAAGCTTCCTCACAAGCGACTCCGACAACCAAGTTCAAGCATGACAACCTCCCTAAAGTGCAACTTCCTCGCCAAAGCACATGCAATGCGGTGCATGGTCATATTAGCCGAGCACTTAATTAAGCTTATTCATACAGCAGATTTGGGAAGCTAACACTACAAGAAAAATGGGCAAAGGCTACGGACTAGATCCGTAGCAAAAGGGTTTTTGCTATGGATCTAGTCCGTATCACGTCCGTCGCAATTGGTGGGGTATTTAAAGGTCTAGCTACGGACAATATCCGTAGCAATAGATACAATTAGCTACGGATCTTTTTCGTAGCAATAGAGACCATTAGCTACGGATAATATCCGTAGCAATATGCAACAATAGCTACGGATTATATCCGTAGCAATAGATACCAATAGGTACGGATTATATTCGTAGCAATAGATACCAATATATACAGTATTTGCAGCACTACATACGGAGAGCTACGGATATAATCCGTAGCTATAGATACCAATAGCTACGGATATAATCCGTAGCAATAGATAGTAATAGCTACAGTGAAATGTTGTAGCTTTGCTACGGATTATATTTCGTAGCTATTTCCCTGTTTCCATTGCAAGAACCTGCTATGATTGATAACTCATCTAAGCTTAATGCAATCAGAGAAAAAAAATGATGCATTTATTACAATAGCAATCAAATCTACAATGACATCCTACATTCACATCTAAATAAACAATACTTCACTTTGCTCAACCTATCAAAAGAATTACAACTAAGGCGTGCCCTCATGCATTAAATAATGCTCGCGCTTTTACAGAATTTTCTTTTTTCAGACGGTTAAGTTCAGCAAACACAGAAGATAGAGCCTCTTCTTTCCTTGAAACTGCATATGTAACTTCTGTAGACTTTGACACAAGATCACTTTCAAGTTTTAAAACCCTTCCCTTGAGAAAATGAATTTCATCATCCACTGACTTCTTTAGCTTGTCAACCTGTATAAAACAACAATTGTAGACACAATCAAACAAGCATGCCTTTATACACATCTCAAAAGGAAAAAAGACAAAAAAAAAAAAAAAAAAAAAAAAAAAAAAAGAGTTGGAAAAAAACAATTATATATAAAGAAATCAAAAATGTGCCTACAAATCTTCTAAACTATAGCAAAATCCATAGGTTAGGTTATCGGTTATAAGTTTAGGTTATAAGTTATTGGTTAAGGTTTAGTTTATAAGTTTAGGAAATCGGGTTCGGGTTCAAGATCGGGTTTAGGTTTGGGTTTTCAAGTTTAGGTTTAGGTTTAGGTTAGGGAGTTGAGATTAGGATTAGGTATAGGTTTAGGTTTAGGGATTTGAGAATACATTTAGATTAAGGTTTAGGGAATTGAGAATAGGTTAAGGTTTAGGTTTAGGAAATCGGGTTTGGGTTCGGGATCGGGTTTAGGTTTGGGTTTTCAAGTTTAGGTTTAGGTTTAGGTTTAGGTTAGGGAGTTGAGATTAAGATTAGGTGTAGGTTTAGGTTTAGAGATTTGAGAATACATTTAGGTTAAGGTTTAGGGAATTGAGAATAGGTTAAGGTTTAGGTTTAGGAAATCGGGTTCGGGTTTAAGATCGGGTTTAGGTTGGTTTTCAAGTTTAGGTTTAGGTTTTTGTTAGAGAGTTGAGATTAGGATTAGGTGTAGGTTTAGGTTTAGGAATTTGAGAATACATTTAGGTTAAGGTTTAGGGAATTGAGAATAGGTTAAGGTTTAGGTTTAAGAAATCGGGTTCGGGTTCGGGATCGGGTTTAGGTTTGGGTTTTCAAGTTTAGGTTTAGGTTTAGGTTAGGGAGTTGAGATTAGGATTAGGTGTAGGTTTAGGTTTAGGGATTTGAGAATACATTTAGGTTAAGGTTTAGGTTATAGGTTTTGGTTTAAGTTAAGGTTATAGGTTTTGGTTTAGGTTTAGGTTTAAGTTTTAGGTTTAGTTATAGATTAGAGGAATTGAGAATAGTTTAAGGTTTAGGTTTAGGAAATCGGGTTCGGGTCGGGATCGGGATCGGGTTTTGGTTTGGGTTTTCAAGTCTAGGTATAGGTTTAGGTTAGGGAGTTGAGATTAGGATTAGGTGTAGGTTTAGGTTTAGGGATTTGAGAATACATTTAGGTTAAGGTTTAGGGAATTGAGAATAGGTTAAGGTTTAGTTTTAATAAATCGGATTCGGGTTCGGGATCGGGTTTAGGTTTGGGTTTTCAAGTTTAGGTTTAGGTTTAGGTTAGGGAGTTGAGATTAGGATTAGGTGTAGGTTTAGGTTTAGGGATTTAAGAATACATTTAGGTTAAGGTTTAGGGAATTGAGAATAGGTTAAGGTTTAGGTTTAAGAAATCGGGTTCGGGTTCGGGATCGGGTTTAGGCTTGGGTTTTCAAGTTTAGGTTTAGGTTTAGGTTAGGGAGTTGAGATTAGGATTAGGTGTAGGTTTAGGTTTAGGGAATTGAGAATACATTTAGGTTAAGGTTTAGGGAATTGAGAATAGGTTAAGGTTTAGGTTTAGGAAATCGGGTTCGGGTTCAAGATCGGGTTTAGGTTTGGGTTTTCAAGTTTAGGTTTAGGTTAGGTTAGAGAGTTGAGATTAGGATTAGGTGTAGGTTTAGGTTTAGAGATTTGAGAATACATTTAGGTTAAGGTTTAGGGAATTGAGAATAGGTTAAGGTTTCAGTTTAGGAAATCGGATTCGGGTTCGGGATCGGGTTTAGGTTTGGGTTTTCAAGTTTAGGTTTAGGTTTAGGTTAGGAGTTGAGATTAGGATTAGGTGTAGGTTTAGGTTTAGGGATTTGAGAATACATTAGGTTAAGGTTTATGTTATAGGTTTTGGTTTAGGTTAAGGTTATAGGTTTTGATTTAGGTTTAGGTTAAGTTTTAGGTTTAGGTTATAGATTTAGGGAATTGAGAATAGTTTAAGGTTTAGGTTTAGGAAATCAGGTTCGGACTCGGATCGGTTTAGGTTTGGGTTTTCAAGTTTAGGTTTAGGTTAGTGAGTTGAGATTAGGATTAGGTATAGGTTTAGGTTTAGGGATTTGAGAATACATTTAGGTTAAGGTTTAGGTTCGGGTTTAGGCTATAGTTTTGGTTTTGGTTTTGGTTATAGGTTTTGGTTTAGTTTTGATTTAGGTATAGGTTATAGGTTTAGGTTTAGGTTTAGGTTATAGGTTTTAATTTAGGTTTAGGCTATAGGTTTTGGTTTTGGTTAGGTTATAGTTTTGGTTTAGGATATAGGTTTAGGTTTAGGTTATAGGATTTGAGAATGGGTTATGGTTTAGGTTTTAGAAATCGGGTTCAGGTTCGGGATTGAGTTTTAGAGTGGGTTTTCAAGTTTAGGTTTAGGTTTAGGTTAGGGAGTTGAGATTAGGTTAGGTTTTCAAGTTTAGGTTTAAGTTTGGGTTTTCAAGTTTAGGTTAAGGTTAGGTTTAGGTTATAGGTTTTGGATTTGAGAATGGGTTTGGGTTTAGGCTATAGGTTTTGGTTTTGGTTTAGGTTATAGGTTTTGGTTTAGGTTTAGGTTATCGGTTTAGGTTTAGGTTTTGATTAGGTTATAGGCTATAGTTTTAGGTTAAGGTTTAGGTTTAGGTTATAGGTTTTGATTTAGGTTTAGGCTATAGGTTTTGGTTTTGGTTTTGGTTATAGGTTTTGGTTTAGGATAGGTTATAGGTTTAGGTTATAGGATTTGAGAATGGGTTATGGTTTAGGTTTTGGAAATCGGGTTCAGTTCGGGATTGGTTTTAGATTGGGTTTTCAAGTTTAGGTTTAGGTTAGGGAGTTGAGATTAGGTTGGGTTTTCAAGTTTAGGTTTAAGTTTGGGTTTTCAAGTTTAGGTTAAGGTTTAGGTTTAGGTTTAGGTTATAGGTTTTTGGATTTGAAAATGGGTTCGGGTTTAGGCTATAGGTTTTGGTTTTGGTTTAGGTTATAGTTTTGGTTAGGTTATAGGTTATAGGTTTAGGTTTAGGTTTTGATTTAGGTTATAGGTTATAGGTTTAGGTTAGGTTTTAGGTTTAGGTTTTAGGTTTGGTTTGGTTTAGGCTATAGTTTTGGTTTTGGTTTAGGTTATAGGTTTGGTTTAGGATATAGATTTGAGAATGGTTATGGTTTAGGTTTTAGAAATCGGGTTCAGGTTCGGGATTGAGTTTTAGATTGGGTTTTCAAGTTTAAGTTTAGGTTTAGGTTAGGGAGTTGAGATTAGGTTAGGTTTTCAAGTTTAGGTCTAAGTTTGGGTTTTCAAGTTTAGGTTAAGGTTTAGGTTTAGGTTATAGGTTTTTGGATTTGAGAATGGGTTCGGGTTTAGGCTATAGATTTTGGTTTTGGTTTAGGTTATAGGTTTTGGTTTAGGTTATAGGTTATAGGTTATAGTTTAGGTTTTGATTTAGGTTATAGGTTATAGGTTTAGGTTTAGGTTTAGGTTTAGGTATAGGTTTTGATTTAGGTTTAGGCTATAGGTTTTGGTTTTGGTTTAGGTTATAGGTCTTGGGATTTGAGAATGGGTTCGGGTTTAGGCTATAGGTTTTGGTTTTGGTTTAGGTATAGGTTATAGGATTAGGTTAGGTTTAGGTTTAGGTTATAGGTTTTGATTTAGGTTTAGGCTATAGGTTTTGGTTATAGGTTTTGGTTTAGGATATAGTTATAGGTTTAGGTTATAGGATTTGAGAATGGTTTCGGGTTTAGATTATAGGTTTTGGTTTTAGTTTAGGTTATAGGTTATAGGTTAGGTTAAGGTTTCGGTTTCTATTATAGGTTTTGGGATTTGAGAATGGGTTCGGGTTTAGGTTATAGGTTTTGGTTTTGGTTTAAGTTATAGGTTTTAGTTTAGGTTATAGGTTATAGGTTTAGGTTAAGGTTTCGGTTTATGTTATAGGTTTTGGGATTTGAGAATGGGTTCGGTTTAGGTTATAGGTTTTAGTTTTGGTTTAAGTTATAGGTTTTGGGATTTGAGAATGGGTTCGGGTTTAGGCTATAGGTTTTGGTTTGGTTTAGGTTATAGGTTATAGGTTTTGGTTAAGGTTTAGGTTTAGGTTATAGGTTTTCATTTAGGTTTAGGCTATAGGTTTTGGTTTTGGTTTTGGTTATAGGTTTTGGTTTAGGATATAAGTTATAGGTTTAGGTTATAGGATTTGAGAATGGGTTCGGGTTTAGATTATAGGTTTTGGTTTTGGTTTGGTTATAGGTTTTGGTTTAGGTTATAGGTTATAGGTTTAGGTTAAGGTTTCGGTTTAGGTTAGGTAGGTTTTGGGATTTGGGAATGGGTTTGGGTTTAGGTTATAGGTTTTGGTTTTGGTTTTGGTTTTAGGTTATAGGTTTAGGTTCAGGTTATAAGCTATAGGTTTCGGGAATTGAGAATAGGTTAAGGTTTAGGTTTAGAAAATCGGGTTCGGGTTCGGTATCGGTTTAGGTTTGGGTTTTCAAGTTTAGGTTTAGGTTTAGGTTAGGGAGTTATGATTAGGATTAGGTGTAGGTTTAGGTTTAGGGATTTGAGAATAGGTTAGGTTGTAGGTTAAAGTTTAGGGAATTGAGTTTAGGTTATAGGTTTAGGTTATAGGTTATAGGTTTAGGTTAAGGTTTAGGTTGTAGTTTTAGGTTTTGGGATGTGAGAATAGGTTTAGGTTATAGGTTAAGGGTGTGGTCCCTGCAAATACAGATATAAACATGGCCTGTCCAAATGGCCAGGCCCTTCCAATGCTGTCCATAGGAAATGGACAGCTTCATCATGGTCAGCGGTTCCCACCTTCCAGGGACCCCCGCTCATCCGGATAGCTCCGACGCACATCCGGGTCTGCTCCATTAATTTTGAGCAAATACATAAACACGGCCTGTCCAAATGGCCAGGCCCTTCCAATGTTGTCCATAGGAAATTGACAGCTTCATCATGGTCATAACAGCGGTTCCCACCTTCCAGGGACCCCTGCTCATCCGGATAGCTCCGACGCACATCCGGGTCTGCTCCATTAATTTCGAGCAAATACATAAACACGGCCTGTCCCCAGGATCCACCGAATTCGTCTGATCCAAGGATCCAAGGAAGCTAGCCTTGGATGTGCAAAACCACAAACCCATTATGCTAAAACCAAAGACTAAGTCACTGAAGAGACGAGTCACTAAACAGATACGTTGGAGTTGGAAGTAAAGGGTAGGCTCTTACCAGAGAGGATCTGCTTGTCTGATCAGAGATAGCAACGACAGATTTGTGAAATCCCTGCAAACAAAAAGTGAGTCTCAACAGCAGTAGCATTAAGCTGACAATTGATAAGGCCCCTTAAGTATAAAATTTTCAAGCCACAAAAAGCTAAATGTATGAGAAGCCACAGAAACCTAAATGTATGAGTCGCTTTCGACAAGAATGTCTCAGCTCCATTGGATTCAGCTTTGACCTTTGGACGCTCTTCTTCCTCCTCTTCGTCATTGAATGAGTATGCAACATCCTTAACTAACTTGGAGCTGATTGAAGTCACAACTTCTGCAGCTTTTTCATTGACAATAATGGTGTCTGCAAGCAACACGAGAACATCTTAGTCTTTGGATTGTTGGTTTCTGATTGCAAGTTCTGGAACCCAAGAGATATGTTAAAAACCATTCCAGGACCCAATCGTTCCTGGCATTAAACTCAATCCCGACTCACGGAACTCAAGACAAATTCCCGTTCCTGCTGACTTTGTAAGATGAGAGGCAAATTCAGGAGCATCCCTCTCTACCACTGAGACTGCTGCTTGGTAAACAACACTGACCTTATTCCCAGCCTTCAATGCACCTATCGCTGCCTCATGGGCCTTGAGGAGAACCTCATAAGCCTTACTTTGCGTTGCATTTGCATCAATGAGAAATGTTCTGGCAATGTTTAAGCAGTAGCTGTTGTAGCGCGATCCGATTGCGCATATGATCACACTTGTCAAGTCATAACCAAGAGCACCAAAGACACATTTCAGCAAGCATTTTTAACCAAAAAGAAAAGAAAGAAAAAGAAAAGACAAAGGAGAAAGGAAACAAATTGCAGTGAAAAGCATTCTCAAATAAGTAAAGTGGCAGTGAAAATATATATTTACCACAACATGACATTCCTAGCCTTGAGAGAATTCACAAGAACACCATCATAGCTACAAAACGCACATCAAGTAAGTTATATATTGGAAACAAAATTATTGATTTTGGTAACCAAATGTTTCTCATAGATTTTTTTCCAAGTTGAGATGAGCAGATATTCAGAAACCATTCAAACTAGAAATGCACAACCTACCTTAGCCAAAAGAGAATCATGCACCAGTTGTAAATTCAGACTACACTATGAGAACTACGGATTTGCTTTTCAACACTAAACAGCTCCAAAACCACATACTTTTGCTGCTAGAGACTGTGGATAAAATATATGAACACAATCCCCATCAAAATCCGCACCTATGGGAGCACAAATAAGAGGATTGATCTTAAAGGTATGGGGGAATGCAATACCAAAAAGGTTAGTAAGAGGAACCTGGGTATCAAGAAGAATCATCCTTTAGCAGAAATCCCAAGTTCAATTCCCATTGTACAATGTGGGAGCTCGACTCTGAAGCGTCATTGAAGTAAGAGTGGCACCTAGTTAGAAGGGATCATGCAACTACTTTTCTCTAATGATAAGTTAACTTCTTTGTTAATGCTGGTGCAAGATATTAACAAAACAAGATTCAGGAATGCATGAGAAGATAGATGTTGAACAGAGTGATAGCTATGCAATGGTCATTGGTGCATTATAAAATTTTGGGCCAAAAGTTTGTGCACTACTGTTCAGGTTTTCAGTTTGTAAAAGTGGGGCCCATGGGACATACTGCTTAGCAAAGCTCATATTTAAGATCATTCCATCAAGCGAAAAATAAATAAATCAGGACTGACTGCTTTTTCTTTTCCCCTTTCAATATCGTGAGAAAAAGGGCAGCTGAATTTGCATATCTAGCTTCACTTTTTTTAAAAAATATAAAATAATAATTATTATTCAAGAATTGGATTTAGTAGGCAACTGATTTGAGAGATTTCTGGACATGGTGTGCCGCAACAGCCATTACGGGTGTGCCTATTGATAAGGTCACACAAACCTGGACGAAGGAATAAAAAAAACAAATATCAACTTGATCCAAAGATTTTGTTACCCATTGATGGTCAATCACCACTATTTCCTACAGAACAGTCCACCTGAGAATTGGATCTGCTTCATTTGGGATCATGCTCTAAAATGATATGGTAAAACAGAGGGAGGGCATGGATACAGAATACATATATCAAGGTGGGCCCCATGGTCAGGGCCACACCATCTTGGGTGAGGCCGGGGCACACCTAATCCACTCCCAATTTTTGTGGTAAGGCTCTGCAGGTTGTTGTGCCTGTACGCACTTTGTGATGGACCTTCTTTTGATGTCTGCTGATAGGATTCTCTAAAACACCAACCTTATTCCATCCCCAGCCATAAAGTTTTCCATCAGATGTGATTGCCATAGTGTGTTTCCAATCACCTGATATCTGAAATCATTTAAGCCAAACTATAAGAAAAGGACATTTTCTTGTAAAAAATCATAAAACTTTTTATGTTTCCCCGGCATTTCAAAGGCAGACTATAACAATCAACATGTTCAGTCAGCCCATCCAAAAAACATAGCGAAAAAGCAACTCCTTCAAGTTACGTTTCAAGTCAATAGCAGCAACCATTTAAGTTTCTCAAATAATGCATCATGCCACCATATGAAGTTCATCATTGATTTTTTTTTGTTTTTTTAAGATAAAGTTCATCATATTGGTAATTATAACAAAATCATCTATCAAACTCCACATCTTGAAATTGATGAAGCACACATGCCTTTGAAATAGAACCATTCATATGAGTAGATATTTGTAGATATAAAAGGCAATACTGGACCATTGACCTTTCTTTGAAGGCTAGAAATGAGGAAAATGGGATTATAATCAGCATGAGTGCAAGCACAATCCAAACACAAAATAGACCAAGTCCTCTAGGCACAGCCAAATACAGTTAGAAGTTAAGCAATTTAAGCCATATCTTCAAAACTCAATCTAGGGCTCAAAATGGACTCAAAAAGATCAT
The DNA here is from genome assembly GCA_021015155.1 of Magnolia officinalis. NCBI lineage: Eukaryota > Viridiplantae > Streptophyta > Magnoliopsida > Magnoliales > Magnoliaceae > Magnolia > Magnolia officinalis. The sequence goes on from JAJHSJ010000003.1 coordinate 71,474,098, forward strand.
AAGAATTGGGAAGGAAAGACAAGCAAATTAAGCCCAAAAATGGAGGTTTGCTGTAAATGCTGATGGGGTAGCAAAAATCATTTTTCTACTAACTAGCGAGCACAATTTTTTTTAGTAAATCTCTGATGAGAAGAAAAATCATTCCCACCAACTTTGAGAGCTTTCTGAAAAATGCTTCTCTGCCCAATGGAAATAGGATTCCCACAGCCAAAGGGACTCATAAAAAATGTGTGGGTGCCCCCAAACCAAAACTGGGTTCAGTCCCACACCCTCATCTTTGGACTAGATTGGTGGAGATTTAGGTGGATCGGAAAAATCATGGTGGAAATCAATAACGGATCATGCAGTCTCCTGTTGTCTTAGGTTTGCCAACAACAAGATCAAAAGATGGCAACTCCTATTTCCACAAAGAGAGAGGAGTCATGAACTAGTAAAAAGAAAGAAAAAAAAATGAAAATGGTAGAATTCTATGTTGTAAGGCTTTCTCAAAAACAAATGACAGTACTTTCTAACTATGTCACCTTAGTGCAAGTACTGGCATCAAGTAAGGTATGGATCTGGTTTGGCACATCCTCAGAAACTAAAAATTTCAAGGTACAGATAAGGCAAAGATGGAGTACTTCTCGTAAGTACAATTATGCTAAAAATACTTCCCTAACCATATTACAAATTGAATTTGTTTCCCAGTCAGTGCAATTCACCATAAATTCAAATTAACTAACTCTAGAGTTCAAAATCCTAGCAAATTTGAATTTCAAAACTCAGGGAACAAGGGATTCCTAATACTTACCTTTATCCAATATTGTTAAAATCAAACGATTTACGATTCGAATCATACACTTCGAATTGTATCATATATAACTTTTGGTATTCATTACACACGATGAACAATGGATTTTATATTCATGAAGAAGTAGCATACATTAGCAGTTAAAAACAAGTCATAATATTTTCATTTCAGGAGGGTCTTAACAATGGATCTATCTTTTCGTATTCATTACACACACGATGAAGTTACAAGAGTGGTTGTTGCAGGTTCAGGAATCATTTGTTCTCTAACCCACTAGAGTGAGATCCATCAAACAGCTCAAACACATGATGAGCTAAGAATGTTGACTTTCACTGACCCTCATCCATGATTCCTTGAAGCATTTTCATGTTTACACACATTGTTTAAACCCATATATTTATGCTTTGACACAAAAGCTTGCAAATCACAAGAATACCTTTAAAGGTCTGCTGAAACTAAGAAAAATGAAATAACATCTTCAAGCACTTTGCACGCATAGTCTCAAGCACATTTCCTTCCATCTTATCCTAAGTAGTGCCCATCCAAATGGAATCTCTCAGTTGGTCCAATAATGAAAACGAAATTTCTCAAAATGGCCCATATAGATGAAAAGGACAGTCTTGAAAATGCAATCAGTTACTTGCTTAGTACAGCAAAGTTTTGTCCTTTGTGCCCATCCAAATGGAATCTGGCCATGGCTAGACTTGGGGCAAGGCATCCACCAGATGTCTTTCTTTTAATCTAGAAAAGGGCCAGTACCTATGAGATTGAAAGCCAATATTTGCAAGTGTGGTAGCTAGGCCAGTTTGGATCGCCCCCGATGAGCAATTTGGGTTGAGATGTGCCAGTTTGTGACATTTGGGGTTTACAGGTCAAGCTCAGGTCTAGATTTTAGGCCCATTTACTAAATGGATTGGGCTCCGTGTGGCCCTTGACCTGACTCAAACCCGACCCATTGCCACCCCCAGGAAAATCCCTCCATCCAACTTCTGGGGTACATCCAAACAACCCCTTTATACTTTTCCCATTAACAATATATGCCGAATGTAGGAATAGAGCACTAGCAGAACAATGAATACCAACAAACAAGATATACTGCAACTAAAAGAAAATGGCTATTTTTTACTTCCTGCAACTCTATTTGTTTTCAGCTCAATATCATGTCTTGTATAAAAACCTGAAACTTACCCGTTAGCTGGAACATGAGAGCAAAGAAGTGTTGACTCACTTATTCACTTTAACCCAAGTAACTTTTAGTGTTTCCTTCTTCTTTTCATCAAGCTCTTCAATCACCTTCTTGATTTTTGACTTATCATTCTAAGCAAGAGAAGAATATAGTAAACAAACAACTTCAGACATAAACAAATTCAAATTTTTTTTTTTTTTTTTTAAAATGAGATCCTTTACAGGTTGAGAAATACATCGATATACCTCGATGATGTTTTTCTTGGATAATAAGTCATTGTATTCATCTTCAGCTTTCTCGAACATTGCCATAACTTTTTTGTTGACCCTCTTCTCAAGGTTGAAAGCAATCAATCAGATTAACTGAGATGCATGTCCATTAACCTTCTTCTTTCAAAAAAAATGCAAAACCAAACATCAAGTAGGTGTTGAATCATACTATTTCATTGTCATGGAAAAGAAAACAAAGAAGCACAGGAAACAACACAACAAGTAATCTAATCACACACCCAGATTGTTCAGCTTGAAGTTTCACAAGCTCCTCCCTTGATTTACGAGGATCACGAGATGAGAAGTTATAATATGTTCCACTTTTTCCAAATAATTGTTTCTCAGCTGCAATCCAGCTATGCCTTTATAGTAGTTTATCTACCTTCAGGGAGCAATCTTTCTGTTCCATCTCCATTCGCTTAATCTGTGTGAATGGGAAAGAGTGGGTTTCTATCAAGAACACATACACAATTTCATAGATCAAGCAAGTTAAATAAAATAGGAATAGAATAACCTTTGCAAGTACCTCATTTTCTAATTTTTTCCTCTCAACATTTGCATCACTAATTGAAGTGTGTGCAAGAATGCACCTTGTTGTCTATTGAAGATGGAACTGAATCAGTCTTGTTTTTGTTGGGATTGCTTTTGCCTACGTTGATGATCAAATGCAAGACACATCCCATGGAAATATCTGCAGTTCCAGATCAAAGCTATAAATCAACAGTAAAACAGAAGTGCAGTTTGGGTAGTATCACACAAGTGAGCAATGTACATACCAGCTGATTTATCTATGAATTCAGGCTCCACTGTAGAAAAACAAGATAGAGAAGAAAAATATGGATTCTGAATCTGGGCCACACAATCTAAAAGCGCCTTTTCTTAAATTTGGGGTCAATTTTAAGCATCACACTTCTTAACAACTTGCTAATGTTACTAGTGCACAACTTGTAATTGCAACTGGAAGCACTTAAATGAAGGTAATAAATGCATAACATTGAGATAGAGAAGAAAAATATATTATGTCAAACCTTAATATTGTAATCATCCCTTTCAGCGATCTGCTGGAGAAAATGTTGGTTCTGTGTCTGCATATCTTCATATGCTTGACCAATTCTCTGTACGTACAAAGATTAAAACGCTGAGTAGCTAATTCGGCTTCATAATGAACAACATGTAGAACATTAAGGACCATCCGGACCTCAATTTCAGAAATATAAGCGTCTGCTTCCCCATCGTTTATTTTTATGAGCAGAACTAATTGCTGCAAAAAGACCACATAAAACTAAATGGCAGCTTGATTTGAGCGGAATCTATATCTCGTGCCGGTTTGACAAAAAACAAGCAACCCATTCAATGAGGAATCTTTTTCCATCACTTCCAAACAAGGCCTTTTTTCACTTGTGTGTAACCTCAAAATGTGAGGGGAAAAAACTAATAACTAAAGACATGTTCTCTAATGCTTGATTTAGTTAACTAATTTACTTATTTTCCATTAGAATGTTTTTGGGATAACCAAGAGATCAAAGTGAGGAGGATTTCACTTAAAAATAAACACCTTCATTGAAACATTAACAATAAAAACAAATCCAGGAAGGATTGATAAAAACATGAATGCAGATTGTATAACTTATTTGTTGATTACCTAGTCACAGTAGTTCAAAGCAGAAAATACAGCATATCTGTTGATTATAAAAGCTGGTTGGTTAATTATTTTATTTTTATTTTTTAAGTGAAAAAAAAAAAAAAAAAAACAGCATGTTCCTCTTTGAGGTGAACTCTCATCAGTTGAAGCATCAACAAGCATTATCCTCTAAAATCTCTAAAAACTTCTTAACCTGAAACAAAGGGTAAAAAGCAAGGGAAAAAAAAAACCAGATTCTGATCCGAACCTAATTCAGAGCTTTATCAGACGTCGTACATATCAGTTTGAAAATTATTCATGAAGAACTTAGATTCAAACGAAATGAAAATGCATAGTAGGGTACAATGGATGAATAGTTTGGATCTCATACATATGTGAAATGTTCAAAATGCCAAGTTACTGGGATTGATAGCAAATAAACGCTCACTTAGGATTAAAAGCACCCACAACAGGGGCTTCTTGAAAGTTCAACAAAGCTAGCTGCTTTTGAATAGCAGCCACTTTCTGGTTGCGAACTGTTTGGATGTAGAACTTGCCACCTCCAAGTACTTCAGCTACCACCACCTGAAAGCAAAGGCCATGAAGATACGTAAATTATATGATTTAAGAAAACAAACAAGAAAGATGACAGACAAAGCACCTGAAGTACTTCCTTCTATTTGCTTTCAACAACAGATGAACCATTTGCAACTTCCTGTCCTTCAACATAGTTCTCCCAAATCTGCAGAAAATGTATGTAAGCAGACCCTTCAGAAGAAAAACCAGTCATGCACCATTTGAATTAACATTTATTTCATCAGAAAAAATGCAGTTGCATGTTTTTCATCCATTGGCAATGCAACCACAGTGATATTTGTGTCGGTTTCTTTATGTGCTTGAATGAACCTCTCATAATCCATACGATATAGAACCGGAACTCCATGACATTGTGTTCCTTAAATTGCCATAAATACTACATTACAGCATCAACAATTCCTTGTAAAATACATCACATATATTCATTGAACAAAGTCCATTAGCATATATAAGACAGTTTGCATAGAAGGAAAGGAGCTCATTACCATCACACAATCACACACATGCACCTTAAAGCACCCAAGTAGATGATTGTTGAAAATTCTACCAATAGTAGAAATCCCAAAAATCATGAATATGTCTCTCATTGACCAATCCAAAAGCACCTTAAAGCAAAGGACCAATTGCATCCACATATCAAACTATCATTGTGCATGCACCTACAAAATAAATTATGAACAACTAAATAACATATGCATACAAGCTTAATCATAAGTGCATGAGGAATCATATGGTGCTTAGGCTAAAATGTTGAACCTTAACATTCCACTTTTCAGTTTGTACAAGTGAGGCTCATAATTTAGTGGTTGAAACCATTGATGCTATGGTCTTCGCATCAATCTCTCATCTAACAAAAAACATTTGAAGTCGATTGAATGTGAACCAATGTTGTATCTCATCTAACACCCTTTTATTGTTAGAACTATCGACTACAAAATGATTAGCCACCAAGTTCCTGTACACAGAGCACAATGTCATTATCATGGACAATGTTGAATGAGAAGTGCTCTTATGACATGCATGAGAATAACGATGATGGTCTATACATTTTACATAATGTTAGGGAGAAATCCTCATATCTATTAAAAAGTTATTTTGGTTAGCAAATCTTCCCAAGTAAGACAACTCAGAAACAAAGAATTAGAAATAGACCAAGTTCTCCAAAAATCCACCAAAAACTAAATAAAGGAATATATCGAACTTATTGAATCTTCAGTTCCTGTCTTTCCTGCCGAGTCAAACACATTAATTTCATAAGGTGAGAATTTAGAGAAGTGGTGGTGCTGAAAAATATAAGCACCTGAAGAAGTACAACAATAATCTAGTCTAGGCTCAAATAAAGAAAAAAAGGAAAGAGAGATTGATTGGGTATCTGCAAGAATCATGAAAACTGACACAATCTAAGCCCTTTAAACCTTGGTAACTTACATGAGTACTTGATCAAGTTCTAGGCGACTCAAACTATAGCCACCATCAAGTGAAATTGTATCTTCTCTTGATGAGAATTGGTTGATAGACCATCGTGCATGAAGAAATGAAGGGGTCTTGTTGGGTTCGAAATAGGCTGAGGCTTCGAGTGCAGAGTGGAGGGAGTTCCCAAATTCTGCGTGTTGCCTCCACATCTCTCATGATCAAACCTCACACTATCTTTATCTGTTCAAACACAAATTGAAACCCCAAACACCCATTAGATGCAAACCTCCACCAAAATAAATAAATAAAATTAAAACACAACAACACAACCTTCACTTATTCAATCACATAAACCGAACACCTGCAACCACCCATCACACAAATCACATTAAAAGGAAAAAAAAAAAAAAAAAACATTAAACTATCTATTCATTTCCTACCAAACAAGCAAAAAAGCTAAAATTAATACAATACAAAAACAATAAAAAAGCCCAAAAGATAAAAATAAAACCCAATCTCCAGCAAAAAACAAAAAAAGAAAAAGAAAAAAAAGTATAAACCTGTTCAAACAAAAACAACCAAATCCAAATACACAAAACCTTCATTTATTCAATCACATAAATCAAACCCCTATAAGAACCAAAATATGGTAGAGCCATCTCTCTATAGTACACTACACTGCCATTTAAAAGATGGCGGTGATTCTCACACCACACCGCCATTTAAATGAGGTGGAATCACACCGTATATTTTTTTTTTCCTTTTTCTATTTTTTGGAATTGCTTCTACACAAACTATATAGAAAAACTGAATAAAAGAATACTTATTTCATACACAAACAATAGAATTACTTCTACCCAAACAAGATTTCTCTTGGGCATTTCATCAAATATCTAACAAGCATCATCCAAACCACCAAACTTGAAAAGCCCATTTCATCAAATATCTAACAAGCATCATGTAATGTAATGCCTTTCTTAAAATAACAGCTTAATCTAAATCCTTCATTCTTGGTGACACAACCCATACTACATAATGCCATAAACAAAAATTAATGCTTTCCGAAAAATCACAGCCAATAGGAAAAAAAAAAAAACATTTGATGTAATAAAAAATCAAAGGAAAGAAAATTTTTCCTGAAAATCAACCATTCTCCATGAAAAATAAAAAGGAAAAAACATGCATAAAAGGAGCTTTGCAATGGACTAAAAATATCCTCAATCAAAAAAATCCTAGCCAGCCAACAACTTTCCTGTAAATGTACAATTTAAATGGAAATATGACCAACAGGCTCAACACGTAATATGCAATAGGAGGTTGAATAAAAACTTGTGGCCTTCAATTCAATGGAGTAGCCCTTCAGTTCATTCCCAATCCATATTGTGGCCTGCAAGATGAATCAACCAGATCTATGAAGACCATACCTGTACAAATGTTTGCTTGAATAAAAACCTTGAGCATGCATTTTTTCTATGAGGTTGGCATTTTAATCCAAAATTAGAATATATTTCCACTCCATTAACATCGATTTCAAGAATCATGTGCTCAAATCAAAACCCTAACCTTTATCTCAACCTCGTTCGTCAATGCACTCAATGGATTCAGACCCCCTGTGTGCGGAGATGGGTTACCGGGTTGCTACAGTTGAGCATAGCTAGCAGTCCAATCGAGTGGAAGAGAGATTGACAGGAGGGGGGGAGGGAGGAGAGAGAGAGAGAGAGAGAGAGAGAGAGAGAGAGAGAGAGAGAGAGATACCTTTTGGGGTTGAGAACTTGTTGTAACCCGTGAGAATGGCAGCGAGATTGGGAGAGGGAGAGGGAAAGGGCGAGGGCGAGGGCGAGGGCGAGCGAGAGAGGGAATAGGAGAGGGAGAGTGAAAATGAGGGCGAGCGAGAGAGGGAATAGGAGAGAGAGTAAAAATGAGGGCGGGCGTGAGGGATTTTTGGGGCCCGTCAATGTATGGACGGTCCTGTCATGGGCTTGTGGGGCCCACCATGGTGTATGTAGTTTATCTAATCCGTCCATTAATTTTAAATTTCAATAATAATTCATCATCCAAAAAATGAGGAAGATCAAAAGCCCAAGTGGACTACACCAAATAAAAGGATAGGGACTTGATATCCACTCTTTCCTGCAATGTGGTCCACTTGAGCCTTGGATATGCCTCATTTTTTGAGATCATGCACTAAAATTAGCCTTAAAAAGGATGGACATCTTAGATGAGGCACTTACATTTCGGTGGGTCTCATGGAGGGTCTTAGGGGACCATCCAACTATAGGTGCGGATAAAACCTTTAGCTACGGACTAAAGCTGTAACAAAATTGCTACGATTTATATCCATAGCAAAATACATATATAGTTCGTATCCTTTGCCCATTTTTTTGGTAGTGTAAGGTACCTCCCTTTATATCGTTAACCCAAACGAAGGATCCATCTAGGGTCGTCAATCCTAGTTAACCACATACGATAGGCAAGTTGTAGGGCATCACCCCTAATAAAAAAGCAGTTGATAGGCAAATTTCAAAGTTTATACTCGCGGTCACTACGTGAAGGCTCGTCACCTCAATGTAGGCCGACAACTCGAACACAGTGTCCCATACCATTATGCCCGGCTCACGAGTTTGGGTTGCTCATTGGTCACTACGGGAAGGCTCATCACCCTAGCGTAGGCCAACAGCTCAACCACGGTGTCCCATACCACCATGCCCGGCTCATGAGTCTTAGCGGATCATGATACCATGGTTGAAACGGGTTTTTACATTGGTAAGTGGTACATTAGATTCAAGCAATGATGTCTATACATGGTAAAAACACATTTGGCCAATCAGTTTATTTGGCAAACTCGATTGGTACGAGCACATGTAGACTTGATCAACATGGAGCGCATAAGCACTCCTTGTTGCCTAACCACCATCGACAATTGTCGTGTGACCCGGATTCGTCGAGTTACCCAATGTGGCAAGACTAATTCAGCCACCTGTACATGGATTGTTGCCGACTGCCTGGGCTACGTTGTAGCCCCAATCTTACTCAGATGCAATAGGTAGACATATGTGATAATCATATCAGTATTTAACAAACAATCCAAATAAATACTTCATTTGAGCATTTTATCAAACATATTGAACATGTCACCAAACACTTTCGTTTTATCCATAAATCGCGCAGCGGCGAATATGGTTACATGAAAGAAACGATGCATATGAACAAGGTAATTAAAATCCTAAATTAATACTATTAATAAATACAAATCATCAACATTTTCTCATTTAGACCATTTAACAGACACTTAGGCTACACTTCACCAAATACATAGACTAGGTTAGTTACAACGTATAGTTTAGCAAATCCTTATACAAAGAGGTCAACATATATATGGCAACAATGAATCATAGATTAGAAGACATGACAATCACAAATCATAATTGCATGTTTATTCAAACATTTCAACAAACACATGGGATGCATCTTTTATTCAACATAGTTCATATATGTTTATTTCATCGAAAACGGCATAACTAAGATCATATGGTAGCAATCAAGTCAAACATAAATCATTAGCTGACATTGAAAGCATTGAAAACCATAACCTAAATGTTTATAGTTCGCACCTTTCGTCGAAATACTTGATTCGGACGCAGTTCGAATCCTATATTCCCGATCGAAAATGGAATGTTGGGCACCTAAACAATGAAATAGGTTAGCTATTTCGTCGATTACGCTATCTGGATTTCTAAATCAAGACTAGGGTTAGATTTTATTACCCAAATCATAGCCGAAAACGATCGTGTAGCGAAGTGGGGAGGTGAATTAATACGTGAAGACGAGGGAGAGATCCACAACAATGATCTCCAAGGCTTTCTCTTCTCTGTTTGCTCCTTTCTCTTCTTTTCTCTCTTCTCTCACCTAGGGTTTGGAGGAATTTCGTATGGAATAGAAATGAGGTAGTTTAAGGGCTATATATAGGCCCAGAAGTGATGCAAATGGCCCCAAGACCTTAGTATACTTAGGTTATAACCAAAGGGCGTCTGTTTTTGACAAACAGGACACATAGGGAGCCCATTATTCACTTACGGCGTAGGGTAAGTTCCCTAACGATGGATCTATGCTAGGATGTGATTTGTGTGAGATCGGGTAAGCAGATCGACCGTGGAGGACCTGTGTCAGATCAACGGTCGTACTTACTCGATCGGGGCCACCGTTATACGGATATGTGCAGGGGAATTTCCTTTTCCTATGGTGAAGTTTGGTTAGAAACCGATGGTTCAAAATCTTCAATTTCGCGCGTAAGCAAACGGCCCAATTCACTTAAGTTTCAATACATTTTCTAAAGGTATTAGTGTTTCTCACACACTTTACTCAGGGCTCAAGTTGTTCATTTCTAGATACTATTTGGGCTCGATTCCCGCATTGGTTGTCAAGCCTAGTAGGACAGACATAACCCTATAGCTTCGCGGTTATCGGACTTTCAACATGCGGTCCATGTCCGATACGGAGTTTCGATGTACTCTCGAGAGCGACAGGCTCACGGGATTTCACCTAGGTTCTTAAGTGGTGTTGCGTTAGCGATATTGATGGTTTTTGGTATTACCATTTGTGTAAATGGTGGTCTGAGCTAATTCCATTGATTAATTCAATTTAGTACTTAATTAATTTTCGTCTAAATTTTCTATAGAATACGGTCCTTAGGAATTTCTGCCTGAGGTGGTACTCGGGTCCTGTATGGATTTTTCCAAGACGTTATAATATGTTGATGTGAAGATTGCCTTCTTTCATGGGGAATTGGAAGAACATATATACATGAAGCAACCAGAAGGTTATGAAATGCAAGAGGAATATAACAAGGTTTGAAGGTTGAAAAGTCGTTGTACGGCCTGAAACAGTTGCCTAAGAAGTGATATAAAAAGTTTGATTCTTTCATGATGAGTCAAAATTTTATCAGGAGTGAATATGATCACCGTGTCCGTTACAAGACACTGAGTGATGGAAAGTTCATTATCTTGGTATTGTATGTTAATGACATGCTTATCGCCAATCATAACATGTATGAAATCAACATAGTGAAGACTTAGTTATCAGGAACATTCGAGATGAAAGATATGGAGGGTACAATGAGGGTTCTCGACATTGATATACACAGAGACTGGAAGAGGAGCAGGTTATGATTATCTTAGGAAGAATACACTGAGAATGTATTGATTAAGTATAGGATGAACAAGGCAAAGCCGGTCAGCATTCCTCACGTAACTCATTTAAAGCTTTCTTTTAAACAATGTCCTAAAACAGATGAAGAAAAATAGGTTATGTTTCATGTGCCTTATTCGAGCGCAGACATCTTGATGTATGACATGGTCTATACAAGACCAGATATTTCACATGTAGTGGGTGTTATTAATTAGCAGATACATACCTAACCCCGGCAAACAACATTGGGAGGTAGTGAAATGACTACTTTGATACATTCGAAGTATTCAGGACTACATCTTATAATTTGAGAAATCAGAGGCCAAGTTAGTCGGCTATGTGGATTTTGAGTACGTTGGTAGTGTGAATAATAGAAGGTCGACTTCCGGTTACTCATTTGTGCTAGCAAGTGAAGCGATCAGTTGGATGTCGAAGCTTCAGTTAGTGGTGACTTTTTTCACAAACGAAGTTGAGTATATGGCGGTGACAGAAGCATTCAAGGAAGGTGTTTGGTTGAGGAGGATGATAAATTAGTTGTGGCTTCAGTAGGAGGCTGTGCCAGTCAATTGTGACAGCGAAAGCACGATCAAATTGACTAAAAATTCTGTTAATCATTTCTATACTAAATATATTGATGTGCGTCACCATTTTATCCGACAGTTACTTACAGAAGGAGACTGACTTTAGAGAAGATTCACACGAGCATGAATCCGCCTGACATGCTTACGAAGGGATGAGAAACGGTGGTAGATCTATGATGGACGACATGGTGAGGGTTGTTGTTGATGTCTTAAATATGTAAATAATAGGGTCTATTGATCGATCCATTGATAAATGTTCAATGCCATCGAAAAAATTATGAAAAATCCATGTTTTGTCGCTGGAACGTTTTGGTGTTTTACTCGATGTCATTAAAGGTGTTTGATGTCATCGACAGATCGTTTATACCATCGAAAGTGCCATCGAGGACATGCACAGATCCGCATAAGTGCGGGATTTGTTTCCTATTCCGATTGTGATAATATGTAATGGTGTATATATCGGGTGTAATCAGGATTTAGGAGCAAGATAGGTGTTCTAGGTTTTCTAAATTCGTTCCTAAGGGTTTTAAGGGCATAACTTGGGCTTGAGGAGTAGATTCAAGGCTCGATCGGATTAGTAATTTATATCTCTTGTAATTTCTTCTTTCATAGTGCATTACTCATGGTTTGTGCCATGATTTTTTTTTTCGAAAGGGATTTTCCATGTAAAATTCAGATTGTTTGTGTTTGGACTTGGTTGTGCAATTGGTAGTACTTTGCTTGATTCATCTCCGTGTGCTTCCGCGATTCCCCAACACAACTCACCTAAAAATAAAAATAAACAAAAATCAGTTTTTACTTTTATCATCCTTCAAGAACCATATGCATTATACCACATATTTCTAATATACCAGTAAAAAGTCATTAAAAATATAAAGTCTAATACGGAAACCAAAACTCAATGGTTTAAGAAACTTGATCTCAATTCTAATATGGAAAAACTTCCAATCAGTTTGAAAAATTAGGATGCATTATTTCACTTTAAAAAAATGAAAAAAAAAAAAAAAGAATTGGCGAAATTCAGAACCATATTTGATACTACCAACCTAAGTACAACCCGCATGCCTTGTTTTATTTCCTTTTTTTTTCTAATTTTTTTTTCAACATATGAAATATGATGCATGGATCCATGTAAAAGCCCTCATAATTGAGTCAGAAAATAGGAATTCTCTCCAAACAAATTTGACGGAATGATTATTCCAATCTACATTCCAATTAAAATGTGCCAAACAAGTGCTAAACGCATTCCAATTAAAGCCCTAAGTAAGTGCATTCCAAAAAAGAAGGTACCAAACCAACCTTAAATACATTTCAATTACAAGGTGTCAAATAAGCCCTAAGCGCATTCCACAAAAGAAGGTGCCAAGCGAGCCCTAAATACATTCCAATTAGAAGGTGCTAAACGAGCCCTAAACGCATTCCAAAAATGACATTTGTAATTTAATCAGTGATTTAGACGGTCCAAATTGTTTTGTGAAAAAAAAAAAAAAAAGTGACCCAAATTGACTTTGTAAATGGGGGCATAATCCAAATATTAGAGAGGGGGAAGAAAATTACCACTCAAAAGCTCTAGTGATGACTAAAATGAAAGCTCTAATGAATCCATCATTTGAGAGAAAGGTAGCCATTGAGGGGGCGAAAACCTTTCTCCGGCTTGAGAGGGAGAAGAAGAAGAGCGGGAGGGAGAGACAACTTAAGAGGTGAAAATCTTTGAATGGGAGGGAGAGATGGCTTGAGAGGGGGTGAAAATCTTTGAATGGGAGGAAGAGAGCTTGAATGGGGGTGAAAATTATCTAAGAAGAAGAGTCGAAGTAAAAAATAAAATGAAAAGAGACGCAACATGCGACAAAAAATAGGCGGATCTCGAACCGTGAATCATATGTCCAAACACAAACAATCCAATTATAGATAAAAAAATTTTTAATGAGATAAAATTTGACCATTTAGTGGATTATATGACTCTTGACTATTAATATAAGTTAATTTTTCTAACGAAACACTGATTCTCGAACCGTGAATCATATGTCCATGGCATATTAAACGTAAACCTACTCTCAAATCGCTAGTTCAAATGCTATATATAATTGGTCCAAACAATGGACGGGTGGCTTAAATCCATTAAATTGATCATATTAGTAAATGTAGGGGTGCACATGGATCGGTTCGGTTCGGTTCTGAGGTGAAACCAGAACCGAACCGTTCCTGACAGTTCTACAAATTTTGGAACCGGAACTGGACCGTTAGCACCCTAGAACCAAACCGAAACCGGACCGTGAAAAACGGTTTGGTTCCGGCTCAGTTCCACAGTTCTGGGCTTTTAAAAATCTAGCTCAGTTAGTTTATTTGGAAAAAAAAAAAGATGAAGAAAGAGAAGAAAAAGAAGAAGAAGAGAAGAAGAAAATAATAGAGATTGTGATGTACCTTTCCCTTCATTCTCCGGTAAACACTCCACCACTTCATGGCTCGCAAAAGAGGCAGTCGGTGTGGGAGAGGTCGGAGAGGCATTGGGCAAGGTTGTAGATGGAGCTGTTGACATGGGTCCCCCAGCCGGCGCAGTTGACTTGTTCGGAGAGGGACTCCATGACAACGACAAATTCGCTGATGAAGTTCGAGCAGGCCGTGTTGACAGTCCCGCAGAAGTGGCTTGCTTCGGTGATTCGGGGGTCAAAGAGGGAAAGAGAGAAACACATGAAAAAGGAGAAGAAGAGAATGGGGAATTGTGTTGTAGATTGCATTGAGTTGGGTGTTTTGAATTTGGAATTTTCTCTGTCGTGGGATTTTCTTGAGGCAGAGATCTGAATTGGGTTTTTTTTGGGTTTTCTATGGAAGAGAGAGAGAGAGAGAGAGAGAGAGAGAGAGAGAGAGAGTGGCAGTCGGCGAGCTGCGAGAGAGAGGGCAGGGGTAGGGCAGGGGCGGCAGGAGCACAACAGTCATACCAGAGGAGGTTATATATTTAGGGTTTTTTTTTTAAAAAAAATTTAAACTAAAGGTTCGGATCGACGGTTCGGATCAATGGTTCGGATCAATGGTTCAGTTCGGTTCTACAGGGCCCTAAACCGGAACCCATCCGTATCCAACGGTTCTCGAAATTTTGGAACCAAAATCGAAACCGGAGCTATCTAGAACCGGACCAAACCGGACCGATCCAACGGTTCCGGTCCAGTTACACGGTTCTACCGGTTAGATGTGCACCCCTAAGTAAATGATCCACCCACTATGTGTTGACCATCTTGTTAATCATGCTATAACCTTCAAATGGTATAAATATAATAATTTTTACCTGAGTAGAATTTTATATATGAAGCCAAATGAATGGATGACCATGGTTCATTGAAGATATTGACTGATCTAGCTATCTGATTTACATTAAACTGCTTTTATATGCTTCATCTTAAGTAGCTCTATTATTTTATCTGATTTGATCGTATCATATATGCTTAAATCTTATTAGATCATGTTCATGTATATAAGTCATCATCATGACCATCCATTATCTCATTTATCATGCATATTTGAGTATGGACACTATTTTTCCCTATATATGGCTATCATGCTCTATGATTCTATATACTTAGAATGTAGTAGTTCATAACCATTTGTGATGTACTTGCATGTCACGTATACACACATGTGTGCATCCTTGTCCTAGATAAATATAGAGTACCTAATCTAGATAGACTCTCAGACCTATAAAGGGTCAATATTAATCTAATATAATCTAGTTATTCCCTAATTGAGAAACTAATTTTAGGAAGCATAAGACTATCCTTTGAAGAGATTAAACAGAAAGGATTGCATGATCCGTGAATGTGTGGCCCTTGTTGGCAGTGTAAGTTCACATCCAAGAAAGCACCATAGTAGAGTGATATTTTCTCTCCTTAATTGTAGGTGGACCCCACATCCTAACCCTAGATCCATGGTTATCCAAGCACTTTCTTTCTATCCTATAGTAGTAAGTTTCAAATTCTGAAATTTTTTATAATCACAATCTTAATAAGAATAGTGCACCATACACTGACAGTGGGCTAGGCATTCATTTGATCAAGGTCACAGATTGAGTACATGGCATACATTACTGGGCCCTACACACAAATGGGAGAGATCTGTTATACCTCATCCTTAGGGTAGAGATGTGAATATCCCATTTTACCGCATGTGGTACATGTGAACGTCCACACCTCCCCCAAATTTGATCAAGTGGGCCACACACTCTGTTGTGGAGTAGACAGATTTGTCCCACTGCCATATCAGAGTAGGATGGACCATTGTATGTAGATCATTATCGGTGATGGGCCCTACAAATATAAAAATACTGCTCTTATTTTATTTTTTATTTTTTATAGTAATATCACAGTTCACATGGTGTAATTCCTAAATTTGATTTATCTGAAACTATAGATAGTAAAAATAATATGTGATCAAGGACCCAGATCATCAAATCCGGTGGGCCTTGATGATCATAAATTAATTAAATTATGAACATTGATATTAAACATCAATTTTATATGAAATTAGCATATATTTATCTGGAATAAGGGGTCCAGTGTTAATGAGAACTATTAGGGTGGACTTAAGATCAGATAGATCTAACCTAGATCAACAAAAGAATGATGAATCATGGGTCCCATCATAAAGACTCATCGCTACTTGGATCTAGAAATCATTTACCATGAAAATATTTTTCCTTAATGTTATTATGTTCATTAAGCAAGATCATCAGCGAGTTGGATCATTAATGTGGGCATGTGGGCCCCTGTTTGGATATAGCACAAGTGTAGTATGGAGATACATCTATAAGTGAACTACACCATAAAATCCTCCCTGAGTAAGGATAGATATTTTTCTAAAACCTGAGAGAGAGAGAGAGAGAGAGAGAGAGAGAGAGAGAGGATGCCTGCCAAATGGGCCTGCATGCCCAATTAAGGCCAGCCGTCACTCCCTGCCAAGGGTCTTTGACCCATGAAATAAGGTGGACCCCACTTCGGTTCGGTAATCCAGACAACTCATCTACTGCTCTGAGTCTAAATCTCCTTGTGGACCAATTTTCATAATTTTTTAACGCATATATCAATTGTAAATCAAAGATATAGTACAAGAAGGAATCTCCTTCCAAGATTAATAAGTGGGACCTCAAGTAACATTTGAGGACAACTTATTTGTTGTATATGTAACAAAGTGTGGGAAACGAAATGAGCAGATTGGATTTACATAACACTATGTGTGGACCCCACACTTTGAGATAAAACTTGAATAACATGAGTGTACTTATGTAAAATCCAAGAGAGATCTTGGGATAGATTTGTTTTAACCAAAATAGGAAAATGGGGTGGCGTCTGGGTGTTCGGACATCCAGACGTGCACCCAGATGTGGGGACGATGACCCCAATGCATAGGTGGGTCCACATCACAAGCAGTAAATCCACACCGTTGAGTTGACTGTTCACAGTCTATCACGTATATATACCAAATTTTGCTATTTATATATGAGGATTCAGTAATGAAAATGATGGACAGTGTAGGTTATTGTAGGTCATATGGACCCTAATAAGAATATTGCGTGGACCCGAGTGGCTACTCATGTATAATTAAGAGTGGGCGTTGCACACTATCCATGTAGATTTGGTTATAGACACTCCACACTATCCATCATAGACCATGAATAAATGCACCATCTTGATTCAAGTTAATAATAGGTGGACCACCCTACATGATGGTGATCTTAATGTCAATATCAAACCATATATGATTGAATCGCGATTAAGAATCAGATTTGATGATCCAACTTTAGATCATAATCTAAGTGGGTCATTAGGTTCCAAACAAATATAAACCATAGAATATAATCCTGACTTTAGACTCATTTGATTCATGATCGAAACTAAGGGTTCCTAAGACCTAGGTGCAATGTGATTAGTGAATGAACTCAATTATTCATTTAATATCTCAAGTGGGCCCTTTTGAATCCAAGATGATCTAACCCTGATCTTGACCATAAGATCATGAAATATATCAATCCAAACCATAAAAAATGAGTCAAAACATGAAATGAAATGATCTAAACCCTTGAACTAACAATTCAACTAATTAAAACCATCCATCAAGGGTCAAATTGATTAAAATGAAAGGCTAAGTGTATTCACAACCCCAAGTGTAGGGTTGCGATGTAGTAATAACTCGGTGAGACCGAGGTCGAATCCACATTAACTAAACTTGTACGTATTCTGAAATTTAACTAGAATTAGAACTAGAAGAAGATCTGAATCTAAAATATGAATAAAAGAGAGTAATTGTGAAGAATTTATCAAATATCAAAAGGGAACTAGAGCACCAAGGATCCACTTGTAGTTATCAAGATGCTACCTTGCTTGATTCAAGAAACACAATTGGAATTGGAGTCCTATCTTATCCAATTGGAAGATAAAGTAATTTAAATCAAATTTGAACTTTTCATTGACTTAATTCTTAATGGAGGAGAATTGCGATAATTAGAAGGGATTCAATCGCCCTACCATGCCCAAGAGACGATAGTAAACAACAGGATTTACCAATCTCACAAGCTCAAAATAGGAAAAGAAGATATTCAAAGCTATCGCATCATCTATTGTAATTTGAGTCACAATAAATCATACAAAACTTAAAATATTCTTTTAATATCAAACTAAAAATCAATGAGGTTCAATAAGAACAAGAATCAAAGTAAAATAAACATCCCAACACGCTACAACACGCTACAGCTTCACCTCTTAATCATAGCTAAGAGCTTAGCTAGTCATAACTAACTCAAAAATATAAGAAAAGCAGGAAAATCTATTAGAACCCATGAAGAAATCGAAGTAGAAGAATGTCGTCGACGCTCCACCTAGGCCTCCTTTCCCTTTCCAAACCCTAGAAGATGCTTCTGAGAATCCTAAGGAGTCTTATTTATAGTTGTGGAACTCCAACTTTTACACCGAGTTGGAAAAATCTAGAAACCGTCTCAAATTTACGCAGTTCATGTAAAATCTGTGTACTCTTTTGATGCCATAGAAACTTGTCCAGAACTGTCCAGCGAGTTTGGTTTGAAAATCCTGAAATTCTCGATTGAATTGAACTAGCTTCGACGAAAGCTTCAATGGAAGCTTCGATGCCATTGAAGTCTATTCTGGCACTTTTTCATAACAATGTTTTTCTAACTCCAGAATTTCAGAATATCTTTTTACAGGACAATTTTCAGGATTCATTTTCTTCACTTCAAATCCCTGATTCTCTTCATTTCTCGTTTGGTTTCCTTGAACTTTTGACATGTGAATTCTTCAATCTTGCTCTCCTAAGATCCATCCCTTGCCTTGGTGATTTTTTAGCATCAAATCCATGCTTTTAACATTCTTTTCAATCCAAGCTCTCAAATTCACCTCGTAATACAAAAATGTATAAACTATACCCATTAAGCATTATCATGTTCATAAAACCAAGATATAAACAGGGGAAAAATGCAATATTTGACACACAACAAAGTGTATAGACACATGAGATACTACCCAACTAATCACACTGTCTAAAAAATTCTATGTTCAGTTAATCAAATTTAAATGTTTATGGGTTGGATCGGGAGGATCTTAGGCTTATATGAGGATAAACCAAATTGAACGGTTAAGATAGGTAAATCATAAACCAAATGAGAGATATGGTTAAACCAAAGATGTGAATCAATGGATTGATAATCTAATTGTCAAATCAATGGTCAAATTTGTATGTTAACAAATAGTACTTGATTAAAGTATGAGATTAATTATGAAAATAACCCTATTGGTATAATACTTAAAAGGGAACCCAACATGAGTAGAAACTGACAACCAGTTGACTAATCAAAGAGGACTGTATCCATTGAGGAAACTCAAGTAGAATAGAATTTTTTGGTAAGTAACACTACACCAGGATGGTTTTTCCAACATGCATTTATGAATCTTATGATATAAAATGTTTTTGTGATATATGCCATTATCTGAGATATGATGTTGATAATGAACACCAGACAACTCGGGGATAGACGTCCCTTAAATTCATAAACATAGTTCCCACCTGGAACATGAGTTGGTACCAATAGGGCCTCCTCTTAAGGCTTCGACCCAGGACTGGGGAAGGAGTCTAGTTAGCTCTAGAATGAACTACTCATTACTAGACTACATGTTCACGCTATAGGCGAGAGAAACCAATTCAGTGGGAACAGTATTCTTCTCCATGCATGGAACTTAGGGAGAATCTAGATTAAATAGGTGTTGGTAGGCCGGAGCTGTGCGTAGCCATGACCTTGGTGATCTTGAGTATGGATTTATTTTTATGATAGTTGGCATATTGCTGATATTCTGATGAACATGATATATATTGAAACACCCAATTTATTATTACTTACCGGGCTTTTAGCTCATAGTGTTATTTATGAAAAACCATCCATAGAAAGATATAGTGGAGGTGTCTCTGTTAAGATTACTCAGATGAATGCTTGATTGGAGAGTCAAGGGAGGATGATGTCAATTAGCCCTTAATTATCAATTTATTTTATATATGGAGAATGAATTTAGGTCTTAAGATCATTAAATATTTACAAACAATTTTAATTTTGATTATATGCCATGAAGTTTTCATGAATGATAGTATTGTGGTTTAATTGATGACATAATATAATAGATAATACCTAGGACCCGATACCCGAATTGATAAAATTCGGATATTCGAGGTTAGGGGTTACATTCTTAACCTCAGGAAGAATCTTATCTCTGTTGGGACATTAGAGACACTTGGGTGTAAGTTTACTGGTTTTGATCGGGTTCTTAAAGTTTCTAAATGGGTACTCGTAGTGATGAAAGCATAGAGGAATAAAAATCTTTATAAGTTGATTGGGAATACCGTATCGGGTAGCGTTGCACCGTCTATAGTGGAGTCCAAATTGGCACATTTGTGGCATGCACGTTTGGACCTTATGGGGATGCGCGGTATGAAGGTACTTTTTAATCGTAGCTAGATTCCTATTTTTAAAAGTGTTGATTTCATATATGCGAATATTGTATATATGATAATTAATCTCAGTTAACTTTTAATATTGGAAAGTATGTGTATAAAGGAGTGCTTGAGTATGTGCATTTAGATATATTTAGCCCATCGCATGTTATTTTCATTGGGATCATTATTTTTTGTCTCATTCATAGATGACTACTCCAGGAAAGTGTGGGTTATTTCATAAAAAATAAATCTAATGTATTTGCAACATTGAAGGTATATAAGATAACGGTTGAGAAGCAGACATGGTAAAAACTGAAGGTTCTAAGGACAAACAATGGAGATGAATTCATTTCAAATGTATTCAATCAATTTTGTAAAGATGATGAAATTATAAGGCACAATACAGTGAAGCACACACCTGAACATAATGGTGTAGCGGAACGTATGAATTAGGCTTTCTTGGAGATATCCTGAAGCATGTTGAGTAATACTGGATTGGGTAAGGAATTATAAACTGAGGCCATGAATATGACTTGTTATCTAGTGAATAGGTCCCCATCTATGTCGATAGATTATAAAATTACTGAAGAAGTATGGAGTGGTCATGATGTTGACTACATAGGGTTGTGTGTATTTGTTTGTAACGCTTACTCTCATGTACCGTCAGTTGAGAGAGATAAGTTAGACCGAGAAGCGAAGAAACTTACCTTTGTCGGTTACGATGATGGTGTGAAAGGGTATAGTCTATATGACTAGGTCACTCTGAAATTACTTTGAGCCGTGACGTCAATTTTGATGAGGATTCTTTGTTCCATAAGAACAAAGTAAGGAACCGAAAAAATCAACAATGATTGATTTTAAAATTGAAAGGGGTGAGACACAGTTTGAAGTTGAGCTACAAGCAGAGGTACATGGGGAGGTGGCACAACCACCTCTTAGAAGAAATCTCCCGAGAGATCACTGATTGCTGTTAGATACAAGGATGACTTGAATATTGTATTCACCCTCATAATGGTTGAGGGGGATCCGTCTACCTTATAGGAAGCATTAGATAGTTCTAATGTTGTGAAGTGGATGGCGGTCATGTATGACTAGATGAACTCTCTGCATAAGAATGAGGCTAATGGAGCTTCCAATGGGGTGTATGTCAATTGGTTGTAAGTGAATTTATAAGAATAAATAGGATAGATACAAGATAAGATTGGTAGAAAAATGATATGCGTAGAAGGAGGGTATCGACTTCAAGGAGATTTTCATGCACATGGTTAAGCAGTGCCTATTAGATTTGTATTGGCATTGATTGCCCAATACAACATGGAATTGGAACAGATAGATGTGAAGATTGTTCCAGTACATAGGGAGTTAGAGGAGCAGATTTACATGAAGGAATAGAAGAGTTTAAAGTACAAGGGACAAAGAATAGAGTTTGCAGGTTAAGGAGGTCATTATACAGCTTGAAACAGTCGCTTAGGCAGTGGTACAAAATGTTTGATACTTTCATGATGGGTTAACAATTTATCAGGAGTGAGTATGATCATTATGTCTATTACGAGACACTAGATGATGGACTGTTTATTATACTGGTATTATATGTATATGACATGTTTATCATTAGCCATAGCATGTTTGAGAAGACTTAATTGTCAGTGACATTTGAAATGAAAGATCTAGGGGCTACAATGAAGATTCTCGGTGTAGATATTCACAAAGATAGATAGAGGAGCACATTATGGTTATCAAAAGTATAATACATTGAGAAGATATTGGTTGAGCTCAGTATAGATAAGGTGAAACTAGTTAACACATTCCATACTGCTCACTTTAGACTTTCTTCAGAACGATGTCTTATTACAGATGAAGAAAAATAAGTGATGTCTCGTGTGCCCTATTTGAGCACTATTGGCAGTTTGATATATGTCATAGTCTTTACGAGACTAGATATTTCATATACAGTGGGTGATGTGAGCAAATATATGGCTAACCCCGGCAAGTAACACTGGGAGTAGTGAAATAGTTACTTCGGTATATATGAGGTATAGCGAACTATGTCTTGACGTTTGAACAGTCAAACGACAAGTTGATAGGATATGTGGATGCCGATTACATGAAGGTAACTATTTACGAGAATAAAATCGACAATACTTATTATTTCATTAGAGTAAAAAGCATACAAATAATTCTTTAATGCCCTCTCAATGGAAGCCTATTACATTATTAAAGTTTACAATGGAAAATAAATAAAACAATTCGTTGAGTTATCCTTCTTCTTTTCTCTTCGAAAGAATATTTCATAGAATGATTATCGCCAATATCATCAACTTGTAATTCACCTGCAATATTTGTATGGTTTAAGAGGGTTAATGCCCTACTCATAGTGATGGTTATCATTTAATATTAAAAATAATTCAAGAGACTCATAAGAATAATGTGAGGGTTCTGACACATCTTGTACTCCACCACTACGAGTGGTATCAGTATGGGCAACAAATCTACATGAATGTGGAGTAGACTCTCAGGAGTTTCAACTCCGGTCAAGGGTTCGAGTAGTACCCATACGTGGTGAAATTCCACTAGCGTGAGTGTGTGGGGTGTGTGCATGTGTAAAAAAAAATAAAAATAAAAAAAATAAAAATAAAACCAATTAATCTACATGAATGTATGTCTAGCATAGTGTGTGTGGTCCATCATACGTAGTAGTAATCACAATGTGAAATATGGTTTATAGAAAACCCGGCTCGCTCCGCATCCCGTATTACGGAGATTCATGGGCGTGTTCAACGTTAACGTGATTTATGCGAACATCTCAAGGTGACACAACAACACGATTGGGAGATTTACGTGAACGATCTGTTCATGGAACTACTATTTGCGACATCCAATCCCTAAAAATAATGTAACATGCATGCCAATTTACTTACATCGATTGTGCACTACTCACCAACCCAAGGGATTATGTGCTGACCAAGAGGTCCGCTACTCGAAACACATTACGTCCACGATAATATATATGAACCGCTATATATGAGGCCTATAACACATCACTTGCATTAATAGAGAAATAAGTCGAACCATAAGGGTTTTGAAAATTTAAGATACATGCCCAAGCCATAAAGGGAGGTAGCACAAGGTTGACCTAATAAAGGAGAAGAATAGTAATAGGTTGACTCAACAAAAATAAGGGAAGAAGAGCAAAAGGTCATCTCAATATAGAGTGGAAGCACGCGTCGCTTTCAAAATTGGCAAAGGGTAAGGCTTGTATCCATCACCTCACATAAATTCATAAAAATCATGCATAATTAAAATTATACCTTAACCATAATTCTTAAAAGGATAAATAATTAATGATGGTAAATCAATTAATAGCATACAAAATCACAGTAATATGAAAGTATGCAAAAACAAGATAAATCATATCAACTCAAATTAGCGTAAGCTTAAAGGAATCTCTCACTATAGTCTTAGATCTAAACCTTAGGTAGATATCCATATAGGAAAGCTTTTATATGAAAGTTTCCAATGAATCACACATCGCTTGAGTAAGAGGAAGACACCATGCATATGGAGAGAAGGAAGAGGACGTGTATGCTTCTCTCTCTCTCTCTCTCTCTCTCTCTCTCTCTCTCTCTCTCTCTCTCTCTCTCTCTTTTGGGCGTTGGGAGATTGGGCATATGAGTGGAGAAGGGAACACACACTCCTTTTAAAAAGGAGTGGCCATGTGAGAGGGGTGTGTTTCACATCCCACTTAGATTGAGTTTCTCTAATTCTTACTTTTCTGACGATCTTTCTTTAAATCTAATTCGTCTATTGTGTTAAGGTCGTCGAATAGGGCCAAGGTTTATGGTTTTCTTGGTGATCCAAAATTTAGATTTACCTATCTTGAAAATTCTCATAATGATTGCCAAAACGAACTTGATTTCAATTAATGGTCCACACTTAATGATCGTGGCCCAATTTGGGAGGAAATGTGTAGTTAGGATAGACAAACGGTTGGACAAAATTTGATGGTTAATTGATGGTGGAAAAAACCTAAATATAAAATTTCACCTTTTGTACCAAAATGAAGGAATTGGCTTCAACCTTCAACAGTGTAAAATCATATATTGGGGCTTAAATTTTGTATAACCTCGTAGTCATATAAGACCAGATTGTGGTCCAAAATTGAATTGCGATGAACGGAAGGAAATGGTTAAATCGAAAGATCCATATTTATAAAGAGTTGGTAGGCTTTGATAGGATAACTTCGTGCTTAAGGAAAAGCCTACCAAAGTGGGATCTTCATATTTCACACTTGGTCTATATGATAGGCAATCCAAGTCGTTCATATGAAGGAAAATATCGTACTACGACTATCCACGAGATTTTTTTACTCGATGGACATCAAAATCAACAGTTACAGGACTGATTTGTCAATTGGGTCACTTTTACAATGATCAAAGGGCCGAAATTTTCTTGTAGTGGAAGGTGGTGGGAAAATTCTCATATACTTTGAACGTGACACATCCTTATCAAGTCAGTCTTAAAATTGGATTGTTTGAATAATGACAATATGATATTCGCGAACACATTTATCGAAATAATACAATTGAATACGTTTCATTTTAACTGCTTAATAAATGTCCATGAATCCAACGGTCAGATAATCAAATAATTAGCTAACTATTTGGTTCATAATACATCTAAAGTGGGACCCATAATTCTGATATTTTAATTTGAATTACCTGTGCGCCAAGAAGGCAATTTCTCAATAATTTTTACATGCCTGCGTATCATCCATCACACTCTCCTAGAGTATCAAAGCTTTTGTGTACCATCCACGTTCCACTTCCTGCCAAATTTGGCCCACCCAAGCCTTATGCGTGTGGACACTGTCCTCGCATTCTATAGAAGTATATCCAAACTTAAGTGGACCACCACAAAAAAGATAATGCCCCATCATTGAAAATTTCTTCATGGCCATAAAAATCTCAGATGAAGCTGATATTTATATTTTCTCCTTTAAGATTGTGTGAACTTATAAACAAGTTGAACGACAAATAAATATTACAGTAGGCCTTATGAGTTTTTAATGGTCCTCAAATTGATGGCCTAGATCCCGCAGCTGTGGGTCACACCCATACAAGCTGATAGTCCTAGGATATGCTTGAGTTGACATCATATTTCTTCTCTTACGCAAAGCTAATAATGAAAATAAATAAATGGTTGAAAATCAGTTAGACTAAGGGCCTGTTTGTTAAATCTAAAGGCTGAATTCTAAATCTGAAATCTGAATCTGATATCGAAAAATTAGTATTGAATTTAGAATAATTTATTTGTTAACTAATGTCTGAAATATTTGAAATATGTTAATTTGACTTGCCCATGTGAAATTGTCCTGGTTGAATCTCTACCATTAAAAGCTTTATGGATTCAAATGTAATGTTTATTTGCCATCCAACCCATTGGTAATTAAAAAATAATAATAATAATTAATTTTTTTTAAAAAAAAAATGTAGGGACCACACAAATATCATCTTAATCCAAAGTTTTTGTAGCCCGTACGTAAGAAATTTTCAATGGTCATTTACCATTGTTTCTTGTACTATGCTTCATATGAGATTTGGATATACTTCATTTTTTTGGATCATGTTCAAGAATGAGCTTTCAATTAGGATGAACAACATGGATGTAGTCACATGCATCATGGTAGGCCCCACAGGGGTCCCACCCACCTCAATGAATCAGGGTTGCGTAATGACGAGGTCAGTAGCCCCTAGCTATTAAATGGTTTTTTGGCCCCATCATAATGTAGGCGCTTTATCCACGTTTCCATTTTCCTAATCATTTTAGAGAATGATTAAAAAACGAGGATGATCCAAATCTCATGTAGCCCAACGCTTTCATGGCCCATTAATGGTCGATCACCATTGTTTCCTATGGTATGGCCCTAAATCCAAACCGTCCATTTTAGGGCATTATCCAAAAATGGAAGCTGACACAAATTTTAGGCCAACCACACCATAGGAAATAGCCGTGATTCAATCATCACCATTAAAAACTTCATAGATTCCATCACAATATTTATTTGCCATCCAACCTGTTGATAAGGTCATAAACACCTAGATGAAGAGACCATGCAGATATCATCTTGATCCAAAGTTTTGTGGCCCACAAGTAATTTTTAACGCTCAAATCACCACTGTTTCTTGTACCATGGTCAACTAAAAAATATGTTTGATAGAACAAATTTTGGCATTTGCAAATACCACCAAGGTAGCACGTCAAAATCCCATCAATGAACTAACGTGTGCAATGATGTCAGAGAACTAAGAAAGGGAGCATTCGCTCACCCATCAGCACCGGTCGTAGATGTAATGTATCCAAACCGTCAAAACAGTCAGGTTCACTATATGTGCAGCGTTTCGTCAAAAATAGATCGATGTGATTAGATGATCCTGACCTTTGATCAATGGACTTTCACCCCTTGAATTCAGGCTTTGGACTTGTTGCTGTCTCAATCGTACAAAAGAAGCCCACCAATTGGGCGGTTAGAATCATCCTTTCAAGTGTGATTTTTTTGTTGTCGGACATCCAAGATGGGAAAACCATGTGGTCGGTTAATGGTTTAATTTACTACTTGTGTGCGACGTTGCAGCTTGGCTGTTTGCCACACACTTCAGACCACTGAGTCTGTTCAACGGTCCCTAGTTCTTGCCGAGGGTAAGCAACAAGAACAAGGATATGGTCCATTGCCCAAAGATTCGCATGGGCTTTAAGTTTATACAAGTGGGTCCCATGATTAACTCATCCGGAGAATTGGTCTATTGTCGCCCACCGCGTATGGACAAAATTCCCCCAATAGCTCCAAGATCAAAAGATGCTATCCATCTATATCGGCCCATCTTCAGTTGAATCTGGACCATTGCTTTATTTCTCCAGTGACCATCTATTGGCAAGCATCAAATAAAGATCAGGATAGCCTTACCAAGGATGTTTCTCGGTGGATGTGATCAAGATATAATCCAGTCATCTAGTAGGTTCAATGGTGTATATTCCTTACCCGAAACTCAAACCAATCTAATGGTTGTGGGCCACCCATTAAAAAGAAAAAAGAAAAGAAAAGAAATGGACGATCAAAAAAGTGTCCAACTGTCCAAGGAATCAACATTACTCTTATCTCTATTGTTATATATAGGACTGCTCCCATTAACACGACATGCAATAAACCCGAACAAACATAGAGAAGTTGTGTTCAAGAAATGGGTAAGGGAGAGACAGCTTATAGAACCCATGTTCTACTCCTTCCATACCCAACTCAAGGCCACATAAATCCCATATTGCAATTCGCTAAACGCTTAGTCTCCAAAGGCATCAAGGCCACCCTAGTCACCACAATCTTCATCTCCAACACAGTCCAATTGGACACCGGCTCTGTCGGCATCGAGCTCATCTCGGACGGGTGTGACCAAGGTGGCTTCGGAGAAGTGGGGTCTGTCAAGGACTACGTCGAGCGGTTGGAATCGGTTGGCTCGCGAACTTTAACCGAGCTCATCGAGAAGTTAGACCGTTCAGGCGACACCGTCAGTTGCCTTATCTATGATTCCTTCTTCGCCTGGGCCCTGGACGTAGCCAAACGGTTCAGCCTATCTGGGGCTGCGTTCTTCACTCAGTTGTGCATCGTCGATGCCATCTACTACCATGTGTACAATGGCAATCTGACCGTCCCATTTGAAGACAAGACCATTCGATTGCCGGGGCTTCCGCCACTGGAAATTCAGGACATGCCATCTTATTTCTCAGTGCCAGGATCTTACCCGGCCTACTTGGCAATGGTTTTGAACCAGTTATCTAATGTGGAGAAAGCGGACTGGGTCCTTTTGAATACATTCCACAAGCTAGAAGCCGAGGTGGGTCTTGCGAATTTTTAAGGATAACCATATATATATATATATATATATATATATATATATATATATATAGTGTGTGTTTCCATCAAGGGTTTAGAGTCGGAAGAGTCCTTGTAGGGGCATCCAAATCTGTCCATCATGTGTGCCCTTTAGTGCTCTCTTTCACTCCAAAATTCAGCTGATTCAAAACTTAGGTGAGCCTTACCATAGGGAACAGCTGGGATGCTGACGACCACCACTGAAAACCTTCCTAATTGTATGTGGGTTCTACAGTGTTTTTTTTGCTTTTTTTTTAAAATGACATCTAACCCATTCATAAGATGCATCAAATCATCAGGATGAATCGACATCAGAAAACATCAGGACATTCCAAAACGTGGGTGAGCCACAACACATGATTTTGGAGCCTTTAAGCTTTATTTTGCATGGTGCGGCCCGCCAGAGTTATTTATTTATTTATTATTATACCGACTTGAGGATAAGAAAGGGGCAGAACCTGATGAACAGATTGAATGTAACCAAAACATCGAGGTGGGACCCATACATCGATTTGTATTGTAAGCTTTTCCTATAAATGCTTTTTATTGGATCCGGCCTTTTTCTCATGCATCCCACCCTTTATTGCCCATTTCTTCAAAATATCATTTCAATCCCATGATGCTAACCATCCCATCAATTACTAGAGAGTAGACCAGAAAAGGTTGATCAATGATCTAAACTGTCCACCATGTGGGGACCACCTTCAATTGCCGAGTGCGCCCAATTTTCCTAGAAACCCATTCCCCAGGGTAACTAAAAGATAGCATTGTGTTCTACCTAAAAACCAAACACAGTTTTTGGGAATAGTCCTGAGATGGACAACCAAACAGCCCCATAATTTCACTAATTTCTTCCTGTTTGGATTAGCTACTATATTTGCACTTTGTTAAAGTCCCTTGATAATCCTATAACAGCCGGAGCTTTTAGAGTAAATGGTTATTTGACATCGTATTAGAGGGGAAGGTGTGTTAAAGTCCCTTGATATACATTGATATACATTCCTTTAACAGTTCGAGCTTTTAGAGCAAGTGATTATTTGACACACTTCTAATCATATTCACCATCTTGTGAGATTCCAAGCAGGCAGTGGAGTGGATGGCAGGGATCTTGCCGGCAAGGGCGATTGGACCGACACTTCCATCCATTTACCTGGACAAGCGGGTGGAAGGGGACAAAGATTACAACATTAATCTCGCAAAGATGGACCATGGAACATGCATGAAGTGGCTCGACAAGAGGGTGATTGGATCTGTTGTGTATGTCTCATACGGTAGCCTGTCCTCAGTAGGAGTGGATCACATGGAAGAACTTGCATGTGGACTTAAAGGGAGTAACAAACACTTCATATGGGTGGTGAGGGAGACAGAGAAGGAAAAGGTCCCAGAGAAATTTGCGGAGGAGACAGCAGAGAAGGGGCTGATAGTGAGATGGTGTCCACAGCTAGAGGTGTTGGCTCACCAAGCTGTGGGGTGCTTTGTGACACATTGTGGGTGGAATTCCACACTAGAGGCATTGAGCTTGGGCGTGCCAATGGTGTGTGTACCCCAGTGGACGGACCAACCCACAAATGCCAAGTGTGTGGAGGATGTGTGGCGAGTGGGATTGAGAGCTAGGATTGATGAGAAGGGGATTGTGAGAAGGGAAGAGATGGAATTCTGTATAAGAGAAGTGATGGAAGGAGAGAGAGCGGAAGAGTTCAAGAGAAATGCTAGTAAATTGAGGGAGTTGGCTATTGAGGCTGTGAATGAAGGTGGTAGCTCAGATAAGAACATTGATGAATTTGTGGCCAGTCTTGTGAAAGGCTGACATTGGAGTGATTTATATGTAATTGTATTTGTGAAGTAGTGATTATGAGATCACATATGTGTTCATCATTCTTGTTATCTTCATTATCAAATTTGTATCTCAAGCAATTTGTAGTCCAAACCGATAGGTTGGCAAGAATTTCCGTGGAGATCGATCGTTGGTTTCCAAATTTTCTGAACGGCAATGCTAATTCCAGCAAAAGGCAGTCCATTACCTTTGTTAACAAAGCGGGTTGCGTGTTGCCACTGCTTGGATGGACTTAGTCCAGGCAATGGCTCTGTGGGGCCATCATGATGTATGAGTTTTATTCATGCTGTCCATCCATTTTTTCAAGATTATTTTATGTAAGTACAAAAATGAGGCAAATCCAAGGCTCAAGTGGACCACACGACAGAAAGCATCACTGATAATGACAAGCGACAACCACACAGATGAAACCTTCCTAGGGCCACTGTCATGTTTATTTTCCATCAAAACTATTGAGAATATCACACAAACATTGAAGCCTTGGATCTATCTCATTTTTGGGCTCATATATACCCTTAAAT
>JAJHSJ010000003.1:71505090-71761960 GCA_021015155.1 Magnolia officinalis
CCCACCTAGATGCACGCATTTTGTATTCAAACCGTCCATTCATGTAACCGCACGTGATGTACATGTTTAATCCAAGTTGTCCATTTGACGAGGCCCATTGTAATGTATTTGAGGACTGTGGATGAGGCCCATATGTGGGGCCCAATGTGATGTACGTGAGGCCCACCTTGATGTATTTATGGCCCATGTGATGGGGCCCACCTATCACGTATTGAGGCCCATGGGTCATGACCCATTGTGATATACTTAAAGCCCATTTGGTATGACCCAATGTAATGTATTTATGGCCCATGTGATGCGGCCCACCGTGACGTGTATTAGGACCATTTGATTTGGCCCATTTGATTCGAGCCATTTGATGCAATTGAGGCCCATTGGTGCAGCTCATCCATGAGGCCCATCATAATGTATATTTGAGACCCATGTAATAGGGCCCACCTGCCTTGTATTTAAGACTTATATGATGGGACCCCTTGTGATGTATTTGAGGCCCATGGGCAAGGCCCATTGTGATGTATTCGTGGCCTATGGGGAAGGCCCATTGTGATATGTATTACGCCCATGATGCATGGCCCATTTGATGTATTCAAGGCCCAGAAACATGGCCCATTTGATGCATATGAAACCCATGTGTAGGGCCCACATGTCATGCATTTGAGGCCCACGTGCAAGGCCCACCTGTCATGTATATGAGACCCATTAATGCAATCCACTTGATGTATATTGAGGCCCATGGGTCATAGCCCATTATGATGTATTTGAGGACTATGGGTCATGGCCCATGGTGATGTATATTAGGCCCGTATATTTGGCCCATTGTGATGTATATTAGACCCTTGTATGAGGCTGTGGGCCCACTGTATGTTTGACCCTATGTGGGCCACTCCTTGGGAGCAATGTTGGTTGAATGTGCACGTTGATGGTCAATGATGTTTGAATGTCCACATTGTGACCTTCCCTTAGGCCTTGTTAGGCCCATTCTCACCGATTCTAATTGTCAAGGCCGATTGCTGATTCCGATCATCGATTGCCGATTCCGATTATCGAGGCCGATCGTCGATTGATTCCGATTGTTGAGACCGATTCCGATTGTCGAGGCCGATTGTTGAGGCCAATTTCGATTCCGATTGTCGAGGCCAGATATTGAGGCCGACTGTCGAGGCCCAATGTGATGTATATGCGGCCCGTATTTGAGGCCCATTGCGATGTGCATTTGGCCCGTGTTTAAGGCCCAATGTGATGTATATGAGGCCTGTGTGATGAGGCCCATTGTAATACATTTGAGGGCTAGGCGATGGAGCCCATTGTGATGTATGTTAGGCTCATGTGAAAGGCTCATCATGATGTGTATTAAGCTCTCAAGTGAGGCCCATGGTGTTGTATATGTGGCCCTTGTGTGAGGCCATGGGTCCACATATGTTAGGCCCTATATGGGTCATCCCTTGGGGGCAATGTTGGTTAAATGTTTACATTGTCGAGGTCGATTGTTGATACCGATTATGAGTATGTGACAGCATAGCATCATGATACATGCCCATACGCATCATCTGCATGTTTGTTATGAGATGTGATTGACCATTGCATATGTCATTGGGCAGTTTGTTATGAGACTCCCTGATCGGTGGAGATTGTCTCACATAAGCTCACGGTATGTGTAGGATTGATGTATGATTGAATTGTATGACTCATGCATCTTGCATTGTATGTTGAGAGTATTGTACATCCTAGCAACATCAAGGTTGTGGCCTCCACAGGCATATCGTGGATGACCAAATAGGACACCAGAAATGTTTGATTCTAACATACGGGCGTCATAGATGTCCCTGGGTGAAAATTCCAAACCTCCGTCACCAGGAGACGCCCCAACACTTACCGAGTGGATATATATGAGCACATGAGGGCCGTATACCAGTAGGTCCGTCGTCTCCCACTGTGTCGTGGTCGGTTGAAGGGGTGTGACCTTACCCGCCTGAGTGAGGGGGCAATATCTAGGTTGAGTCTAACCAGCTTGAGGAACGGGTCTGCCCGATATTGGCAGGCGGATAGTGAGGTCTCTTCCACTTATCCAATTGTGCGCTCGGATAGGGGTGGCAAGCTGGCGTAGAGTGTAATAGACCCCGGTGATGATCCCAGAGATGAACTGTACTGATATATGGACTTATGAGCATAAGTTGCATACTCATTCATTCATTCATTCACTATCCACTCGGGATGGTGGTGCGCAACTATTTGTTACAGTACCTTCGCAATGGCCAGGACATAGCGTGTCCACATGACACAGTTATGCTCCCACCTGAGATCAGGAGTTTACCACATTGAGTGGTTGGGGCGCGCGACTAACTTGAGATCATGAGTTTACCACATTGAGTCTGACTATCCAAATTTAGGTATGGGATTGATTTGGATAGAAGTCCCTTGTGGTGGACCCCGTAGCCTACGATACTACGTACTATCATCCCGACTTCACACTCCAGTATGGTCATTCCATTCGCACCGCATATTGCATCACATCCGCAGCATATGACATTTTGAGTTACTGTGTTTCTGCATTTATATGGTCTAGATACGGCTGACGTATTTGTGAACTCATCAGGAATTGTATATTGCAATATTGCATCCTCAGCATTTGATAATTGGCTCTTTATGACTCCTCAGTTGCATAGCTGATCTGTATTGCGTACTCTGATATTGTATAACTCATGGACTTGTCAGTATTTCCGCTTAATCTGTTATCATATGATTTATGATCTTATCAGTATTTCTGCTTACTCTGATAACTCATGATCTTATCAGTATTTCTGCTTATTCCGATATTATACGATTTATGGATTACCAGTATTTTCAGAATTGTACGATTATGACATTATAATGAATACTTAGCACTTACCTTGTGCACACACTTACACCACCATCTAAGCTTTCTATAAGCTTATGCACGATAGATGCGTGCAGGTGATGTTAGGTTGCTACAGCGTGGAGCTTGGAGCATGTAGCTGACTTCTGGGACCTTAATTTTTACATATGTATTTCCCTTTCAGCAATGTATTCAAATGTTTATATTAGTGGATATGTGATGATGATGTTGCCTCTATGATTTGGGTATACATATAGCTATACTTATTACTAGTTAAATGTACAAAAAAAAAAATCCTCCTTGTAGGATCCCATGATTGGAATCTGACGTATGGATGCTAGGAGCCGAGAATGGGGTACTACGGAGGCTGTCGGCACCAAGTTCGGTGATCGGGATTCCTGTGAATCCGATTTTCGTGTTTGGGGCGTGATATAGATTGTAGTAACTAATTTGAATTCTAAGTATTATTAAGGGAGTGCATACTAAAATTGCGGTAATGACCACTTTAGTTGAAGTAGGAATATGCCAATATGTCCTAGAGGGGGGTGAATAGGACTTTTTCAATCTTTTATGGTTATTAAAAATCCTATCAAACCTATCCTGAGAAAATATGCATAAATCAAGATTTCTTCAAAGTAACTCTAATGGCTTCCAAGCCAAATAGAGGATTTAATCATAAAATTGTTTGAATGATAAACAAGTAACAAATTATAATTTATGATGGATGTGACTGTGTGTGAGATGTGATCTTAGATAATCAAATATAAAAGCATATTATCACATAAGGAATGAAAGACAATAGCAATCACAAACACAGTCATTTTTATAATGGTTCGACTACTTGTCTACTCCACTCCCGGCAAACGCACTCAACCCTTGAGTGTACCGGATTTCACTAAGGAGGTTTCACAACAGGTTCACCTCAAACCGGAGGTTTTAAATCAGGTTCACCTCTAACCAGTACAACCTACACCTAGGCTGACATAGTGTGTCCACATGACACAGTTTATACTCCCACGAGCAAGGGTCAACACATAGCACCCGATTTTAGACACACTGGCCAAGGATCCACTCAAGGAACCTCACAAACTTATGCTCCCATGACCAAAGGTCAACACAAAGCACCCAACTTTTAGACCACCTTGGTCAAGGACCTTCTAAAAGAACCTAACAGTTTATGCTCTCCACAGAGTAAGGGTCAACACAAAGTACCCACCTCGTACACTCCCGCCAGAGGCCTCTTACGAGGGCTTGTAAGGGGTGAGAAACACCTTAGACCCAATCCTATTGAAGGAATTATCACAAGGGTCCTCTGGATTCTAATGACTTACAGATAAGTAGATGAGCCTCATTTAGTGCGTTGTCGAAGATCTCCTCCTTTGTTGATGAAGAATCTTCTGCTTCCTTGAACTGCAACTCAGAAGATGTACCAATACATGGCGACAGGTTGGGTCAAGGTTATGATGGAATCCTACTCTCTTAAATGTTTTCCTATAAGGGATATAGAGCGATTCCAATCATCTATGCATTCAAGGCATCCCAGCTTAATGATTTGCCATTAAGGTGGTAGCTGGAGGATCCTTGAATGCGAAAGTTCATTCCCCAATCCACTCTATTGAATGTCAATGATGAGGGTGGATTGTAGGATGAACTTCCATGAGAGAAAAGGCTTTGGGTATGTGATCTAAGGTTAAACACTTAAAAGCACTCTCTTCTTTCTCTACCAGCAACTAAGGACAAGCTCTCTATAAATTGGCAAAAGGTTCCAACGGATATAAAATGGTCACATTTATGACAAAGTTCGATATCATTGAGCGTATACTCTCGATCGCATCGACTGACTGCTCGATGACACAAACTCAAATGTCAAACGCTTTTGAAGCATTTTGTCAGCTGGTCGATGGAATCGAAAACTACGTCAATGTCATCGGATTTTGAACTTCGATTTCACCGACACGAGGATCGATTCCTCGACATTTGAAAATGAGAGAGACTTGCCTTTGAAATATTTCAGGTCAAAAGTATGATCGAGGCACACTCGATATCATCAGAATTTGAATGTCAATGATATCGATAGCCGTGTCGATGTATCGATAAATCCAAAGGATTTTTCAGTAAGCTTGTTGGACAGTTTATGTCCATTCTCGATGCAATTGACCCAGCCTCGATATGATCGATATTTGAATATCGATTCTATCGAGTGACCTTCGATTGAAGATAAAACAACCTGAAAATATTGTTGGATAATAGTGTGTCCAATCCGATATCATCAAAATTTGAATTTTGAGAATATCGAGGAGTACTTCGATATATCAAAGTTTATATGATTTGCCATAGCAGAACTTTGGACCCAACATATATGATGTTGATTTTATCGAGTCAACTTCGATAGACTCGAGATTCAAATTTCGATGTTATCGATATGGTTATTGATACATCGATAATTCCGTCTAGAGGTATATGCGGTTGCTGGACATCTTATGTCCTCATTTCGCTAATATCGAGTGAGCTTCGAGGATATCGACAGCACTGTTTGATTACATCGATCAGCCTATCGATAAATCGACAGAGGTAGAAAACTTAGAGATTTTTCTAAAGTTTGAAAAGGTTTTCTAACCCAAAAACCCTATGATATTCTAATCAATTTTAAGGGTTTTAATTACCTGGTGTTTTGGGACATGGGATGTGAGGTTAAGATTTACCTATGGCGAGTTCGGACCCACATCCAGTTGAGGCAGACGCTTGATCGATCTTCCTATGGAGCTTCTCTGTCTAGCTATCTCAACAATCATGCTAATTGACAAACCAGGGCACTTTCAATCTCCCCCTTTGTCAATTACGTGACAAAATACCAAAACACCCTACAACAACTTCTATACTGACACCCTAAATTGTGTGTACATGAACTTTACACAATTGTACAATGTTATCTAGTTCACATACACAACATTCAGAAGCTGCTCTCCCTAACTGCAAACTCCCCCTTTCACCTTGCAGCTGCTCCCCTAACACCTGCACCATCATCCACAAACACAAATACACACAATTCCTTCGGGGTGTGGAATTGTTCCCCCCCCCTTTTGTCAGTCATTGGGAAATGATAACATAACAGCTGATATTGACTGAAGTTGCAGCATATGGAAGAATCAATAGGCATGGAGCATATGCATAGAATAGATAGATGTAAAACAAACAGCTCATTACAAAAACCATGTATGCATAGCAAATCAAGTAGAGAACAGTGAGATAAGCAGATAATATAAGGCATCACACACATCACATCCCACAGTTGATATAAACCAGATTAAAATCAGATAGAACAGGGGATGATAACAGCATTCAAAGCAGACCAAATTCTCATGGCAGTAAAGATAGATGATATAGAAATCGCCATAACCAAAGGTGTCCAAAATATTCATATACTGCCCAAGTTTGGCAATAGTATAACATTCATCCCAAACCAAAAAAAAAAAAAAAAAAAGCCCTTCCACGGGCACCCAAAAACTAGTATTTGCCTCATTCAGAGTATATTCATAAGTCCAAAAAAAAAATTTGTTAGACCCGTCTATTAGATAGCCGTGACATACACACATAAGAACGTAAGGCAATCAAAAAGATATCCATGCCCATACGTTACGTTGAGTATCTGGTATATGAGACGGCAGGAAGACCATTAATACTATGGTGGAGGGGCTGATGAGGATGGTGCTGCATCATCTCTTCGGCATATAATCAGATCGTTCAATTGCTAGACCAACTGTTGTACGCTAGACATCATCTTCTCTAGTGCGGAGAGCCTTACATCATGTCCCCCTAACTTGTCTTCTATCCGAGCTAATCCTCATTGCGTGGCACCAACTCTATCTTGGTGGAACTTGACACGTTGAGTTGGAGTCGAACCACTTTGGTCAAGAGCATACTGTGGCTCCACAGGATCTACACCAGTTGGTCCTGTGCCTTCTCCCATTTCTCCACCTTCATGAATAGCCTCCTCAGAATCCTCTTCCACATACTCATGAAATTTAAGATCCGATTTTCATATATTGACTTTGTTAAAGTGTTGGAGGGGACGCTCAGGTTCATTTATTTGAGGAATACCAATTGTATCACATATTACATGAATGATGTGGGGAAAGGTAAAGTATACTGCTCTGGACTGATGGATGACACTTGCTATTTGGTAAAGAATCAAGGTAGGCAGACAGAGCTTGACTCTAGTGGCAACATAGTATATAATCATGGTCATGAACCTGGTAAGATCAGCGTGATTGGGTCCATGAGGACAAGCATTTGAGTAGAATATCCCATGCAAGATGCGGTATCGAGGGTGCAAATATTTTGCTTTCAAGGCATTTCCCTGATACCATGGGATATCTCAACCCTGACACAGGAATTTTGTAATTATAGACCGAGTGATAGGATTTTCAAGATCAAGGTCTGACAATCCAACTGGAGACAAGGTTAAATCAAGAATGCTACCGATGGACTCTACGGTAATCTCAACAATATCATCTCCAACTGTGACAGTAAAAGATGGTGGTTCTAGTGTTGGAGAATGACAGTATGCAAAGAAATGATAGGTCCGCTCAATGTGGCATGCTCCCCCGAAATCAATAAGAGGAAGCCAGTCGATTGCCTCTAACAGAGCTTCTATATTGTAGGGTTTTAGGCAGTCCCTATCAACCCTATGCTCATACACCAGGCGCCTCCCAGAGTATTTTTCAAGTATGTGTGGAGGAGGACCCACAAGAGTTTTAGGTGGTGCTAGTGCTTCAGTCGGGGCTTCTCTATGAGACGACTGCCGCGTAGAGGAGCTCCGTGGGTGTGCAGGGGATCGTTGAGACTGAGTCCTGCCCTTTCCTCTTGAAGCCACGACTTTCTTTCTGATAGGCCGAGATGATTCACCGATGGCCGAAGACTTCCCTTTCTCCTTACTCATTAGGACAACTCAGAAGAAGGTGTCAATGGAAGGAAGAATCTGAGGATCTTGAGAACCGACCCGAAATTTCCAAATAGAAGGATCTTAACACAACAAATGTGTTAGAGATTACCTGAGTTTGGACACTTTAGATGGCATATGGTTGACATACGATGAGAGCCATGGAAGAAAAACCTAGAAAAATCGAGCAGGGAAGCTAAGAAATGAATTTTTCCCGCTCGTCGGCCTTTTATTAGGCGGTGAGATTCGATATCATCGAACTTGGTTTTGATGATATCGATATGCCCTATTCGATTTTATCGAAGATATCTTCGATAACACTTTCGATTACGTGACTTTTCAAATTCCGAAGAGGCGTCGATGATATCGACCTTGATCGATTTAATCGAGAATCCACATGACTTATCGACAGACACATCGAAGGTGAGTATTTTTCATTTTTCCGCAGATCGAAAAACTTTCATGTATAGTATAGTATATCTTTGAATCAACAGTATACACAGCAAAATTTTGTACAAGCATTGTACAAATCAAAATTATAAACATTAGAATGTTTATATACAAAAAGATTGAGGTGAGGGACCTCAGATGTATCATTAGGAGCTCAGCAAAATTGGATCATTTCAACAACTATCCAGATCTCAATGCATGACCTAGATTTGTTTTCCCATGCTTAATGTTTCTAGGCATAGGGATCAGCCCTTCCTTTGCCGCTAATGACTTATAAGTGGTTATTTGTGTGACAACCCTTCATCACTGATTTTACTGATAGGTTGAGGATTTCGCATTCTTGTTTGTTGAATGTAACCACATGCTCATTGTCACATATTTGAGAAATGCTCAGAAGATTATGTGTTAATCCTTTGATGCAAAAGGCATTCTCATTTTTGAGTGAGTTTATTCCCTTGATAATTCTCTGTCCAATTGCCTTAGCGGTGCTTCCATCTCCATAGGTGACTATCCCATCATTAAGATCTGAATAGTTTGAAAGAAGGGATTTGTCACCCGTGACATGTCTTGAGCATCCGCTATCTAGGTACCACTTAGTATCATTGCATGTTATATGATTTGAGTGAGTAATAAGGCAATGTTTCTTTTCTTTTAGTACCCATTTTGTGATAGGATTTTTAACTGTGGTAGATTTAGTTTTCTTGTTTAATTTAACCACTTGATTCAGTACTTCCTTCATTCTGTCATTCATTCTAGGTGGTGATGGATGTGTTTTTCTCATATTCCTACGTGGACACTTGATGTCTTATATTTTCCTGGTTGGTTTGAATTTTTTTCCAGAATTATGTTGTGTCCTCCTAGGTGATAAGCATTCAAACTTATAATGACCCGAATCACCACATAAATGACAAACTGGAGTAGTTCTTGTGTTACTTCCCGAAGTAGCAGATTTTTCAGTCATTTGTGCTGCATTTCTAGATTTTGTTTTAAATTTATCATATCCTAAGCTACTCTTGTCCTTTCCGGGTCTTCCCATACCTAAGAGTTTCTCTAATTTCTCACCACTCGAGGAAAACTTATAGTTTAACTTAGCAATTTTTCTGGATTCTTCTAAATCAAACAAGAGTGTATGATTTTCATTTTGAAGGAGCATGTTTTTGTCTTTTAATAGCTCAACCTGTTTGTTTAGTTTTTCAGACTCGGATTTAAGGAAGGTGTTGATTCTTTCTAGTCTATCATTATCAGAATGATATTGTTGTAGATCATTAATTAGATGTGTATTAATTTTCAAAGTTTTATCCAGATCTTTTTGTAGCAACTCCTTTTTATTTTCTGATATTCTAAGTCTTCTAACTATTTTGATGCTATGGATGTAGAGTTGATTGTAAGCATCTTGTAGTTTATTATGTTCTTCTTCTTCTTCCTTTCAGTTTCCTCATTTTCTGATGGAAATGATTTAGTGGCTTGCGGTTCTTCCTCGTTCTCAGTTTCAATGGGAATGATTGGAGCAGTGGAGACTATAAGAATTTTCAAAGATTTCTGGTCTCCATCGCTCTCTGAGTCGCTAGATTCGGAGTTTGACTCTTCTGTATCATCCCATGTGGCAGCCATTGCCTTACCCTTAGTTTTTCTATTTGGGCATTTAGTAGACAGGTGTCCAAACTTCTGACAAGCATAACATTGTGGTTCTTTGGTCTTTTTACCAAATTTACTTGCAGAATGTCTGTTGTCCACCTTTCTTCCTTTAAATGGACGGCCACGATTTTTCTGAAAGAATTTTCTGAACCATTGTGCCAATAAAGCCACTTCTTCATCTTCATTTTCTCTTTCACTTCCAATATCCTCATTTGTTGTATTCTTTGAAGTTTTGAGGACAGTGGTTTTGGATTTAGAGGTTTGTTTGATGTTCACTCCCCAAGTATAGGGTTGTGATGTAGTAATAAACTCGGTAAGACCGAGGTCGAATCACAGGGACTGGTCGTCACAATTCAAATTCACAATTCTCCTTAACTAATTCAACAAATAATGGAGCAATTTACTAACACAATTCTATGGAAAATAACTATTGAGAATAAGGAAGAAAATTCAATCAGAGGAAGCACTAGGACTTTCGAATCCACCCCTAATTATCCTAACCATTGTTTTGTCTGTTAATTCACCTTAAATTAGATTGATCTAACTTATCTAGAGAAAGCACAATCTGTGTCCTTAATCGGGCATACAGATTGTCTAATTCCTTTAAGCAATGCCATGAATAACATATCCCATGTCCAAATCGGGCATATGGAATATGCAGTTCAGTAAAGCACCCTGTTTCTTCCTCTACAGGAAACTGTTCATGATCAGATACAAGCACCTAGAATAAGCATCCAACCACATCCATCCATAGACTCAAAAGTTCATAGATGGAGAAGTATAGAATTTAAAACAATCAAGCACACTAGGGAAAGAAACAAATCAATCTAATTAAAGTAAAATAACATAGAACAAAGGGTGTTCAAATTAGGGGTTTCATCTCAGCCCTAGCTGAGAGATTAGTTACCCATAAAATCCATTAAACAAATGGATAAATAAAAATAAAATTCATAAAAGGAATTTCAAACCAATTTCTCTCTCTCTTCTTTCTTCTCTTTCTTCTCTTTCTTCTCTCCCTTGCTGTAGATCTGGAACTCCTCCCTGTTTCTGAATGAATTTCCCATGTCCAAGACTCCTTTTTTATAGTTGCTGGAAGGCTGGATCAGTGGCAGAGTTGTAGCAGGACATGGAATGGAAATTTTCGCAGCCATGATCGGTGGGCCCCACCGAAGTGTTTTCTGGAAAATCCACCCCGTCCATTGGATTCAGGACGAAATTTCAGTCAAGAATGGGTGGTTTTGAACGTCCATTAACGCGGCCCAGAGAAGAAAACACGAAGAGATCAGTTTTGAACGTTGCAGGGCAGCCCTTTTGTGGCCTCTGTATCATGCACGTGTGTACGCATGGGAGTGGAATATCAGCATGGGTTTGTAGTGCTCGTGGCCCTCTACAAGATGAACGGCTTGGATCGTCCGGAAAGGTGACGTGTGGGGCCCACTGACGTCCGCAAAAACGGCCAGCGCGCGTTCGTTGGTGCGGAAACAGGGACGCGGGTTCCTTTTCCCTGCGAAATGGTGGGGCCCACTGTCTTCTTAATTGAAAATCCACTCCGTCCATTCGACTCCCTCTGAAAACCGTCCAGGGATGTCCGGTTTCACTGTTTTCGGTGTGGCCCACCAGATTCTTCATTCCACCGTCCAACCGTCAATTGAACGGCTAGATTTTTCTCCGGATGACCGTTTGAAATTCGGCCACCTAGGCAATGTTAATGGTCATCATTTGGACCTGATGAACGGCCCGGATTGATGTTTGGATGGACGGTGTGGACCCACAACTCCGACGAAGGATCGGCTAGCGTTAACGCTGGCGGCAGCTGCGGA
The DNA here is from genome assembly GCA_021015155.1 of Magnolia officinalis. NCBI lineage: Eukaryota > Viridiplantae > Streptophyta > Magnoliopsida > Magnoliales > Magnoliaceae > Magnolia > Magnolia officinalis. Next base: position 71,516,789 of record JAJHSJ010000003.1, read on the forward strand.
GGGCGCGGGTCAGCGGTCGCTTTGACCGGCTGGCGGTCCCATGCACAGCGGCTGCGCATTGCATGGTGTACATGCATCTCATGTGGGGCCCACTGTGATGTTTATGAGAATCTCACCGTCCATCCTTTTTCCCATTTAATTAACCATTGGGACAAAATTGAGGCAGTTCCAGATATCAGGTGGGCCCCAAATTGGAATTTACTGGGCTGATTTGTCCGTTGGGGCACTTCCATAGTGATCCAAGAGCTGAAATTGATATGTACGGTTATTTACGGCCCCCATCACATGTATGAAGTTTCGAACTGATCGGATGGCGGGAACCATGTGATCTTGCATTCTGGACCCCTTTCGGGCCCCTTTGGCTCGCTTTCCTCAGATCCCAGGCGTGTAAACTCTTCATTATTGGTTCTCTGGGGTCCATCCCGTGCTCAGGTGGCTTTGGATCATCAAATCCATGCTTTTAATCCTCTTTTCAGTCCAACGCTCATATTACATCCTGAATGAAAATACGATTAAAATATTCCATTAAGCCTTATCAGGTATGTAAATTTAGGCAATTACTGGGGTCTAATATGTAATATTCGACCCTGATCACAACCCCCAACCAGCATTTTGCTAGTCCCGAGCAAAACATGCGAAAAATAATTTTAGAAATAAAAGACAATTCCTGTAAACTCAAGTGACTTGTGAACAGATAGTCGAGATGTGATCATTCTACGATTCATGCATGGTGATTGGAATTTTCTCCTGGAATCAAGTTCACTGTAAATTTCATAAACAAGTTCAAACTATTAAACCATGAATTAGAATAATTCTAAAACATTGAGTTTCATGAGTGTATAGTGTCATCTCAGCTTTCAATCATTAAGAGATTCAATTGTCAATTTCATGATATCATTGGTAATTAACGACGAAGCTCATGTCACCCAACACTGGAACCAACACTTGCCTTACAGATTAACCTTTCATTCTACCATTTTTTTGATTTTCTTTATGAATAGTACGCCAAGGAGGAGAATCAAATCTGCACCTATAGGGAGCAAACCTATGGTGAAAATTTGTCGCCTAAATCTTTTCTTATGTCAACTATGAGGAATCGAATCTTCATCTATAGGGAGCAAACCTATGATGACGATTATGCGACTTATTCTTTCAATTCTTCTTTATAGACTGATGCTAAAAATTTTGTTTTTCAGGCTGGTTCCCTTCATGCTTAGTGATTACCATGTTATCAATTAATATCGAACTGAAAACTTAATGTGTAAACGAGATCGGATATGTGAAATCATGGCTCAATCAATGTTTACAACTTCTAATCGTGGATTAACAATTCAAACTTAAGTGTGAAATTTGCCAGACAACCGAATCCAAGAGTCATAAATTTCTCACATTCTGAATCTTGTAATTTCAAAATCCAACTCTCCTTCAAAATCACTTTGAATTCAATAGAAATTCCAGAAAAATTTTAAAAATTTTTACAATTTTTGCTCAAGACCAAGAAAATACTGATTAGGTAACCTAATCTCCCACCCCCAACCTAAAATCTACATTATCCTCAATGTAAAAGAAGTAAGCATGCGATGTAGATGAGACAACAAAAATAGAAGAGGAGTGATGGAAAGATAGTACCTGGATGAAGAATCAAGAGGCTTTCCTAAGAATATCAACGTAAAAGTAGGTCAGCACAAGAGAGAAATCAGTAAAATAAAATAGAATCACAAAAAAAAAAAAAAATCTACCTATACCACTTTCGCAGGTGCTCTCGATTGCATTTAGCGTATGCAACAAGCCTTTAAACCCCTAGGTTACCCCTAGTGGACGAGTTGTAGTCTCGTGAGGGTTTGCAGTAATGTTACCCACAAACATTGAACTAACTAACAAAAAAAATAGAATGAAATGCTGGGTTGCCTCCCAGGAGCGCTAAGTTTAACGTCTTCAGCCAGACAAGAACGGACCATGAATGAACTAATCTTTAAGACCAGGGTCCGCCAAAGAACTTACCTCAACACTGTGGTTAACCAATCCCAGACGAGTGATGTGAGTTCCCATAAACTGTGCTATCTGAAATGAGGTAATTGACACTATCATCAAACAATTTAAGGACTTCTGCTCGAACAACTTCTTCCATGTTAGGATCATGCTTCCTTTGCATTTTACGTGACATTTCCACAGCATGATCCTTACATACAGTGGGGCACACTCCTTGTATTTCTGCTATCTTCCGTTCAATTGCTGCCTTATATGTTCGAAGAACATTAAGCAACCTGTTCTCTTTTGCCTTCTCAGAGTTAGAAGCTGTGCTGTCAGGAAGAGTCTCAGAGGGATGAAGAGGTTCCACTTTCGCTCTCCATTTTTCAGTCTCCAATATAGGAGTAGAGTCGAGCAGTGCATTGACTTCGTGGATGGGACTATCTATGTCAAAATCCGTGCCATGTTGTGCTAAGCAGGTCTCAAGTGGATCTTCAAAAGATTTACGGAAGGAGTCCTGCACTAGACTCTCGATCATGTCCACTTCAAATATGTCGTCCAAATCCGCGGGTTGTTGTCCTGCATTAAAAACATTGAGTTTAATATTCATGTTACCAAATGACAACTTCATAACTCCATTCCTGCAATTTATAATAGCATTAGATGTGGCCAAAAATGGACGACCCAAAATGACTGGGATCTGACTATGAGGATTCTGGACAGGCTGAGTATCTATAACTATGAAATCCACTGGAAAATAAAATTTGTCAACCTGGATTAGCACATCTTCAATAACACCCCGGGGCACCTTGACAGATCTATCAGCTAGTTGTAATGTTATTTTAGTCGGTTTCAACTCACCAAGTCCTAGCTGCTCATAAACCGAATATGGTAACAAATTGACGCTCGCCCCTAAATCAAGTAATGTCTTCCCGATTTTATGATCTCCTATGCCGCAAGAGATGGTAGGAGCTCCTGGATCCCTAAATTTAGGAGGGGTGTTATGTTGAATCATGGAGCTGAGCTGCTCTGCAAGGAAGACTTTCTTATGAACATTCTGCTTACGCTTTTGAGTGCATAAATCTTTAAGAAACTTAGCATAAGCAGGGACTTGCTTAATGGCGTCAAGCAACGGGATGTTGACTTGCACTTTTTTAAACACGTCCAGGATTTCATCAAAGTTGTTTCTTTTCTTCATTGGTGTCAGACGTTGAGGAAAGGGTGCTTTGGGCACGTAAGGTGGCACGTCAGCGGCTCTAGGAGAGTCAGAGAGTTTTTGGACTTTGGATGCATTGGTGTGTCTCTCTGCTTCACCTTGATTTGATTCATCCCTAGGTGTCTCTATTTTGTTGTCAATCTGTTTGCCTGACCTAAGGGTAGCGATTGATTTGGCTTGCTCGTGATATTGCCATTGGTTGGAATTAGAGCCAATCTCATATTGTCCCTTTGGATTAGCCACAGGTTGGCCAGGGAACTTACCCTTCTCTCTCTCACTCAATGTGGCAGCTAGTTGACCCATTTGTACTTCCAGCTTGGCAATGGATTGTGCATTTGCATGTAAGCTTTGCTGGTTGGCTAATAAGGTTTGTTGGGTGTCTTTTTTGAATTGGAGAGAACTCTGCATAAAAAGATGGAGTGTATCCTCAAGAGATGGTTTCCTTGATTGTGCAGGCAGTTGTTGATATTGCGGAAACTGCTGAGGTTGCATAGGAGGATTTTCAGATGGTCCTCCTTGTTGCGGTACTTTTGCCCAAGAAAAATTTGGATGTCTAGCCCACCCTGGGTTATATGTGTTCGAGTAAGGATCATTCCGAAGTTTCTGAAAGGTGTTCAAAGCATGAACTTGTTCAGAGAGGAATTCTGGAAATGCTGTACCAGATGGGCAAGATTGCGTAGGATGGGAAGGACTAGAACATATGGCACAAGCCTCGGCTTGAGTTGTTTGTGGGGGTCCATTATGCAACATCAGAGCATCAACCTTTTTGTCAGGCCATCAATCTTGGCATGGAGACTGGTGTGACTCCTATCTCATATATGCCACCTCTCTTTTGTGGTTGGGAACTTCTTTCACCTCTATCTGAATAGTCCCATTGCTGGGAGTTTTCACACAAGGTTTCAAAAAATTTCCATGCTTCGGTATCGCTCTTGGTCATGAAGGTCCCTCCACGGTGGCATCAACCATGCGACGGTTCTGGGGTGTCAAACCGTCATAAAAGTATTGCACTTGTTGCCACTTCTCAAAACCGTGGTGTGGACATTTAAGAAGCAAATCCTTCCATCTTTCCCAACATTCATGAAAGTTTTCTCCCTCTTTTTGTATGAAATTAGTAATTTCTCTACGGAGAGCATTAGTTTTGTGAACAGGGAAGAACTTGTTTAAGAACTTCCTAGACAATTGGTCCCACGTAGTGATAGACCCAACTTCTAGAGAATTCAACCATGCTTTCGCCTTATCCTTCAAAGAAAAAGGAAACAGGCGGAGGCGGATCGAATCGTTTGAGAAGTTTTGGAATTTAAAGGTGGAGCAAATGTCTAGGAACTCTTTCACATGATGATATGGGTCCTCCTTGTCTAACCCATAAAAGGAAGGCAACAACTGTATGACCCCAGTCTTGAGTTCAAAGTGTGCCGCTGTGGTGGTGGGCAACACTATGCATGAAGGCGCATTAAATTGGACAGGAGCTGAATAATCTCTAAGAGTTTTAGTTCCATTCTCTTCTGCCATTTCAACTGGGATGTCTTTCAATCTTCTATGGAATGTTCTTTCTATTTCAGGATCAAAAGGTGCTAGTTCTTTATCTAGAGATCTACGTCCTAGCATAAACTAAGCAACAACCTAAGAGAAAGAAAACTAGAACTAGAAATTATGCTATTCAAGAACAAGTTAAAACTATGTAAGTAAGAATGGGAAGAAAGAACCCGGAAAAGGAGATGATTGATGTTAAGAAGCTCCTCCTCAATTAGTAGCTTTCTTCCTCAATTCCTGAAAATAGAAACAAAACAAGTTTCCTAAAATAATGATAGAAAAATCCTAAGCAACGGTTAATTTCTAAAAAAAGAAAGTTTCTAAAAATAAAAAGCTAAGTAAGTTTTTAAAAAGGAAAAAGAAATTTCTAAAACTAGAAAGTTACTTAAGAGAACAATCTAAATCTAAAAATAGAAAATTTTAAAAAAATTCAGAAGAAATTCTAGAATTAGAAAAAAAAAGTAAAAACCTAATTCTAAAAATAAATAAATATAAATAAAAAAATTAGAAAAAGTAAAAAAATTTAGAAAGGGATTACCAAATTAGAAGTTTGTCTCAGGACCCTACAAAACAGGAAATAGGCTAATTTCTAAAATAAAGAAAGGAACTCTAAGTTAGTAAAATCCTAAGCTATGAATTATGATAAGAGAGAATCCTAAATTCAATTTGGCCCGAAACAGTCCCCGGCAACGGCGCCAAAAACTTGTTCACTCCCCAAGTATAGGGTTGTGATGTAGTAATAAACTCGGTAAGACCGAGGTCGAATCCACAGGGACTGGTCGTCACAATTCAAATTCACAATTCTCCTTAACTAATTCAACAAATAGTGGAGCAATTTACTAACACAATTCTATGGAAAATAACTATTGAGAATAAGGAAGAAAATTCAATCAGAGGAAGCACTAGGACTTTCGAATCCACCCCTAATTATCCTAACCATTGTTTTGTCTGTTAATTCACCTTAAATTAGATTGATCTATCTTATCTAGAGAAAGCACAATTTGTGTCCTTAATCGGGCATACAGATTGTCTAATTCCTTTAAGCAATGCCATGAATAACATATCCCATGTCCAAATCGGGCATATGGAATATGCAGTTCGGTAAAGCACCCTGTTTCTTCCTCTACAGGAACCTGTTCATGATCAGATACAAGCACCTAGAATAAGCATCCAACCATATCCATCCATAGACTCAAAAGTTCATAGATGGAGAAGTATAGAATTTAAAACAATTAAGCACACTAGGGAAAGAAACAAATCAATATAATTAAAGTAAAATTAACATAGAACAATGGGTGTTCAAATTAGGGGTTTCATCTCAGCCCCAGCTGAGAGATTAGTTACCCATAAAATCCATTAAATAAATGGATAAATAAAAATAAAAATTCATAAAAGGAATTTCAAACCAATTTCTCTCTCTCTTCTTTCTTCTCTTTCTTCTCTTTCTTCTCTCCCTTGCTGTGGATCTGGAACTCCTCCCTGTTTCTGAATGAATTTCTCATATCCAAGACTCCTTTTTTATAGTTGCTGGAAGGCTGGATTAGTGGCAGAGTTGTAGCAGGACATGGAATGGAAATTTTTGCAGCCATGATCGGTGGGCCCCACCGAAGTGTTTTCTTCAAAATCCACCCCGTCCATTGGATTCAGGATGAAATTTCAGTCAAGAATGGGTGGTTTTGAACGTCCATTAACGCGGCCCAGAGAAGAAAACACGAAGAGATCAGTTTTGAACGTCGCAGGGCAGCCCTTTTGTGGCCTCTGTATCATGCACGTGTGTACGCATGGGAGTGGAATATCAGCATGGGTTTGTAGTGCTCGCGGCCCTCTACACGATGAACGGCTTGGATCGTCCGGAAAGGTGACGTGTGGGGCCCACTGACGTCCGCAAAAACGGCCAGCGCTCGTTCGCTGGTGCGGAAACAGGGACGCGGGTTCCTTTTCTCTGCGAAAATGGTGGGGCCCACTCCTCTTCTTAAATTGAAAATCCACTCCGTCCATTCGACTCCCAACTGAAAACCGTCCAGGGATGTCCGGTTTCACTGTTTTCGGTGTGGCCCACCAGATTCTTCGTTCCACCGTCCAACCGTCAATTGAACGGCTAGATTTTTCTCTGGATGACCGTTTGAAATTCGGCCACCTAGGCAATGTTAATGGTCGTCATTTGGACCTGATGAACAGCCCGGATTGATGTTTGGATGGACGGTGTGGACCCACAACTCCGACGAAGGATCGGTTAGAGTTAACGCTGGCGGCAGCTACGGAGGGCGCGGGTCAGCGGTCGCTTTGACCGGCTGGCGGTCCCATGCACAGCGGCTGCACATGTGCATGGTGTACATGCATCTCGTGTGGGGCCCACTGTGATGTTTATGAGAAATCTGCACCGTCCATCCTTTTTCCCATTTGAATTAAACCATTGGGACAAAACTTGAGGCAGTTCCAGATATCAGGTGGGCTCCAAATTGGAATTTACTGGGCTGATTTGACCGTTGGGGCACTTCCATAGTGATCCAAGAGTTGAAACTTGATATGTACGGTTAATTTACGGCCCCCATCACATGTATGAAGTTTCGAACTGATCGGATGGCGGGAACCATGTGATCTTCCATTCTAGACCCCTTTCGGGCCCCTTTGGCTCGCTTTCCTCAGATCTCAGGTGTGTAAACTCTTCATTATTAGTTCTCTGGGGTCCATCCCGTGCTCAGGTGGCTTTGGATCATCAAATCCATGCTTTTAATCCTCTTTTCAGTCCAACGCTCATTATTACATCCTGAAATGAAAATACGATTAAAATATTCCATTAAGCCTTATCAGGTATGTAAATTTAGGCAATTACTGGGGTCTGATATGTAATATTCGACCCTGATCATTTGAAGTGTAGTTCAAATGTTTGTAGGGAACGTACGAGTTCTTTTACTTTCATTTCATCTATGTTCCTACATTCTTCAATAGTTGTTACTTTAGGATTGAACTGTTCCGATAATGATCTTAGTATTTTTCTATAGATTTTTGGGACCGGAACTTTCTCACCTAATCCACCCATGGAGTTGCAAATGATATTCAGTTTTGTGAAAAGCTCCATGAAGGTCTCATGCTCTTCCATTCTGAAACTTTTAAACTGAGATGTTAGGAGTTGTAATTTAGATCTCTTCATAGTGCTTGTTCCTTCTTGGGTTATTTCTAACAAATCTCATGCTTCTTTGGCTGTCCCACACATACTGATTTGATTGAAAATATCTCGGGACACAGCATAGTAGATAGCATTCATAGCTTTATCCTCAACAGTTTGGTTTTCCTTATCGAATGTTGTCCATTTTTCTTTGGATTTTGCTTCGGTGATAGTTGTGCCATTTTCAAGTACTATATGTTCAAATGGTGACACGTATTCTATTTCAACTATATCCCAAACATCATGATCCAAAGATCTCAGAAAGTAATGCATCCTAGCCTTCCAGTATGCATAATTTGATCCATCAAACACTGGAGGTCTAGAGACCGATGAGCCCTCTCCTTCGGCCATATTACCAACTTCAGTCAAGATCACTCTTTAAGTGGTGAAGCCTTTAAGAGAAACCCGCTTTGATACCAATGGAAATTGCGGTAATGACTGCTTTAGTTGAAGTAGGAATATGCCAATATGTCCTAGAGGGGGGTGAATAGGACTTTTTCAATCTTTTATGGTTATTAAAAATCCTATCAAACCTATCCTGAGAAAATATGCATAAATCAGGATTTCTTCAAAGTAACTCTAATGGCTTCCAAGTCAAACAGAGGATCTAATCATAAAACTGTTTGAATGATAAACAAGTAACAAATTATAGTTTATGATGAATGTGACTGTGTGTGAGATGTGATCTTAGATAATCAAATATAAAAGCATATAATCACATAAGGAATGAAAGACAATAGCAATCACAAACACAGTCATTTTTATGGTGGTTCGACTACTTGTCTACTCCACTCCCGGCAAACGCACTCAACCCTTGAGTGTACTGGATTTCATTAAGGAGGTTTCACAACAGGTTCACCTCAAACCGGAGGTTTTAAATCAGGTTCACCTTTAATCAGTACAACCTACACCTAGGCTGACATAGCGTGTCCACATGACACAGTTTATGCTCCCACAAGCAAGGGTCAACACATAGCACCCGATTTTAGGCACACTGGCCAAGGATCCACTCAAGGAACCTCACAAGTTTATGCTCCCACGAGCAAGGGTCAACACAAAGCACCCAACTTTTAGACCACCCTGGTCAAGGACCTTCTACAAGGACCAAACAGTTTATGCTCTCCACAGATCAAGGGTTAACACAAAGCACCCACCATGTACACTCCCGCTGGAGGCCTCCTACGAGGGCTTGCAAGGGGTGAGAAACACCTTAGACCCAATCCTACAGAAGGAATTATCACAAGGGTCCTCTAGACTCTAATGACTTACAGATAAGTAGATGAGCCCCATTCAGTGCATTGTCGAAAATCTCCTCCTTTGTTGATGAAGAATCTTCTGCTTCCTTGAACCACAACTCAGAAGATGTACCAATACATGGCGACGGGTTGGGTCAAGGTTATGATGGAATCCTACTCTCTTAAATGTTTTCCTATAAGGGATATAGAGCGATTCCAATCATCTATGCATTCAAGGCATCCCAGCTTAATGATTTGCCATTAAGGTGGTAGTTGGAGGATCCTTGAATGCGAAAGTTCATTCCCCAATCCACTCTATTGAATGTCAATGATGAGGGTGGATTGGAGGATGAACTTCCATGAGAGAAAAGGCTTTGGGTATGTGATCTAAGGTTAAACACTCAAAAGCACTCTCTTCTTTCTCTACCAGCAACTAAGGACAAGCTCTCTATAAATAGGCAAAAGGTTCCAACGAATATAAAATGGTCACATTTATGACAGAGTTGGATATCATCGAGCAGGGTCGATATCATCGAGCGTATACTCTCGATCGCATCAACTGGCCGCTCGATGACACAAACTCAAATGTCAAACACTTTTGAAACATTTTGCTAGCTGATCGAGGAATTGAAACCTGCATCGATGTCATCGGACTTTGAACTCCGATTTCATCGACACGAGGATCGATTCCTCGACATTTGAAAATGAGAGAGACTTGCCTTTGAAATATTTCAGGTCAAAAGTATGATCGAGGCACACTCGATATCATCGAATTTGAATGTCGATGATATCGATAGTCGTGTCGATGTATCGATAAATTCAAAGAATTTTTCAGTAAGCTTGCTGGACAGTTAATGTCCATTCTCGATGCAATCAACCCAACGCCTCGATATGATTGATATTTGAATATCGATTTTATCGAGTGACCTTCAATCCAAGATAAAATAACCTGAAAATATTGTTGGATAACAGTGTGTCCAATCCGATATTATCAAAATTTGAATTCCGAGGATATCGAGGAGTACTTCGATATATCGAAGTTTACATGATTTACCATAGCAGAACTTTGGACACAACATATATGATGTCGATTTTATCGAGTCAACTTCGATAGATTCGAGATTCAAATTTTGATGTTATCGATATGGTTATTGATACATCAATAATTCCGTCTAGAGGTATATGCGGTTGCTGGACATCTTATGTCCTCATTTCGCTAATATCGAGTGAGCTTCGAGGACATCGATAGCACTGTTCGATTACATCGATCAGCCTATCGATAAATCGACAGAGGCAGAAAACTTGGAGATTTTTCTGAAGTTTGAAAAAGTTTTCTAACCCAAAAACCCTATGATATTTTAATCAATTTTAAGGGTTTTAATTATCTGGTGTTTTGGGACATGTGATGTGAGGCTAAGATTTACTTGTGGCGAGTTCGGGCCTATATCCAGTTGAGGGAGACGCTTGATCGATCTTCCTATGGAGCTTCTCTGTCTAGCAATCTCAACAATCACGTTAATTGACAAACCAGGGCACTTTCACATACTATTTAAGGACTCTAGGCGCATGAAAAATTTATTGGATTGTAATAAAGATTAAATAGTCTAAAGACTTATACATGAAGGTTAAGAGAATTCAAGCAGTGACATGTATTAAGGTTGTAGTGCAAAAAATTCAGATTCTTAGGATATTATTCCCGCTAATGTTTCTGGTACTTACAGGTGTCAGATTAATCTAAAAAATTTTATAAGGATACATCTATCAGTCTACTATAATTTTATAAAATTTCATCCTAATTACAAACTCTATAGAAAATTTTAAAATTCAGATAATTAGGTCTGTTTAGAAACAGACGATTTCTTACTAGTATACATATAACCTAATATTGGTATAAGATAAACCTATATTTACATTTTTGAATTATTTTTAACTAAAACTACACTTGTTAATCTACGACTAAGATTTTGAATTGACTTAAACAGAGTTGTAATTAATTAGTTATGATTTTTGTAAGTTAAGTATTTTTTACTTACTATTGCTGTCCAATTTACAGTAGCATGCTAAAAATTCTTAAAATTCCTTAGGGTCTAGATTTAGGTTGTTAGTTCAATGTCAAGCCTAAATAAGATCATATTTGATGTCAACATAAATACAAATGATCCCTAAGTTGATATTTCTATTTTTTTCCATAAAAACAAAGGGATTTATGTTTGGGTCAATAATAATTTGAAAGACAACCATAGATCCACAGTTTTTAATCTAAACCTGGCTCTGATACCAAACTGTCATGCCCCAAAATTTGGGTACCCGGGTAGGGCTACTCAATACCTAAATTCTAAGCACGTGAGCTACAATTTATATGTTATCATTAATGCACAAGTAAATACTCACTCCCACTAGGCTATGTGCGTATAAAATAAAGGAGGACAACTACAAATTTTTAAACTTAATTAATTAACATTGTCCATACATCCATAACTAAAACAACTAATTAAATTAAGTAACTTAACTTATTACATTAACATTGAAATTTTAAACTAAACCTAATGCAACTAATAATATAGGCCCACCTGCTCGAAATATTCCAACTCAGCACCTGTATGGTTTAAATTTAATGTGAGTACAATGACTCAGTAGGATCATCTTAAACACAAATCTGAAGTTCTAAATTTCTTATGTCTTTAAGTGAGTAATATATTTGGAATAAACATAACAACAGGACTTATGCTAACATCAAGTAAAATGAATTTAAAAATGATAAGCATGCAATACTACTTGATAATTCAATGTAACTAATTAAATAAACATCCAGGATCAATTACAACACCGTACTCAGTATATGGACACGTTGTATTAACGCCCACACACCGGTACCTCGTGGTGAGGGACTCATTTATACGTTAGCTGGTCAAACTACTTCTCTAGTTGTACTGTTGACGTATGTCCACGCACACAATTGTACTCATACGTCATACACAAAGGAAACTCCGAAGGATCCAACGGGTTCTAGGGTCTTTCACCCAAGGAAAACGATTGCCCTAATTGCTGGCTTTAAGGTCTCTCACCCAAGGGACACAATTGCCCTACTTGCTGGCTTTAGGGTCTCTCACCCAAGGGACACGAGTGCCCTACTTGCTAATACAAATATAGTTTCTTTCTTTATTTCTGTCTTTTTTTTTCTAATTCAATAAAAATAAAAGAGCAGGAATGACATGAACAATTTTAAAATTAGAAATAAATAATTTAATAAATCTAATTTCTACATTACAATGCAGAATCTATACAAGGTGCATAAATTTAATGCTGATAAAAATTTTAAGTCCTAAAATTGTAAAAAGATTGTTTACTATACCGACAATAAATTTGGATTTTCTAAGGTACAGGTCGTGTTTTGTAATAGTGTGGAAATTATGCTAAAGCCCTTGACTTTTCCGAAAATTTTATTTGAGCTCTCAATTTGTGATTTTCTTTTTATATTTTATATATTGATATAACTAATTAATTTTTATAATTTGAACTAATATAAAAATTATAATATTAAAATTTTAACTTAAATAATTATTTAACCATATATTCTAAAGTTTATATTAATCGTTAAACACCAAATTCTATAATTCTCGACAATTCTATAAATAATCTGAATCTCATTTAATTAATTTCAAATAGATTTAGTTATTAATATTTGAATTGAATTCTTATTCCAAGTGAGCGTAATTACTATTAATTTTATAAATAGTAACTATAAATTAATTTATATTATAAACTTATAATTCAATTAAACATCTTAAGGCAATTTTGGATTTAGGTTAATAAATCAACTAATCTAAAGTCCTAAATCTATATTTGTATATGTTGATTTATTGAATTAATTATTTCAAAATGTTATCATACATCAAATTAAAATTTTTAAATCTTCAAGAGGATTTATGCTACTAATTTAATTTATATACATCAAATTTTCTTATAATTTGTATTTAAGTTAATTAATTTATAACATAAATTTTATTTTTATTTTTATTTTTCTACAATTTTTTTGGATTAATTTAAAGTTGGATATAAAGGAATTTCAATTAATTAATAAATCCATAAATTTAAAGTAGTTTTATATTATTGATGGTAAAATAATTTAATTCAAATGAGTCTATAAATTACAACAAGTTAAAATCATGAATTCACGTGAACATTTTTTTGTAATAATTTAAAATTAATAATTCTTAAGAATTTTATTTATATACCAAACTGTCATAATTTTTGGAATATTATAATATATATATATATATATACACCCAAATTGATATAATTAAATTAATTATATATCAATTTTTATAACAGAAATTTAATAGACAGAAGCATCTAAAATTTTTATATATGAGTTAGAATCACACCTAGAATATAAAATAATTTATTTAAAAATTAAAGGATTAACTAGCCTATTATACGGATTTTAATTAATTAATTATAAATAAAATTACATGGAAATTCAAATTTAAAAACATAGAAATATAAAATTCCATATTCGTAAAGGATTACCTACCTTAAAAAAAATCTGATGATCCAGCCCCGCTCCAATTTCTCTCTCTCTCTTGATCTACAGAGTTCTCTCCTTTTGATTTGATGGTTTCTTTATTTATTTCTTTCCTTCCTTTTTAATGAAGGTGAGTAATAAGACAGAAGATTGGGGAATGTGGACAATTTCGTTTAGTGGGAGGGTTCGGTGCCCATTACCGTACGAAAAGGAAGGAAGAGTGGAGAAAGTGGGTTAGTCGGCGGTGATGTGCGGAAGATAATTCATTCTCATTTTTAAAAAAAAAATATATTTTTTTTAGATATGGTGGGACCCACTAACGATGATATAAATATACTCTGTCCATCATCTAGGCCTGGCCATGAGAGAATATAAGGCCAAAAATGAGGCTGATCCAAAACTCAGGTGGGCCACACGCAAGCGGACGGTGGGGTTGGTTCCCACAAAAAAATGGGTTGTTACAATATATGCCATCTATCCATTTTGTGAGCTCATTTTATAGAGTAGTCCAAAAAGTGAAGCCTATCCAAATCTCAAGTTGACCACTCTACAAGAAACCATAGTCATTGGTTATTAAAACCTTTTTGTGGGCCACAAATGGTTTTGGATCAACCTGATATTTGTGTTTTTCCTTCGTCTGGGTTGTGTGACCTTACCAACAGTAGATTGGATGGCAAATAAACATTACAGTGGACAATGAAGTTTTCAATGGTCGGCATTCAATGACCACTGTTTCCTGTGGTGTGGAGTTGTATCTGCTTCATTTTTTGCACAATTCTCTAAAATAATATGAGAAAACGGATGGATGGGGTAAATATACAACACATAGATCAAGGTGGACCTACGATGAGGATCCTACGGACATCACTCATCCTGGGTTGCAGCTAATCAGGCAAATTTAGTAAATACATATATATTTTTTTTAATCTTATAAAATTGTCATGAGATGACGTGACCTAATTAAATTTTAAAAGAAAGAATTGGAGACGGATTAGCTACTGACAAGAGGTTGAGTAGCTGGAAAGTGACGTCACCAAATTATGTGGGGCCACCATGATGTATGTGTTGTATCCACACTGTCTATCCATTTGGAGAGATCGTTTTAGGGCATGATCAAAAGAATGAGGCAGATCCAAAGATGGAGTGGATCCCACTACATAAAACAATGAGGAGAGTGACGTCCACAATTGAAGCCTTCCTAAGGTTCATCGTGATTTTTATTTGAGATCAAACCTGTTCATAAGTTAATTAACACAGACATTAAAGAAGGGAAAACACAAATCTCAGCTTGATCAAAAACTTTTGTGACCCTTAGAAGTTTTTAACGGTGGGCGTGACTCTCTCCACTATTTGATGTGATGGGGTCCACTCGAGTTTTGGATCTAATTTCACTTTAGTAGCAAGTCTCGCTGCTACTCAACCTGTGCCCTGAATCCCCGAACAGAAGGAAGCAGAGATTGCGTAGTGAGTAACTTACTACATTAGCATACTGAGTAAATTCTGTGGGGTCCACCATGACTTATGTATTTTATCCGCTCCATCCATCAATTTTATCAGATAATTTTAGGGCTTGAGACAAAAAAAAAAAATGAAGCATATACAATGTTCAAATCGACCACACCACAGGAAACAGTTGAATTGAATGTTTACCGTTGAAATTCCTCTGGGGCTACAAAAGTTTTGAACTAAGCTTATATTTGTGTTTTCTCTTCATCCATGTCTACATAATCTTATGAATAGGTTGGATGACAAATAAACATCACTGTTGGGCCTAGCAAGGTTTCAACAGTGGAAATCATTATCCCCACTGTTTACTGTGATATGATCCATTTGATATTTGGATATACTTCAATTTTGAGCTCAACCCCTTGAATTAGATGGAAAAACGAATGGACGGCCTTGATAGACCACATACATACAAGGTGGGCCGAACTGAGTTTACTCAGTACGGTAAGAGCAAGATCCTACTGCAATCCGATTTCCAAAACGAAACTGCCTAACGGCGTTGGACTTCTCGTGAAATGTAATTATTTTTAATATATTAAAAAAAAGCCGGTGACGTGGCACTTAAAGTGACGTGGACCAATAATAATATTGGATTCAGTGGACGCGGATTGCGTACTACCCCCGCCCGTCCCTAGCTCCGAACGGGCAGTTCTGTGGGCGGGCCCACCTTGATGTATCTGTACATCCAAATCGCCAATCTCTTTTCTCATATTATTTTAAGGCATGAACACAAACATGAGGCAGATCCAACGCTCAAGTGGACCACACTAAATAATAAGCTTGGTTGCATTAAAATGCACATAGCATTAAATGTTAGTTGCATTAAATGCAAGAGTCATCTGTGGTGTGGTCCACTTGAGCATTGGATCTGCCTCATTTTTGTGTTCATGCCTTAAAATAATATGAGAAAAGGGATAGACGGTTTGGATGTACAGATAAATCATGGTGGGCCTACCCACAAAATTGCCCCTTCGGAGCTAGGGTCCGCAGGGGTAGTACGCAATCCGCGTCCATGGATGAATGGACAGTACAAATATTAGCCTGATCCAAAACTTTCGTGGACCCAAAAAGCTTTCAACGGTTGGCATTCAAATCACACTTTTCTGCGTTGTGGTCCACTTAAGCTCTGGATATGCTTTAATTTTGGGCTCGTGATCTAAAATGAGATGGGAAAACGGATGAACGGCGCAGATAAGATAGATACATCACAGTAGGCCCCACAGCTGAGTAACTCAGTACTCAATCAGCTTGCTCCGTGGGGCGAATAACACGCAGCGAAATTAGTAGCATTTTATTTTAAACATTAGATAACTTAAAGCTGAAACACGCTATCTGTTGCTGACGCTTGCTTGCTTTACAAAGCTTTTTGCTCTAGCTTCTCTCTCGGAAGTCCGACTCTTTGCTTTTCCAATTTACGTCAATCTAAAAGATAGTTCGCTGGTATACACGCATGCATAGTGTCTTCCACCCCAACTAATACTTCAAATGTGAAATGGCGAATCACTCAAACGAAGCAAACGACCACAAAAGCAACTAATCCATGTGAAGCATCACCCGCGCAGTCGAAAGTGCAAAATAGACAATCCAAAGGTCAGCTTTCTTCCACATTACACAATTTCAACCGCCTGATCAAATGAACCCAGACCCATTTTCGCCATTCAACTCTTCCCAAAACACACCCTTCTAATCTTAGCTCCAAAGCAACAAAAACCTCTACTCTCTTATAACCCTCCATTTCAGGACCCTATTTAAACAAGACCCAGCTGCCCATCACAACCACACACTCAACAAACAAAACCCAAACGGTTCTTTTTGTCATTAACCTACGCACCATCTTCACAACCAATGGCTCCGTTTTCACTGAAACTGACCACCCTTTTCATGTCTTTGTCATTAACCTTCTTGATTAGCTCAATGATCAGCACCGTTGATGCGCGGGCCAACAAGGACGACCTGATCAAACAGTTCATGGAGGCCCACAACAGCGCCAGGAGAGTGGTTGGCGTCCCACCACTTAAGTGGGACTCTGCCCTAGCCACATTCGCACGTGTGTACTCGAACCAAAGGCGTCATGACTGTGCTCTAGTTCACTCTCCGGCTCAAAATTACGGCGAGAACATCTTCATCGGGCAAGGCCGAAAGTGGACCGCAAGGGACGCGGTTGTAGCGTGGGTGGACGAGAAGCAATGGTACCATTACTCCAACAACTCATGCACTGGGCCCGATTGCACCCACTACACCCAGATCGTGTGGCGCACCACGGAGCGTGTGGGGTGTGCCAAGATCATCTGCGACAACGGCGCTAGCTACATCACATGTGAGTATCATCCGCCCGGGAACTACATTGGGGACAGGCCTTACTAGTGTGGCCCATTGTCATGTGTGGGATATATTCCACAGGATGAAGTCTAACGTGCTAAATGGCACCACATGGTGCATGTCACTTGTGATTCAATCGATTGATTGATGTATATACATTGTAATATTGTTTCATTTTATCTAAAATGAAAAAATAAAAAATAAAAAATCTCTCCTTTGTTTGAGGATGATTGTAAATACCTCCCGGTTTGTTTTGGATTATTACATCCACCTATTTTCCATCTCAATAGATTGCAAGTGACAGACATGTGAAATCAGAACCATTCATCATGTAGTTTTCCCGTACAAAGATTTGGAAAGAAATCAAGTCAATCAATCCATCAGTAGTCCACATTTAGAGATGGATGGATGGGAACAACATGCAGATGTTTGGGAGCCATGCACCTGTTTATTCACTACGTCTTTTGGCCAAAGAATCCTTAAATTGTGGCTTGATTAACAGGCATTTCGGATCCCTTATACATCCAGACACTCAGTAGTATGTGCACCATCTTAAGCAAGGGTTAGATTCCACTATAGTTATTCATTATTTAAAAATTTGGGTATTGGCACTAATCATTAATATTTTTACGTGTTATTCAAAATTTCAAGGTATAAAAGTAGTCAACCCATCTTAACAATATTTGAAAGTTCACATATCCAAATGGGCGGTGTAGATTAATCAAGTTCTCATATTTAAGATGAATATAATGCTTTTATAAGAATATATTTGTATAACATGCAACCTTCCATTACAATTGCATGCATCATTTGGTGGAGGAAACTTAACTCTCACTCAGGTTATGCACAACATTTATATATGAAACATCCTATTACTAAGTTTTCTATTTTCTAATGAAAAAGATACTTAAATGTAATCGCATCAAGCCTAATTATATCACACATATAAATTTTATCATCATATTTCAAGAAAATATTTGCTTAGATGTTAAGAGAGTCCTATCATCATCAATGATCATGTCCATTCATGATGGATCCAATCATTACCGTTAATGATTGATCCTCTCATTAACATTGATCATCATGATTGATGATGGTTCAGATCACTAATGGTCCCTTGATCAATAGTGAATTGTAAGATATACGAAGGAATCTATATTCTCATGTATGCTTACATGCAATAATGCATGCATACACACAATAATACATGCATACATATGTAATCAAGAAACACGTGAGATACACATTTTTGTTGTTAAACTCCAAAAATGTATAGCCTACCTAAAATGATTACAATTATGATACTAATAAATCATAATTAAGATCGTAAAAATTTAAAATTTTATCATTTTGAGTTCTTTTATTTTAATACATACATCGATCATCACTTTTACAAAAGATCTTAACCATTAATCACAAAAACAGACTACACCAGCAGTTAGATCTCACTGAAAAACCCGAAGTCACTTCCCAACATTTGGCCTAAATCAGCCCACGAATGGCCGATTAAAGGCCCATAATTGAGGTACACTTAATCTTTAAGGGAGGTGGTTTGGGCTTTTAATTCGGCCCATTACTATTTATTCATACTTGTGGGGTCCATGTAGGTTATCCACCTACATATGGATATGAATTGGTGTTATATAAAATAGGCAATACTAGCTTAATGAATAATAATGAGCCCGAGTTTAGATTTGGGTCCACTAGTTAATAGAAATGTGGAAAAAAAAAAAAAAGGATTGAAACTATCAGCATATTTCATTATGCGTGGCTCATCGTTAGTAATAATATTGGGATACAAATGGATTATTCTATTTGACTGATCAAGTACTAAAACTGGATAGGCCAACTACATTCTCACATAAGCCCATTACCTTAATATGTGATTGCCTTATTATCTTTCGAATTTTTGTTTTGATAAAAGAAAGTGGGAGAGAGAAAAGGGGGCATGCGCAAGGTGACAACGGCCATGGCAGCCGCCGCTGCTCGCAGTGGTGGCCCTAGCCTCGGCTCATCGTTTCAATCAAGAAAGAGAAGGAGAGAAAGAGAGAAACGTGGCATGGGTTGATGCTACTTGCTGTGGGGACACCCATTGGTGCTACTTTTGATTGCCGTGGTGGTTCGGTTCAGGCCGTTGCCATAGGCTACTTCCCAAAAAAAAAAAAACGTTCCTCTATCTTTCTTCATTAATTTATTGGGGTTTTTAAAAAAATTAACACCCCCCTTTCTTCAAATCTGTTACAGATTTCTAAATTTCTCTCATTTCCTTTCTTTTATCAATTTATTACCCGCCATTATTTTTGGGCTCAATCAAATCTCCAATGTTTGGATTTTACCAATCCTTATGATTGATTTCTCTAATCCTCTTGAGCCAATAAGATCGATGTAAATCTAGATATCGTACATTTGATATTTCTCTTATTATTATTATTATCATTATTTAATCCCTTATCTCAGGAAGAAAATAAATAATAATAATAATAGATAAGCGAATATGTAATTGATTGATGTATAATTAAAATAAAATATAGATTATAGTAAAAGGGTCACTGATCTTTTGTGATTAAAATACTAAATCGAAGATCTGCCGTTGAGCTGCTCTAATACCAATGAAAGTTTGTGCGGAAGAGTGGGCCCTCAAGATCTGATAGTCTACACGATATGTGACCTCCACAAAGTCGAGGATGAATGGTCTAGATCTAGTGGTCCACCTAACCACTACTAGAGAAGATGGGTCTAATCACCTCTCTAATTCTAAAGTATAAATGGCCTCGGATTATGATATACGGCTTATATCGTTTAAGGGAAAAGCTAAATAGATATTCTCTCGATTTTGTTTGTATACCTCGTTTATGTCTTCATATTACTTTCACCAAAGAAACTCTTCCCATTTATAGGGAAGGAGGGAGTTTAAATGAGACCAGAGGTTATATGGTATTATCCTTATCTCCTCATGTAAATCTTCAATTTAAAGTGTAAGTCAACTTCAGACTAAATTTTTTTTAAAAAAATAAATAATAGAGAGAGAGAGAGACTAAACCTAGTGGGACCCACCCATTTGTGATTGCCCACAAGTAGGCCCCACAGGCCTATGTCCAATAGATTGTTAATAGATATTTAAAAATATTTATTTTTTAAGAAGATCAGCAAAAATATTATTACTTCCAAAATGGCCTAAGGCTGAAAAGAAAGGCAATACCATACATGCGCAGGCGCTTATGTTTGGTTGAATACAAAAAGGGAAAAAGAGAACTTGCTTTTAAACTGTTTACCTGAAAAACCGCATACCGTCTCATACCACTATGTATTCCATGCTGTAATTTTAAAAAGATACTTTTACCCTTGAAGGAAACCCTTGAAACCACATACTCAAAAAAAGAATGCCAATCGTCCATGTTGAAGACACACGATTCCAGTGCCATGCATTCCAGTGCCATGCATTATTATTGGTCCACGTCACAAGCTTTTATGTCAGCTGACGTCAGCTAAATATTTTTAAATAAAAAAAGAAATACATAAGTACGAAAATATATGTATTTCCTAATTTCTCTTTGTAAAATGGGATTACACGGCCAGGAAATCTTTTGAGGTTTGATATTCTGTGAGCCCCTATGTGTCAAATCCACACCGCACGTCCACCTATTTTTCCAAATGGGTCCAGGGCATGAGCCCAAAAACAAGGTAGATCCAGAGCTAAAGTAAACCACACTACCGAAAACAGTAGGGATTGAACGCCTACCTTTGAAACCATCTTAGTCCCCCCATGATGGTTATCTGCCATCCAACCTATTCACCTGGCCATCCTTACAATGCCACTGCTCTCTTGAAACAGACATCACCCAATGCAAGCTGGACCATTGAGACTATCACATATAGCACTCTAGACAACAGCAAGTCACTGGGATCAAATGGACCAAAATCGACCAAGAGGAGCAACATCCATTGCATATAAGAGGCCCCTAAAACTTCTACCAAACTCACCAAAACTATATGTTGAAAATAAATATTATTTATTATTTTTTTTTTAAGGAAATAAAACAACGCAGGTTGTTCTGCTTGGGTGCATGGTTATAGACAAATAGTTCTGAATTTTCCCAATGCCTTATTTTCATTATTTAAAGGGAAATAATGCATCCTTATTTTTCAAATTGAATTGAAGTTTTTCCATATTAGAATTGAGATCAAGCTTATGAGACCATTGAGTTCTTGGTTTTTAGATTACACTTTGTAGTATTAACGACTTTTTACCTGGTATATTAGAAATATGTGGTATAATGCATATGGTTCTTGAAGGATGATAAAAGGAAAAACTGATTTTTGTTCATTTTTATTTTTAGGCGAGCTGTAGTTGGTGTACATCATTAGCCAACTACAAAATTCTAGCTCGCATTGGACAGCACAACCCAATATAAGTTAAACATTTACAATCATCATCATCACCATTGTTGTCGTCCTCATCATCATTATCATTTTCTTTTTCCTTTTCCTTGGAGAAATGTTCTAAACCTGCAAACTACACCTCATTTGTCGGTATATATGTAGGCATCCTTCTTTTAAAGATAGCTTAAGGGTGTGTTTGGTTGCACCAAATCTCATTAATTATCATGAAATTTTGCAATATCATGATATTTTGTGTAACCAAACGTACTATAAATGAAATCTCTAGTCACGCTTATTTGGTGTATTCTCATCGCCTACTACAAAATCATTGCCTAAAGGATCTTCACTCCATCTTGAGATTCTTTCTGGACTTGAAGCTGGATATGTTGGCAGTTTGATAAACAGATCATAATCATAACCTTTTTCTTGACATGGCTGTTGTGCAATGCTCAGTACCTGTGTCCAATATCATGCAATGTGGGTATATTGGATCCGTCTTAGAAATGGCCAGCCATATCCAAATAATTTATATTAAAATAATAACTAAAATTATAATTTAACAAAATATGTTAGTAATACAATCATCATCATAGCCTTCTCCACACTATATGGGGTTGTCTTATTTTTTTCTTTTTTTTTTTTGAATGATAACAGTCACTTTCATTAGAAAAAGGAAAATTACAAAAGGAGAGTCACCCCGCCGAGGTAGCGGAGCAATTACTCACCGAACAAAAGCATATTACAATCAGTTGGATGAATTACCAAAATGGGTCATTCGATAATATAATAGTGAATTTTTGACACTATGGACCCCACCGAATTGGAAACTCCATTAAAACACCTCCCATTCCTTTCTTTCCACACCACCCACCAGATAGCCAAGAGGGCCATTCTCCATAATATGGTTTTTTGTTTCCCAACGGTGACACCGTGCCAAGCTTTTAACAGCCGCCCCGTCGAATCTGGGAAAGACCAAGACATATCGAACTAAGATAAAACTGTTACGTAAATCTGGTTGATGAAAGGGCAATGAATGAACAGATGATTCACAGTTTCTGCATTTCCATGCAGCAAAGACAAATATTGTAACCGTCATTCCCTTTTTTTCTCAAGTTATCAATTGTCAGCACCTTTCTCTTACCAACCAACCATCCGAAGGCCGCAATCTTTGGAGGGAGCTTATATTTCCACAATTTTTCTGTCATTATCTCTTCTGAGACATTGGCTTTCCCGCAGATGAGGCTATATAAGGACTTGGCCGAAAGTATACCAGATTTATCGAGTCTCCACAGCAGCCTATCTGTACAAAACTGATCAAGCTTGCCATTACTAATGCGACTAAGGAGAGCCACAAATTCACCTATTTCCCAATCTTGAAGATTTCTTCTACAAGCCAGGTTCCACACTATATCATTGCCTTGCATGTGATAGTTGTTAGCTACCGAAATAGCCCGATTTGGAGCCAAACGATAGATATTCGGTAAATCTTCTTTTAAGGTTGTTTCTCCCACCCAGATATCTTCCCAGAACTGAGTTTTTCCACCTTTAGCTATGATGAAACCGATGCCTTTGAGAACCTCCTACTTCGTAGCTAATACCCCTTTCCATAAAACAAAAGCCCTATAGGTAGATGAGTCCTTGGTCCACCACCCACCTGCTAATCGACCGTATTTGTTTTTAACCAAGCAATTCCACAGATTTCCATATTTTGTACCCAGTCTCTAGATCCACTTGCCTAAGAGGGCCCAATTCATACCCTTGAGGGTCCTAATTCCTGTGCCGCCTTCTTGGACTTACTGACACACCATCTTCTAGTCGAGGAGGTGGAAGTTCTTCTTATCCTCCTTGCCATACCACATGAAATCTCGTCTCAATTTTTCAAGCCTATTTAAAAACCGCACTCAGACATTTAAATAGGGACATGAAATATAGCGGTAGATTGGAGAGCATCGCCTTAATCAGAGTAAGATGACCACCCAAGGAGAAATATCTACATTTCCTTGGGATTGTCTTTGTGTAACTTGTTTCATGAATCATATTAAGAATAGGAATTCTTGTGATTGCTTGGTAAAAATTTTACTACCAGCTACTCACCTGACATTAACCCTTCCTGAGTTGGTTCGCCACAAAGGGACCCTAGCACCCTCCACACACTCTTCGTGGGGAACATCACATACGACACCACTGCTGAAGATCTCTACAGGATTTTCGGAAGATATGGAAAAATCGTTGATGCATTTATTCCCTCTAACCTAGGCCTAAGACGATCCAGAGGATATGGATTCATCAGGTTCATGTATGAAGTAGATGCGAAAGTAGCCCTCGATATCCTAGACGGAAAAAGGGTGGATGGCAGAATCATCACAGTTCAAAAAAGAAAAATCGCGCTCCCACCCTGACCCAACAATCCAACTTCCAGTTGCCAAGCCCAAAACAGCAGCTCTTGCACCCCAGACAGGTACCCTAAGGGGTGACAAATTATACACTGCGGTGGTAAGAGAAGCAGAGCAATCTGGCCCATCCTATGTTTGACGAAATGCCATAGTTGCACCCGCGCGCCCGTTACCGTCACCTCGAGATGCCCAAAGAGTAGAAGACAAGCAAGATGCCTCATCCATCCCAGCACATTAGGAGATTATGTAGTCCAGTGAATGCAGATGATCAGGTGTTTGTCCAAGGCCAACTGGCTAGTGAAAGCGGACAACCAAAGCGTTGTCCACAGGTTGAGGGAGCTGAAATTAGTCGTGGTGGCTCAAGCTATGAACTCCGATGTTCAGATCCCTAGCCTCACTCAGGACCTGTCTCGAGCCAACTACAGACAAGGTGGAGTGGCCATCTCAAAAATCGGCTGGGACACATTCCTCTTTCGCTTCAACGAGCGTACAACCCTCATATCATTCTTCTCGGATACTATGTTGCACAAGAAGATGGGCCCGTGGTCCCCTAACTCCATCCCTCTGTCCCAAGGCAGATGGATCAGGCTGTTGGGTATTCTAACTCACTCCTGGCTGGAGTCAGTCTTCAGGGATTTGGGAAGTAAGTTCGGAGAGGTGGCAGAGATTGATAAGAGCACCCTCTCGGCGCTTACCCAAGATGTTGTTAGAATCAAAGTGTTTATTCAGCCGGGGACAGATACTCACTCTCCCGAGGGCTACAAGTTGCAGGGAAGATCTTCACAATCTGGCCAATAATTGAAGCTGAATCCGATCCCAACATCCCAGAATTCTCCCATAGGTCTCCTGTAACGCACTGAAAATCGGGGGTCAAGCAAAGCTCAGCTCCCGAGTTCCAACGCATCACTTATGCAACATAGATAATGATGATTATGATGAGAGCATTGAAACATGAATGGGATTATACCAAAATAGCATATCATACTCCAGAGACAGTTAAATTTCACAGGAGGAAGACTGTGATAGATATATAAAATATATAAACTGTTGTAAGTCTCCAGAGTATGAACATGTTACCACCAGGTTAAATATATACATGTATACTCCAAAAATGAACAAAATGAATATACATGGGTGGTCCAAAAGTGCAAAATAACAAGTGTAAAGGCATCTTATCAACATCCCTGTAACCCCATCGATCAGAACATGGTCTACTTAGACCCGCCTAATAGCAGCATATAGAAGAAACCCTCCTCGTCATCACAAAAGTTAGGCTCCGCCTCAGGAGTCGCGTCGCCATCTGCAATCAAGACAAAGTTTGGTTGGTGTTTAAAACACCGTCCCGTAACGTGGGAGTGAGTGATCAACTCAGTGGAACAATAAAGCAAAGGTTAACATGTTCTCAATTTAGTCAAGCAGTAATGATAAAGCAGTACAATCAAACATTCCTAGATACTCTTATTAATATAAGGATGAAATGTATTCATGATGCATGCCCTCGCCTACACTCCCTCGTGCGACACTATGCATCTTACGGTCGCGGCATGCTTTCTTCCCTCTGTGCTCTTCGACCTGGGGCACATGCAGTGCGATGTTATGAGCGTGATCACCAAGTTTTTATTAGTCCTTTTCATATAGCAGGATTGGGAAACTAAGGTACCTCCCTTATATCAATACCCAATAATGATCCTTTCTAGGGTCGTCAGTCCTAGTAAATCCCATACGAAGTTGCGGTTCTAGGTCACTACAAAGGGCTCGTTGCCTCGATGCAGTGTAGGCCTAGTTTATACTCTTGTTGCTACGGAAAGGCTCGTCGCCTCCACGCAGCCTCAGAGTATGCTCGAGGTCACTACAAAAGGCTCGTCACCTGATCAGTGTAGGCCGACAGCTCGAATACAGTGTCTCATACCACCGTATTCGGCTCACGAGCTTTAGGTTGCCCACTGGTCACTACGGGTGGGCTCGTCGCCCAGGCGTAGGCCGACAGCTCGACCATAGTGTCCCATACCACCATGTCTGGCTTATGAGTCTTAACGGATCGAGGTACCAAGGTTAACAGGGTTTTCACTGGTGAGTTTGGTACCTTAGGTTCAAGCAGTAGTGTCCAAACATTGTGACCATACATAGGGTCAATCGGGTTACTTGACGAGCTCGACTAGCACGAGCGCACGTCAAACTGATCGACATGAAGTGCATAAGCACTCCGTGTGGCCTAACCACCGTCGACAATCGAACTTACGGCTCGGATTCGTCAGGCACGTCCCATGTGGCGAAACAACGTCAGCCACCAAATCAGGATCTGTTACCGATTGCTTGGACTATAACGTAGTCCCAAACACATCCAATCCCAACAAGTAATCATGTGAAATGGTCAAAGCAGTAAAGAACAAATTATTCCAATCTTACAACCATTTCAGCATGTTATGAAATACCACATACACAGGAATTCACACATAGGCATTTCATAAGTAAACAAACAGATGATATGGTATAGGTTACATAGAGAGGTTTATACACATAGCGAAGGTAGTTGAGAACCTTATCTCAATGCCCATAGACAGTACGAGTCACCAAATACTTACTCATATAGACATTTTATCAAACACTTATACTACACATATTAACCTTCATGACATATGTTGATTTTTAACATATACTTGGACAAATCCTTCCAACAAGGAGTTGTCACGTACACAACCATCATGTACTTGCATTCCATAGCCACGGTAGGCACAAATCATGATTTCATATTCATTCAGTCATTTCAACAAACACTTAAACTACACTTAATAACATACACAACGTATGTTGATATAACATGTATTAGGGCTAATCCTTTCGTCAAGGAGTTGTTACACGCATAACTAGTATATACGCATGACAATTAATCATGGCAAATACACTTTCAAATTTCATATGTATACGGTACTTTCTACAAATACAAAGAATACGCTAAACTCCACATAGTTCGTATATAACTGAAACGCAAAATAGACATCGCATTTTGCATGTGAAATAGCATCCACGTCAGGAATCTATCACTAACCGACATTAAAAGCTTTGAAAACCATAACCTATACGTCTATAGTCTGCACCTTACGTCGTAGAAGCGTAACGAATTCGATAGAGACTCTTAGTCTTCGTCAATGATGGAATGACAACCTATAGCACGAGTTAAGTCAGGCTACTTCGCTATTTGCGATAACTGAAACCCTAGAACAGATTAGGGTTAGGTTTTCTTACCTAAGTACGGTGTTGGAAACACCGAAAGAACTACACGAGAGTGGTGTTTCAGCAGGTGGATTAGCAGGGAAGAATCCCAGGAATCTTCACCAACTTCTCTCTCACTTTCTCTCTTTTTACTCTCTTCTCTCTCCTAGGGTTTTCTCCAAATTCGTATGGAGTGAATGAGAGAGGGTTTAAGGCCCTTATATAGGCCCAAAACTGATGGGAATGGCCCCAAGGCCAAGGTATACTTAGGTTATAGTCAAAACTCATCTGTT
The DNA here is from genome assembly GCA_021015155.1 of Magnolia officinalis. Taxonomy (NCBI): domain Eukaryota; kingdom Viridiplantae; phylum Streptophyta; class Magnoliopsida; order Magnoliales; family Magnoliaceae; genus Magnolia; species Magnolia officinalis. Next base: position 71,544,530 of record JAJHSJ010000003.1, read on the forward strand.
TCGGCTCAACGGAGCACTTCTGGAGGCCCCCTTTCTGCGTGCGGTCGGACTTAAGCTCCCTGACAATGGATCTAGGTCGAGTTAAGTTTTCGGTCCGATCGGATTTACAGATCAACCGCAGCAAACCAATTTCAGTTCGACGGTCACCGGTACTTGATCGGGGCCACAAGTGCACTGGCATGTGTGAGAAATTTTTCTTGATCCGAGGGCGTATTTGGGTCAGATTCTAACGGTCTAAATCCTTATATTTAACCCGCAAGCAACATGACTCAGATTACTTAAATTCAGATTTCATTTCTAAATATATTCACGTTTCTCACAACTTCGTTCTGGGCTCAAGTTGTCCGTTTTTGGATACTATCTGGATTTGATTTCCGAGATGGTTGTCAAGCCCAGCAAGGCGGTCTTAATTATATAATTTCGTAGTAATCAGACTTTCGACGTGCGGTTCAGGTCCGATACGAAGTTTCAATGTGCTCCCGAGAACAACCGGGTAATGAGATTGATCCTATATTTTTGGGTAATGTAGCGTTAATGATTCTGCAAGTTTTGGATCATGCAGTTCGTATTTAAAGTGATTAGTGCTAATTTCACAGGTAAACTAGTTTAGCGCTAGTTAATTCTCACCTAATTTCTAAAGGATTTGGTCCTATGAGATTTCTGCCTGAGGTGGTACTCGGGTCCTTGTACGGATTTTTCCGAGACGTTACAAAAGGGGCTTTGAGGCTTTGGGATTGAGTTCTGAGAAGTCAAATAAGGTGTTATGATCGACTCATTGCCCAAGGACATCTAATTCCAGGTAGGTAAAAATCCGAGGTGTTACAATCTACCCCCCTTAAAAATAATTTCGTCCCCGAAATTGGCTAAGGGTAATGAGTAAAGATTTCATTATTTCTTTTACCTAAGTTTTATTGACTTCAAGTTTATATGCATGATAGGGTGTATACTACCAATGCTAATCTGGCTCATTTTAGTCTACCCTCCTTAAAATTGTTTCGCCCTGCAATTGGCTAAGGCTTCTATTAAGTTCGTATTCAACGAGCACAGTTGTAGATACACTGACCTTAGCTATTGTAGTTCAGTTCGTACCCATTGTTAGGCCTATTCTGTAATATGAATTGGTTTAACACTTAAATCCTAATTGCTTTCCTTTAAAGACCTCATTATTGACATTCTAAGGAAGATTCAGATCCTATTAAATGACCTAACCTTACGTGTATCTTGGATCAATTACCTTCGATCCTGGGCCAATGGGGTAGGGGTCCACCACGCTTCCGCTGCGCCACTCTGATCCAACGGATGTATTAGCCGACCTAACTAGATTGGGCTCATAATATTCTACCCTCCTTAAAAATTATTTATAGTCTTAAGGCTCAAGAATCTGTGTCCTGATCCGTATGTCGGAACAAGGTGTAATCTAGGACCTATCCTTGACATGAAATGGGAAACGATCTCTCAATACATTGGTCTTCCATCCATAACTAATGTGTACTGCAGCATTGGTACCTATGGTTATAGAAATGAGCTAAAATGATGGGGGTTGTGGTTGATTTCAGGGACGGGTGTGAGTTGGTGGCAAGACGACTAATCCTACCAAAGGAGGACTTTTATCACGGACCCGACTTACCTTATTTAATCATATCTAGTTTAACAGGCAGGCTATCTTTCTAAGTTCATATGCACAATATGTATGCCAACATGGCATGTGATTTGGGATCTAATTCCTAACTGTCTGTTGCCCATTTGGGAAATTCCTTGGGCCTAAAGAGAAAATCTCTATTGGCTATATGTTCTTAACACTTCTCTAAGACAAAATAATAAACTTTTAGTTGCAAGTGGTCGGGCCAACACGGAAGGAAAGTTGTGTAGTGAGTCTGAGTCAGATACATGGACCTTCTGCCTAGCTAGGACAGAAAATTTGTGGTATCAGTTATTAACCCTAGTTGATCCGATCTTCTACTTGATTAGAGCATTGAGTTCATTGGTAACTATCAGGATTGAGAATTTGATTCAAACCACGAATACTTTGCTTATATATAGTTCTCTACTCCATGTTCCCATTTGTAATAAGTCTTTGGGAAGGCAATTCTTAGGGGTGTATTGATTTGACCTAACATTAAATCCAAGGGATATATAAGTTTTCTCTGAGCGTGAATAGTTTCTACGTCAAACAAGCTTCCTAAGAGTTACTAAAGAAGCCTAGAAGTATTAAGGGAATTCAACGAAAGAATGAGCTTTCACTCCAACCTAATCAAGCCAACTAACTAAGTCTATCTTTTAATTATCTTAGCATAATCAATCATTTACATTCCTTAGTATAACCAGTAGCCTAGTCTTAATTTAGGAGTAGCGGTAATCCAATAGTTGTAATCCAAAGTCTACGCTCATACGCTAGTTGATTTCATACCATCTCTAATACAAGAAATTGTTTTATCGCTTAGGGTCAAACGTTGTCTGATTGGAATTGAGTTGCCCGAACTTACATTTAACTGCGCTCGAGCACTTCACACATGACCATACCAGCTAAGGAGGTCCTAGGGTTCATGGTATTAATTTATTGGATTTCCTTCATTGTCAAAATTTTTAAAATCTAGGAGTACCAACTCTAGGTCCTAAAACTCGAAATGTCCCAACTGATGGTCATTGTTTACGGACTAAACTATGGTGTTTGGTTTCGCCCATCGACGAAACTTGGGATACTAATGTGGTTTTTAGATTCCATCGCCCCCTTCCTAAATCAGAGTACGTCAGTGTGCGTCATGTTACCATAACCCAGGTCCAGTTTAATCCAAATCATGCTCTAATATCATCTTGTAACGCCCTAAAAATTGGGGGTCGAGCAAAGCTCAGCTCAGCTCAGCTCCCGAGGACGTCTAATTCCAAGTTGGATTTTGGGTGGTGGAGATGTAACGCCCTAAAAATCGGGTGTTATGATCAACTCATTGCCCAAGGACGTCTAATTCCAGGTTGGCAAAATTCCGGGGTGTTACATCTCCACCAATCAATTCAGTATCCACTAGGCAATGGGTTGACCAAACTTTTCCCCATCGGGCCCCACAACACACAGAAACCTTCCTAGCTCCCAAGCCCTCCAAGCGCCCAGGATCCCATCATCACTGCTCTCCAACCCTCGCTCACCCACAGGCCCACTACCCTCGCTCTCCAACCCTCGCTCACCCATGGCCCACCTACCCTACAGCCCGTGTATACCATGGCCCTCCCACCCAAAATCTGTCTCACCCCCATCTTCCAGCCCAGCATCAACCCACAACAATCTCTACCCCTCCAAATCCACCTCAACAGACGCACATGGGTCTGCTATTTCATAGCCTTCAGGAACAAGCCCTCCCGTCTCCCAGGAAAGCCCTCTCAGAAGGCTGTAGCCCATTAAGAGCAGGAACCAACTTTGAGGAGGACCTTGACAACTCTCAGGTCAAAGCATGGAATGCATTGAAAATCAGGAAGCGCCCTGCTGATGGGGGCCGATTGGCGATTGACCTATCCCCTTACTTCCAAGGGAACTTGCCCACTCACAGCTCCCCGAGGCCCCGTTAGAGGAGTCCAGTCAGGCAGCAACCCCCCTACCCCTCCCCTATCTGCCAGCAGTAGGAAAACCAGCTCGTCCAAGGGGCATTCAGCCCAATGGGTAACCCTCTGTGCAATAGAGCTTTTGTCCCTAGTTCGGTCATCACTCCTTCAGCAAACAACCTCGAGGATCCAATCCAGGGGACATGGAGAGGGCTCAGCCTCTCTTCTTCCCGGGGGCCAACTGTAGCCGCAAATGCCATTCAAGAGCTTGGAGAGGAGTTCGTCCAATGCACAACGAAAATTGCAGGTTCAGCGCTATTCCAGCCCAAACAAAGGACTAAGAGAACGTACAAAGTGTCAGATGTGAACTAGTATGGTAGGCTTAGAACATTGAAGCGATGGGGAGAGATATCTACTAAGGTGCTCAATGCATAACATTCTTGTTTCGAATGTGCGCGGGGTGGGGAATGCTCCCACAATCAGGACACTCAAAAGCGTTATCAGGCAGCACAAGCCTCTCATTCTGGCCATTCTAGAGTCAATGCTCAGGGATGAAAAAAGAGTTCGAATAGGCCCGAAGCTAGGATATCATTCCTCCTGCTCCAACACTACCCAAGGCGGTAAAATCTGGGTATTTTGGGCTTCTTTCCTGTCCACCAAGACCCTAGCAGCGTCAAACCAGATGCTCTCCTTGGAAGTGGGTTTGCGTCAAGCGACGAATAAGGTTCTTTTATCCATTGTATATGCGAAATGCTCTAGAATTTTATGTAGAAAGCTATGGGAGGACCTGGCCCATTTTAGCTCGGGGTGCGCCACCCCTTGGGCAGTTTGTGGGGATTTTAATGCAGTTACTGAGAGACAGGCTCCGCTATTTTTTATGCTAGAAGCGCGGCAGACTTAGTGGAGGGCCTGTACAATGCTAGTCTTGCAGATGCCTTTTTCTCGGGAAACCGTTTCAATTGGGGAAGCAACCAAACAGGCAAGGGTCTAGGCTAGACTAGACAGAGTATGTTGCAATGTCCTTTAGCTTCAGAAATTCCCTTCATTCCAAGTCAATCACCTCCCTAGGCAGAATTCAGATCATGCTCCATTGCTCCTACACGTTCCCTCGCCTCAACCGCAAGGCCCTAAAGCTTTCCATTTCTAAAGAATGTGGTGCTCCCACAGCGGTTTCCAGGAGCTAGTTCAAGCTGTCTGGGCAACTCCTACAGCTGGGAACCCAATCCAAATCGTCATTGAGAAGCTTAAGGTCGGGAAGCAAGCGCTCAAGCACTGGAACAAGGTTACATCTTCCAGTAAATTCAATCCACATTAGCTGATCTCAACCACGCAGAAACAGCAGCGCTTGCCTCTCCAAATCAGGTAACCCAACAGGAAGTCTAGAGACTCAGAGACACCCTTTCCCACCTGGAACTCTACGAAGAGATCTTCTGGAAGCAGAAATCGCGAGCCCATCGGTTGCAAGAAGGAGACCGTAATACCAAGTTCTTCCACTCCATAGTGGCAGGTAAAAGCAAAAGATCCTTGATCTAGGAAATCAAGCTGGCTGATGGAACTTCACTCTCCAACAATGCAGAGATCAGAGAGGCAGCGGTTTCCCACTTTCAGCACCTCCTGTAGGCTGAGGGGAACCCGGTCTTAAGGGACTTCCTGCAATCCATTTCGGCAGTGGTGTCTGCCCAACATAACTCTTTCCTGCTAGCAGAGCAAACCTCAGAAGAACTCCACGCGGTGGTCAAAGCAATCCCGCTTGATGGCGCGGTAGCCCCATACGGCTTCTCTAGGGCTTTTTTCTAGTCCTGTTGGACCACGATTCGTCATGACCTCCTCATGGTTGTCAAGTGCTTCTTCAGTGGGTCCGATCTCCCTAGAGCCCTCATGGCCTCGCTAATTTGCCTCATTCCCAAGATAAGTGCCCTGGTCTCCTTTTCTAATTTCAGATCAATTAGTCTTTATAATTGCTTGTACAAAATCTTCTCTAGAATTATTGTTGTTAGACTGGGACGTGAAATTTTCCCCAGGATTGTCTCCATAGAACAGGGTGCGTTTGTGCAGGGAAGATCCATGGCAGAAAGTTGCGCCCTCATCCAGGAAACTTTCAGGGACATAAATAAGAAAGTCAGGGGTGGTAATTTGCTGCTGAAGTTGGACATGGAAAAGGCCTATGATGGGCTCAACTGGAACTATCTAAAAGCGGTCCTCAAGTAGTTCAGATTCCACAAGAAATGGATTCAGCTAGTTGAAAGATGTTGGTCGGAATGTTGGTTCTCGGTCCTCATTAATGGCAAAGTTGCCAGCTTTTTCCATTCCACTCGGGGCCTAAGACAAGGAGACCCAATCTCCCCAGGCCTCTTTATTCTTGCAGCAGAGGGCCTTAGTAGGGGTTTCCATCGGTTGGTGGCCACGGGAGCTTGCCAGCCTTGCAAGACGCATCCTAACTGCCCGATAATCTCTCATCTACTATTTACGGACGACACTATCCTCTTCGCCGACGGCTCCAAAAGGTCCCTGAGTCAAATCAAGAAGTTCCTTAACCAATATGAAAGGTGCTCGGGTCAAAAAATCAACTCAGCAAAGAGCTTCTTCATTCCTCCGCCAGCTATGCCTGAATCAAGATGCAGAGCGGCTGCCTCCATCCTCGGCTTCACAAGGGCAGCACCGCCCTTCTCTTACCTAGGTGTTCCCATCTTCCAAGGGAGGCCTAAGAGAATTTATTTTCATGCAATGGTGGAGAAGATTCAGTCCAGAATTACCTCATGGCAAAGCAGAATTTTGTCTCAGGCAGGAAGGCTCACCCTTATTACCCACGTCCTCAATAGTATCCCGATACACACTCTCACGGCCATGGAAGTCCTGTCCAGCATCCTAACCCATTTAGAAAAATTATTTGCTGACTTCTTTTGGGGCTGGGATGGGCTTAAGAAAAAGTGTCACTGGTGGAACTGGCGAAGCCTTTCGCTACCAAAATCAGAAGGTGGACTAGGCCTGAGGCCCTTAAAATCGGTGATGCATGCTTGTCGTCTAAAGGTAGCCTGGGCGGCCCTGTTCCGAGGTAAAAATAGTAGTTGGTGCAAGTTTGTGAGAGCCAAGTACGCCTCTGATTTCACCACCGCGTCTGCTACATCATCAGGCCCCACCGCATCTCTAATTTGTAAAAAAATCAGGGCGGCCTTCCCCCTGCTCATGGACAAGTCGAGATGGCTGATCAGTCAAGGCAACATAGACTTCTGGACCGAGGACTGGTCCGGCCTCAAGCCCCTGTGGGATCTGCAGCTATATCAGCAAGCCTAGCCTCCAGCCAGCGTCCAGGACTGGATCGGCCCAGCTAGTTGGATCAATAGGGCCAAGGCTTGTAGGTCCTTCCCCAGGCTATTGTGGACCACGTCTTGGAGGAAGGTTTTTGTACGTCTAATGAGGAAGACCGACATATCTGGTTATCGGCGAGGAATGGGGAACTTTCTGCTGCTTTGGCATGGCAGAGCACCAGGCCAACAACTCCAAAGATCAGGTGGTCAGCATGGGTTTGGCACCCCAAGGTCCAGCCTAAATTCTCCCTCCTCACCTAGAAAATCCTTCAAAACGCGGTCCCAGTTGACATCAACATTCAAGGCAAAGGTGTAAGCATCGCATCCATGTGTTCCTGCTACCCCCTACCTTCCTCCCTCGATTGTGAATCGGTGGACCATCTTTTTGCCATGGGTTCACTGGCCAGCAGAGTTTGGGAGCGCTTTTGAGCGGATTGCGGGATCCCCCAGCCCTTGCTCCCCACAACGGTTGGTCGAGCTTCTCAATGGTGAAATGCTTCCCAGGCATTTGCTTCACCGCTCAAAGGCCTGATCCCCATTTTCGTATTCTAGGAATTGTGGAATGCCAGGAATTCCATCTGCTTTGACAACGCAGCTTCCAGTGACTCCCATATAGTGCAACGCATTCTTTCCTAGGCGCAGCTCGTAAGCTCCATTCTTCTAGCCCCTAGAGTTCTCCTCAAATCAGTCTCTATCATGTGCAAAGGTTGGAGCATCCCGAATCCGTAGCCACTAAAGCCAACAATCTCCATTGTTAAAAGGTGAAGACCCCCTTCGGGCTGGATCAAACTGAACGTGGATGGTTCCTCTAGAGGGAACCCGGGGCCTTCGGGAGGAGGAGTTGGGAGAGACGAGTCAGGTCGATTCCTCTTCGGGTTTGCCCACGGCTACAACAATGGTACAAACACGAGGACCGAGTCAAAAGACGTCTTGGATGCTCTCATGCTGGCACGCCGTCTGGGCTATTCAAAAATCCTGTTAGCGAGTGATTCCATGGTGGTGGTGAAGGCCCTTACTGATCCTGTTAACACCTGTTTGCCGATCTGGTACTGGAAGGCAAGAGTCTCCCTCTTCTCCCGCTCCCTTCATCTTCAAATTATCCACACGCCAAGAGAAGCGAACTCAGTCGCTGATTGTTTGGCCCGTCTGGGGAGCGAGGCCCAGTCAAACACCACTTTTCTATCTCGTGACACTCTCCCAACTGCCATCAAAGGTCTTCTGTTTCTCGACAAAGTCGGCCTTGGCTCCCTATGCCTAGCCTAAGCCAACCTGTTTCGCTTTGTTCCCTTTCATCCCATATGATAGGAGGGCCCATTCCCTTTTGACATCGGCCCTTCCCGAATTTGTAAGTTGTTCTCGGCCTATTCCTGATCAATGCATATAGTTTTTCTAATATATATATATATATATATATATATATATATATATATATATATATATATATATATATATATATATATCCTGAGTTGGGACTGCCAGGCACATATTGCTTCCAGGCAGAGCTACAATTAGTTAGAAGATATTAATTATTAAATGTTAAGTTGTCCCTGTATGCAGTGATTTGGGTTCAAGTGAGTCTCTTACCTCAAGTTGTACTGTTACCCAACACCCACACCCACACCCAGGTAAGATAGGCTTCCAAAGCAATCCTTGAGATGTTAAATGATTTCATAAAAAAAAATTAAGTATAATAATGATATGGTTGTTCCTGGTACCAAGTTGTTGCCTTGTTGGCATTGGATACAATTATAGTTAAATAAACTTGATTGCACTCAGCCTTTCTTTAATTTGGTATCCTAGAGACACATCTGATTCTTAATTGTACATGAATTAATCCTGGAGATGATAGTTCTAAGAGCATTGTATGCAGTTAATTTCTGTCATTTTTTTAATTTCAAATTTGTTGTTGGTTAAAGACAAGAAACTTACTTTTAATTCTGTAATTGATTCGGATTTTATAGGCTTAGATTAAATTTGGTTCTGTTTTGTGCAGCATTTCAAAAAGTAGTATGTATCAGTTGCTGGAGCCACGACTTTACATGTTTCTTTTTTAGATTATTTTTCTACTCATGTGCTTCAATCATGATGACCAAAAGTTATCTGCATGAGTATGTACAAAAAGGTTATGGTGAGTTTTAAAATCCTTCTCACCACGTAAAATAATTCTATTATTGTTTTGCTTATAAGTTTTAATCAGTCAAGATGGGGAACATCCATGCTTCAGTCCTACACCATGTCGACATACAATACGGTACCCATTTGTCTCAATTCTTGGTTATTTCATGCTTGTGCAAGACCTTAGGCTCAAGTCAAACATGTGAAGATGGATTTCTAGCCTCTCTTAACTATTCTCCTTCTGACTGAAAATCTTTGTTTGTTCTAAGAATGTTGTGTTTGATTTGGTAAGAAATGGCAACAAATTATTCATTTGTTGAAGATCAAGATCGCATAATTCATCTACATAGAGTTCATAGGTGTGGAATCATCATATGATGCATGCATGCATTTTTTGTATGTAGTAGGTTCTCCATTCGTCCAGGCCTAGAAAACCTTTGTGGTCACGTAATGTTGTAGATCCGCCAAAGGAAAAGGTTGCTACAAAACCAAAGTTGGTCACAGCTCCTAGAAAATTCAATAGAGTCGTGGGAGTTGGCAAAGAAAATGTTGCAACGAATATTTTATTTTATTTTTTACAAAATCATATCCCTACAACAACAACACCCTTTTTGTTTTTCAAAAGAGAGCTTGAATTCCATTACGAAAAAAGCCCAGGGCTATACAGCTCTAACACTAATTCGAGCCAGGCTGACAATAAAAAGGAGAAGGCCCGCCTATCCTAAGGTAAAACGAAAGAAAAAGGGCAGCACCTAAGAGGGATGGACCACTCTTAGATAACTCAAACCTACTCTATCCAGGACTATATTACCCCTGATGGCAGGGGGAAGGGAATCCCTCGATCTGAAAATCATCTCTGCTTGGGTCTCACTACCCAGCCTGGCTAACCCGTCTGCCGCCACGTTAGCTTCCCTCACCGTGTGAGATATACGAACGTTCAAAGTGTGCCGAAGTACCTCGATCCTATGCCTTCAGTACCACAAAGGCCAAGACCCGCAAGTCTCCTTAGCAAGGGCCACTATCACCGAGCTAGAGTCACTGGACACCTCGATTCTCGAGAACCTGAATGCAGCACACTGTTCGATGCCATCCAAAATCGCCCTAAACTCCGCTATAGTATTAGAACCTCTCCCATACCCAAAAGCTAAAGCGAAAAGGAAGGCTCCATTACAGTCTCTACCCACTCCACCACCCCCCGAGGACCCGGGTTTCCCCTCGTCGACCCATCGACATTCACTTTGACCCATCCCTGAGGTGGCCTTGTGTTGAGATTCAAATATTACATAATTTCCCCCATTTATATATTGGTTTTATGAACATGAATCAACTTAATATTCTATTTTACTCATGTATGTGTTGCAAGGTGAATTTAAGAGCTTGGATTGAAAAAAGGTGCTAAAAGCATGGATTTAATGCTCAAGAATCACCAAGGCAATGGATGGATCTTGGAAAACCAAGATTGAAGAATTTACATGCCAAAGATCCAAGAAAACCAAGGAATGAAGAGAATCGAATATTTGAAGTGAAAAATCCTGAAATCGTCCTGAAAAAGTATATTCTGAAACTCTAAAGTCTATTTTAGGAAACTACGCAACGTAAAATCTATTTTAAACAAACTGCGTAGCGTGAAGTCTATTTTGGGAATTGCATATATTTAAGGCGGTTTCTAGAGTTTTTCAACTTTGTACGAAAGTTGGAGTTTCCCATTTATAAATAGAGATTCTCAGGGCATTCCTAAGGATCATTCAAAGCATTCAAGAGAAAGATTTAGGGTTTTTAAAGAGTTTTTAATTTTATTAAAGTTTTATAAATTGTGTTTTTCCTTTTAGATTTTTTTTTTTGAATTTATTTCTTTCTTATTGCTTTTTATTTCTACAATTTAATTATGTTTTTCTAAGTTCCCTCTAACCCAAGCTAGAAGGGAAGCACATTGGTTTAATGTTTTCATAGTTGTGATGATTGATTATTTTAATGATGAGAAAAATGGTGTATGCATGTTATCTATTATTTAGGTTTAGGTTTTTAATCCTCATGTGAGATCCAAATGTTTCCATCATATGAGATCCACATTAATGGATAGGCTTACCCTGGATCAATTAGATTTCCTATATAGGAGAGGTTCTCAACCTGCTACATTTCTTTGATTCATTATCTCATGGATATTGAATGCTTAAAATCACCGGCGCTTGAGAATATATATCAATGATAAAAATCCATAATTTTCTAATCTTTTATATCATTTATTAAAATATTTAAACTGTTTTATTTTCCAATTAGGCTGACCATAGTACTCAGATCCTAGTTGTATTATCCAAGTCATCATGATTTTGGAACATTAACCTATGTGTGGAACTTTGAAGCTTGGGTGTTATTTTAATTTAGTTGAATTATATCCATTCAAAAATCTAAAAAATAAACATCAGTTTATTTTTTATTACTTAGTTTGTTTTGCATTTGATTTTCTCCTTCTCGTAATTCATCTCTATGTGGGATCGACCCTATATTCACGGGATATTACTTACAAACCTCTGCACTTGGAGGCAAGCAACCAAGTTTTTGGCGTCATTGCCAGGGAGAGACTGAGATAGATTAGATTTGTGCAAGATAGCTAAGGTAAGTTCTTTTCTAAACCCCCTAAAATTTCTGTAGATTTTCTATTTTTTTAAGTAAATTCAATTGGGTCTTTCAAGCACTAACTATGACATAAGGTTGCACTGCTTGGGATTTTATCACTCAAGTATTATGATTGTCCTGCAGTTGTTGTTTGATCACAAAGATCATTTGTTGAATCTATTTTCCAAATTAGCATAGTTTAATTTCTACATTAGTTCTACTTGTTGATTTATTTTTACTTTGTGGATTGAACCCTCATGGTCAGCCTTACCACTTGGGTTGTTGATTTATTTTTACTTTGTGGATTGAACCCTCACGGTCGACCCTGCCGCCTGGGTTGTTAATTTATTTTTACTTTGTGAATTGAACCCTCGTGGTCGGCCTTGCCACTTGGGTTGTTGATTTATTTTTACTTTGTGGATTGAACCCTCATAACTGACCCTACCACCTGGGTTGTTGGTTTATTTTTACTTTTATTTTAAGTATCATACTTGCTATTTGAATTAGTGGTATTTGTTGTGTAGTGTGGATGGTTTAGTCCCATTGGAGTAAGGATCAAAACAATCGACTCTCCTCCGAAGGCGGACTAGTTCCAGGCCTTGATCATTCACTTAGAAGAGGCACTCAACATCACTTGGATTCCATGGCAGACCCAGTTGATAATCCAAATCCAAATTTTCCAGATCTAAATATAAATCAAAACAGAGAAAATCAACCTAATCCTCCTCTTGAGGATAAAAATGAAGTTCATAGGAATGTATTAAACCAACTACGGACTTTACGTGAACATCGACACCCTGAGAGATCAACTTTACCATCTTGCATAGTGTTCCCTGCTCACATAGGAAACATTGATTTTAAACTAGGTGTGATTCAATTGATTCCTAAATTTCATGGCTTGGATTCTGAAAGCCCTTACTTGCACCTCAATGACTTTGAGGAAGTAATTGCAACATTACAAGTAAACAATGGCAAAAGGGATGCACTTAAGCTTAGGTTATTCTCATTTTCTCTAAAGGATCGGGCCAAAGCATGGCTCAACTCTCTAAGACCTAATACCATCACTACATGGCAAGCCTTAAGTAGAGAATTTTAAAAAAAAATCTTTCCTAAGCACAAAACAAATGCACTAAAACAAGAAATTAAAACAAATGCACTAAAACAAGAAATCATGTCGTTCTCCCAAATGGGGAATGAACTGTTTTTCCAAGCTTGGGAGCGCTTCAAAGACCTTGTACTTACTTGTCTACATCATGGTTATGAACCATGGCATGTGATTGATGTGTTCTGAAAGGGGCTCACCATGGATACCCGTCAATTTATAGAGATGATGTGTGGTAGAACTTTTCTTGACAAGGATCATAATGAGGCTTGAGATTTTTTAGACATGTTAGCAGAGAATACGCAGACATGAGATGTCTCTGCTAAACTAGACCAAACTAGATCCATTCCTAAAGAGAAAGCGGGGATGTATGTCCTAAGAGAGGAAGACGACCTTAATGCAAAACTCGCTGCATTGGCTAGAAGGTCGAAGCCTTGGAAATTAGAAAGGTTGATATGGTTAAAGTAAACACTTCCTTAGATAATTTTTGTAGCATTTGTGGTGGTACAGACCATGACACAAAGGATTGTCCAATAATCCCAGTTGTACAAAATATCATGCATGAGTATGAGCAAGCAAATGCTATAAATAACTACTAAAAGTTATGTTATGCAACTAATAGGAAACACGTATAATCCAAATTGGCGTAACCATCCTAATCTTAGTTAGAGGAATGGACCACAAATTAATGCGCCCAATACACCTCAAATGCCTCCATAAAATAACTTATTTGGGGCACCTAACAATGCACCATATGTGCCCTCACCAAAGCGATCATCTGTGGAGGATGCATTGACTGCATTCATGAACTCTCAAGCTCAAATGAATCAGTCTCTAATCCAATTAAATCAGGAATTAAAGACGGTCGTGGCTAGGATTGAGACTCAACTAAATACTAGGAAAAAAAGCACCCTTCCTTCTCAACCTGTGTCAAACACTAAAAACACACATTTCATTGGAGATTCAAATCCAAGTGAGCTACATCATGAATAAGCTAAGGCCATCATTACCTTGAGAAGTGGGAAAGAGGTCGATAACAAGATAATACAACTGGTAGAAATACCGGAGGATGAGCCACTATCTCAAGAAAATGATGAACCGGCTACGGTTCAAGAGCCGCAACAACAAAAGGATAAAGAGACTAAGTCCTATGAGCCTCTAGTTCCATTATCATCTAGACTTCGGAATTCGACTGTCCCATGAAATACCAAGAGGTGTTGGATGTGCTCCAAAAGGTTACTGTCAATATTCCTCTGCTTGATGCCATTAGACAAATTTCATCATATGTTAAATATCTCAAGGACTTGTGCACTGTAAAGAGAAAATTAATATGCATAAAAAGGCCTTTCTTACTGAGAAAGTGAGCGCTATCATTCAACAAAGGATCGTACCTAAATATAAAGTGTGAGACCCGTATCCTAAACCGTACAGTTTGTTAGGCTTCCGCAGTCCTCTCAGTCGAATTCTGGCAACCCGCGACCTATAATCGGCATTTGCGCGCGACCCTAAATTGCATCCTGTCGATCTGAGTCGGCTCGGCCTAAGACTTGTATCATTGCGACCGGGCCGTCGGCGCGGTTCTGATGTCGCGTCTCATGCGCCAAGACGATACCCGAGCTAGGAGATGTAGGCCCGCGTTCAGTTCGAGAAAAACATCGCGTGTGGCCTATCCGTAGAGAATCCATCACATCAATCACTTCACTTGTCAAAGTATACCCATCAAGTCAAGTACCTTATCCCATTCTCCAAGTACACTACACCATCCCCAAAGTCAACCTTTCCATCCCATCTCTTACACACCCCATCAGTCGTCTCCCATCATCTCTCTCTATTTCATTCTCTCTCTCATTTTTCCTCCCAAGCAACCCACGTCCAAGCTCCCCATGAGAGAGCTAGTGTGGCCCACCTTCCTACTTCCCATCTCCACCATTCAAAGTCTATCTCAACTGTGAGAATCGTTTCCTTGAAGCTCTAGAGATTATAGGCGGATGAAGGAAGAGAAGATCAAAGGTGGGTGCTTCTCTCTCTCTCTCCTCTCTTTTTCATTTGTTTTGTGTGTGAAGATGTGATTGTGTGGCCCACTTAATGAGTTGTGAGATGTCCAAACCGTTCATCAAATGGACCTCACTTTGATGTGTGTATTACCCACATCATTCAACCATTTAGGTGGCCCACCTTAAATGTATGTTTTGAGCAACCGTCCAGTGTCCAGGGACGCTAGACATTGCAACTGTGAAGTGTGAGCTGACAGTGGGTGTACTAACATCCCAAAAAGAGGGGGTTTTGGGTGGGCCGCTCATGCAGGCCCCACCTTGATATGTGTTTCTAATCCAAGCCGTTCATACCGTTCCCCAGCTCATTTTAGGCGTTGGGCCGAAAAATGGCACCAATCTGACTTTTTGGCGGGCCATAGCATGGAAAATGGTGGTTTTCACCGTTAAAATACACTCTGATGTTTCTGTACCCCAAAATATATCAAATATTGGGCTTGTTTGGCTTGTCTTAAGCCGTAGCGACCAATGGTTGGGTCGGATTCCTCTGATGCGGGCCCCACACATAAAAAACCTCAGAAAAACACGTTTTCAATATATATATATAAGGGTAGCAGCAGCAGGCTACTGGCAGACCTCAGGACGCGCAAGCGTCCTGTGCTGGATGTGAACGGGCAGCGACGTGGGTCCATGTTGTGGGCCCCACCGTGATGTGTGTCGTGTCATCAACACCGTGCATTTGGGTGGGGCCCTTAGGGCAATGGGCCACCTCGAAAATCAGCCATATACATGGCTCAGGCGGCCCACATCATAGAAAATAGCAGAATTGAACGTTAGTCGTTGAAATCCTGTTTGGGTACTACAGAAGTTTTGGATTAATATGAAATTTGTTTTTTTTTTTCCCTTTTCATCCACGTCCGTGTAACCCTATTAACGGGTTGGATTGCAAATAAACATTGTGGTGGGCCCCAGGTCTATGTGACCGTACCAACAGGTTGGGTGGAAAATAAACATTACAGTGGCCCCGGTCTACGTGACCTTACCAATAGGTTGGGTGGAAAATAAACATTACAGTGGGCCCGGGTCTGTATGAGCTTATCAACGTTGGGTGGAAAATAAATGTTATGGTGGGCCACATGTGTGGACCCACCTTATAAAGCAGGTTGGCTAGAGTGCCACACACCAGCTATATAGATGGCATATGTGACTTCACCAAGTTATGTGGCCCCACCTGTTTCACCCTCGCCGTCCATCTACAGGACCCAGCATGATGCATGTGTTGCATCCAAACCGTCCAACCATTTTGACAGATAACTTTAAGGCTTGAGATCAAAATGAGACAGATCTAGGATAAGGTGGACCATGTTAGCAAAAAAACAGTGGGTTTGAATGTCCACCATTAAAACCCTTGGGCTACCAAGTTTGGACCAATATGATATGTTGCTTTTCCTTTAAATTTAGGTCAGCGTGACCTTATGATTAGATTGGATGGGAAATAAATGTTATTGTGGGCCTTGGGAATTTTAATGGTTGAAATCATTATCACCACTTATATTTAGGTATGGCCCATATTGATGTATTTGTGGCCCGTGTGATTAGGCCCATTTTGATGTATTTGTGGCCCGTTGTTGAGGCCCACCTTGACATATATAAGGCCCATTTGAGGAGGCCCATCTTGATGTAGTTATGGCCCATCCGTTGAGGCCCACCTTGATATATACATGAGGCCCATGTGATTATGCCCACCTTGATATATACATGACTCCCATATAGTGCGGCCCATTTGATGTATATGAGGCCCATATAATGCAGCCCATTTGATGTATATGAGGCCCATATAGTGCGGCCCATTTGATGTATATGAGGCCCATATAGTGCGGCCCATTTGATGTATATGAGATCCATGTGTTGCGGCCCATTGAGATGTATTTTCGGCCCATATGTCATGGCCCATTGTGATGTATTCGAGACCCAGGGGCAAGGCCTGACATGATGTGGTTATGGCCCATATGATGTATATTCGTACCATCCATCCCCAATAAATGAGACCCACCTTAGTGTATATATTCTATATCCACTGTCTATCTAGTTTGTCGAACGGTGGACTCCGCTTTGATGTACGTGCCTTATACTATCCATCCATCTACCCCAGGACGGTGGTAACCCACCTCATGAATATTCCCGCTGCCCATCTGTTTTTCTGGGGTGGGGTCCAATTTAATGTATGTATGGTATTCCAGCACCTCCTATCTGGACGTGCCGTGGGGCCAACTACGATGTATGTGTTTGACTTGCACCATCTAAGTTGTTGGACGGTAAACCCACCTACTGCGAATTCGCAGGGCCCACTATGTTGTATGTATTTCATCTATGCCGTTCACTTATGCAGCTCACCTCGATGTGTGTATAGCAGGCACACTATCCATTTGTTGGGGCCCATTTGATATGTGCAAGGCCCACCTTGATGTGTTGGATACGAGGCCATTGGCACGACCCACTTGGTAAGGCCCAATGAGATGTATTTTCCGGCCCATGTATTGTGGCCCAACTGACATATAGGTGACACCATGTATTGCGATCCATTGTGATGTACATGAGGTCCATTGGTACAACCCATTTATGCGAACCACTTGATGTATATGAGGTTCATTGGCATGGCCCATTGATGTGGCCCACTTGATGTATTTGAGACCCATGTGCGGCCCATTTAGCGAGGCCCATTGTAATGTAATTCCGGCCCATATGTCGTGGCCCCTTTGTGACATATTTTTGGCCCATATGTCATGGCCATTATGATGTGTTTCCAACCCATATGTCATGGCCCATTGTGAGGTATTTTCGGCCCATATGATGAGTCTTGATGTGATGTATGTGTAGCCCATGTGATGTGGCCCTTGGGTGAGGCCCATTGCGATGTATATTAGCCCTTTGTGTGGGGCCATGGGAGCAATGTTGGTTAAATGGCCACATTGATGGGCAATGATGGTTAAATGTCCTTATTGTGACCTTCACTTAGGCCAATTATCGATCGATTCCGATCGTCATGGCCGATTGTCAATTCTGATTGTCGTGGCTGATTGACTGATTAGCGAACGAGGCCGATTATCGTGACCGATTACCGATTCCGATTACTGAGGCCGATTCTGATTCCAGATATCGAGGCTGGATATCGAGGCTAATTGTTGAGGCCCAATGTGATGTATATGCGACCTGTATTTGAGGCCCATTGTGATGTATATTCAGCCCGTGTTTAAGGCCCAATGTGATGTATATGAGGCCTATGTGATGAGGCACATTGGGATGCATTTAAGGGCCAGGCGATGGAGCCCATTGTGATATAGGTTAGGCCCATGTGAAAGGCCCATTGTGATGTGTATTAAGCTCTTGAGTGAGGCCCATGGTGTTATATATTTGGCCCTTGTGTGAGGCCATGGGTCCACTATATGTTCAACTCTATATGGGTCATTCCTTGGGAGAAATACTGGTTAAATGACCTTATTGTCAAGGTTGATTGTCGAAGCCGGTTATTGATACTGATTACGAGCATGTGATAGCATAGCATCATGATACATGCCCATACGCATCATCTGCATGTTTGTTATGAGATGTGGTTGATCATTGCATATGTCATTGAGCATGTTGTTATGAGACTCCCTGATAGGTGGAGGTTATCTCACATGAGCGCACGGTATGCGCAGGAGTGATGCATAACTGGATTGTATGACTCATGCATCTTGCATTATGATTACTGTACGTCCTAGCGACATCAGGGTTGTAGCCTCCACAGGCATATCATGGATGGCCAGATGGGACACCGAAAATTTGTTCTACCATCGGGCTGCCATAAATGGCCCTAGGTGAAAATTCCTAAACCCTCTTGGCGCCCCAACGTCGAGACCGAGTGGACATATGAGCGTTGAGTGCCGAATACCAAGAGGCTGCGTCTCCCACTGTGTCGTGGTCGGTTGGGAGGGGTTGTGGCCTTACCCGCCCGAGCGTAGGGGGCATTGCTCGGCTGAGTTTGACCAGCTCGTGAATGGGTCCGCTATCGACGTGCCGAATAGGTATTGGCAGACTATTGGCCAGGCGGATAGTGAGGTTTCTTACGCTCACTTGGACTGTGCGGCTAGGAGAGCAACAGTGCCATTTGGAGTGTACTAAACCCCGGTGATGATCCCAGAAAGGAACCATACTGATATGTGGACTTATTGAGCAGGAATTGTATACCCATTCATTCATTCATTCACTATCCACTTAGGTTGGTGATGCGCACCTATTTGTTACGTGTACCTTCGCATGGCCAGGATTTCGGTTGGGCACGCGACTAACCTAAATCAGGTGTTTACCACGTTGAGTCTGACTATCCAAATTTAGGTATAGGACTGGTTTGGATAGAAGTCCCTTGTGATGGACGTACTACGTACTATCATCCCGACCTCACACTTCTGCTTGGTCATTTCATTCGCATCGCATATTGCATCCACAGGCATATAACATTTTGAGTCACTGCGTTTTTGCATTTATATGGTCTAGATACGGTTGACACTATTCGTGAACTCATCAGGAATTGCATATTACATCGCGTCATCGGCATCTGATATTTGGTTCTTTATGACTCCTCATTTGCATAGTTGTCCTATATTGCATGTTCTGATATTGATTGACTCATAGACTTGTCTGTATTTCCACTTACTCTGTTATCATATGATTTATGATCTTATCAGTATTCCTGCTTACTTTGATAATTCATGATCTTGTCAATATTCCTGCTTATTCCAATATTGTATGATTTATGGATTACCAATTTTTTCGGTATTGTATGATGATGGCATTGTATTGAATACTTGCCACTTACCTTGTACACACACTTACACCACCCTCAAAGCTTTCTATATGCTTATGCATGATAGATGCGTGCAGGTGATGTTAGGTTGCAACAGTGTTGAGCTTGGAGCGTGCAGCGGTCTTCTGGAGCTTGATTCTCGATTGATGTATTTTCCTTTCAACATTGTACTCAAATGATTATATTAGTGGATATGTGATGATGATGTTACCTTCGTGAATTGGGTAATCTTGTGGTTATGCTTCTTACGAGTTAAATGTACAAAAAAAAATCCCCCTTGTAGGATCCCAGGATCGGAATCTAGTGTATGAACGCTAGGTACCGAGACGGGGTACTATAGAGGCTGTCGGCACTAGATTCAGCGATCGGGATTCCTGTGAATCCAATTTTTAGGTTTGGGGCGTGACATAAAGACCCATGAAGTCCCACTTTTCCTTGTATTATTAGGAATTTTCAAATTGAGCATGCTTTGCTAGATTTGGGTGCAAGTGTCAACTTAGTACCTTATTCGATTTACAGACAAATGAGATTACGCGAGCTTAAACCAACCATGATTACACTTCAACTCGCTGACCGCTCCATTAAGGTACCAAGGGAAATTTTAGAAGACGTGCTAGTCCAAGTAGAGAAATTCTACTTCCCTGTGGATTTTATTGTACTAGACACTGAAC
Source organism: Magnolia officinalis (assembly GCA_021015155.1). Classification (NCBI taxonomy): domain Eukaryota; kingdom Viridiplantae; phylum Streptophyta; class Magnoliopsida; order Magnoliales; family Magnoliaceae; genus Magnolia; species Magnolia officinalis. The sequence continues at coordinate 71,564,698 of JAJHSJ010000003.1, forward strand.
CTTGTGTAAATGCTAGCGCTCAAGTTCCCATCATTTTAGGCTACCCGTTCCTAGCAACTTCAAATGCAATCATAAATTGTAGGAATGGAATGATGAACTTGTCTTTTGGTAACATGACTCTAGAGCTAAATATTTTCAATCTAAGCAAACCATTAATAATAATGAGATCCATGAGCTAAATTTCATGGACTGCTTGATAGAAGAAGATGAATTGGAACCTAGTCTGACTAAGGAATTGATTCAAGTCTTTGGGGACTTGAAAAATTCTGATTTAGAAAAAGTGTTTGCCGAAATTTGTGATAATAATGATAGCACTACCACCTAGGACATTGGTATGTACCAATGGAGACCGCACACTCAAATCCTATCTATTGAGGATTCGCAACCTCTGCCTTCACCAACCAATGTTCCAAAGCTTGATTTAAAACCACTACCAAATTATCTTAAGTATGTATACTGAGGTAAAAATAAAACTTATCCCGTGGTGATCTCTTCATTTTTAGACAAGGATCAAGAGATTAAATTGTTGAATGTTCTAAGGGACCACAAAGGAGCCTTGGGCTGGACCATTTTTGATATAAAGGGTATAAGCCCTTTCATATGCACCTATTGAATCCACCTCGATGAGGACGCCAAACCAATTAGACAACCTCAAAGGCGTCTCAATCCAAACATGATGGAAGTTGTAAAAAATGAGGTGATCAAATTGTTAGATGTGGGAATCATCTACCCAATATCCGATAGTGTTTGGGTGAGTCCAACTCAAGTAGTCCCAAAGAAATCTGGAATAACTATTGTACAAAATTCTAATAATGAACTCATACCAACATGTGTCACCACAGGTTGGCGTGTTTGCATTAACTATATAAAATTGAACCAGGTCACAAGAAATGACCATTTCCCTCTACCATTCATTGATCAAGTTTTAGAGAGGGTAGCAGGTATTCCTTCTATAGTTTTCTTGATGGGTATTCCGGATATAACCAAATAGAGATAGCCCTGGAAGACGAAGAGAAAACCACGTTCACTTGTCTATTTGGCACGTTTGCTTTCAAACGGATGTCATTTGGATTGTGTAACACCTCAACAACTTTTCAACGGTGTATGTTAAGTATTTTTTCAAATATGGTTGGGAAGTTTCTTGAGGTTTTCATAAACGACTTTTCTGTATTTGGGAGTAGTTTTGAGGAATGCTTCAATAATTTATCTCTTGTCTTGTCTAGGTGTGAAGAGAAACACCTTGTCTTAAATTGGGAGAAATGTCATTTCATGATTTAAAAAGGAATTGTTTTGGACCATGTTATCTCCAAAAATGGAATCGAGGTAGACCGCTCAAAACACGACATTATAGTTAATCTATATCCCCTGAACTGTTAGAGTAGATCACTTCTAGGGCACGCTAGTTTCTATAGAAGATTCATCAAGGACTTAAGTGTCATTACTAGACCCTTTACTAATCTTCTTCAAAAGGATATCTCATTTAAGTGGACAAATGAGTGTGCAAGTGCCTTTAATAAAATTAAATCACCACTGCAACTATCATGTGTCCACTAGATTGGACACTTCCTTTTGAACTAATGTGCGATGCAAGTGATTATGTCATAGGGGCTGTTTTGGGTCAAATGAAATATAAACGGCCCTACGTTATTCACTATATGAGCAGAACTCTAAACTCGGCCCAAGTGAACTACTCAACAACTGAAAAAGAGTTACTTGCAGTAATTTTTGCTTTGGATAAGTTTAGGTCCTACTTGATGGGATCCAAAGTGATCACTTTCACGGACCACTTGGCTTTAAAATATTTGTTATCTAAGAAGGATGTAAAGCCGAAACTTTTGAGATGATTCCTCCTACTCCAAGAATTTAACTTAGAGATAAAAGATAATAAAGGAGTAGAAAACGTAGTAGCCGATCACCTTTCCAGATTGGTGTTAGATGATTCCACTGAGGAGATACATATCCAGGACACTTTCCTTTATGAATAATTATTTACGATCTCCAAATTACCTTAGTATACGGATATAGTGAACTATCTTGTAACAGAAAAAATGTCATATCATTGGAAGTCACAAGATATGAAGCGTTTTGAAATCGAGGTTAGGAACTTCTTCTGGGATGACCCGTATTTATATAAATATGGGACTGGTCGGATTTTTAGACGTTGTGTCCCAGAGAATGAAGTTCAGAGTGTTATTTCTTTTTGTCACATGGAAGCATGTGGTGGCCATTTTTCTGCTAAGAAAACTACTGCAAAAATCCTACAGTACGATTTTTACTGGCCTACCATGTTTAAAGACACTCATGCTTTCTGTGTTGCTTGTGATAGATGTCAAAGGTTGGGAAGAGTGTCCTGGCACAACATGATGCATTTATCTCCAATTTTACCATTAGACATATTTGATTGCTGAGGTATTGATTTTATGGGCCCATTTCCATCTTCTTTTGGATTTCTTTATATATTGGTTGGTGTGGACTATGTTTCAAAGTAGATTAAGGTAGTTCCAAGTAGGACCAATGACAACAAAGTGGTCATATGATTCCTCAAGGAAAATATTTTTTCTAAATTTGGAACTCTAAAGGCCATCATTAGTGCTGGCGAGTCTCACTTTTGTAATAAGACATTTGAGGCTTTGATGAAGAAATATGGCATCAAGTATAAAGTGAACACCCCATACCACCCACAAACGAGTGGGAAAGCTGAGATTTCTAATCGGGAAATCAAATACATTTTAGAAAAACCTATAAGGCCAGATAGGAAGGATTGGTTTCTCAACTATCCGACGCTTTATAGGCTTATAGGACTGCTTATAAGACCCCGATTGGAATGTCCCCATACAGATTGGTGTATGAGAAGGCATGCCACTTGCCTGTGGAATTGGAATATAGAGCCTACTGGGTAATAAAGAAATTAAACTTTGATATAGACCAAGCAAGTGGACAAAGGAAATTAGAGTTGAATGAATTAGAGGAGTTGAGGAGAAACTCCTATGAAAATTCTAAATTCTACAAAAAGAGGACCAAAGCTTTTCATGATAAAAACATCCTGAGGAAGAATTTTGAACTTCAGCAAAAGGTCTTATTATACAATTCCCGTCTCCAGTTCTTTCCGGGAAAGTTAAGATCAAGATGGACGGGCCCCTTCATTGTGAAGAATGTTTATACTCATAGGGCTGTTGAAATTGAGAATCCACGTAATGGTAATATGTACAAGGTTAATGGTCAGATATTGAAGCCTTATATGAAAAAATTTTATTTAGGAGAGGAGTCCGTCCCTCTTCATTAGCCAGAATATTTAGATTGATGTTTCTAGTCTGACGGAGCATTTGTGTAGGATTTGTATCATATTCAATTTTTTTTAGTATCACCTAGCAGGTGAGTTCTTCATGGTAGGTACTATCCACCCTTTCTTTTATTTTTATTGTTCTCTGCATTACATTATCATTACATTGGGGACAATGTAGATTTTAGGTTGGGGGGTGTGGATAGTCATCCATGTGAGTTTTTTTTTTAAGTTTCAGTTTATTTTTATTTTTATTTTTTTAAAGGTTTTAGTTAGGTTTAAGTTTATTTTTTTAGGTTTATGGAAAAAAAATTTCAACATTTTTAAAATAATATTTTTATATACAAGAATGTGAACATAATATTATGCGAATTCCAAAGGCAGAGTTAATACTTAGTCTAGGTTGATAGTAATCAGAATTCTGATAACTAAAAATTATAGACTTAAGTTCGATTATCTAATCACTGGTTTAAAGTGAGTTGTAATTTGATGTACTAAATTCACAATACACCCTAGCTAAGTGAGAAATATGATATGTGAACTAGAATTTTGATTCAAACAAGGTTGAATGAACTAGTACCATTGATATAAGCTTAAAAGAGATAACATTGAAGAAAAAAAGTGATGAAAAAAAAAAAATTTATTATAGAGCATGAATGCAATGACCATAATAATCATGTCAGTAATCCGGAGTAAGGATACTTACGTATTCATTACAGTTACCATTACAAGTACGATACCTTAGATTATGAAGCAAATCCGATGGGAATCTTCATCTAAGGGTGGTCTATAATAATGATGATATGATGATAAAAGAAGAAATGGCATGAAGGAAATGAGATAACTAGAGATTTCATATTCTTGGAATGATTGAAAGGAGTTAGGATAGGGAACATACATATTTCTCGAAGTTAGACTAGTGTCACGAAGCACCTAAGGATATTGGATCATAACTATTCTAAATTTTGACTAGGTCTCTGAACTCAAGGATGTAATGGATTAGAAAATTAAGATTCTAGCTAACTTCAGACTTAGGGTAAGTATTGTTTTGTTTTAGAATTCATATGATGAATGGAGGCATAATTGTATAAATTTCTGGGTGTTAAACTATTTTTCATATTTTCAATATTTGTGGGTAACATTTCTGAAAACCCTCATGAGACTATAACTCGTCCACTAGGGGAAACATAGGGGTTTAAAGGCTTGTTGCATATGCTAAATGCAATCGAGATTACCTGCGAAAGTGGTGTAGTTAGAGTTTTTTAATTTTAATTTTGTTTCTAGAATTAGTTTTTATTCTTATTTTTATTTTTCTTCGCTTATTTATTTTGCTTGGGACTAGCAAAATGCTAGTTGGGGGGTGTGTAAAGACTCAAATATTGCATAATTTTCTCCATTAATATATTGGTTTTATGAACATGAATAAGCTTAATGTTCTATTTTACTCATGTATGTGTTGCAAGGTGAATGTAAGAGCTTGGATTGAAAAAGAGAGTTAAAAGCATAGATTTGATGCTCAAGAATCACCAAGGCAATGGATGGATCTTAGGAGACCAAAAATGAAGAATTTACATATCAAAGATCCAAGAAAACCAAATGAGGAATGAAGAGAATCGAAGATTTGAAGTGAAGAATCCTGAAATCGTCCTAAAAAAGTGTATTCTAAAACTCTGAAGTCTATTTTGAAAAACTGCACAGCGTAAAATCTATTTTAAACAAACTGCGCAGTGTGAAGTCTATTTTAAAAAATTACGTATATTTGAGGTAGTTTTTAGATTTTTTCAACTTTGTACAAAAGTTGGAGTTCCCCATTTATAAATAGGGCTTTCCAGGGCATTCATAAGCATCATTCAAAGCATTCAAGAGCAAGTTTAGGGTTTTTAAAGAGTTTTCAGTTTTATTAAAGTTTTATAAGTTATTTTTTTCCTTTTTGATTTTTTTATTTGCATTTATTTCTTTGTTGTTGCTTTTTATTTCTGCAATTTAATTATATTTTTCTAAGGTCCCTCTAGCCTAAGCTAGAAGGGAAGCACATTGGTTTAATGTTTTCATAGTTATGATGATTGATTATTTTAATGATGAGAAAAATAGTATTGTTTAGGTTTAGGTTTTTGATCCTCATGTGAGATCCATATGTTTCCATCATATGAGATCCACATTGATGGATAGGCTTACCTTGGATCAATTAGATTTCTTAGATAGGAGAGGTTCTCAACCTGCTACATTTCTTTGATTCATTATCTCATGGATATTAAATGCTTAAAATCACTGGCGCTTGAGAATATATATCAATGATGCAAATCCATGATTTTCTAATCTTTTATATCATTTATTAAAATATTTAAACTGTTTTATTTTCCGATTAGGCTGACCATAGTGCTCAGATCCTAATTATGTTATCCAAGTCATCATGATTTTGGAACATTAACCTATGTGTGGAACTTTGAAGGTTGGGTGTTATTTTAATTCAGTTGAATTACGTCCATTCAAAAATCTCAAAATCAAATCATCAATTTAGTTTTTATTACTTAGTTTGTTTTGCATTTGATTTTCTCTTTCTCGCAATTCATCTCCCTGTGGGATCGACCCTATATTCAGGGGATCTGGCGAAGATTCGTACAAGTGAGAATCCTGCTAATATGCTGACCAAGGTGGTCACACGGGAGAAGCTGAAGCTTTGTTTCACTTTGATTGGTCTTCACACTTGAAGACAGGGAGATAGTGCACTCCGGATGAAGAAGAAAAAGGTTTGTGGCGATATGTCTCTAAGTGGGAGATTGTTGAAATGTGGAGCCACATCTGGACGGCCGCTCGACTAGTCGAGTGACCTGCTCGACCAGTCATGGACTGGCTCGACTCGTTTTCCAGCAAGTTGGGATTTTGGATTTCTGAGGTACTTGACCAATCGTGGGATGTGATCGACTGGTCGAGGGTGCCGCTCGACCGGTCGAAGACTCCGCATGACCAGTCGAGCTTACGCAGTTTTTTAGTCCGGATTTGATACGAACTGCGGAAACTTGAGTCGGTTTTCGTAGATGTGCGAAAGGGAGTTGCCTAAACTATAAATAGGGGTCCCTAAGGCTTTCCTAGGTATGATGGGAAATAATTCTAAGGTGTGGGGAAAGGATTTTCTCTATACTTCCAAGTGAGAGGTTAATATATTGCCTTATACTCTTCATTTTTCTTCATAGTGGAAGTTTGTATCCGGGTTTTTTACCCTTGTTGGGGTTTTTCCATATATATCTTATCTTGTGGTTTGTTTAGAATGCTTTGATTCTGTTTCTAGTCTATATTTATTCTTGTTTATCGTTTGTGGGTGAGACCGGAGATTGGATCTCGGTTCACTGCGTTGTTGGCGTGCTATACAACAACATATACAACCATAAGGGTAGCCATGCACCAACATATAACAACTAGTCTTCCATGAGTCAATACACATCACATAATTTAGCTATAAATCGAGGAAATCAAGCAAGTAGTTTAACAAGTCAGCAATGTGACAACATTCCATGCCTTTACTCCTAACACAATTGACATGTAGTAACAATTCAACCGACAATTAGCAATTTACAACAATTCATGTCATTGTTAAAGCATAGTTAGCACCAAATCAAGAAATCAACAATCAACTAGCATAAATTTGAGGAAAGTTAGATATTTGCACCCTACATGAGCATGCAAATGTACAAGTCACTGATTTGGGGTATTAGGGTCTAATCCCCTTCCATAATTTCAACAATTTCTAGTCCATTGTTCTAATTATGCGGCCCAAATGAAAATTTAGCAACATACACTAATAATGCACCACACACATATTCACTAAACCTATATTAGGCACGATAATCAACTACCTAGAGGTAATGGTCCTCACCTAAACTTAGCTGGAGAATGCTGAGACGATCCTAGCGATGCTGGGTCCGCAAGCTCGAGGTGTCGAGGCCCTGCATTGCATTAAATGGGCAAAGATCACATGTACGTTGCAGAAATTATGAAAATACTATGAGAATCCCTATATTACCTTAGATGGGCTGAAATTTCTCTTCCAACGGCGAAGGACAATCAAGATTTTCGGCGGAAGAGGGGAGAGAACAGCCGGAATTTACGAATTTCAGCCACCAGAGTCACATGCAAGTAAGGTGCCCCAAATCTCTCTCTCTCTCTCTCTCTCTCTCTCTCTCTCTCTCTCTCTCTCTCTCTCTCTCTCTCTCTCTCTCTGCTACTGGAAATGGGGTTTGAGAGAGAGAGAGGCAGCCTTATATATGCCCAGAATTATGTCTATTGACCCCAAGTTTCAAGACATGCTTTTAATGGCCCTGTTGGACCCAAATCTGGCTTTGGGGCTGTCCTGATGGCCCCTTGGCCCATCTGATACATGGGATAGGTGCCTCATGACTCGATGAAGGGTCGGGCGAAGTTTAATCGCAAACGAATGTAGGGTTTTGCCGCAGTGGCCCGATTCGCGATCAACAGTCACCGTTCCATGATCAATGGCCATATTTTGTAGACGTGGGCCTAGACTTATTTCCAACCTTCGGTGTGAATTTAGAAGAGATTCGACGGCTGGAACGCCCGAATTTGCATACTTAAGTAGCAGGGTTATTTGGGTAAATTTTAAATTTTTGTCATTTTTGGCCAGGCAACTTGCAGTTTGCAAGTGCCAGCAGGGCAAGACTGTTTGACAGTTTCTGGGTATTTTCGGGGCCTGGTGTCCGCGTGGGACCACAAGCCTAAAGAGCCCAAAGGTCTGATAAAGTTTCGGGATTTTTGGACCTTCCTCAGGCGATTCATGGCCCGTACGAACAGACGCCGAATTTAAAGGGGCTACCTGGCTCTACGACCCGTGCTCGACCCGAGCACGATTTAATTTAATCCCATTAGTGGTTAAGTTTGTCATTAATTAGTCCATAGTAGGTCTACACGTGCGACTAAATTATCCGATCCTGCGTCGGTTCGCACGTGTGCCTCAGGACACTATTCCTTTTTTTGGATGGGGCGCTACAAAATAGGAGGTGAGAAATTGGAGGGCAATCTCTGCGAGTCTTGAATGGCAGGCACGTTCCTCCAAACATCAGCCTATTGACACCCCTGCTCAGTACCTCCGCCACTATGATGAATAGGCCTGGGGAGATCGGGTCACCTTGATGAAGGCCTCTAGCTGATTTGAAGAAGCCAGTTGCTTCTCCGTTGATCAGGATGGAAAACCAACAACTGGCCCAACATCTTTCCACTAAGCCAATCCAACCTGGAGCGAACCCAAACCTGGCTAGGACTTTCTTCAAGAAGTTCTAGTAGATCTTGTCATAGGCTTTTTCCATGTCCAGTTTCAACAAGATGTTGCCTCCTCTTGACACTTTGTTAATGTCCCAAAGGATTTCCTGAATAAGCGCTCCGCCTTCAACTATCAATCTTCCCTGCACAAAAGCCCCTTTGCTCGGGGGAAATGATTTTTGGCAGAATTTTGCCCAGCCTATAAGCCATAACTTTAGAGAATATCTTGTAAATACAATTACATAGGCTGACCGGCCTAAAATCAAAAAATTTAGAAGGGGAACTTATCTTGGGGATGAGACAAATGAGGGAAGAAATTAGAACTCTAGGAAGGTTTCCTCCTTGAAAGAAGAAACGAGTCGCCGAAACAATGTCTTCACTCACCGTGTCCCAACACTCTTGGAAGAAAGCCCCTGAAAAACTATCTGGACTCGGGGCACCATTAGGGGGAATCGAATGGACCACATCTCTAACTTCCTCCCAAGACGGTTCCATCATCAAAGACATGTTGTCCTCTTCAAAAACCAAGGAAGGGATAGCAAAAGCGAGGTCTCCCCCTTGAATGTTATGCACCTTCATCTTGTGTAAGCTTACGGAAGAAATCGACAGCCTCCAATGTCAAATAACCGAACCCTATCATCTCTCTTGATTTCCAGAATAGAAGCTTTTCTAGCTCGTCCCATGGCCGACGTATGAAAGAATTTAGTGTTACGGTCTCCTTCTTGCAACTAGTGTGTTCGGGATTTCTGTTTCTAGAAAATCTCCTCACACGGTTCCAGCTACGTCAACCTGTTAGACGCTGCTCTCATGGAGGCCAACCGGGATGGATCATCCGAGTCCTGCGCTTCCAATTTCACCTTGCTTAAATCGTCTGCAACCAATTTAAGATTCTTGAAAATATAGCCAAACACATTTGCATTCCAGAATTTCAGGGCCCTCTTTACATTTTTGAGTTTGCTTATGAGAGTTTAAAAGGGATCTCCCTCGACATTAAAGGCCCACGTCCTACTGATTAGGCCTCTAAAACTATGGTATTTGGTCCACATACGCTGGAACCTGAAGGTTTTTGGGGTAGAAGGTCTCGGTTGGGGAAACACCGAGAGAAGGGGGGCGTGATCTGAATTCCGCCTAGGAAGGTGTTTGACGTGGCAATCCTGGAACTGCTAAAACCACAGCGAATTACAACATGCTCTGTCCAATCTAGCCCACTGGCGAGGCTGCCCCACTTGGTTGTTTACCCACGTGAATCTATTCCCTGTGAAGACCGAGTCTTGGAGACCCGCCCTATTCAAAGCCTCAGCGAAATCCTCCGCACTACGAGTATCAAAATTGGAAGAGCCACGCCTTTCTAATGGAGATAAGAGGGCGTTGAAATCCCCACACACAGCCCAAGGGGCAGCCATCTGATCCCCTAGCATAGCCAAGTCATTCCACAGGTTTCTTCTCAGCGGTCTTGAGCATTTGGCATAAATGAAGGAAATCTGCACCTTCAAACTATTCCCACGAATTCCCACAGCCATGAACAGCATTTGGTCTGAATCCCCCACCACTTCAATGGATAGGAAGGACAAAACGAATACCAAACCTTACCACCCTGTTCTGCATTCGATAAAGAAGAATGAAAGCCCAATTTCAGGCCAGTATGGATCCTTTTCTCATCCCTAAGCATCGGTTCCAAGATGGCAACCATGACAGGTTTGTAATGTCTCACAATACTCTTTAGAGTATGAATTGTGGGAGCATTTCCCACCCCGCGCGCGTTCCATATAAGAATGCTATCCATGGGATTTGGTAGCTGGTATCTCGCCTCGACATTCTAATTTCCTAAGCCTCCCGAACCAATTGACCTTCGACAGAAGTTCCCGTCTCTTCCTGCTCTGTTTGGCTTTAGCGTTAGCTGGCCTTCTACCAGCTGTCATTCCTTTACCTCCCTTAGGTGCCAGTTTATCAATGCTTTTCTTGGAAACCACTTGCTATGCTGGGATTTGAAACGTCTCTGGGGGACCGATGAATGTAGCTTCTAACCACCCTGTCTCTCCAGTTGGAGAGGCCATATCTCCCGCTGGTTGATCTTGCATGCTGTTTGTCCTGCCATGATCATGGTTTTGGGGATGACAGGGAACATCCTGAGGAGGAGACGAGGTCTAGGATGATAGAAGCAGGGATGTTGGGAGTTTGCGGGTTGATCTGGGGGAGGTGCATCTTGTCAATGACCTGTGGGGAGGAGGAGAGATGGTGGCTGGAATGAAATAGGGGGATAGATCCACCTCAATCTCACCCCCCTTAAAAGACTGCCTTCTGCTATTGTTGGGCTGAGAATAAACGTCCTAACACTCATCTTTGGAATCGTCTGAGCCCTGGACCGAGTTGGGATCAAGTCTTAGGTGGGTGTGGCCTTCCGAGAGAGCTTTTATGGATGAAGGAAACTGGCCTCTAAAGGGAGGATCCAAAAGCGAGGCTGGTGGGGAAGGGAAGGTTGTCGTAGGGTATTAATTTGGACCACTACACCCTGCGGATAGGTGTTTAGAGGGAGATATGAGGGCAGGGCTGGGTTGACGATCTAACAGGGGAGATATGGGGGCAGGACTAGGTTGACGAGGTAACCGGGGAAACATGGATGTGGGCAGGACTAAGGCCTGAATTGGGTTGGGGGAAACTAAATGGAAGGATTCTGGGAATGTGGTTGGTTCCATTGCTCTGGGGGTTGGTGTAACGTCCTGAAAATCGGGGGTCGAGTAGAAACTCAACACCCGAGTTCCAACACATCACTTATGCAACACATTTAATGATGATTGTATGTTGTATGTATTGGTGCGTAAAACATCTTGGTCGTGCCCTCGGGTGTCTGGGCTGTCACTACCCTAGCATCACAGTCGATCTCTGCCTTCATCTCCGTAAGCCAGTCCATGCCAAGTATCACATCATAGTGACACAATGGAGTGACCATCAGGTCAACGAACACTGTCCGGCTCCTTAGGTCTATCGAACAACCCCTACACATCTTGGTCGAGTCTGAGAAGGTCCCTGTGGCGGTAAGGAGTCTCAGTCCAACCATAGGACTAGTTTCCAACCCTAGTTGCTTGACTGCGGCGCATGATACAATAGAGACAGTGGACCCGGTGTCCACCAATAGGAAAATTAGAATACCTTGGATCTGTGTCGTAATCTTAAAAGTCATCGGTGCTACGTCTGATACCTCGGGTGCCTCAGCTACCAGTGAGTGCACCCGAGCATACTGTGAACGGTTCGGCTGAGGTACCATAGGCCGTTGAGGGGGCCTAAAACGAGGCGCAGGTGGCCGAAATGATGGATGTGTTGTGCCGACCGTAGAGGTGGTGCTGACAAGACCTGAGGAAGCTAGCGGTTGTTCCTCTGAGGAGGTGAAAATCCGTTATCCCTCATCCTGGTAAAACAATTTACCTCTGTGTGGCCTGCCTTCTTGCAGTAGGCACACCACAAATTTGGTCGCCTCACTGGAGCAGATGGAGCGGCAAGCCTCGGCGGTGAATCTGCTCGAGGCCTCTTGCCGAGGAACAGTCTGCTCGGTAGATCGGGTCAAGGCCTAGGGGGCATAGGTGCTCGTGCATGGGATAACCTATCCCTGTCCTACTCTGCTCACAGGGACATGCCTACCAACTCAGCATAGGTAGATATGTTAGCACAACACATCCTCAAACATAATTCGGGTTGCAGGCCCTCTGTAAATCGCCGCATCCTCATCGGCTGGTCAACAAGTATCAATGGAACATATCGAGCCAACTCTGTGAATCTATTCTCGTACTCTGCCACTGACATCCTTCCCTGTCGGAGGCGCAGAAACTCACTCTCCTTCTCGTTACAGTACGTGAGAGGGAAGTACTTCTCGTGGAAGCGGGCCTCAAATGCCTCCCACGACCACACGTAATTGACAGCGACAGTACGTAGAACACTGTCCCACCATAAGCTGGCCTCCTTTTCGAACATAAAGGTGACCAACTCTACCTGCTCCGGCTCTGTACAGTGTAGCATCCTCAGCATCTTGGAGACACGGTCCAGCTAATATTCAGCCTCCTCGGGTCTGTGAAAACCCGTAAAGGTAAGGGGCCGCAAGCGCTGGAATCGTTCGAGAAGGCCACTAGTACCCAAATTCCCCGTAGAGTATACAGCAGGAGCAGGTAAAGGCACACCCTCATCCTGAGCGGAAGGCCCTACTGTCTCAGCAGGGTGTACAGATGGTGAAGGTGGAGTCGCACTCCCACCCTGAGCTAGGGCCCCTACAATAGTGGCCAAAAGCTGCTGCTGCTGCTGATGTTGCATCTGCTGCTGCACCTGCTGCTGCTGGTGTTGCACCTGCTACTGGTGCATCATCATCAATAACTACTCTAACCTATCCGTAAGTGGGGCTGCCTGAGGCACGTGCTGCGTCGAAGAAGACGCACAGTTCTGCTCACGAACCGGCGGTGTGTAAGGTGGCGGCCCAACTGTAGGACTAGAAGATGGCGGAGACTCAGGCATATCTCACGAGCAGAGCCCAAACCGGGGTCCGTATGACCATCATTGCAGGGAGGTGCCTGGGCCATCGAATCAGTAAATGTGAGGCATACCATGCTCCGCGTGACCGCAGGTGGCATTCCCTATATGACATAGGGTACAATTGTGTAAGATGTAGCATAGCAATACACAGCATTCCACACACTTCATAGCAAAAGAAACTGCATGCATTTCATTTACCAAAATCTACCACAATACACAAGGTATAACTTTACATGCATCATGACAAGAAACGCATGAGAACTAGCCTATTCAAAGACTTAAACAATAGCACACCATTCACCACATATACTACTAAGTCCGTCAAGGCTAAAACATACAAACTAGAAACAAGCAACAAAGCAACAAAAGGTGACTACATATAGCTAGTCGTCAGAATCGAGCGATGGTGGAGGTGCACCCTTATCCTGTAGGCAACATAGGATGGCCCTCAAGGTACGGGACACTTTACTGAATTTCTGTTTCATGAAGGCCTCGTTCTCCTCAAGCTTTTGTCTTGCTTCAGTTCGGGCCTCCTGGATCTCCTACTTCAAGGAAGCTTAGCCCTCCTCCTTGGACGGGTTAGGCGACTAGGCCCAGCTTCGTCCGTGGAAGCTCTTTTCTTTCCCATGAGGGAAAGAATGGTGGAAATGGAGAAGATGGTTGTCACTAGCTCGAACAAAGCCATGGAAAGGGAAAGGAAATGAGGAAATATGATGGTTACTTGGGTTCCCACAAATTTGAGACACCTAATGGGGTTTGAGTGCTTAAATATATGTGAAAGGAGGGGAGCAATAGCTTTGGAGGGGGAAATTTCGAATGAGGGGTGAAGGTGGTGCACGAAAATGGAAGAAGAAGTGATTGGAGGGGGATTTGAGTGAGGGTTTTTGGGTTTCTTGAAGAAAGAAGAGCTTGAAGGGATGCTTTGAGAGGGAGGGGGTAAAACGGAGAAGAAATAGGGGTCCCCACAAAATTTTGTGGGCCCCACACGTGCCTAGGGGTTAGCCCGACACCGACCGGTGTCGGCCCGACAGGCCCGGACAGACCGAGCCGCGGTGCACCGTGGTAGGTGCGGCGCCACCGCGGTCCTCTGGACTAGGCGCGGTACCGCCGGGGTAGGGTGGTGACCACCCCCCTCCCAGGGTGCCAATGATACCCCGGGTCCACCGTGGGTCCCCCCGGATTGCATCATTTGGCCCTCGACTCCGTTTCGAGTCGTTTTGGGTCCAAACTATTGTACATTCATGTTTTTCAGGTTATTTGAAGTTGGAATGGGTAACTTGTCATCTAAACTTATCAACGGACAGTCTATAAGTGACCCGAGATCACCTCAAGTGATCACGGATGTGTATAAACCCGATCTCAGCGATCGTTTTCGGTGAATTTTGCCAATTGGCGAAATTGGAAAACCTACACTTGTTTCTACGTTTCTACGTTCGTATCGCACCCACCTAGGTCAAAATGCGTCAGCGTACGTTGTGTGACCATAACCCAGGTCCAGTTTAATCCAAATCATGCTCTGATACCAACTTGTAACTTCCTAAAAATCGGAGGTCGAGTAGAAACTCAACACCCGAGTTCCAACACATCACTTATGCAACACATTTAATGATGATTGTATGTTGTATGTATTAGTGCGTAAAACATGAGTGAGATTAAGCCAAAACAGCAAACATAATCCAGGGACAGTTATAATATGCAAGTGGAAGACTGAAAAGAATATGTATAACCTTATAAACCATTCCAGGTCCCCAAAATATGTATGCATTACCAGGTCAATAATTACAAATACTGTTTCAAAATACAAAAATCAAAATTGTAGTAGTCTGCTACAAGTGAAACCCTGGAGCCCGTCGATCAGAATGGTTTACATGAATCCACCTGAATACTGCATATAAGAAAAGGCGTCCTTGTCATCCTCAAAGTCCGGCTCCGCCTCGTAGGCATCGCCACCACCTGCATCTAAGACAGGGTCTAGTTGGTGTGTACAACACCATCCCGTAACGTGGGAATGAGTAATCAACTCAGTGGAACAATAAAGCAAAGGTTAACATGTTATCAATTCAATCAAGCGGTAATGATAAAGCAGTAAATCACACATCCCTAATACTCTTATTAATGCAAGTATGGTATGTATGATGCATGCACTCGCCTACGCTCCCTCAACGACTCCTTACGATCGCGGCATGCCACACTCCCTCAGTGCTTAACTATCAACACCAAACGCACACGTAATGCGGTGCATGAACGTGATTACCAAGTCCCTTATTAGTCATTTTCATATAGCAGGATTGGGAAACTAAGGTACCTCCCTTATATCACTTCCCAAACAAGGATCCATTTTAAGGTCGCCAGTCCTAGTAAACTCATACGATGATACGGTTCTAGGTCACTGCAAAGGGCTCGTCCCCTTATCAATGCAGCCCTAGTTATACTCTAGTTGCTACGGAAAGACTCGTTGCCTCGCCGCAGACTCAAGTATGCTCGAGGTCACTACAAAGGGCTCGTCACCTTATCAGTGTAGGCCGACAGCTCGAATACAGTGTCTCATACCACCGTATTCGGCTCACGAGTCTGGGTTGCTCACTGGTCACTACGGGGAGGCTCGTCGCCCCAGCGTAGGCCGACAGCTCGATCACGGTGTCCCATACCACCATGTCCGGCTCATGAGTCTTAGCGGATCAAGGTACCAAGGTTAATAGGGATTTCACTGGTGAGTTTGGTACCCTAGGCTCAAGTAGTAATGTCCAAACATGGTTAACATACATCGGGCCAATCGGGTTATTTGACGGGTTCGACTAGCACGAGCGCACATCGAGCTGATCGACATGAAGCGCATAAGCAGCCCGTGTGACCTAACCACTGTCGCCAATCGATATACTACTCGGATTGATCAGGCGCGTCTCATGTGATGGGACAAAGTCAGCCACTACTTCAAGGCCTATTACCGATTGTCTGGACTATATAATAGCCCCAAACACATTCAATTACAACGATCTAGCATATGAGATACTCAAGCAGTAATGGAGCAACGATTCAAATCATACAATTAGTTGAGCATGTTATGAAGTACAACATAAACATGAATCCACCCTTATGCATTTCTAGGTAAAAGCAATGAATATGAAACAAGGCATATGGAGGAAATCGTACATATCATTAGAGTGGCTGAGAATCCTATCTCAACACCCATTTAAAGAATGGTTTACAAGTATTTATTCATACAAACATATTTACAAACACTTAGCATACACATTATATCATACATGGTATGTATTTGTTAGCATACGTATTAGGGCAAGTCCTTTCGTCAAAGGATTGCCGCCTACACAACATTCGCATAGCTACGATAGTTAGTCATGGCGTACACTAACGCAAGGTTTATACCCATTTAGTCTTTTACTCAAACACTTAGGCTACGCATTGTAACATACACGACGTATGTTAATATAACATGTATTAGGCTAATCCGTTCACCTAGAAGTTGATACACATGCACCTAGCATACATAGACAGCAATTAATCATGGCAAGCACAAATCTGAATTTCATACGTATACAGTATTTTCTACAAATACGAGGAAGATAGTATATTCAACCTAGCTAACGTATAACTGAAAAATGGAACGGACATCACTTTATGCATGTGAAATAGCGTCCACGTCAGTAATATATCATTAACCGACATCGAAAGCCTTGAAAACCATAACCTATACGTTTATAGTCTGCACCTTACGCTGATAAACGCGTAACGGAGTCGTCTTAAACACGTAGTCTTTGTCACGGGCAGAATGACAACCTATAGCGCGAACTAGATTATCTATTTCATCCTTTCACTATTTGAAACCCTAGAACAGATTAGGGTTAGGTTTTCTTACCTGAGAACAGGATCGGTATCACCGGTAGAGCGATACAGAAGTGATGGTAAGGCACGTGGACTAGTGGGATCGAATCCTAGGAAGAAGCGCCTACTCTCTCTCTCTCTCACTTTCTCTCTTTCCTTCTCCTTCTCCTCTTCTCTCTCTTAGGGTTTAGAGAATTCGTATGGAGTGAGAGAGTGAGGGTTTTAAGCCCTTATATAAACCTAAAACTGATGGGAATGACCCCAGGGCCAAGGTATACTTAGGTTATGTCCAAAGAGCGTCTGTTTCAGCTCAACGGAGCACTTTCGGAGCCCCCTTTTCTGCGTGCGGTCGGACTTAAGCTCACTGACCTTGGATCTAGGTCGAGTTAAGTTTTCGTTCCAGTCGGGTTTCCAGATCGCTCGTGGCGGACCAGTTTCAGTTCAACGGTCACCGAAACTCGATCAGGGTTACAAGTACACTGCCATGTGTAGGAAATTTCTCCTAATCCGAGGGTGTATTTGGGTCAGATTCTGATGGTCTGAATCCTTATATTTGGCCCACAAGCGACAAGTCTCAGATTACTTTTATTTCTAAAGATATCCACATTTCTCACACACTTCACTCCAGGCTCAAGCGAATAGCTTCGGAATACTATCTGGACTTGATTTCCGAGGTGGTTGTCAAGTCCAGCAAGGCGGTCTTAATTATATAATTTCATAGTAATTGGACTTTCGACGTGCAGTCTAGATCCGATACGAAGTTTCAATGTGCTCCCAAGAGCAACTGGGTAATGAGATTGATCCTAGATTTTAGGGTAACCTAGCGTCAATGATTCCACAAGTTTGGGTCTTGCATATCGTATTTAAAGTGATCAGTACGGATTTCACAAGTAAACTAATTTAGTACTAGATAAAACTCGCCTAACTTCTAAAGGATTTAATCCTTAGTGATTTCTGGCTAAGGTGGCACTCAGGTCTCAATACGGATTTTTCCGAGATGTTACAGTTGGTTAGATGGTAAGGGTGGGCATTGGCTGGGTAATGGGTCAAGCTGCAATGGGGGAAGCTGTAGTGGGGGGGATAGATCTGGGTGGGAGTTGTATATCGTTGGGCCTGTTGGAGATCACCAAGTTTGAGTCTTGAGGATAGAACACTTACTCCACCCATTGACAAGTGGTATCCCCCATCGAGGGCTGTGAGGCTGTCCCCAGCTCAAAATTACCAGCACGGGTTGTGAGCATTTCATTCCTGTGGAATTCCAGCAACGATCTAACCAGAAAATATTTACCTACAACTTCCAATATCCTGCAACTATGAATGTCTGAATCTTGTTGCAGGGAAATTTTCATTCTGGCATATTCTTGATCAAGTCCCAGTAAGGAGCACTTGTTGACCTCAATCACCTGGCCGATTGAGCTACCTAGCGCCCGAAACACTGATTCAAACCATGCATGGGTCGGGATGCCGTAAAGACGAAAGCATACGGCCTGCCCAAGAGCACCAAGTTCCTTCAACCAGGCCTTCACAGAAGAAAGACCCATGTCCCTCTGCAGAGATTCATCAGAGAAGAAAGATACCATTTCCATCCTTGTCCCGAAGACAAGAAGGAAATGGTCTTGATCCAAACAGGACATATCTATGTCTGAGGAACTGTACCTGGATTTAGCCATGGTTCGGATTAGGCGTATCAGAGTAACGCCTGTTGAGCTTGCCTAGCCTACCAGTGCCAGATTAAGTCGTTTGACCTGTTCAGCAACTTGTCTAGAGTTGGCCTGGATTTGGAATTTGTTAGCAGCATTTCCTCGAACCTGTGGGGTGTTAGAGCTGTTAAATATAACCCTGTTCTAGAGTGGGACATTTCTACGAACATCAGGAGGGCGAATTTGTCCCCCTCCCCTGGCTACCTCAACGAATGATAGGTTGATTTCATCTGCGCTGAGATCTGGAGGAATAACCTGATGAGGTAGCTCCGATGTGGAGGAACTGAGAAAGTTGCTTTGTGCTACCCCATGATACGATTCATTTCTTTGAGTGGTTCTCATGACCGGGCGTTCTCTAGTCGTATCCTGTGGCCACTCCCTGGCCATTTCCACCGTCAGGGTTTTCGCATCCACCATCTTGCCGTTCAAACCCACCTTCGCATCCAACGCTTCCTTCTCATTGGCGAACCGGATGAATGCGAATCTTCTTGGTCTACGAAGAATATGATCCCACGGCTCGTAGATGTCAATGATCCTCCCATACTTACTGAAGACTCTCTGAAGATCCTTGATGGTTGTTCCCGAGGAGATGTAAGCCACGAACAGAGAGAATGGGGTGAAAGGAGGTTTCTTGTGGTGGACCTCCGTCCACCTCGAATCCCTATCCGTCATTCAGAGGTTTTTCACGCAAAAACTAACATTTGGTGTGCCTATCCTGACTGTTTTAGGTTTGCAACTCCATGATGGAAGGCAGATGGAAGGCAGATGGCTATATAATCTTCCTTTGCTTGGAAAGGAAGAAAAAGAGGAAGAAGAGCTATTTGAGTCAGAATCAGAAAGCTTCAAAGCAAGAGATACATGTAAAGGACAACGACAGATTAACTGATGTAAAGGTATGGATATGGTATCTTCAATTTCTTAGCTTCTTATTAAATACTTCATCCTATTTTGTTTGGGAAGGTTGGTGGATGGCGGGTAGCCAATCATAGAACTTTTACAACCTACATTTAAAAGCCGACCCTACCTTGGTGGGATAAAGGCCTATGTGATGAGTGGAGCTTCTATTTATTTCTTGTCATGGGAAAAACTTGGTGGACATTTAAAAATGAAATACATTTAAAAACAAGAAACCATATGGTAGACTGACTCTGTTTCAATTCTAATATCCTGAGATCGAGTACCCATGTAGTGTGGGTGTGTGTGTGTGGGTGGGCGTGTTAGAGAGAGAAGAAAAACATCTACGGATAAGAGGACAGATTTGTTCAACCAATCTGATTCCTGGATTGGAAGTCAGAAATGGTGGGTTCCACAATCTAGTCAGTTTATTTGAGTTAATACATGTCACATATACCATTTATATGTGAATACATGTCACATATGCCATTTATTTGTGATTGTGTATGATGCACTTAACAATTTGAAATGTTGTTAAGCTATCAAGTCCCATAGATATTTCATCAATGAAAAGAGTTTTTCTCGGTCCAGCAATCATTTCTCTTGAATTCAAAAACAACAACACATCATTCAATTCAATTTCCCATGATAAATATTGAAAACATGTTCATGAATATTGAACAACACATCATTCAATCTAGACTTCAAGTTTCCTACACTACACCAGACAGCTTTGCCTTTTCCAACTATCATTCTCACACGTAGAAACTTCAATGGTGTGATGTTCCAAACATAGGAACCTAGCCTATCTCTCAAAGAGAAAAAGAGAAACCAACAACTTTTTTGAATTTGAAAACTTGGGTCCTTTTCTTTTTTATTCCTAGAAAACACCTAAGGATAGCCTACTCTGGAAATCTTCCCTTCATGACCAATGAGAAATTTTTGAAAATCTATTCTCATGAATTGTGCCTTTGGTGTATACTTTTGGATAATCATGATATTCAAGACATAAGATTGGAAAGTCTAAGGCGACACATTGCTCTAGTTTCACAAGATATAGTGAGTGTCTAAAGTTTTCCATATTTCTACGTTTTGTTATCTTTTTGAAGCATGTATTGGTGCATTTTGCTTGGATAAGAACTCCAATATGAACAATTAAAATAGATGGCAATTTAGTAAATGAGCATGAATGACCTGGGCTTGGCTGCATGTATAACTTGTGACCTCAACCATTTAACCTGTGTTGATTACTTGGTCTTCTGTTCTTTACGTGTTATATGCATCTGGTTGGTGGAAATTCAAAAACATCAATTATTGCAAATGTCAACCAATCTAATTAGTGTACCTATTTTCCTAGAGTTCTCTAATTTGTCTTCTTTGACTTCTTGACATATTTGTTCTCTTAAACTTGCATATGGAGACTTTGGCAGTGACTGTTGCAGATGGGTACCAATGTTGCTTGGTTGAAATGATGTGTGGACAAAGGCTGTAGATAGTTGTATTGGCCAAGCTAGGAGTGGACCACATGGAGGATTTTTTTAATGTATTTGGACAATTTTCAGCTTATTGTTGTAAATATTATATATCTTTTATTGTCAAGTCGTACAATATTTGTTTAACATTCATTTCTAATTGCACTGCATCGTTCTATTGGTTTCAAATATTAAGAAAAATACATGTTCCAATTGGAAAAAAAAAAAAAACACAATTACCGCCTTTTGTTAGTGGATGCATGGCTTTTACCGGTCGGAAGGGTTCAAAACCGTTCCTAAAATACCTTTTCAAAATTATGAACGGTTTAGAAACGCTTTTAAATTGAACATTTACGACGGTTTTCAACCGTCCCCAAATTGAACTTTTGCGACGGTTTTAAACCGTTCCTAAATGGTTTAGGAACAATTTTCAACCATTCTTAAATATGGATTCTAGTGTAGTGATGGTTAGGCCTAAATTACTAGAAAATAAAGTTCAAGTTCATCTTAAATGTGGAGGTTAGAATCCTCATTAGTGTTAATCTCAAGGAAAATAACATAAAACTCATTGGTTTAGAGGCTTAGGATGAGGGACAATCATGGAATCACTTAGGCTTTTATTGCATAAAAAACTTCGAAATGCACAAGAACCAAATGCCCTTTTATAAGAAACTAATTTGCAATGGCTAGTTAACGACTCCTTCGATAGGATTGAAAGGCCCTTCGATGGGATCGAAGGTCCTTCAATAGATCAAACCCTGTGTCGATCCCATTGAGAAAATTTAGAATTATCTTTGTATAGTTGCTAGATTCTTTCTTCTATCTAATCAAGTGGAGCTTCGATATGATCGAAACCCGTCAACAGACTGTCGATGGAATTGAAGTGCACTTGAAAACTGTTGTTTTGGGCATACGATTTCACAGAAGCTTTTCACCTCTACGAGCCTTACTTATCATGCTCCAATTAAGCTCCTAAGGCTAAGAAATGATTAAGAAGGTTTACCTATTAAGTCATGATCATAAAGAGATTCAAGGGGTTGTTTTAGGTCAAGGGTTAGGGTCACCAAGCTACCTCATTTACCTATTCTTTACTCCTTGATGCCTATGTTCTTTGTGTCTTTATTCTTTAGCTTCCAGGGGCTTAAATGATTACATGACACATGGATTCACGCAATTGACAAACAAGATGGACAAATCAATGCACTAACAAAGGTGACTTCTTTGAATTCTTCGATCAAATTCTCGAGGTATATGTGGTGTGGTACCAACTTCTGTTCTTTAGTCTTCCAGTCGCCATTAGTCTGGTTGATGATAAGTTGTGAGTCTTCAAATACACGTAGCTTCTTTACACTCAAGATTATAGCTTCTTTTAGACCGGCAATGCAAGCTTCATACTCTGCCATGTTGTTGGTGCACTCGAATGTTATTCGCCTGGAGATAGGAATTAGAACATCGTCGGGAGAGTAAAGGATGGCTCTTATCCCACTTCCCTTAGAGCTTACTACGCCGTCGAAGAATAACGTCCACTGTCTGCCTTTCTTTCTTCTTATTCCTCAATGAGTAAGAGATCTTCATTAGGGAATAAGGTCTTCAGTGGTTGATAATCGGGTAATGAGCGGGTAGCGAGATGATTAGCTAGGGCTTGTCCCTTGCTTACCTTCTGAGTGACATAGGTAATGTCAAACTTAGACAGAAGTAGTTGCCATGTGGTTATCCTTCCAGTAGGTACCGACTTCTCAAAAAGGTATTTAAGTGGATCCATGCGAGCGAGGAGGATAGGATATGCGATCATGTATTGTTGCAGTCGCTGAGTTGCCCAGACAAAGGCCAAGCATGTCTTCTCGAGTGTTGAGTATCAAGTCTCATAATCAGTAAACTTGCCACTTAGATAATATATTGTTTGTTCCTTCTTTCCTGTTTCGTTATGTTGGCGAGGACACAACTAATGGCATCTACTGTTACTGAGATATATAATAATAGAGTTTATCTGGGAGCTGGTGGCACTAGAACTAGTGGATTCATGAGATATCTTCTGATTCGATCAAAGGCGGCTTGACAATCGTCATTCCATTCCTTAGGGGAATTCTTTTGAATGACCTTGAATATTGCTCAAAGATAAGACTAAGTGGTGCAATGAAGCGGTTGATATACTGAATTTTTCTATCCTCAGAGGTGGTATTTCGATGATAGCTCTTATCTTCATTTCGTCAACCTTGATGCCTTCCTCACTAACTCGAAGCTGAGAAGTTTTCCTCCAGTTACACTGAAGATGTATTTCTGAGGCTTAAGTCAGAGCTTGTATTTCTCTAACTTATCGAAGAGTTTCTTTGGGTCTTCAAAGTGTCCTTCAGTCGTGCGAGATTTGATGATCATGTCATCTACGTACACTTTCATCTCCTTGTTCATCATGTCACGGAGCAAGGCAGTCATCGCTCGTTAGTATGTAGCTCTTATGTTCTTTAGACCGAACGGCATAACCCTATAGCAGAATGTTTCCCATGACGTAATAAATGACGTCTTCTTACAATCTTCGACGACCATCTTGATTTGATTGTAGCACGAGAAACCGTCCATGAACAAGAAGATCTTGTGCCCTGCAATATTATTAACCAAAGTGTCGATGTGCAGAGGGGGAAGTCATCTTTAGGACTAGCCTTGTTAAGATCTCGAAAGTTGATGAACATCCAGACTTTTCCATCCTTCTTTGGCACTAGCAAGATGTTAGTGAGCCATTTAGGGTAGTTAGAGACTACCAAGAATCCTATGTTGTATTGTTTGATGATTTCATCGCGAACTTTGAGGGCCCATTCTAGCTTTATTCTTCAAGCTTTTGCTTTACTGGCTTCATCTCTGGCTTTGTCAGCAGATAGTGTACAACGAGTTCTTCAATATGGCGGAAAGGATTTTCCGATGCGTACTTCCATAGGGACTTCAGGAGTTCCAAAGTTTACTACTTGGAAGTCATTAGCTACGACCTTGGCTTTGGTTTCAAAATTTTTTAGGATATCCTCAAGTTCGGGAATCGAATCATCATCTTCCCTACACTGGACTTCGTTGAGACCCATGAGTTCGAAGTCCAACTCTATGTCGAAATAATATGTGTCAACTTTGAACTCATGTGGCACTTCAGACGAACTAGCCACATTATTGAACCAGGAATTGAAAAGCTTTCTTATTTTTAAAATTAAAAATATATATAGAATGTTGGATGTTTTTAGTTTTTGAAGATTCTTAATTTTTTTATTTTTTTTATTTTATTTTATTTTTTTATTTTATTATTATTATTTATTTTTATTTTTTTGCTCCAATGGATACTGAGCAAGCCGACATTACAAACCATGACTAATCCTAACCTAGCTCGGGGTGCCAAGTGCTATTTAACTTGGTGTTTTTTTAGAGATCGGCGCCCTTGGATGGCTAAATGGCAGATTCGATGGTTAGGGGAGTAGTTGTCCAATTGAGACCTCATGCTCCCTCCCCGGAAAGGTGAGAGTTGATGTATTAAATGGAGAGTCATGGTTTGGCCCGATGACCATGATTTTCCCTAGGTCAGGTTCAGGATCTAAGTTGTACTCAATCCCTCCCGGATCGCTTAACATGCATTGAAGCTCTTCCGGCTCCGCCATCTGGTATTACTTTGGGATTTGCACATTAAACCAATCCGGGGATGGCCATTTCCCCTTCTTGGCCAAATGGATTCTGATTGATGTGATTGGACGATGGGGGTTTCTACCCCTAGCTATTGGTGGATGACGTTGGTGTTATTATTGGTGTAAGTGGCATGGGCAAGGCACACCTGTGGTTAACTAATGGTAGGATGGGCAAGTTATGCCCCTGGTTGACTGTTGGAGAGAGGAGGTTGTCCCCTTGATTGACTAAAGCAGAGACGGGCATGGTATGCTCTTGGTTGATTGCTGAAGTGGGGAGGTTGTCCCCTTGATTGATCAATGCTAAGACAAGTTATGCCCCTGGTTGATTGACTGAAGCAAAGACGGGCATGGTATGCTCTTGGTTGATTGCTGAAGTGGGGAGGTTGTCCCCTTGATTGATCAATGCTGAGACAGGTAAGGTGTGTCGTTGGTTGATTGCTAAAGCAAGGAGGTTGTGCCCTCGATTGATTAATGCTGAGAAAGGAAGGGTATGCCCCTAGTTGATTGTTGAAGCGAGGAGGCCGTCCCCTCGATTGATTGATGCTGAGACAAGAAGGGTGTACCCCCAGTTGATTGTCGAAGAGGGGAGGTTATCCCCTCGATTGATTGATGCTGAGACAGGTAGGGTGTGCCCCTGGTTGATTGCTAGAGTGGCTGTGATGATGGGTATCAAGGCATCCCGACGATCCTCGAGTTGTTGCACTTGGTCTCGTTATTGGTCTGATGCTTCTTCTTCTTCCATTGTAGGCAATTCCTCCCCCCATTAGTCCTAGGATTGTTTTCCACTGGATAGGAGGCCACAGAGCCTCGATCAGGCATAAAGGAAGGCATTTACGTAGTGCGGTCAATCCTTCTGCTGTTTCCTCCTTGCAAGGAGCCCCAGGTCTGACAAAGTTTATTGGCATGCATCGAAATTTCCTCTTTCTCCATTTCTCTTTGAGAGTAGGCATGTATCCTAGTCCCCACTTCCTTTTGTTGTAGGTCGTCTCCACTATCATGGCCCTGAAGTGATTCTTTGTACGGTACTTGAAGCTTTGTCGTTCTTCCAGTGAGAAGACATACTCGGGACTCATTGGCGATGGATTGGTGATCTCAATCTCGAAATTGTGGTTAGGAATGTCCTTCTCTAAGTGTTGGATGTCGATGACTGGGACACCTAATTCTTGTGTACCATAGCTGCTTGGAATGATAAACTCAAATTCAGCCAGGATGGAGGTTACATCTCTTAAAAATTCCAAATAGTAGATTCTTGTGCAGGACCGAGGTTTGTGGCGAGCCAATAGAAAACCACATAGTCTTTTGCTAGAGTCGGTCCTTATGTGGGATTGTAAAGGTTAGAGGCCAACCTGATTTAAAACATCCAATAGTGAAATCCGGTATACTCATGAGTTGAGTACATCCGCTGAGAGTAGAGTAGGAAAACCAAACTAATATACATGTTTAGGTTTAGGGTTATTTTTGAGCACTTATTTAGTTATGTTTATGTGATTTGATGTTTAATTATATGTATGCATAGTTAAATGAATTATAGAAGTTGATATATAGTACATCCCGCACACAAATGTACACTATCATATTTATAGACTTGTTACTTCATTAGTATATCATTTATAGTGTATGTGATTAGACCCACTGATAGCTTGGAAGCCTTAGTGTTAAATTGTTTTACTTAATTTGCATATTAATTTAATTTAAGCTAATACATAGGTCCAAACCATCACCCATGAGCTAATGACCAGTACAACGAGCCCATTCGAGCCTCGAACACATTCAAGCTGAGGTAGTCTCACCAATCAACAGTTAGCCCGGGCTACTGGGCATTTGGATGCAAGCCCATGTCAAGGCTAGGGCCTACGAGTTCGACCTGGATCTAACACCCAAATGCTCATTGCCAGGAGAGTACAGAAAAAGGTTGGTTAGAAGTTAACTTTGGTCCGGGTGGATGATGACATGCAGTCAGAAATTGAAAACTAGCCAGATGATAAAATCCTCTGAATAAAAATCCGATTCCAATTGGACAGGAACTAGTTCGTTATTCTGTTACTATGTAGGAATTATCAAGATTTTGCTTGCGAGTTGGGATGATCTTAGATTGATCTTGTACTCATCTATGTATCATATTGAGTCGATGAATAAGGGAAACGGTAAGTCGATTCTCACAAACAATTCAGTGTCTTGGTGCCCGAGGGAAAAATCCTTGAAGCAGATTTAGCACTCATCCCGGCTCTTCGAGGAAGGACTGTCTCGGCATACAGCTAACTTAAAACCAGACCTTCCAAATCATGAGTCTGATATAGATGGTTCATAGACTGGATATTACAGTGATCTGATATAATCCCAACTGACAGAGGTAATGAAAATTAGTTAAGACTGCCCATATTCATCAAAGAAATGGCCATCAATCAGATGTTAGGATTATTCAATCAATCTTAGGATGAGGACCTATCGAAATTGGGTCCGGCAATTTAGACAGTTTATTTTTTACTTGATGTATGCCATAGATACATTTTCCAATTTCCTGCATATCAACCATCACATTCTGCCAGAGTAGCAAATTACTCCGAAAACAGAAATTGTGCGATTGTTTACTAGTTTTGGAATGCTCACAACATAGAACCCACTTTTAGAACAAAAGCTTTTTATTCTTTTGAAATTCTTGAAACAACGTCTGTAGTACAATTTTACAAACTGCCAGGAAACCAACCCGTTCGCATTCTTTTTCCCGACAAAGGAGCATTCAATTAGTGGACATTTTTTAGGCAAAACAATCAAATTCCGATGATGTATAAAGCCTTTACAGACAGTAAGATGGTTAGGATGGAGGCTACACTGTCAAAGCATCAGGAAGTGTGGAGGGTTGTCCAAGTACCTTACCATCCACGTCTGGGAAATTCTCGTACCCAGGCAAGGACCCCACCTTCCCGTCAGCCTCCACCTTGATGGGGTACTTGAGAAGGTGTCCTTGCAATGTTGTTTCCTCCTCAGATACAAACCTCTTCCAGTTACCATCGGCTATGTCATTCACAGCTGTCACGCACTCCAGGTTGTAGGGCTCTTTGAAGCAATCATCTAGTTTGCCAAGATGCTCTGCCCACAATGATGTCCTGAATCCATATACCTGCAGTAGAAACCGTCCATGCTTCTGCCGTTAATCAGGTTAAAAAAAATTTTTAAAAAATAAAAAAAAAATAATAATAATAATTTTGAACAGAAATAATTTCATTAAATCAGATAATGTCTGCATCCTTTATTCAAAAGGACTGAAGAATTCAATTACTGGAGGGGAGTTGCATTCTAATTTGAGGGTACGCTGAAGACAGGTGATGGGCTTGTTTCCTTTCTTTTGGTCAACTAGTTTTAATCAAGAAATTGAAAGATTGTTGTCCCCTAGTTGTGAATACCAAGACTTACAGACCCACAAAAAAAGACCATAGATTCTAAGCAGAACCTCCGTTGTCCTCCCCGGTCCCCACAATGACTGTAATTGTTGCTGTAAACAGAATTATCAAGCATCTTCGCATGACATAAAACATGCAACAGTGGCATGTGTGCAACAATTCGACCATTCATTAGGTGTCATGCTATGAACATGCACCATGGTTTTAAGACCTGAACGAGTCTGACGCGTTTACAAGGAGACTTCCTCTCATGTTATAAAGTTCTCTTTCATTAGCATGATCTTAGCATTGTCACATGTGGATTTAAAATTCTTCCAAAGGGATTGAGGACTGTAGTCTTGAATGCCAACCTGGATCAAGAAATCTGCATGTCTCAGCAAGTAGGTTATTAGGTGAACAGTCATGAGAATAAAGTATGTTGATTGAAGAATCAATATGGGCTGAAACATTCTTTGCACCAATGGTACATGAAGTTCCATCTGTTAGTGACTGCCTTTGGTGATGGGGACATCACGCACACACGCACACGCACGCCGCCCCCCTACGTATATACGCAAGGAGGAGGGCCCCACCGTCAATCTGGATCGATGACGACGTCCAGAGAGGGCCTGCTAGTTAGAAGACTGAGTTTTGGTTCGTTTGAGTGGGCCCGATAGTCAAATAAAGCCCATCATGGGTTCTCATGATCGTGGCCCAAAAGTCTGATTAATCTCATATTTTAGGTCTTGCTTATTAATGTTATTTAGAATATCATGGACGGTTTAGATTACTTTGATTAGTTATTATTTTTTATTACTTCGTCGCCAAGTAATAGGTTGTGCACATGGCGCGAGTTTTGGGGTATAGGGTTTTCTTATAAATAGGCACCCTTGTAGGTTTATTTTCTCATCGAATATTAATAAAAATTGTGTTTTTTTTTTTTTTTTTCTACTCTGAATTCTTGAGTTGTGGAAATCCAATTGGGTGCGAAGCCCTCCCTTCATTGAAGGGCTGACTACCGTGGTGTGAAGCCACATCTATCCCAATTCGCCCCCATCCACTACCATCTTTGCTTCTCATCTCCTACAATCATCTGCACTTCAAATCTGTCCGTTATTACAGCAACTTTCCTCTCTTCAGCAGAACTCCAGAATCTGGCCCTGCAAAAGGGCTGAAACTTCGGCGGAGCACCACGTACAAACCATGCATCCGATCGACACGAAACTCAAGGGTTTTGAAGCCCTCCCTTGGCCGACCAAAGCTAAGGAGGCGTTTTCCGCATTCGAAACCCCCTCGCACGTGTGGCAGGCCCCTGCACACGTGCGTCAGGCCTGACCTGTTGTCTGCGCGCATGGATTATCGCCAGGTTCAGAATTTTCGCCTATTTTATCTCTCTCATACCTCTTTTCCATAACCCTAACCTTAGATTGCGTTATTTCAATTTGTTTCCCTTTTTTTTTTTTCTAATCCTAGGGTTCTCTGAGTTGAAACTGGTGAATGCCTTGGATTAGGAATTGATTGTTGTGCATGTGTGGATGAGTTTTACTTCCCTTTAAGTATCGTTTGGCTCGTAATTTTTATTGATCCAGCCCTAACATGTGTAGGCCTGGACCTGCACAGATTCTCCTTGCTTGAATGTTTGAACTTTTGTGTGGGATGTGGAAAGTTTATGTGAATGTTTCTGAATTAGTTTGATCTAAAGCCTGAGATCTTGCATATCATAGTTAATTTTCATGTCTGCATCAAATTTGGTATCAAAGCTTAGGGTTCTTATAAGGGAATGCACTACATGTGTAGGGTTTAGGTTGTTTATGTCCATTATGCATCCACTCTCATCATATATAGCTGTTTAGATGTCCATAAATCCTGATATAAGCTGTTAGAATTTCTGTTTCACATTGCTGTAATTTTTTGTTAGTCGTTTAGTGCGACAGCTATTTTGCTGAGTTTTAGTGATGTTGTGTAATTGCCCTCATATAGAGTCCCATAGAGTCATTTAGTTTCATTTAGACATATATAGTCGCAGTAGAAGGTCCTTAGGTTGAGTTAGTAATTGTATGCACACACATACGGGTGGTGGTTTTGGTTTGCGTCCTACACTAAACATGGAGCAACTGCAAGAATCAGTAAACAAGTTCGCCCAGCAGGTAGAGTCTTTGAATAAGCGCTTGAAACAACGTATGGACCAACGCCTTGATCAATTTAATGAACGCGTTACCCAACTAGAAACCTCCCTCAGAGTAAACCCCACATTGGGGAAGATGTCCAATCTCAGGCATGTAGTCATGAGGTTAGACCAAGGAATTGGTCATGATCAATATGACCCAGATGCGCAACTCCTCAAGGGAGTTAGAGTAGACGCCCTACGTTTGATGGTCACTTGGACCCTAAAGCTTTTTAGATTGGTTGGCGGATATGGACCACTATTTTGAGTGGTATGACATGTCAGATGCTCGTCGAGTCCGATTCGCCAAGATGAAGCTTGTGGGCCAAGGAAATAAGTTTTGGGTGACAGTAGAATGAACGAAAGAAAGAGCGAAGGAGCTCCCAATAGTCCATTGGGAAGAGATGAAAGAAACACTTAAAGAGAAGTATCTCCCTTTCTCTTATCACTTACAGTTGATTGAGGAATGGCAATCTCTTCAACAGGGTTACATGAGTGTTGTTGAATATATTGAGAAATTCGAAGAATACTTGACCCGTTGAGAGGTTAATGAGGACCCCGCACTCACCCTTGTTCGCTTTAAAATGGGCCTTCGTCCTGACATTAGGAAAGAATTGCTCGCCAAAGACATAGACACTATTGAACAGTTGTATCAAGTAGTGTTAAACGTCGAGCAATACCTCAAGGCATCTATGGGAAGGCGGTTTGACTTTAGCGATTCTAGTGCTAAGGCCAACTCCTCTGGGGCTAAACCTCACACTGGATACCAAAACAAACCTTCCAACAGTTCTCAGTCCAGGCCCAAGGATGATAAGGGTAAAGAAATTGTCGGGTCTAGCTCACATGGAAGTAGGGCAACTAGGTGTTTTAGGTGTCAGGGGTTTGGTCACTTTGCCCACTAGTGCGGCACGAGAGAGGGCACCAAAGTATTCCTTATTGATGGGTAAGTAGAAGTAGTGTCCACAGAGAGTGAAGGTGCTGAGGAAGAATATGAGCCAGTAGATACCCCTAGTGATGAGGAAGAGAGAGCGCAAGAGTCTGCAACCCTCGTAGTTGTGCGTTGCACCTTTGCTCAAGCCAAGAATACTGACGATTGGCGCCGCAACATGATCTTCTATACTTATGCAAAGTTTGAGGAAAAGAGTTGTAAGATGATCGTGGATAGTGGTAGTTGTGCCGACGTGACATCAACTAGCACTATGAGCCTTTTGGGCTTAAAAATGGAAGCCCATCCTCAACCCTATAGTCTCCTGGGTTGATGAAACTTCCATTTCAGTCTCACACCGTTGTCTTGTTCCTACTCAGTTTGGATCATATAAAGACACTTTGGTGCGATGTTGTTCCCATGGATGTTGGCCATATCATTCTAGGTAAACCGTGGCTATATGATAGGGATGTTACCATATTTGGTCGTTCAAATGTGTATACATTCTGGTTCGAAGGCAAGAAGGTCAAGCTAAATCCACTGCCACCTAAGAACACGACTGGAAAGGAATCCACCACGCAGAGTAGTGTGAGCGGCTTAAAAGAATTGAAGGAATCGAAGTCCAAGTCCAAGCCTCTCCATATTCTAAATGCCAAAAACTTTGAGCGAGAAACAGAGGCGGACTTAATGGTATATGCCCTTGTGGCTAGGGAGAGTGTACCAGAGGCTAGTGTAGAGTTGCCCACTGAGGTCATGCAAGTAGTGCATGAGTTTCGTGATGTCTTTCCTGGTAATCTACCGAATGAGCTTCCCCCTATGAGGGATATACAACATGTCATTGATTTAATCCCTAGGGCGACTCTACCAAACCTCCCGCATTACAGAAAAAAACCCAAAGGAGCACGCTGAGTTAAAGAGGCAAATTGATGAACTCCTAGAGAAGGGTTTCATTCGAGAGAATATGAGCCCTTGTGTCGTGCCCGCCCTTCTTACACCTAAGAAGGATGGCACATGGATGATGTGCGTTGATAGTAGGGTCATCAACAAAATTACAGTTAAGTATCGGTTTCCCATACCGCGTCTTGACGACATGTTGGATATGATAGCCAATGCTACTATCTTCTCGAAAATTGACCTCAAAAGTGGTTATCACCAAATCCGTGTACACCCTGGTGATGAGTGGAAGATGACCTTCAAGACGAAGGATGGGTTAACGAAGGATGGGCTATACGAGTGGCTAGTTATGCCTTTTGGGTTAACTAACGCCCCAAGTACTTTCATGCATGTGATGACCCAAGTGTTGAGGCCCTTCATGGGGAAATTCCTGGTCGTTTACTTTGATGATATTTTGATTTATAGCATGACCAAGGAACAACACCTCAACCATTTGAGACAGGTTTGTGGGATCTTTAGAGCCGAGAAATTGTACACCAATCTAAAGAAGTGTGCATTTTTATCTAGTAGTATTATCTTCTTAGGTTTTATTGTGTCAGTTGAGGGCGTATCGGTGGATCCTGAGAAGGTCAAGGTCATCGTCAATTGGCCTGAACCCTGCAATATTCATGAGGTGCGCAGCTTTCAGAGCTTAGCCACCTTCTATAGGCGGTTCATTCGAGGTTTCAATTTCATTATGGCTCACATCACGGATTGCATAAAAAATGGAGAGTTCCAATGGACAAAGGCAGCCTCAAAGGCCTTCAAGGAGATAAAGGTCAAGATGACCGAAGCTCCGGTCACACGACTTCCGGATTTTTCAAAAGCTTTTGAAGGCGCATGTGACGCGTCAGAAGTCGGCATAGGAGAAATACTTAGTCAGGAAGGGCACCCTATCGCCTTTTTTAGTGAGAAACTGAATGAGACGAAACAAAAATATTCCACCTATGACAGAGTTCTATACGGTAGTGCAATCACTGCGCCATTGGCATCATTACCTATTACCGCAAGAATTCGTCTTATTCTCGGATCACTAAGCCTTGAGATATCTGAACTCTCAGAAGAAATTAAACCTTAAGCATGCCATGTGGGTTCAATTCCTTCAAGAGTATACTTTTGTGCTTAAGTACAAAGCCGTTGTAGAGAATAAGCTCACTGACGCGTTGAGTTGTCGAGTCGCGTTACTCAATTCCATGAGTGTCGAAGTCACGGGCCTCGAGCGCATCAAAGAAGAGTATTCCAAGTGTCCGGATTTTAGAGTTGTGTACGCGTCATTGTTAGAGAGTCCGTCGGGAGCTAACTTGATTTTAGACGGATATTTGTTTAGAAGTGACCGCTTGTGCATACCGCGCACCTCCCTCCGCGATTTTCTTGTCTGGGAGTTACATTCAGGAGGGGTCGCGGGTCATTTCGGTCGAGACAAGACCATTGCCCTAGTGGAGGATAGGTTTCATTGGCCAAGCCTCAAGCGAGACGTGGCCAAAATTATAGGGCAATGTCGTACTTGTCAACTGGCAAAGCAAAGAAAACAAAACACAGGATTATACACACCTTTGCCAGTTCCATTCATCCCTTGGCAGGACATCAGTATGGACTTCGTGCTTGGACTTCCAAAGACTTCAGAAACACGATTCCATATTTGTTGTCGTGGACCGTCTTTCTAAAATGGCTCATTTCATTCCTTGCTCTAAGACCTCCGACGCATCTCACGTTGCCAAGTTGTTCTTTAGTGAGCTCGTCAAACTGCATGGGTTACCAAAAACCATAGTGTCTAACCGGGACGTGCAATTCATGAGTTACTTTTGGAAGACACTATGGCACATGATGAACACTAGGCTCCAATTTTCTTATGCTTACCACCCTCAGACCGATGGTCAGACTGAGGTGGTCAATAGGATCCTAGGAAGTTTACTCAGATGTTTAGTTGGGGAGCACACCAAGACGTGGGACACCGTACTACCTATAGCTGAGTTTGCGTTCAATAGTTCTGTCAATAGGTACATAGGTCTAAGTCCTTTTGAGGTCATTACTGGTTATAAGCCTAGGAAGCCTATTGACCTTGTCCCTATGTCACTGTCCCATAGGCCGTCAGAGTCTGCAGAGTCTTTTGCGCATCACATTCATTCATTGCATCAAGAAATCAGGCGAAAGATCACTACTAGTAATGAACATTACAAATTTTCTACAGACCAGCATAAACGTTTCAAGGAATTCAATGTAGGGGACTCTGTGATGGTCCGCATTAAGCTCAAGCGGTATCCTCAGGGGGGCGCTCGTAAATTACACGCACTTAGCGGTGGACCTTTCAAAATTATAAAACGAAACGGTCTCAATGCGTATGTAGTAGATCTTTCACCTTCCATAGGGATTAGTTCCACATTCAATGTGGAGGATCTAGTTACTTTTCAGGGGACCACTGATACCTTGTCCAACCCTTCGCCCACCCATCATGATTCCCCAGATCTGTCCCTTGACCCATGGCCTCTTCCCAACTTTTCTTCACAGCCTCTACCTCCCATACCTAACCTTCCCACACCCAGAGAGGAAATAGAGGATATTCTAGACCATCAGATAGTATAAACGTCTGACGGCGGGTTTCAGAAGTACCTGGTTAAGTGAAAGTCACGCTCAGCTTCAAACAGTACATGGCTCACTGAGGAGGAGCTTCAGAGACTTAATCTTGACATCTTGGAGAGGTTTAGGAGTTTTGTTACGTCAATGGCGAAATCTTCGCAACCAGGGAGAGTTGATGGGGACATCACGCTCACACGCACGCTGCCCCCTACGTACGTACGCAAGGAGGGCCCCACCGTAAATCTGGATCGATGACGACGTTTAGGGAGGGCCTCCTAATTAGAAGACTGAGTTTTGGTTCGTTTGAGTGTGCCCGATAGTCAAATAAGGCCCATCATAGGTTCTCATGATCGTGACCCACTAGTCTGATTAATCTCATATTTTAAGTATTGCTTATTAATGTTATTTAGAATATCATGGACGGTTTAGATTACTTTGATTAGTTATTATTTTTTATTACTTCATCGCCAAATAATAGGTTACGCACATGACGCGAGTTTTGGGGTATAGGGTTTTCTTATAAATAGGCACCCTTGTAGGTTTATTTTCTCATTGAATATTAATAAAAATTCTGCGTTTTTTTCTACTCCTCTGAGTTCTTAAGTTGTAAAAATCCAATTGGGTGCGAAGCCCTCCCTTCATCGAAGGGCTGACTGTTGTGGTGCGAAGCCGCATCTATCCCGATTCGCCCCCATCCACTACCATCTCTACTTCTCATTTCCTACAACCATCCACACTTCAAATCTGTCCATTATTGCAGCAATTTTCCTCTCTTCAGCAGAACTCTAGAATCTGGCCCTGCATGAGGGCTGAAACTTTGGCGGAGCACCACGCACAGACCACGCATCCGATCGACACGAAACTCAGGAGGTTTTGAGGCCGTCCCCTAGCCGACCAGAGCCAAGGAGGCATTTTCCGCATTCGGGACCCCCTCGCACATGCGACCAGGCCCCTGCGCACGTGCGTCAAGCCTAGCCCGCTGTCCGCGCCTGTGGACTATCATCAGGTTCAGAATTTCCGCCTATTTTATCTCTCCCATACCTCTTTTCCATAACCCTAAACCAAGATTGCGTTATTTCAATTTGTTTGCCTTTTTTTTTTAATCTTAGGGTTCTCTGAATTGAAACTGGTGAATCCCTTGGATTAGGGACTGATTGTTATGCATGTGTGGATGAGTTTTACTTCCCTTTGAGTATCGTTTGGCTTATAATTTTTATTGATCCAGCCCTAACATGTATAGGCCTGGACCTGCACAGATTCCCCTTGCTTGAATGTTTGAACTTTTGTGTGGGATGTAGAAAGTTTATGTGAATGTTTCTTAATTAGTTTGATCTAAAGCCTGAGATCTTGCATATCATAGTTAATTTTCATGTCCTGCATCATTTGGGTTTGTCATGAACGATGAAAACCATTGTGTTTATGTGAAGATCCTATCCTTGCAAGTGGACGATCTTCTTCTTACTAGCAGCGATTTAGAGATAATAGATGCTACCAAGCATTGGATATCTCTGAATTTTTAAAAGAAAGACATGGGTGCAATTGCCTACATATCATATGCTACCACTAGAGTGTTAATGGATGTCCTCACAGAGAAATTCATAAGTGTGTCTGCTTCAAGTTATCTGGATGCAATTGGAGGCATATCATCTGCATGTTGCCTCTATGAAAGACCACTGAATCAAAGTCACCTAAATGATCTCTAATCTGGTTAAAGTAGGGTAGTTGTTCATTGACGAACAAAAGATTTAAGCTACAATAAGGACTTTATCAAATTCGTGGAAGTCCATGAATGCTATACTCTTACGAAACATTTGGGTAAAGACCCTTACAGATCTAACGCGTTACATGCCATTTGGAGATAGCGGCAGAAAGAATTGCTATCAAAGCTTCGACCACTATAGCCATAACTGAACATCACAAAGTAAGGTGAAGACAAAGCAAGGATACAAAGCACTACTCTTCGTCTGGGAATGGCCATGATCAGTTGAAACCTATAGGTGACAACACCAAGCATACGATAAAAAAGAAGTGTTCCTTTGACAAGAGGCATTTGACGAAGCTAGGAAGCGTATACATTGGGAATGAAGCATTTGAAGAAATCCAAGGTGTGAGGAGATATCATCTTTGAGAACGAGGTGGACAGATGATCCTTCGTTGTAAATTACTCTCTCCTAGCACGAGGAATGCACCGTCGATCCACTACTTTCGTAAGGTTGGTTTTAGCATGGTTTTTTAGGCTTGGTCAATTTCTTTACTTTGACAATGAGTCGCTTATATTCATGGTTTTATGTGATTATTGCATATTGAGTACGGCAACTCAAAAGGCGTTATCCAAGGAAACAAGATCAGATGGACTGTTCAGTCTATTCTACTCGGATACATGTGGTCCGATGAATGTCATTAGTTGTCAAGAGATCTCTTATTGAGTGATTGATGCAAGACAATTAAACACTTGCTATAAAAGCTCAAACTGATAGAGCATGGCAAATCAATCCCTTGATCTCATAGCCTAGGCCCCACATCCCATGGGTAAGGACCTCGCCAGAACCCCCCTCGTGGGCCCCACTTCACATGGGTTCAGCTTCACACGAGCCACCTGCCTCACATGATTGGGGTCCGCCTCACACGGGCCGCCCACCCCGAGTGTGCCCTTGCATCCTACAGGCCACCCCACTCGAGCCCGGTGTGAAAATGCCCCTGCATTAATCACCCTCAGTGAGGAGTTTGGAACACGAGAGCTCTTGCTCTGATACCACTTTGATGCAGGACAATTAACCACTTGATCTAAAAGCTCGAACTGATAGAGCATGACGAATCAATCCCTTTATCTCATAGCCCAGGCCCACATCCCATGGGTTAGGACCTCAGCCGAACCCCCCTCATGAGCCCCACTTCACATGGGTTCCGCTTCACACGAGCCACCAACCTCACACAAGTGGGGCCCGCCTCACACGAGCCGCCTACCCCAAGTGTGCCCCTGCATCCCATAGGCCACCCCACTCGAGCCCGATGTTAAAATGCCCCTGCATTAGTGACACACATTGATGACTATTTAAGATATGGTGTCATCAACCTAATCCCACATAAATTCGAGCCTCTGGACTATTTTAAGAAAAATAAAACCTTGGTTGAGAACTAGCTCGATCGAAGGACTAGAGTCCTTAGAATAAACAGAGGAGAGTAAACCATTACTTTCTTCAAAAGCTTTTGTGAGGAACTTGTAATTTAAAAATAAAATAAAACAATTGACCATGCCTTATTCTCCCCAACAAAATGGAGTTGCTAAGAGGATAAATAGGACTAATGAATACAATGAGGTTTGTAATGTTGCATGCCAAGTAGTCTATATCATTCTAGGAGGATGCACTTTCCACCATGGTGTATATCCTAAATAGGGTCCTGCTAAATTAGTCCCTGTTACTCCGTATCAATTATGGAAAAGCTACGAGCCTCACCTATCTCATATGAGATCATAGGGACCAATGGCATCGTAGAGACAAATTGGAGTCGAAGACAATTGAGTATATGTTTACTCGCTATCCTGAAGACTCTCTACTACATAATGGACTAAGATGTAAATGGAGCCATCATGAAGACTGAATTTCGAGATTTGACTTCTTTGAAGATTGATCATAAAAGTAAAAGGCAAAGGATGACAATTGAGCTAGAAAAGCTTCATGAAAATCCTATGTTAAATAGTCTTCACTCCACCCATCGGTTGTTATTGATAGTCAGAGCTCACTGTCTAAGAAATCTATACTTATGAGGACTGCGTAAGATGGAATTCCTTAGAGATTTTTTCAAAACTAAGGGGAAACACCATACTTACATCTTGGTTGATAAAGTGAACCTGCATCCTCTACTAGGAAGTGCTTAGTCATTATTTGTAGGTTAACTTGGAGGAAGCTATGGATGAAGAATTCAACTTGATGATGAAAAAAAAGTTTGGGAACTAGTCAACCTCCAACCAGAGAAAAATGTTATTTGTAGCAAATGGATATGGACATTAAAAAGAAATCTGATAGGAGCATTGACAAGTTCAAAGCCAGACTATAGTTGTGAAAGGAGTTACTCAAATTGAAAACTTAGATTACGAGGAGACCTTCCCTCATGTAACAAAGTTCTCTTTCATCAAGATGATCTTAGCGTTGTCACACAAAGGATTTAAAATTCTTCCAAATGGATGTGTAGACTGCATGCTTGAAGGGTGACCTAGATCAAGAAATTTACATCTCAGCACATAGTTTATTAGGTGAAAGGTCACGAGGATAAAGTACGTTGATTGAATGAATCGATATAAGGCTGAAATAGTCTTCACGCCAATAGTACATGAAGTTTCATCTATCAGTGACTGCCTTTGGACTTGTCATGAACAAGGAAGACCATTGTGTTTATGTGAAGACATCTAGAAAGTTCTTAATTATATCCTTGAATGTGGATGATATTCTTCTTATTGGCAACAATTTGGAGATGGAAAATGCTACCAAGCATTGGTTATCTCTGATTTTTGAGATGAAAGACATTAGTGCAACATTCGACATATTGGGAGTTGAAATTGAATGGAATCCTTCTGAAAGGTTCCTCGACCTGTCTTAACAAACTTACGAAGTATTCTCAATTGTTTTGGAATGTCAGGTTGTACCCATAGCTACACCAACAGAGAAGAGTCTCAAATTGAATGGCTAAGAATGATTTAGAAAAGGAGAAAAATGCATTAGGTTTCTTATATTAACAGTCAACAGTCTCATGTATGCTCTGTTATGTACCCATCCTGATATTTGTCATCCCATTGGTTTAGTCAGTCGCTTCCAGTCAAACTCAAGGTTTACATATTGACATGTCTTCAAGAGAATTTTTCATTATCTGGTGAGCAACATCGATTCCATGTTAAGCTATCACAGAGGCAACTAAGGAGTACATGGATTCGATTGTTTAAGTCAACATCCGGATCTATTTTCTTGCCTAATGGGAAAGCTAGTTCCTGCTCAAGCAAGAAGTAAACGTTTACTACACTCATTGACGAAGTCAGTGTATATCACTTGTAGCAATGCAATAGATGAAACCATATTGTTAAGAGAATTTTGTACCAGTTTGGAGATTGTCATAAGGGCTAGAAAGCCCATACATTTTTATTGTGACAATACTTTGGCTATAATGATATCAAAACATCTGAAGTTTCGTTAAAGGTCAAAACTCATCAAGAAGAGGTATCACTCTATTAAAGAGTGGGTAGCTGAGAATGGAATCGCCATTAGTCATATCTCTACACAGGAGATGTTGGCCAACCCATTGATTAGCCACTTTTGCATGATTCTTTTGTCGCTAATGTCAGGGTTAAGGGATTACAAATGATGAGTCTCAGTAGTCTTCAAGCCAAGTGAGAGATTGTTAGACTTTGTGCAACCCATCAAACTAATATTAACATGTGCACATATTTATTCATTGAATTATATTAAGATTTTCTTATGTTTGTTATTGTGTGTGGATGATTGTTCATGACAAACATTCCAATTGGCTATCATGATGAGATGTAGCCAATGCTCGTCGGTCTGCTTCTTGCACGGTGTAAACTATCATGCATGTATGCACGATAGGAGGCATAGTGAGATTCATGCGGGCCATAGAGATTGGCGTGATCGGCTCTATGCCCAATCAAATCATATAAGCCTATGTATTGCAGCAAAGATGGATAGTTGGTTGATTGGATGGATCTCGCGTGACGATCGCGTAGACAACGAACGTTGATCATTCACCATGTAAGAATTGGGCCACACAAGCTATGAGACCAATCACCTACAAGCAATGGATCGATTCCAATCCAGTTGTCAAGCAACATGCTAGCGCAGGTGCTTTAGTGTCCTTATTACTCTACATTACGTGGCAAGGTTGTGATAAGGTTACACTACTTTGTTGGGCATTGTCAATGCATATTTTGGTTGTGTCAGAAGCACACTAGGAAAGTAGGGCCAAGTCAAGATCGGGTCATGCAAATGGGTTAGAGGAGGACCACAGATGATCACACAACGGTGATAATGCACATGAGACTTATCTAAGGCGCTAGATTGAATGGACGGTCAAATTTTATTGCGAATGGTTTTAGAAAAATATGTATATGTTATATATTACTATTTTTAACAAGCTTTGATCGATCAAATTTGCAAAGATGAAATCCGCTTGATCTCAAAAGTAGATAGTGTGCATCATGATCGAAGCATGGGGATTTGTGCGTATACATATGGAATCAAATGTGCCTGATTGAGTATGATCATATCAAAGTTTTAGGATAAGCAATTGGAGATTGGGACGAATCATTTATGGTCCACTTTTTGATTTGGTGCGATGTCATCCTCTAGGGAGGATTATAGTCTTAAAGGTTTCATATTGGAACTACTTGATTGGAGGTTGTAGATTGGCTTTCCTTATTAAGAGATAATGTGGTAATTTTGTACACCTCATTACCACCATAACCTAAAAGATATTGGAGTTTGTCTTTAATTAGGATCTCTCAATAATGGAGGCCCGTAAATAAGGGTATAGGCTTTTGATTAGAGAGATTTCTATCTTCTCTCAAGCCCTAAGCCCTGGAGAAATATAGAGATTCTCTTCCCTCGTGTGGTTGAGAATCGACATCGTTTGTGGGCTTTCCTTCATCTCTGTGCAACAAATAAGACAATCATGGTTACACATTTGAGGTAATTTTGTCCCTAGAAATTTTTTTTAGTTGGTGCATATTTTACGGTGCTTCCACTTTCAAAGGAAACTTTGAGCACTTTTCATATGTGTTATTGAGGTGCCACTAGTTTCTACTAAAGATGGAATTGCAGAAGAATTCACAGGCCCTCGACGATGCTCATCACACCAACCTATTACTACCATCTCACCAATAAGCGCAAAGTAAAAAAGGCACTATTCAATTCTCGAACAGATAGTTTCTATAACCCTTGAGTTTTAGATTTTACTAGTGGAGCCCATGATTCAATGATCCAATCCGTTGATATGATCAAGCACGCATTGGATAGTGCAAGCACCAAAATCTCTTGGAAGGAAAAATTCTAACAATTCATGTGTCCAACGAATAAATGGTTAAATGTAGCATGGGTCCACATTCAACCAAAAAAAGGGCAAAGATTTTACCGATGGTATCTTTAATCTTGGCAATTTTTAGAAAATGGACCATTCATGGTGGGGGCCATCACATCAATGGCTTGAATCATTAAACCATGCTCTAATTGTACAAAATGTGAACTCGAGTGGACAATAGAAACTCTTGGGCCGAGCATTGTGTAAATACCTCAAAAGGATTGTAAAGCTTAACTACCCAATATAATGTTTCATGCGGGGTGGTAGAAATGGAAACATGCCTTGGGGTTTTATGTGATCGTCATGTACCACTCAAACTAAAAGCTAAATTTTATTAGATGGCTATAAGTAAGGTATTCCATAATGGTAACAGTGCCCGTAACGGGCTATGCCATTACCATTACAATATGAGCCATAATGGCCATTATGGCTGTTACCATTCCAAAAAAAGCAAACACAAGTTTGGGCCTTGTAACAGATTGTTACAGGCCATTTTTTCCATTATAGTGATGCAGGACAATTAATCATTTGCTCTAAAAGCTCAAACTGTTAGAGCATGGCGAATTAATCCTTTTATCTCATAGCCCAGGCCCCACATCGCATGGGTTAGGACCTCGGCCGAACCCCCCTTGTGGGCCCCAAATCACATAGGTACCGCCTCACACGGGCCGCCCACCCCGAGTGTGTCCCCGCATCCCACAGGCTACCCCACTCGAGCCCGGTGTGAAATGTTCATTAATCACTCCCGGTGAGGAGTCTCGAACACGAGACATCCCCAGTGGGCCCCAAATCACATAGGTCACCCACCCTGAGTGTGTCTCCGCATCCCACGGGCTACCCTGTCAATCAGGACAATAGGGACAGCATAAATTTAGCAGGGACAGCAGGGACAACATACATTTAGCCATAATTAGGACAGCAACATATATTTAGCAGGGACAACATAATCAGGACAGCATTAGCATATATTTACCTATAATTAGGTCCTTTAATTATGGCATGATTGTGTCAATCTTGTACAGTTACTGATTGTATATATCTTGTACAGTTATTGTTTCCTTGTTTGTTAGCCTAGATTAATTTTAATGGCTGCAATTCAGCCTTGTAATTAGCCTAGAGTTTCTATATAATCAGAGAAACCTCACAATGAGGACATTCAATCCAAAATTCTTACATGGTATCAAAGCCTTCTATTACCTGTTCTAAGATTTCTGGGTTGGGTTGGGACTAATTTATTAGTCTTTTTGGCTGTCGATACCTTCAAAGGAAGGTGTAGATAATTCTGGTGGGTTATAAACTGTTGTTTGGCAGTTTCTGTCGAGGGTAGGAAGTTTCTTTCTTGCTGAAAATTTTCATTTTAGGGTGATTAGTGGCTGTCGGTGTGTCCAATTCTTGCTGGAAATTCTCATTTTGGTCTCCTTTTATTTTGGACTTGCTGGTTGTAGGCTTGTTTTTGGACTAGGGGTGAGGTGGATTTAGTATTATCAGTCTTTATTACTGTGTTCTGGGCACTATGTCTACTAGCAACTCGGATTCTTTTAGTGTGCACTTCACAGGCAAGAATTATTCTGCATGGGAATTTCAATTTCGCCTATTTGTCCTGGGGAAAGAGTTATGGGGTCACATAGATGGCAGTGATCCAGCTCCTACTGAACTGTCTAAATTGGCTCAGTGGAAAGTGAAAGATGCTAGAGTCATGACATGGATTTTAGGATCTGTTGATCCTCTGATTGTCCTAAATCTGAGGTCATACAAGACTGCACGAGATATGTGGGAGTATTTAAAGAAGGTTTACAATCAGGACAACACAGCTAGACGCTTTCAATTGGAATATGAGATCGCCAATTACACTCAGGGCGATCTCTCCATACAAGATTATTTTTCTGGGTTTCAGAACTTGTGGGGTGAATTTGCTAACATTATTTATGCTAAGATACCAGCTGCATCTCTCATTGTTGTTCAGGAGGTTCATAAACAGAGCAAGAGAGGTCAGTTTCTAATGAAGTTACGGCTGGAATTTGAGGCAACTCGCTCCAATTTGATGAATCGTGATCCTCCTCCCTCTTTGGATGTGTGCTTTGGGGAAATACTTCGTGAAGAGCAGCGTCTTGCAACACAAGCTACTTTTCAGCAGAACCGCATGACCTCTCATGACGTCGCTTATACAGCTCATAGGAAAGGCAAGGGTAGGGATATGCGGAAGGTCCAATGCTTCAGTTGCAAGGAATATGGGTATATTCTGCTCACTGTGCCAAGAAATCTTGCAATTATTGTAAGAAGCCGGGACATATTATCAAAGACTGTCCGACTCATCCCCAGAATCGCCAAACTAATGCCTATCAAGCTGCGGTGGGTACTTCTGCTTCCGCTAATTCCTCTACAACTGGTGATCCCTTTGTTCTTACTCCTAAAACTGTTCAGCAAAT
Source organism: Magnolia officinalis (assembly GCA_021015155.1). Lineage (NCBI taxonomy): Eukaryota > Viridiplantae > Streptophyta > Magnoliopsida > Magnoliales > Magnoliaceae > Magnolia > Magnolia officinalis. The sequence goes on from JAJHSJ010000003.1 coordinate 71,608,793, forward strand.
GATTATTTCAGCCTTTTCAGCCTTAGGGCTTCAAGGTAACAGTACACTACTATCTTTACCTTGGCTTGTTGATTCTGTTGCGTCTAATCATATGACTAGTTCCTCCAACACTCTTACCAATGTTCGTCATTATCATGGCTCATCGTACATTCAGATTGTTGATGGTAGTCAGTTACCTATTCATGCTGTTAGGGATATTAATTCATTAGTTAAAGAAGTTTTTGCATCTCCTGAGCTTTCTATTAGTCTCATTTCCGTCGGACAATTGGTTGATAACAACTATAATGTTGGGTTTTCTCGTGATGGTTGTATTGTGCAGGATCAGGTATCGGGGAAGATACTCGCGAAGGGGCCTAAAGTTGGACGATTGTTTCCTCTACATTTTTCCATTCCTTCTTGGATTTCTTTGGCTTGTACTACTGTAAACAATAAGGGTGAAGTATGGCACAAACGTTTGGGTCATCCTAACTCTATTGTTCTATCTCATTTAGTAAAATCTGGTTTGTTGGGTAATAAAGATCAATTTTCCTCTCATCTCTCTTTTGATTGCTCAACATGTAAATTAGGTAAGAGTAAATCTCTTTCCTTTCCTGCTCATGGTAATCGTGCTGAAAGCTGTTTTGATTTGATCCATAGTGACGTGTGGGGTATTACTCCTTTTATATCTCATGCAAATTATCAATATTTTGTCACGTTCATTGATGATTATAGTAGGTATACCTGGATTTATTTTCTTCATTCTAAATCTGAGGTATTTTCTATGTTTCAACAATTTGTGGCTTATATTGAAACTCAATTCTCTTCGGGTATTAAAGTGTTAAGGTCCGATTCGAGTGGTGAATATATGTCTCATGAATTTCATGCCTTTCTCAAGCTGAAAGGAATTGTTTCTGAGCGTTCTTGTCCTTATACACCTCAGCAGAATGGTGTTGTTGAACGTAAGAATCGCCACCTGTTGGAGGTTGTTCGAACGTTATTGCTTGAATCTTCAGTTCCTTCTAAATTTTGGGCAGCAGGGAAAGCATACATTTAGCAGGGACAGCAGGGACAACATACATTTAGCCATAATTAGGACAGCGGCATATATTAAGCAGGGACAACATAATCAGGACAACATTAGCATATATTTAGCTATAATTAGGTCCTCTAATTATGGCATGATTGTGTCAATCTTGTACAGTTACTGATTGTATATATCTTGTACAGTTATTGTTTCCTTGTTTGTTAGCCTAGATTGATGTTAATGGCTGCAATTCAGCCTTGTAATTAGCCTAGAGTTTCTATATAATCAAAGGAACCTCACAATGAGGACAATCAATCCAAAATACTTACATACCCCACTCAAGCCCGGTGTGAAAATGCCCCTACATTATATAGCCATTACATAACCATTTTGGAATACCTTGGTTATAAGACCAGCCATCTTTATGGGACAAAATGCGGACGGTTAAGGAACAACATGTCCATGAGATGAGTGTAGCTGAAATGAGCATGTTGAGATGGATGAGTGACAAGACAAGGATAGAATTAGAAATGAATGTATTCGAGGGAATTTAGGAGTAGCACCAATAGGTAACAAGATGAGGGAAAGAAAACTTAGATGGTTTGGTCATGTGCAATGGAGACCAAGAACTATGCCAGTTAGGAGTGGGTACAGTTTGAAGGCTCTAAAAGGGCAAGGGGAAGGCCCAAAAGGATATGAGTGAAAGTAGTAGGCAAAGACTTGATGGCCTATGGTCCAAGCCTAACTGAAGCTATAGCCCTGGATAGAGGGGAATGGCGGAAAAGGATTCATGTAGCCGACCCCAATTAGTTGGGATGAGGCTTATATGATGATGACAATGATGACGATGATGAATCTTTTAAAACCCAGACTGGATACCCACTCATTTTCATGGTCAGTTCAGTCCAAAACCAGTCGGACAGCCAGTCCAACTGGGTGAACCTGTGGCATCACCATGATGCTACTAAGTTGATTAAAATTACCAACAAAATCAGGAAAAAAAAAAAAGAGGCTGACAGTTCCAACTTGAACTGCCTGGGTTGAACGAGTCAAACAGTTGGACCAGAAAACCTGTGTTACCCGGGTGGTCCAAATCCAAAAACGGTTCTAATAGATATCTACCCTAGGTAGGCAACTAGTTCAAGTCCAAACTGGTCTGACCAGCTTATCTGGTCTGGATTTTAAAAACATTGTTGCAGGGTAGAGGGTGGAAGGGAGGGAACATACGATGCTTCTAGATTCAATAAAATAAAATAAAAAGAATACCAACCTGGCCACGTGGATGTTTTCTTCTCTTCTCATCCCATGAGTGATGGGGTTGATATGAACCCATAGCAATCTCAGTGTCTCTTGAACCATCCAAAGATCTTTGGTTAATGTTGGCAGACCCCAAAATGATGTATTCATCATCTACTATCATCCCCTTGGCATGAACATAAATCATGAACCGTGGGATCCTTTTGGACACAGCCTGCAGGAATACTTTTATTGGTGAAACATCATCATAGATTTTCTAGCAAAGTACAAAGGGAAAAAAAAAAAAAAATGCATTGAACAGATCTCACAATTAATCACTTTTAGTCCATAGTCAATTTGATAATTTATTTTAGTAACGTGCCTAAAAGTTCCACTCTATCAAGTGCCATAATTTATTTTACTTATGGTCTAGCTAAAGCTTTGGCCCTTGATAGAGTGGAATGGTAGAATAGGATTCATGTAACCAACCTCGATTATTTAGGATCAGTGTTCGTAATATCGATACTATCGGCCGATATTATCGTTATCGCGGGCCAACGATACGAAACCCCTCAGAACTCTCTCAGATTTGATTAAGGTTGCAAACTTGCAGCCGTCTTTGACGGAGAAGAGTCTCTCTCTCTCTCTCTCTCTCTCTCTCTCTCTCTCTCTCTCTCTCTCTCTCTCTCTCTCTCTCTCTCTCTCTCTCTCTCTCTCTCTCTCTCTCTCTCTCTCTCTCTCTCTCAACATTTTAAGTTAGGGAGCGGATTAGCTGTTACACGGGTAACAGTTCAGTGGGTGTTAAGCTCACCGTGTGGGGCCCATCTTGATGAATGTGTTTGATATCCATGTTGCCCATCCGTTTTCTCGGATCATTTGAGGATGTTATGCCAAGACTTAAGAAGATCCAAATCTTGAGTGGACCACACCATTGGAAGAAGTTGTGAATGACCAATAAAAGCATTTTGTAGGCCAATCTAATCTTTGAATTTTCCCTTCGCTCAGTTCTAGTTGATCTTATCAATGGGTTGGATGACAAATAAACATTACGGATCTGCTTGCGGTAGGCCTTGGGAAGTTTTTAATGGTGAGCATTCAATTATCATTGTTTCATGTGGTGTGGTCCACCTGAGATTTGGATGTGCTTAATGTTTTGGACCACAACCTAAAATGGGCTAGAAAAACGAATGGACAGATTGGATATACAACATATAATCAAGGTGGGCCCTACAGTAAGGGTAACATCGACTGAGCTGTTACTCGAGTAACACCTAATCTGCACTCTTGGATTCAGTGCGACTCGGTTGCACTAAAGATGGTGTGGCCCTTACGGTGGGGCCTACCCTGATTATGTTTTGTATATCCATTCTGTCCATCCATTTGGATAGATCATTTTAGGTTATGAGACAGAATGAGGCAAATCGAAAGCTCAAGTGGACCCCTCCAAAGAAAACAATGCGGATTGAACATCTACCATTAAAAACTTCATGGGGCCATAGAAGTTTTCGATCAAGCTGATATTCGTGTTTTCCCTTCGTCCATATTTGTCTGACCTTATGAACAGGTTGGATCTCAAATAAACATCATGGGCATAACTGTCTCCATTGTTTTATGTGGTGGGGTCCACTTGAGCTTTGGATCGGCATCATTATTTGAATCATGCCCTAAAATCATCTCTCCAAATGGTTGAACGGTGTGGATACAACACATACATCAAGGTGGGACCATGATGGCAGGGTCCCACCCACGTGGATGTTCCATGTAGGCCGCAAATTGGGTACTACCCCCACCAAGACGAGCGTGACTTCAGTGGATCCCCATATCCACCGATATGTGTGCGAGCCTTGACCGTGGGACTCACCTTGATGTATGTTCCTTATATCCATGCCATCCATCCATTTTGAAAACTCATTTTAGGGCATCATCCCAAAAAAGAAGAAGATTCAAATCTCAAGTGGGTCGTAATATATGAAATAGTTGGTAATCAACCACTAACAACTTCTAATGGGCCAAAAAAGTTTTGGATCAAGCTGATATTTGTGTGGTCTCTTTATCTAGGATTTTGTGACCTTATCAACAGTTTGGATGGCAAATAAACATTCCGTTGGTCCCCATGAAGTTTATAATCACGACTATTTATTGTGGTATGGTCCACCTAAGACTTAGACTTGCTTCATTTTTGGGTCAAGCCCTAAAACGAGCTGTAAAAATGTATGGACGGTGTGGACGTAATACACATACATCAAAGTGGACCCCACAATTATGGATCCACCGACTCCAATGGATCCAGGGATCCACCCAAAACCACACCTAAACGCGGATTGCCTACTAACTTGAGGTGGCTATTGGACGGCACTCTGTTTGCAGGCCCCACCATGATGCATGTGTTATATCCATGCCACAAATCTATTTTTTTCATATTATTTTAGGGCATAATCCCGAAATTGAGGCAAATCCAAATCTCAAGTGGACCACACAACAAGGAAACAATTGTGATTGAACGACCGTCGTTAAAAACTTCCTAGGGCCCACTGTAATGTTTATTTGCCATCCAACCTATTGATCAAGTCACAAAGACCTAGATGAAGTGAAAACACAAATATCAACTTCATCCAAAACTTTTGTGGCCCCGAGAAGTTTGTAATGGTAGGCATTCAAATACCATTGTTTCTGGCATCGTGGTGGGGGCCACCATGATGTTTCATACATGTCTTGATATATTTATAAATGCTATGCATTCAATTTGAATATAGTTGCATTAATTTAGTCAGACAACACATAGCTTAGAACCTTATATAAAGGAAACATATTATGTGCACCTTTTTCTTAGATGTTATGATTTAAAAGTATGTATTAAGGTCTTTTTTAACAATCCCTGAAGTTTTATTGAAAAATTCAACCATTTTACCAACATTTCCCCATGTTTCCCAAAAAGTACGATAAATTATGTGATAAAAACAATATATCCCGTGCGATAACCGATATGTATCTGTATCCCAAGGGTGTGATACATTGCGCGATACCAATATTTCGAACATTAATTGAGATAAGGCGTAGATGATGATAATGATGATGATGATGATGAACATGTGTAAAAGTTAGATGTATTATCTATAACTGCATAGGATACAAGTAGACAACCAGGTAATAAAATAGTACAGCTAAAGAGATGTAAATGATAGATGGAGAGAATGAGAGTGAATTTTCAATTACTGGAATTAGGAGTTGATACTAGTGGTTCCTAAAGTATCATATTTAGGGTTTGTACGTGAAGAGCCACAGGGCCAATTTTTTTTTTTTTTACATCTCGAGTAAGTATTTTTATGTAATGTATTTGTCCATGTGATGATGATGAACTCGGTCTAACATGACGAAAGATCCTACATCAGAAGCACAAAGGTAGCCCATCGACGGTCATAACAGAAGAACTATGTAAGTTAGATCCTAGAAACAAGTGATACAAAGGGCTTGTTTGGCAACATGGATTTAGAGGGATTTGTGGGGATTTCATTTTTTAAGTCCTTTTTTTTGGAAAGGTAAAATTCTAAGCACTAGGAGAGCTTGAAACTTTTCTTTTTTTTTTCGGGGGGGGGGGGGGGGCGGGGGGAGGACAATTGGGAATTTATATCTAGGTATTGAAAAATAGTTATGTAAGGCCATTATGTAACGGTAACAGTGGGAACCATTATGTGTTATGGGGTCATAATGGTTACGGAAAAAAAATGGCCCATTACGAGACCGATATAATTTTTAAAAAAATGGCCGTCATGGCCCGTACTGCAATGGTAATTAAGGTGGCCATAATTGTGCCACCATTACCATTATTGGATACCTTGTTTTAGAGGAATCACAATCCCTCACATTCCCACCTCAAAGTTGATTTGCAAAATCCACTCGATTCCACATGTTTCAAAATCCATTGGATTCCAAAGGATTTAAAATCCATGCTGCCAAACAAGCCCAAAGGATCAGTGGCTTGGAAGTCAACAAACCAATCTTTTGAACATATACATAATTTCTAGAAGAAGCTCCTAATAGTACCAACCGTAGTAAGATCCAAGGACCCTACAAGGAAGAGGAGGCATTTAAGATCCAAGCTAAGTCAACCTTTTTTCTTCTCCTTTCTGATTTTTTTTTATGAACCTCAAGTTTCATCTACTTTGTCACAAGTATAGCAATAGAGGCAGGGGTACAAATGATGGGGACATCACGCCCCCCCCCCCCGCACGTACACAAGGAGGAGGGCCCCACCATCGATCTGTATCGATAACGACGTCCAGAGAGGGCCTCCTAGCTAGAGGACTGCGTTTTGGTTCATTGGAGTAGACCCGATAGTCATGTGAATCCCACCATGGGTTCTCATGATCGTAGCCCACTATTCTAATTAATCTACTACTTTGGGTTTTGCTTATTATTGCTATTAGGAATATCATGGACGGTTTAGATTGCTTTGATTAATTGTTATTTTTTATTACTACGTTTCCAAGTAATAGGTTGCGCACATGGCGCGAGTTTTGGGATATAGGGTTTTATTATAAATAGGCACCCCTTCTAGTCTTTTTTTTTTCTCATTGAAGATTAATAAAATTTGTGTTTGTTTTTCTGCCTCTCCGAGTTTCTGAGTTGTGGAAATCAAACTAGGTGTGAAACCCCTCCCTTCCTCAAAGGGCTAACTATCGTGGTGCAAAGCCACACTCGTCCCAATTCGCCCCACCCTTCTACCATCCATATTTCTCCTCCTACAACTATCTCCCCTGCAAATCCATCAATATTTTACAGACTTTTCTTTTCTACAGCAGAGTTCTGGATCCTGACCCTGCAGGAGGACTGAAACTTCGGCGGAGCACCACGCACAGACCGATCGTCGGATCGTCGTGAAACTTGGGAGTTTTGTGGTCCACCCCTGGCCGACTAGGGTCAAGCTGGCCTTTTTCTGATTTGTGGGCTCAACACACGTGCGAGCGGAATCACACGCACGTGTGTCTGGGCCATCGCTGCTGTCCGCACGTGCGGTGCTTCTCTAGTTCGTATCTCTCCTCTCTTTCACTCCTCTTTCACCCAAAATCCCTAAACCTAATCTTAAATTATTCAAATCCCCAATTTTATGCCCTTTCTTCCACTTTAGGGTTCCCCGAATTGAAATCTGTAAATCCCTTAGATTGGGGAATTATTTTTGTGCATGTGTTGATGAATTTACCCTCCTCTGATTATTGTTTGGTCTATAATTTTGATTGATCCAGCCCTAGCTTATGTAGGCCTGGGCTTGCATAGATTCCCCTTGATTGAGTGCTTCAACTTTTGTGTGGGATATGGAATTTTGTGTAATTGTTTCTGAACTAGTGTGATCTAAAGCCTGAAAAACTTGCGCATCATATTTGAATCGCATGTCCTGCATCAACAAGTGTATGGAAGTCTTTTAGAAAGGTTGAATTGGGATTTTACTGAGCAAAATTGATTTTAGGTCAAGTTACGGTTTGGTCAAAATAGTTTTGTATCTACACAGTGTAGCTCATTAGCCGAGTTGGTGTGTACCCGCTCTCCCGAGCCGTGGCCCGGGATCAAGTCTCCATTTTATCACGTTTAAGGCAATGGCGCTAACGCCCTACCAAAAACAGAAAGTCAATAACTTAGTTTTCATAAGACATCTATCTGATTCAAAGAGAGCTAGTTTTGAAGAACTACTGAGTGGGTAAGAGGACATTACTATATTCCTTTGTGTGCAGCTTGACATTCAAGTTTGCCGTGGGACTTTCATGGGAGTTTCTCCTCCAACTCCTTTTGTGCATTGTCTAGGGATGGGTGATTGGTGATCCTTTGCCTTATGTAAAGGTGGGGAATGCTCCATTCCTCCTAGGTCAAAAGCTTTTTATGCTTAACAGCTATAATGGACAGAAATCTAACATGCGATCTTCTTTAAAAATAGGGAGCTTTAGTTAGTGAATATGTGGAAGATGAGTAGTGGGGTAGGCCAAAGTACCTATCTAACATTTTTTTTTTTTTTAGTATTATTGGCTTACAAAAAAAAAAATATATTGAAAAAGCCAACTTGGCGATCGGTTGGTTAGGTAGTCCTCTTGGAGCTAGACAATTAGCATTGTGAGGAATACTTCCACATTTCTCGTGGCACTTGGAAACTGATAGGAATTTCTGAGATATGGTGGCTTCATTTGCAATTGTAATGGGTGAGATTAAAGAATTTGATTATAACTTGATGAGAGAATCCATAGTTATGCTGATGCATGAATCGGTAACATTTCCTTGTGTCAATTGAACACCACCCATTTCAATGTCAGTTACAGTTTCATGCATAATGAACTAGTGATTGAACAAGTCGGTTTCATGTATGTTACCACATCAGTATTATGAGAAAGCTGACTAGTTGATTGTTTCATTTCCTTGGGCAATTCTTCCCGATTTCCGAGGCAATAGAAATTCAAGTACTCTTGTGGATGGGAATTTGAGCCCATGGATCTTAGCTCCTTTGCAACAATATCATACATCATCTGCATCGTCTGGCCCTGCAAAATGAGGACATGCCACAGTGGAAACGACAATGTCAGTAAATTTTATGTGAGCCCATGGAAAGACGATCAGCACTTCATAGTTTAAAGACCTAAAAATGCAAATAGAGACAAATGTATGCTACAATTAATTTATTAAAACATGAGAGGCCTTTGGACCAAAGAGCTGGTTTCATAGAGATTTCTGTATCAAGTTTTTTCCACTGACCCAAACCCATTCACTCAATGAGACGAATCAACTAAAATTCTGAAGCAAACCACGTTACGGCCATTACATGACAGTAATGGTGGGACCCATTACACAAAAGAGGGCTGCAACGCCTGATCCGAAGAAAATAAAAAAGGCCTGCAAAGGGTCAATAAGGGGCTGAGATATTTTTTCCCCTTAAAAAAAAAAAAAAAAATAAATAAATAAATAATAAATAAATAATGACCGTTATAGGGCTACAGCCGGCCATTACTGTTATCGAATACCTTGATATGGATTCCACGCGACGATGAAAAATATCTCTTCTTTTCGGAGTTCGTAAAAATAAGAAAAGTCTTGCATTCAAAATTCCAAAACGCCTTCAAAATATTAAAACGTTTTTAGCGGAGTTATATTATATTTTTGGCTTGACACAAGTGATGGAGCTAGAATACACTTCAATTACCTAGGATCATCAAGAAGCCACAAAGTATCAGTTATCAAAACATGCATGATTTCTACTTGTATCAAGGAGAAATGTGATGGCCATGCCTGAGAGTAATTTGAATCCTACTTTTCACAGATGTCCAATGTGGCACATATACAGGCATGGAGTTGTTCCACAGGTGGTCCCCACCACTTATGTTTTGTGGCCCAAAAATAAGGCTGGTCCAGTCTTGTGGTGGGTTATACACATGTATGAAAAATGGACAGTTAGCAAGTGCAGATGTGGTGCCCCTGATGACCAGAGAGGCCAGATTTTTTTTTGCCACATGCATACACTGGGGTCCACCTGCTGAATGGCCGGCATCTCACACAAAAACAATACATTGCATGTGCACAAGGACGAGTAGGAATCCTACTCTAGTAAGGAGCCATACCTGGGTTCTTATGTCAAATACTAGTTGAGAGGCTCAACAAATGAACATTAGATGTGAATTTACAATTTTTAATAATTCAATCATCCAATATAAAACCAGCACCCCTCTTGAAATGTTTTAAACTTGTACAATTCAGGCAGTTCAAAAATTAGTCAGAAAATAACACCTGCCAAAAAAGGATTTCTTGCACAGATACACTTGTAGGAAAACCTTCAGGCCACATTGGAATGACTATGTACACTGCAAATCTCTCCTCTGCTCTAATTTTACTAGCAATCTTTAAGGCCAATTCCATTGGGACCAGATTATCGGCACCTGCTCATACCAACAAAGCTGAACTTCAGAAAAAAGGGCAAAAAAAAAAAAAAAAAGTAAAACATAGAAAGAGCAAGAAACACTGTCATGTCAGTTTGTGATAATGCCAGGAAAAGCATAAGATTGCTAGTAAGATGTGCAACTACTCTAGATTAAATTCAAATATGCACATGAAGCGGGAAGGTATAACTGAAGGAAAGTGGGAATTCCAAAAGTCATTGTAGGATGAACTATGCCTCGTGAAAAAAAACCATAGGATGGTAATCACATCATCATCATCATCTCAACCTTTTCCCCAGAAACTGGGTTCAGCTTTTAAATGGTGAATTGGCAAAAGTTACAATCAGACATCAACCTTCCTCTTTCACCTGAGCTCTAAAACTGGCCCCAGAAAAGGCCAACAATCACATGCCAAATAGTCCCACCTAGTTCTAACCCACAGCCCAACTAATAAATGCACACCCCAGAGGACAAGCAAGCCTTTAGTGAGGTAACAAAACTTGATCTGTTATCACAAGATCTAGTGTGGAAGCAAAGTACATGTCTATGGAACTGGGGCATGAAAGCTATTATGGTTGAAAATATTGATGTGAGAACTGGGTCTTCCTATGCAAGGCCCAATTAATTTATATTGTGGCAACAAACTGCCTGTCAATATAGCTCATAATCCAGTTTAACATGATAGCCATTGAAGTTGATCACCATTTCACTAGAGAAAAAAAAACATTGAAGTTGATTGCCATTTCGCTAGAGAAAAAGTCACCTCTAGAAAACTTTCCATTTGTGAAGGCTTAAGAGCAACTAGGAGATGTGTTGAATAAAGCAGTAGGAAATGCTCGATTATATGAGATACTTGGCAAGCTAGGCACCGTGGATATCTATCACAAGAACTCGGTGAAGACTTTTTGAGAACTCATCTCACCTGATATGAACCCAAAATCTGAACGGTCCACGCGATGCAGCACCCCATCAAACCCCCAGGGCCCAACTTTTACCCTGATCCAAAACTTTCGTGGGCCATGGCAAAAGGAAACAGTTTCATTCCTTTGATTTGCCTCTCTTTGCTACGGCCCACCAGAGTTTTGGATCGGGTTGAAAGTTGGGTGTGTATGTGTGTGTAGACTATAGAGAGAGAGAGAGAGAGAGAGAGAGAGAGAGAGGGGAATACTCACCTGCACACCTTCTTACGTGAGCACCTTTGCACACGTGTCATGGACACAGAATCTGAACGGTCCACTTGATGTGGCACCCCTTGAAACTCTATGAGCCCAACTTTCAACCCAATCCAAAACTCTAGTGGGCCATGGCAAAGAGAAATGCAAATCAAGAGAGGAAACTATTTCCTTTTGCCATGGCCCATTAGAGTTTTGTATCAGGCTGAAAGTTGGGCCCATGGAGTTTCAAGGGGTGCCGAATCACGCAGACCGTTCAGATTCTGTGTCCACGACACGAGTGCAGAGGTGTGCACAGGTGCTCACATAAGAAGGTGCGCAGGTGAGCATTCCTCTCTCTCTCTCTCTCTCTCTCTCTCTCTCTCTCTCTCTCTCTCTCTCTCTCTCTCTATATATATATATATATATATTATATATATATATAGGGAGCCAAAGCAACCCATAAAATAAACAAAGCCGATGCAAAAAAAAAAAAAAAAAAAAAAAAAAAAAAAAAAAAAAAAAAAAAAAAACCAGCTAAACCAGCTATACACACAACCCAAAACAAAGGGAAACACAATAAAAGAAAACCTACAATACCAACTATACAACTCAGGACAGAAAGAACACCCAAAGCTAACAAAGCAAACCAACACCATAACTAACCAAGGGAAGCAATGAGACTATTGTCTGAAAGGTAAAGACCAAGAGACTAGTCTCCCAAGTCCGAAGAATCAAATCCGACGCCCTAGTTGTCGGAGAGATGTCTCGGAAGCAGCAGTTGTTCCTTTCTCTCCGTAAGGCCCAAAGAGTCACCAGCACAACCAAACACCAAAGAGCTTTAAATTCTTTACCAACACCACCTCCATGCCAGCAAAACTGCATGCCTTGGCCAAAATGGGGAAGACAGAAGCAAGAGGGTCTATCTAATATTCTACCGGTCTAACCAAAATCTGATTTGACTCCCATCTACCAAGACAAAAGGGATCCCTTTCGGGAAAAGAGAGGCTTAATGGCAGCAATGACTTTGCAAACTGCCGACATTTTGTAGAGGGAGGAGGATTTAGAAAACCACCCTCCTCATCATAACCATATTTGCAAGCTATAATTTCTCTTCACCATTTACCCACCTCTGTGCCAAAGCGTGAGAACCATTTATTTAGAAGAGCTTACTTAACATCTGCCAGAAAACTGATGCCCCCCTTAAATAGGGCTTACAAACCTCATACCAACTGAGCAAATGAAACTTGTGACTATCAAAGTTTCCATTCCAAAATCTCTCCTTAGGCAGAGAGAGAGAGAGAGAGAGAGAGAGAGAGAATGAGTGGGGAGTTTAGACAGAGCTGCTTTGATAAGGGTAAGACATCCCCCGAGGGACATATAGCGACTTTTCCAAGGGGATCATTTCCGCTCTACTCTCTCAATGACCATGTCATAAAGATGATTGGTGGGCTTACCAATGCAAAAGAGGAAACTAAGTTATAAAGGCAGGAATTATCTAGCCTTACAACCGAACACCTACACAAGCCTAGAGAAACAAGAAGCGAAGAGGTTAATGTGTAGCCTTTCGCTTTTGAGGAGATTAATCTTGAGATCTGAGATGGCCTCAAAACAATGAAAAGAACTTTTCTCAAGTTATCCATAGCGACTTCAGAAGCTTCTCAAAACAGAAGCATATCATCTACAAATTGAATATGGGTGACAAAAGGGCTAGAAGGAGCCATTTCGAAGCCACTGAATAGACCAATCAATTCTCCTTTCCTCAACATTCGACCAACACCTTTGGAAGCAATCATGAAGAGGAAAGGTGAAAGCAGTTCTCCCTTCCTGAGGCCCCTGGAGGAGGGAAAAAACTTTTGGGGGAACCATTGACAAGCATAGATAAGGCGAGGAAATGCAAGTTTGAATCCAACTACGCCATCTCAAGCCAAAGCCAAGATGACCCAAAATATAATCTAAATAATCTCAATCAACATGATCAAAGGTTTTTTCTATGTCCAGCTTACAGACTAAGCCACTCTTTCCTTCTCTATAGTGGGAGTCAATACATTCATGAGCTAACAGAGCACAGCCAAGGATTTCCCTATCAGCCAAAAAGTCCCATTGAGCTTCAGAGATAAGCTTAAAGAGAACAAGCCTTAGTCCGAAAGCTATAATTTTCCCTAGGATCGTATAGGGTGGGACGAAAATCCTTGAGCTTTGCCGCTCTATCAATCTTGGGAAGCACAATAACGAAAGAAAGTCCCATGGCACAAGAGAAGTTGCCCAAGGAGAAATTTTCCATAAGGAAATCTACCAAGTCCTTTTTCAAAATGTCCCAGAGGAATGAAAGAAGGCTAAAGGAATCCCACAGACCTGGGGACTTGTCCTTGCCAAGGAAAAAAGTAGTCGCTTTCATTTCTTCGTCGAAAAGAAAGGAGCTTTGAGAGCATAAGCTTCCATGGTAGAGATCTAGGGAGAGTCTAGATTGTCCAACCTAGGCCTCAACCAGCTTTCTGCAGAAAGCAAGTTAGAGTAGAAGGAAACTATGTGGTCATATGCTTGCTGCTTATCCTCAATTTTAGAACCGTTTACTGAAACACTACTATATTGTTAGAACAAGATCTCGCATTTGCAATTGAGTGAAAGTAGTGAGCATTCTTGTCCTTGACTTTAAGCCAAAGAGTGTCTGACCTCTATCTCCACGTAATCTCTTCTAGCTGAACTATTCTACAATAATAAGCCCGGAGAGAGTCCCTAAGAGTTGTCCTCATTAGATAGGGGACCCGATTCTTCCTACACATCTAAAAGATGAATAGTTGAGAGGGAGCTTGTTGTTGCTGCCTCGAGATCATCCTGAGTCTCCTTCCGCCAATTAATCAGGTTAAGTTTTAGAATTCTGAGCTTTCAACTTCAGACGAAACCCGTACTACCCGATACCAAGAACGATGACCATTGACCATTAGTTAGAATCCAGGGAGGGAAACCCTTCCACTTCAAGGGACCATAGCTCAAATACAAAGGGCTTAGGACCCAAGCTCTCCTCCATAGAGTCCAGTAAGATGGGACAGTGGTCCAAAACAAGGCAGAGGAGACCACACTGAGAGACCACAGGGAAGGCTTCTAGCCAACCCCGAGAGACTAGTGAACTTCACTCCAAGAGGGGAAGGCCAATAATGTCATTACCACCCACCCAATCCGAGAACATCTTCATACTTTTGGTAATACGACTACCACCTGATTTTTTAAAAGAGAAATGATTGACATTGAAGTCTCCTCTGAGACACCAGGGAAGGGACCATTTATGCCTACACAATCTAAGAACATCTTCATACTTCTGGTAATACGACTACCACTTGATTTTTTTTTTTAAAGAGAAATGATTGACATTGAAGTCTCCTTTGAGACACCAAGGGACCATTTATGCCTAATCACATTGAGGTCGTCCCAAAGAAGATGTCTCAAGGAGGCATTGCAAGGGCCGTAAATAGAAGAAAAGATCCATAGAAGGATTTTTAAAAACCACATAGACCAAGAAGGCTACTACCAGGGAGTCCTTAACCCAGGAGTTGGAATCCTAGGCCACTGATCCCCCTTGAAGAGCCTTCTGTGGCAAGAGAGACCCAATCCGTATGAAAAACTCCCCATATAACATCAAGGTCAAGGCAGCTTATAGATTGAAGCTTTGTTTCATATATGGTTATGATTTGCGCTTTGAATTTGCGAAGGATGTCCTTGACATGGGCTTTTTTCTCCCACAACCAAGATCACAAACGTTCCAGAAGATGATCTTCATTAGCAAACTAGTGCACCCCTTCTACCTTTTTTCGAGGACTTGAGTTAGAACCGGCCTCGTAGTGGACTGAGGACTCAAGACTGGCTAACTCCCTTCGTCCTCTAAGAGATTTAGGAGCCTTTTCTGACAGTCAAAACTACACGAGCACCATTTTCCTCAATGAACTAGAAAAGAATAATATAATATTCCTCCTTATCCCCAAAAGACATTCCCATTGTTCTCCCAAATTCTATAAATGCCTCTTTAATCCTATGGGGGTCCTTGAATCTAGATAATAAAGGAGGAAAAATCATCTGGAAGAAGAGGGAAAGAATGAAAAGGGGGCGAAAGAAGAGAACAAGCCCCCATGATTAGCAAACACGGGAACCCACTCTAGGACTTTCAAAAGGGGAAGAGAGGAGGAGGGGATGGAGGCAGGGAGATGGCGGAATGAAGTAGGAAAGGAGTGGATGTCCAAAGAAAGGGGAGACTGAAGTAGAGAGGGGGATAGAAGAAACTGAAGGGAACTCTACTAGGATAGGGTGTGAGGGATGAGAGATAAGAAAGTCTTGGGGAATGTAGGAGCTGCAGGGAGGAAGAGGGAGTACTCACAAGGTCCTCAAGAAACACACTAAAGTCGGGCTTTCCAGGTCGCAAGGTGAGAGAGTGAGAGGGTACAATGAAATCAATGCACTCGTATGTAGCTGACGAAAAGGTCGACTGAGCCAAACCACATGCCTTGGAAAGAAATCTCTTCTGACACGACATCAAAATCGGGGCTCAAGAAGGCCAATTGCCTCGTAAGGGTTCAGAGTTAGACAGATGGATGGAGAGGTGTCAGCATGGGTGAGAGGATGATCGACGCATGTACCTAAAGACTGCATAAAGCAACCACACAATGAGGACACGTAACTTCAGGTGTCGTCATCGCTGACGTAGTTATTCGTGTCATAAAAAGAAGAGATGGACGGCTTGGGGGACGGCGGTGGCAGGTTGTGTCACCATCTACCTGGCTTCGACAAAGGAAGCATTTAATGGGGCACGACTTCAGTTTCTGGATTAGCTGACAAAAGCGTATCACGCTCCTGTGGAGGAGCGTCCTCAAAGACTCCGGAAGGGACTCTCCTTTCTCCACATAGCAGGGGATGGCAGTTTTCACTGCCCAAAGCATGATAGGTGCCAACTTCCCTCAGCGAAGTCTCTCCAGCAACTGTGGCAGATGCCTCGAGGGGGAACTCACTCTGGACACATGTCTCAGCTGAGCTAGAAACGTGTGGAAGGGTCTGGATTAGAAACACGTGGCAAGATCGTAGGAGAATAAGGGGGATGATCTGAACCGCACAATGCTAGCAAAGGGTCTATGTCAGGATCAGATTGTGGACAACAGCTAGTTGATTGTTTGTAATAAAGGTATTTTGTCAATGTGTTATTCCCCTAACCTGGAGATGGAAGCTTCTGGGATTTGCCCCGCTCTCTGAACTAGGCTTTCCCTTTTGTTGGATCTGGCATTGAATACCCAGCTGCAAGTACTCAACTAATAAAAACAGTTTGGGCTTCAATAGGGACCTATTCCATGCCTCTTCATCTTTCTCCTCTCGTCTACTCTCTTGTTTCTCTCTCCTTTTCTTCCTTTATTTATGTGATTTCCCATAGATTCATTTAATTCCTTGGAACACAGAAAGCATCTTTATCAAGCCCATAGATGAAATTTTAAGTACAGTTGTTACGGGACAATAGTCAAATTATGAGTTTAAGCAATGTAGAAAAATTCCAAATGAAAAGAATTCTTTACAGAATAAACAAATATATATATATATATATATATATATGTGTGTGTGTGTGTGTGTGTGTGTGTGTGTGTGTACAGAATACAGATACAGAAGACAATTATCCTTGACCTGCATTTTTGTAAGATGGCCACCCATATGAAGAACCAACAAAATACTGATTTTCAATATATATGAAGCGTTGGGCAGATCTGATTGCCTTTACATATGCCGAGTGTATGCTCTTATCTATTACCAGGTTCTTTCTGCAAACAAGGTTCTGCAATAGAAAATTGTTACAAAAAATTTGATTTAGATCTCCTGAAAATATTTATGCATGTTTACCACGGAAATCAAACACAAATTCAACATGAATGTGAGCATGGATAATTCTAGATGCACAACATGGCATGAATAAATGAACTAAGACAATCTAAGAAACAAAACTTTTTCAATTTATAAACCTGAGCCTCAGCTTCTGTAGTACTCTTTGGAAATCCTGTTACTGATCCAGAGTCGATAGATCGAAAAATCTAAAAAGTTAGAGAAACCCAATCAGATTCAAGAACAGTACGCAATGTAATCAAATAAAGCAAGTTGCACTCTGGTGCAAAAGCATACTCTAACCTGCACATGCCAGTTTTCAGGATCCTGCTCATTGGAAACCCACAGGCTAGGATGATCATCCGGTACAGTTGGGGAAGGACTGAGTATCCATGAGATACGTTCTAGTTTTATCAAGTGATCATCATGCGAATGACGTTCTCTTTTAAACCACCGTCCAAATTCCCGCCATTTTGTTACTTTTCTCCACCGTTGCTCGAAGTTTTCAAGCACATCATATGCAGCAGGCCCTTCAATTTTACAGTGTAAATCATGCCATGGTTGTCTTGGGCCTTTGCCTTCTGTCTAAACACATAATCATAGAAGAAAATGGAGCTGATAAGAGTACTTGGCATCACATGAACAGCTTCAGAATATCAAGTGTTTAAAACTTTTCAGCACTGGATTGGCTTCTCAAGCACCACCATGAGACAGACCTAGATGATCATGTATTTTTGCAAAAAGTGGTACAATACGACTGTTGAGTTGCAAGGTATCAGTACCGGGTGACAAGAAGTATCCGTGGCATACCGTGAAGGTGCAGATTGGTCAGACACACATAAGATGAGGGAGACTCCTAGCCAACTGACTGTATTTGGTAGGTATTAGGGCAACCTAGATTGGCACTTCATATACAGCTTTGATATAATGGCGTACAACTTCGATGTTGGCTGAGCCAGTTATCCAATGTCAGGCAATCCACAACTCTCCACGTACAATACACCTAGGATTTTGGATGAATGACATGGAAAACCATCTGTGCCGCCTTAATGTTTATTTTTATATACCATTACGAGCAACTATATCATTTTGTTATAAGCATAGTATCTGCACCCTATTTTTTTCATTTTTCCTATCTTGCTCATCTGTTTTTTTTTTAATAATTTTCATAATTAATTTTTTCTTGCAAGAAGTATAATTATTATGCACAATTTTCCCAATGTATTCTTTATATGTAATTACATGCTTTGGTACCCAGATATGGCACATTTGCCACATCAATAGAGCATAAGAACAGATTATACATATAAATTGAAACATAGACATGATAAAATACGATACCCATTGTGAAGGGAAAACAATGACACGGCCATTGTCTGTAAACCTTCAAATACAGCCCCATCCTTCCTGCCAACGTGTCACTAATGTTGAATTCCAAGAGGTGCAAAAAGCTGGGCTACACAATGACAATCACTTGGCATGAAAATCAGGCTGCTATGGTCAACAGCCAGGCAACACACAGGCCACACTGTCAAAATCAATGGAAAGTCAATGTTTTGACTCAATACACAGGTGTGCCCTATTAAATATTGATTTTGTATATTTTCCCTATTATCCTCCCATCACTAATATTTGTTCCTTTTTTTAAAAGATTACAACTGATTGTATCCAATTGGTGGAATCCAAATATGGTGGATAAACGGAACATCTTTTGATTGTTCTGATGCAACGACTAGTATGGAATAACATAGATAACCTCAACGTGAGTAATGCAAGCCCAAGACCCACTAGGGCCCAACATTTGCTGATTTTGGACTATTTATTTATAGATTTGATCAGTGTTTTGAATAGCGGTAGCATGATGCGTAGCGCTCAGCCCTCTTTAGCATGTAGCATAAATACGTAGCGTGTAGCGTAGGCTACACAATACTTCTATTTTTTAATTTAAAAATGGGACAAATATAATAAATGTGGAAAAAAGGAAAAGAAAAATATAAAAATGCCTAAAAGATGATTCATTTTATCAATTATCAGCATGTTCAAATGATTTATTAGTTATCATTTATCAAAAGTCAATCCACATATATAAGCCAAATCAAATAATTATCACATCAACAATTTTCTAAGCTAACCACTTTAATTAATAATATCTAATTGAAACCATAAGTCACAATTATGAAAAGAAATAAAAATCACATAGGTTAAAAGTATCAAGTACAATACAAGTGTCACATTCTTCAACATTAGATACAAAGAAAACATGAAAAAAATTATATCAAAAATAAAATAGTAAAAAAATACATTGTAGCTTACGCTACGTACGCTACAGGGGATTTACACTATTTCGGACACTACGTGGCGCTACAGCCACGCTACGGGCGCTATTTGAAACACTGGATTTGATGCCTAAATATCAAGATTTGCAATTTATTGTTTGTGAAAAAATATGGTGATGGGGACATCTCGCGCACATGCACGCCTCCCCTACGCACGTACGCAAGGAGGGCCCCACCATCGATCTGGATCGATGACGACGTCCAGGGAGGACCTCCTAGTTAGAGGATTGCGTTTGGTTCCTTGGAGTGGACCTGATCGTCATGTGAATCCCACCATGGGTTCTCATGATCGTTTTTTTTTTTTTTTTCAAAACCCAAAAAATTATTATTACACATGCACACACACCCCCACACACTCACGCTGGTGGAATTTCACCACCTATGAGTACTCGAACCCTTGACCGGGAGTTGAAACTCCTACGTTCTCATGATCGTGGCTCACTATTCCAAACGATCTCGTACTTAAGTTTTGGTTATTATTGTTATTAGAAATATCATGGACGGTTTAGATTACTTTGATTAGTTGTTATTTGTGGTTACTTCATCTCTAAGTAATAGGTTGCGCGCCGCACATGGTGCGAGTTTTAGGGTATAGGATTTTATTATAAATAGGCACCCCTTGTAGTCTTTTTTCTCATTGAAGATTGAATAAATTTTCTGCATTTTTCTGCCCCTCTCAAAGTTGTGAAACCTAATTGGGTGCAAAACCCTCCCTTCTTCGAAAGGCTAACTATCGTGGCGCAAAGCCACATCCATCCCAAATCGCCCTCATCTCCTACCATCCGTATTCCTCATCTCCTACAGTCATCCCTTCATCAAATCCACCTACATTTGCAGCTAATCTTTCCCCTAAAGCAGATTTCCAAAATCTGGCACTACAGGAGGGCTGAAACTTCAGCGGGGCACCGTGTTCAAACCGATCATCCGTTTAGCCTGAAATTTGGAGGGAAGGTGGCCCATCCCTGGCCGACCAGGCCCTAGCTGGCCGATCCCAAATTCGTGGGCCCCACACACGTGCGGGCCACCATCCATGCACGTGTGTCAGGCCGATTTGTTGTCCACTCGCGAGTCAATCACAGGTGCTCTCTCTCCTCTCCTTCACTCCTCTCTCACCTGATTTCCCTAACCCTAACCCTAGATTGTCCTAAATCCCAATTTCTATGCCCTTTTTTTAACCCTAGGTTTTCCCAAATTGAAACATGTGAAACCCTTGGATTGGGGAAATAATCATTTGCATGTGTGGATGAATCTACTCACCTTGATCATTGTTTGGTCTATACTTTTAATTGATCCAGCCCTAGCATGTGTAGGCCTGGACCCGCATAGATTTTCCTTGTTGAACGCTTGACTTTTTGTGGGATGTAGAATTTTGTGTGATTGTTTCTGAACTAGTATGATCTAAAGCCTGAACTCTTGCATAACATATCTAAATTTTCATGTCCTGCATCAAAATTGGTATCAGAGCACAAGGTTTTTTTTATAGGGGAATACATTGCATGTTTAGGGTTTGGTATATTTTGTCCATGATGCATCAAGTCTCATCATATAGAGCTGTTTAGAGGTCCATAATTCCTGATATAAGCTGCTAAAATTTCTGTTATCAGAAAGTTAGCAATTCACATTGCTGAAATTTTCTGTTATCCCTTAATTTTGACAGTTATATTGCTGAATTTTGGTAGCGTTGTGTAGTTTCCCTCATATAGAGTCTCATATGATCATTTAGTCCCATTTAGACGCATATAGTCGTATTAGGAGATCTTTTAGTTGAGTTAGTGGTTGTATGCCCACACGTACGGGTCGTGGCTTTGGCTTACACCCTACACTAAACATAGAGCAATTGCAAGAATCAATGAACAAAATGACCCAGCAGTTTGAGTCTTTGGGTAAGCGCTTGGAACAACGTATTGACCAATGCTTGGATCAGCTTACTGTGTATGTTACCCAACTAGAGACCTCCGCTCGGGCAAATCCCACCATTGGGGAAGATGCCCAATCTTAGGCAGGTGGTCAGGAGGATAGACCGAGGAATGGAGGTGGCCAAGGAATCAATCATGGGCGCACACCCGTGCATCCACCCCACGAGGGACATCAAGACCACTATGACCTCGATGCGCAACTCCTCAAGGGAGTTAGAGTACATGCCCCTACTTTTAATGGCCACTTGGACCCTAAATCTTTTCTATGTTAGTTGGCAGACATGGACCACTATTTTGCGTGGTACGACATGTACGGCCTCTTGGCTAGAGAGAGTGCACCAGAGGCTAGTGTAGAGTTACCCACTGAGGCCATTCCGGTAGTGGATGAGTTTCGTGATGTCTTTCCTGATGATCTACCGGATGAGTTTCCCCCTATGAGGGATATACAGCACACCAAGACGTGGGACCGTACTACCTATAGCCAAGTTTGTGTTTAATAGTTTTGTCGATAGGTCCACAGGTCTAAGTCCTTTTGAAGTAGTTACTGATTATAAACCTAGGAAACCTATTGATCTTGTCCCTATGTCACTGTCCCATAGGCCATCAGAGTCTGCAGAGTCTTTTGCGCATCACATTCACTCATTGCATCAAGAAATCAGCGAAAGATTACTACTAGTAATGAACATTACAAAATTTTCGCAGACCAACATAAATGATTCAAGAAATTCAATGTAAGGGACTCTTTGATGGTCCGCATCAGGATAGAGCAGTACCCTCAAGAAGTCGTTCGTAAATTACATGTGCATAGCGTTGGACCATTCAAAATTATAAAACGAAATGGTCTCAATGCGTATGCGGTAGATCTTCCACCTTCCATGGGAATTAGTTTCACATTCAATGTGGAGGATCTAGTTGCATTTCAGGGGACCATTGATACATTGTCCGGCCTTTTACCTAACCATCCTGATTCCCCAGACCTTTCCCTTGATCCATAACCCCCTCCCGACTCATCTTCCCAGCCTCTACCTACCATACCTACTCTTCCCACACCCAGAGAAGAGATAGGATATCTTAGACCATCAAATAGTATCGACATCGGACGGCGGATATCAAAAGTTCCTGGTCAAGTAGAAGTTACGCCCAGCTTCAAACAGTACATAGCTCACTGAGAAGGAGTTTCAGAGACCCGATCCTGATATCTTGGAGCAGTTCTGGAGTTTTGTTTCGCCAGTGGCGAAACCTTCGCAGTCGGGGAGAATTGATGGGGGACATCTCGCGCACATGCATGCCCCCTACGCACGTACGCAAGGAGGGCCCCACCATCGATCTGGATCAATGACGACGTCCAGGGAGGACCTCCTAGTTAGAAGATTGTGTTTGGTTCCTTGGAGTGGACTCGATAGTCATGTGAATCCCACCATGGGTTCTCATGATCGTGGCCCACTATTCCAAACGATCTAGTACTTTGAGTTTTGGTTCTTATTGTTATTAGAAACATCATAAGCGGTTTAGATTACTTTGATTAGTTATTATTTGTGGTTACTTCGTCTCTAAGTAATAGGTTGCGCACATAGCGCGAGTTTTGGGGTATAGGATTTTATTATAAATAAGCACCCCTTGTAGCCTTTTTTCTCATTGAAGATTGAATAAAATTTCTGCACTTTCCTACTCCTCTCTAAGTTATGAAGCCTAATTGGGTGCGAAACCCTCCCTTCTTCGAAGGGCTAACTACCGTGATGAAAAGCCACATCCATCCCAAATCACCCCATCTCCTATCATCCATATTCCTCATCTCCTACAGTCATCCCTTCATCAAATCCACCCACATTTGCAGCTAATCTTTCCCCTACAGCAAATTTCCAGAATCTGGCCCTACGGAGGGCTGAAACTTCGGCGGAGCACCGTGTTCAAACCGATCATCCGTTTGGCCTGAAATTTAGAGGGAAGGTGGCCCATCCCTGGCCGACCAGGCCCTAGCTGGCCAATCCCAGATTCGTGGGCCCCACACACGTGCGGGCCACCATCCACGCACGTGCGTCAAGATGATTTGTTGTCCACTCGTGCGGACCGATCACAGGTGCTCTCTTTCCTCTCCTTCACTCCTCTCTCACCTGATTTCTCTAACCCTAACCCCAGATTGTCCTAAATCCCAATTTCTATGCCCTTTTTTTTAACCCTAGGTTTTCCCGAATTGAAACATGTGAATCCCTCGAATTAGGGAAATAATCCTTTGCATGTGTGGATGAATCTACTCGCCTTTGATCATTGTTTCGTCTATACTTTTAATTGATCCAGCCTTAGCATGTGTAGGCCTGGACCCGCATAAATTCCCCTTGTTGAATGCTTGACTTTTTGTGGGATGTGGAATTTTGTGTGATTGTTTCTGAACTAGTATGATCTAAACCCTGAACTCTTGCATAACATATCTAAATTTTCACGTCCTGCATCATATGGGAGCTGATTTAAAGATGAAATTGAAAATATGGGGAGATGTGATTGAAGATATAGGAGCTAATTTGAAGGTGTGATTAAAGATTTGGAGGATTATTTCCTAAATTTTCTTATTAGGCTTTTACCATCTTAGATAGATTACATTGATTTGAAGTCCAATTGGGGGATTCTCAAGTATTGTAAGAAGAAGTTTGATATCAATAAAGTATTTCTCCCTCTCTACTCAAAAGTTCTTGTGGGTGCACTCTTGTGCATTTTTTTTATAATTCGGGTGTCAATATCTCATTGACTCGATAACTAGGTTACACCATTTTGGTATCAGAGCGAGTTATTGTTGGGGAACTATTGGCTCTATCCTAATGACTTCGGAGGGAGTGACACAGGAAAAGTTTGTTAAAGTAATCTAATTGATCCACGCACTTATAGAACGAGTAGATCAACTCACGCATGCAGTAGGCAATCTCAATAATCAAGGGAGCTCTGGTGTTGAGAGAACCCAGAGACTGAAGTTGGAACATGTTAACACGTAGGGGAAGGTCCCCACCAAGGTCCTAACCAATAGCAGGTAACTTCAGCTTACGAAGACACCAATGATAGAATCTTTTAATTGTTAGAACATAACAAAGAACCTAAAAATAAAGTAGAAATTTTGAAAATGATGAAGAGATCCTTGACATCTGAAGTGCTCAGTGCATTGATGTTGGACCTAACTTGAATTTACTAGTAGATAAATTAATGAAATCGCTAATAGTGGCAATCACATTGATAGATACACAAATAGGTCTCAACTCTCAAAATTGAAACACCTTTGTAAAAGATGATTGAGCACGAAAAACAGGACAAATGTTACACGATCCACAAAGAACTTTGTAGCTACAACAGACAAGTTGGCACCCACAAAAGCGCAAGCGAAAGAGATATCTAGTGGACTCCAACAAAGGTTGTGTCAAGCCGACACTTAGGGTTGCACCACTAGCTTCTACCAAAGAAAAAGAAGAATCGTCTAGAGGTAGTACAAGTCAAAAGGTTGAGTTTGTTTCCAGCGGACGAGTTCTTTCAAAGTCAAGGAGAATTGATGCAAGCCCACAACCCACCATAGTGTCAATCAGGACAGCATATATTTAACAGGGACAGCATATATTTAGCCATAATCAGGACAACAGCATATATTTAGCAGGGATAGCATATATTTAGCAGGGACAGCATAATCAGGACAGCATTAGCATATATTTAGCTATAATTAGGTCCTCTAATTATGGCATGATTGTGTCAATCTTGTACAGTTACTAATTGTATATATCTTGTACAGTTATTGTTTCCTTATTTGTTAGCCTAGATTGATGTTAATGGCTGCAATTCAGCCTTGTAATTAGCCTAGAGTTTCTATATAAACAGAGGAACCTCACAATGAGGACATTCAATCCAAAACACTTACATGGTATCAAAGCCTTCTATTACCTGTTCTGAGATTTCTGGGTTGGGTTGGGACTAATCTGTTGGTCTCCTTGGCTGTCAATACCTTCGAAGGAAGGTGTAGATAATTCTGGTGGGTTATAAACTGTTGTTCGGCAGTTTCTATTGAGGGTAGGAAGTTTCTTTCTTGCTGGAAATTTCCTTTTGTGGTGATTAGTGGCTGTCGGCGTGTCCAATTCTTGCTGGAAACTCTCATTTTGGTCTCCTTTTATTTTGGACTTGCTGGTTGTAGGCTTGTTTTTGGACTAGGGGTGAGGTGGATTTAGTATTATCAGTCTTTATTACTGTGTTCCGGGCACCATGTCTACTAGCAACTCGGATTCTTTTGGTGTGCGCTTCACGGGCAAGAATTATTCTGCCTGGGAATTTCAATTTCGCCTGTTTGTCCTGGGGAAAGAGTTATGGGGTCACATAGATGGAAGTGATCCAGCTCCTACTGAACTATCTAAATTTGCTCAGTGGAAAGTGAAAGATGCTAGAGTCATGACATGGATTTTAAATCTGTTGATCCTCTGATTGTCCTAAATCTGAGGTCGTACAAGACTGCACGAGATATGTCGGAGTATTTAAAGAAGGTTTACCATCAGGACCACACAGCCAGACGCTTTCAGTTGGAATATGAGATCGCCAATTACACTCAGGGTGATCTCTCCATACAATATTTTTCTAGGTTACAGAACTTGTGGGGTGAATTTGCTGACATTATTTATGCTAAGATACCAGCTGCATCTCTCGCTACTATTCAGGAGGTTCATGAACAGAGCAAGAGAGATTAGTTTCTAATGAAGTTACGGCTGGAATTTGAGGCAACTCGCTCCAATTTGATGAATCGTGATCCTCCTCCCTCTTTGGATGTGTGCTTTGGGGAATTACTTTGTGAAGAGCAACGTCTTGCAACACAAGCTACTTTTCAGCAGAACCGCATGACCTCTAATGACGTCTCTTATGTAGCTCACGTGAAAGGCGAAGGTCGGGATATGCGGAAGGTCCAATGCTTCAGCTGCAAGGAATATGGGCATATTGCTACTCACTGTGCCAAGAAATCTTGCAATTATTGCAAGAAGCCGGGACATATTATCAAAGACTGTCCGACTCGTCCTCAGAATCGCCAAACTAATGCCTATCAAGCTGCGGTGGGTACTTCTACTTCCGCTAATTCCTCTACAGCTGGTGATCCCTTTGTTCTTACTCCTGAAACAGTTCAGCAGATGATTATTTCAGCCTTTTCAGCCTTAGGGCTTCAAGGTAACAATACACTACCATCTTTACCTTGGCTTGTTGATTCTGTTGCGTCTAATCATATGACTAGTTCATCCAACACTCTTACCAATGTTCGGCATTATCATGGCTCATCGTACATTCAGATTGCTGATGGTAGTCAGTTACCTATTCATGCTGTTGGGGAATATTAATTCATTAGTTAAAAAAGTTTTTGTATCTCCTGAGCTTTCTACTAGTCTCATTTCCGTCGGACAATTAGTTGATAACAACTGTAATGTTGGGTTTTCTCGTGATGGTTGTATTGTGCAGGATCAGGTATTAGAGAAGATACTTGCGAAGGGACCTAAAGTTGGACAATTGTTTCCTCTACATTTTTTCATTCCTTCTTGCATTTCTTTAGCTTGTACTATTGTAAACAATAAGGGTGAAGTATGGCACAAACGTTTGGGTCATCCTTACTCTATTGTTCTATCTCATTTAGTAAAGTCGAGTTTGTTGGATAATAAAGATCAATTTTCCTCTCATCTCTCTTTTGATTGCTCAACATGTAAATTACGTAAGAGTAAATCTCTTTCCTTTCCTGCTCATGGTAGTCGTGCTGAAAGCTGTTTTGATTTGATCCATAGTGATGTGTGGTGTATTACTCCTGTTATATCTCATGCAAATTATAAATATTTTGTCACGTTCATTGATGATTATAGTAGGTATACCTGGATTTATTTTCTTCGTTCTAAATCTGAGGTATTTTCTGTGTTTCAACAATTTGTAGCTTATATTGAAACTCAATTCTCTTCGGGCATTGAAGTGTTAAGGTCCGATTCGGGTTGGAATATATGTCTCATGAATTTCATGTCTTTCTCAAGCTGAAAGGAATTATTTCTGAGCGTTCTTGTCTTTATACACCTCAGCGGAATGGTGTTGCTGAACGTAAGAATCGCCACCTGTTGGAGGTTGTTCGAACGTTATTGCTTGAATCTTCAGTTCCTTCTATATTTTGGGTGGAAGCCTTATCCACGGCAGTTTATTTAATTAATAGATTGCCTTCAAGTGTCTTGCATTTTGAAACTCCCTATTATCGTCTTCATCATCAGCATCCCAAATATCTTGATATTCATACCTTTGGTTGTGTTTGTTTCGTTCATTTGCCATCATATGAACGACACAAACTTTCTGCCCAATCTGTTAAATGCGCTTTTATGGGTTATAGTAATTCACACAAAGGTTATGTTTGCTATGATCCATGCTCTAACAGATTTCGTATTTCTCGTCATGTTGTTTTCTTTGAAAATCAGTCTTTCTTTTCTACTCATGTTGCATCCTTGCCTGAGATCAATGTTCTTCCTCATTTTGATAACTTGACTCCTATTCTTGAGCGATTCAAACCTGGATTTATGTATGAACGCCTACGATCGACTTTGCCCCTTCCTGAGCCTGACCCGACATCTGAGCCAGTTCAGCCTGTTCCTTTTGCGGCTGATCCGGGTTCTGACATTGTTCCTCACCAGTCTACTAGAGTCTCTCATCCTCCTGATTGGTATGGCTTTTCTCATACATCTCTTCATGCTACTTTGTCCTCTATTTCAATTCCATCATGTTATTCCGAGGCTGTTAAGCATGAATGTTGGCGTGAGGCGATGGCTGAAGAACTTCGGGCTCTTTAGGACAATCACACATAGGATGTTATTCCTTGTCCGGCGAATGTTAAAGTCATGGGTTGTAAATGGGTTTACTCAATCAAGCTGCGTTCTGATGGTACTCTGGATCGCTATAAGGCCTGGTCGGTTGCACTTGGTAACAGACAGGAATATGGGGTGGACTATGAGGAGACCTTTGCTCCAGTCGCCAGATGACTACGGCGCGGATGGTTATTTCTATTGCAGCGTCCCAAGGCTGGCCACTTCATCAAATGGACGTTAAAAACGCATTTCTTCATGGTGATCTCAAAGAGGAAATTTACATGGCCCTGCCGCCTGGCTTGACCTCCTCCTCTTCTGATGTATGTAAATTGAAGCGATCTCTGTATGGGTTGAAACAGGCTCCCCGGGCATGGTTTGATAAGTTCCGGTCTACCTTACTTCAGTTTTCCTTTGAGCAGAGTCAATATGACTCCTCTTTGTTTCTTCGTAAGACCTCTGCTGGTATTGTTCTTCTTCTTGTTTACGTTGATGATATTGTTATCACCGGGACGGATTCAGACTTGATCACTTGTCTACAACAGCATCTTCGGGCCTCGTTTCATATGAAGGATCTTGGTCCTCTTACATACTTCTTGGGGTTGGAAGTTCACACGGATCCTTCTGGTATCATTCTGAATCAACATAAGTACACACAGGATTTGATTGCTTTAGCTGGTCTTCAGGATACTTCTGTGGATACTCCTCTAGAAGTAAACATGAAGTATCATCGTGAGGAGGGTGATCTCCTGTCTGATCCTACTCTGTTTCGACAGCTGGTAAGCAATTTGAACTAATTGACTATTACTCGGCCTGATATTTCCTTCGTTGTCCAGCAGGTTAGCCAGTTTATGCAGACTCCACACCATCTACATTTGGTTGTTGTTCGTCGTATCATCTGATACCTTCGGGGATCCCCTAGCCGTGGGTTGTTCTTCCCAACCGGCTCTCCTCTTCACCTTGTTGCATATAGTGATGCAGATTGGGCAGGATGTCCTGATACTCGACGGTCTGTCACGGGTTAGTGCATGTTTCTTGGTGATTCTTTGATCTCTTGGAAGAGTAAGAAACAACCTCATGTTTCTAAATCTTCTACCGAATCCGAATATCGTGCCATGTCTGCTGCTTGTTCTAAGATTGTCTAGCTTTGTGGGCTTCTGGCTGAGCTTGGTTTTTCCCAGTCTGATCCTACACCTCTCCATGCTGATAATACTAGTGCCATTCAGATTGCTGCTAATCCCGTTTTCCATGAACGAACGAAGCACATTGAGGTGGACGGTCACTCTATTCGGGAAGCATTAGACACTCGTATCATTTCTCTTCCTCATGTTTCCACTAACCTTCAAATAGCTGACGTGTTTTCCAAGGCCATGACACGACCGCGCCATCAGTTCCTTGTGGGCAAATTGATTCTTCTTGATCGACCAGCATCAATTTGAGGGGGGATGTCAATCAGGACAGCATATATTTAGCAGGGACAGCATATATTTAGCCATAATCAGGACAACAGCATATATTTAGCAGGGACAGCATATATTTAGCAGGGACAGCAAGGACAGCATATATTTAGCCATAATCAGGACAGCAACATATATTTAGCAGGGACAGCATAATCAAGACAGCATTAGCATATATTTAGCTATAATTAGGTCCTCTAATTATGGCATGATTGTGTCAATCTTGTACGGTTACTGATTGTATATATCTTGTACAGTTATTGTTTCCTTGTTTGTTAGCCTAGATTGATGTTAATGGCTGCGATTCAGCCTTGTAATTAGCCTAGAGTTTCTATGTAAACAGAGGAACCTCACGATGAGGACATTCAATCCAAAATACTTACACATAGGGCCTAACATGTACTGACTTTGGACTGTTTATTTATAGATTTGGGGCCTAAATATTAAAGATTTGCAATTTACTATTTGTGAAAAATACGAGGATGGATTTAAAGATGTTATTGAAGTATGAGAAGGTGTGATTGAAGATATAGGGATTAATTTGAAGATGTGATTACAGATTTTGAGGATTATTAAGCTCCAAGACAAAGTTAAGACACCACGGTGCACTCTTGTCGATTTCTTTACAAATAGGGTGTTGAGATCTCATTGACTAGATGACCGAGTTGCACCATGGTGTCTTAACTTTGTCTATGAGCTAAATTCGCCCAAAATGCTTCTCTTGCCTTCAGCTCTACTCAAGTTAGTTTTGGCTATTTCAATAGTTCACTAAGCTGCAAGTGGAATCAGAGGATCAGCCTGATTTTCATGCCAGCTGATGTTCATGGTGGGGCCCACCTTTTGCACATTTTGGGTTTCCTGAACATGCGATGCATTAGCAGGAAAGATGGGCTTATAAGTGAAAGTGCGCACATGGGATCATTTGACATTTTGAAGTATATTGGTATTGTTCATGTTTACTCTGTTTGTGCAAAGGAATGGAGAAGTGTAATCATGCATGGAGCTGAGTGTATATATGATGAATGGGTGCTCAGTAGACTGCTCATACAAGAATCAAACAAGCCAAAAATCACTCTCAAGCAAGGTATTCAAAAACAGTTACGTAACGGCCGTAACAGTAATGGCGATGCCTGTTACACGATACCAGATCGTAACGAGTACTCTTAGAAAAAGGTGTCATAACGGCCTTCACAAGGCATAATGGTTAGATTCCCCCCATAACAGTCCAAAAATGGCTCTCTTTTTTTAATTTAATTCTTTTGCTTCAAAATTCCACATTTCTTGGGGTTTTTTTTCCTTAGATTATTCCTAAGGCAAATCCAATTGTTTGTGTGCATTCCTTGAGGATTAAAACATCAAACCGAAGCTCGAGTGGGCCATTTTGGGAAATTTTGAAAATAAGAGGTAACTCAGTATCTTTTTTTGTGATTTGTTGTTGGAGATAATGAAATCAAAGATGAAAACACCAAATTAACATTATCTTGCTAGATTTTTTGTCGATTTGGTTTTTTGGCATTATTTTCGAAAATATAATCCTTCAAATATATATATATATATATATATATATATATATATATATATATATATATATATATTATATATATTATAATAAGAAATATAAAGAAAAGATTTTTTTTTTTTTCAGAAATATACTTTTTTTTTTAAAGAAAAGAATAAGTAGGGGTTTTTTGTTCGAGTTCGATGCTTTATAATTTACAATTGGAATACATGAACAATGGTTGCATCTACAATCACATGCACTAGATCAGTTGGAAGAATGCAATTTTATTTTTCTTTTCATTTTTCAGATCAATTTTTTAATAAATATTGAAATTTTCAAAAAGAGAGAAAAAGTAGGTTTTTTTGTTCGAATTCAATGCTTTATTGTTGGAATACCTGTACAATGGTCGCATCTACAATCATATGCAAAAGATGAGTAGGAAATATACAAATTTCCTTTTGTTTATTTTCAAATGAACTTTAATGAATATTGAAAATTTCCAAAAAAAAAACAAGAAGAAGAAGCAGGTATTTTTTGTTCAAATTTGATGTTTTATGGTTGGAATACATGTCAAATAGTTGCATCTACAATCACATGCACTAGATGAGTTGGAAGAATGGAATTTTTTATTTTTTATTTACATATGATTTTTTATTGAATGTTGAAAAGTTCTAAAAAATTAGAGAAAGTATGGGTTTTTTTTTTTTTTTTTTTTTGGTTCAAATTCAATGCTTTGAGGTTGGAATACATGTATAATGGTTTGCATCTACAATCACATCCAATAGTGAGTTGGAAGAACGCATTTTTCTTCTTTTTTCTTTAATTCTCGGATGAATCTTTTTAATGAAATATTGAAATTTTCAAAAAAATGATGAAAAATAGGTTTTTTTTTATTATTCGAATTCGATGTTTGATGTTTTTTTTTTTTACACGCACACACACCCCCACACACTCACGCCTTAGTGGGCTTTCACTACCTATGGATACTCGAACCCTTGATCTGGTGTTGAAACTCCTGAGAGTACCATCGGAGAAAGAGTAAGGATCCCGATGTTTGATGGTTGGAATACATGTACAATAGTCACATCTACAATCTCATGCAGTAGATCAGTTCCAACAATGCAATTTTCTATTTTTTATTTTCGGATGAATTTTTTAATGAAATTGGAAAAAAAAAAAAAAAAAAAGGAAAACTGGCTTCTTTTTTTTTGTTGTTCAAATTCGATGCTTTAAGGTTGGAATACATGTACAATGGTTGCATTCACAATCACATGCAATCAGGAATTTAAATAGCATGCAACGTATAGCGTAAGCGTTCGACCTCTATAGCATGTAGTGTAAGCTACACGAAAGTTAATATATTGTAGGGATTTTTACAAAATAGTACCTGATTCATACGGTAAATATATCCCAGTACCTTTATAAATTAAGTTTTCACTAAGCCACCTCATTATCAAATTATTGTAAAAGGGGTACCTTCCATTAGTTTTCCACAACTTCAATCAGTTTAAAGTATATTTTTTCTTAAAATGACAAAAGAGCCCACTAATTAATGAGGTTGTTAAGAAGAATTAGAAAGTTACCTAGATGTAAATACCAATAATGAGGTGTTATTATCAAAAAATTCCTTCTAAAAAATCCAAGAGTTTTCTTTGATGTTGATTGCATAGGAACGTGGCTACTGGTGGGTGCTCTGTGGCCCCATCATGATATATGTGTTTTATCCACGCCATCCATCCATTTTTCCATATCATTGTAGCGCATGAGCCCCAAATGAGGCAGATCCAAATCTCAGGTGGAACACACCATAGGAAACGGTGGTGATTGAATGCCCACCATTAAAAACATCCTAGGGCCCACCATAATGTTTATTTTCCATCCAATCTGTTGATTAGGTCACATAAACATGGATGAATGGAAACACAAATATAAGCTTCATCCAAAACTTTCATGGCCCCCCAAGAAATTTTTAATGGTGGGCATTCAATCGCCACTATTTCTTATGGTGTGGTCCACCTAAGATTTGGATTGGCCTCATTTTTGGTATCATACCATAAGATGATCTGAAAAAATCGATGGATGGCGTGGATAAAACACATACATCATGGTGGGACCCACAGTATTGTAAGCAATCCGCTAGATTTAAAGGCTCCACTACCACAGGTAAAAGGCTTTCAGGAGGTGGACCAAAAATGAAGCAAATCCAACTCTTAGGTAGACCACACCACTAGAAGTGGTGATGGTTGAACGCCAACCATTAAAAACTTCCTAGGGCCCATCGTAATGCCCACCATAATGTTTATTTGCCATCCAACCTATTGATAAGGACACAGACCTGGATGAATGGAAAAAACAAATATCTGCTTGATCCAAAACATTTGTAGCCCACAAGTTTTTAACATTGGGCATTCAATGACCATTGTTTCCAATGGTGTAGTCCCCCTGAGATTTGGATCTGCCTCATTTTTGGGCTCATGCCCTGATGGGGACATCATGCACACACGCACACCACCCCCCTACACACGTACGTACGCAGAAGGAGGGTCCCACCATCGATTTGGCTCGATGACGACATCCAGGGAGGGCCTCCTAACTAGAAGACGAAGTTTTGTTTCAAAATGGTGGGCTCGATAGTCAAGAGAAGCTCATCATGGGATCTCATGATCTCGGATTGATTTCATATTTTAAGTTTTGTTTATTGCTATTATTTAGAACATCGTGAACGCTTTAGATTTCTTTGTTTGGTTTTTATTTTAGTTTACTTCATCGTCAAGTAATAGGTTGCGCACATGGTGCGAGTTTTTTGGTATAGGATTTTCCCTATAAATAGGCACCCCTTGTAGTTCTTTTCATTCATTGAAGCTTAATAAAAATTCATGCTTTATTTTTCTGCTCTCTTAGTGAGTTGTGGAAGAATTCAAAAGTGGGTGCGAAGCCCTCCCTTTTCGAAGGGCTAACTACCGTGGTGCGAAGCCACATCTATCCCCATCCGTCCCTACCCTCTTCCATCCATATCTCTCATCTTCTATCATCATTATTGCTTTGAATTTTGCAGCTTTTCATCCCCCTACAGCCAGTTTCTAGAATCTGGACCTGTAGGGGGGCTGAAACTTTGGCAGAACACTACGCCTCGACCTTACGTCGGATCGTCGTCAAACTTGGAAGGATTGGAGGTCTCCCCTGGCCGACCAAGGCCTAGATATCACTTTGGGGAGGCGGGCTTCCATCGCACGTGCGGCCAGCCCACCCGCGCACGTGCGTCAGCCCAGGGCCACCATCTGCACGCAGGAGCTTTCTCCAGGTCAGGTTTTCCTCTTTTCATTCCTATTTCCTAAACCCTAGCCTTAGTTTGCATTAGCCCTAATTTATTTGCCCATTTTTTCACCCTAGGGTTTCTTAAATTGAGATTGGGGAAGCCCTTGGATTAGGGACTGTTTGCTATGCATGTGTGGTTGATTTCTATTTCCCTTTGAGCATCGTTTGGTTTATAATTTTTATTGGTCCAGTCTTAACTTGTGTAGGCCTGGACCCGCATAGATTCCCCTTTTAATTGAATGATTTGGATTGTCATGTGGGATGTGGAATTTGTGTAACTGTTTCTGAATTGGTATGATCTAAGCCTAAATTCTTACTGCATCTCATACTTAAATTTCATGTCTTGCATCATGCCCTAACAGGAGTTGGAGAAACAAATGGATGTTGTGGATTAAACACACGCATCATGGTTGGGCTCACAAATCACCGACCAATAGCAAGACGACTAGTCAGTTGAGAGAGACAGAGAGGCGAAAAAGAGAAAACGGATGTGGATTGGCTACTGACCCTGCCTTTAGCGAGTCGCTACTAGTCAGTGCTCTGTAGGCCCCACCATGATGTATATACTTAATCTATGCCATACATCCATTTCTCTGGCTCATTTAGGGCATGGACCCAAAATTTAGGTAGATCCAAATGTCAAGTAGACCACACCGTAGGAAACAGTGGTGATTGAATGTCCATCGTTAAAAGCTTCTCATGGGATACAAATGTTTTGGATCAAGCAGATATTTGCTTTTTTCCCTTCATCTAGGTATGTGTCCTTCTCAACGGGTTGCATGGCAAATAAACATTATGGTGGGCCCTAGGAAGTTTTTACTGGTGAGCATTCAATCAGCATCGTTTCCAGTGTAGTCCACTTCAGATTTGGATTTGCTTCGTTTTTTGGATCGTACCCTAAAATGAACCAGCAAAACAGATGGACAACGTAGATATATAATACATATATCAACGTGGGCCCCACAATTAGGGCCGCACCATGTTGGGTGAGGCCAAGGCACACCTAATCCGGAAAGCCTTTAACTCACCGAAGCAAAGCCTTTAACCTCAATGAGGATTGCATACAGTGCAGTGGGCCCCACCATGATGTATGTGTTTTATCCACGTCGCCCATCAATTTTTCTGGATCATCTTATGGCATGAGCCCAAAAATGAGGTAAATCCAAATCTAAGATAGACCACACCATAAGAAACAGTGGTGTTTGAATGCCTTAGATGAAGTTAATATTTGTGTTTTCCCTTCATCTAGGTCTATGTGATCTAATCAACAGGTTGGATGGAAAATAAACATTATGATGGTCATTACGGTAGGCACTAAAAAGTTTTTAATAGTGGGTGTTCAATCACCGTTGTTTCCTATGATGTGGTCCACTTGAGATTTGGATCTGCCTCATTTTTGGGCTCATGCCCTAAAATGATCTGGAGAATTAGATGGACGACGTGGATAAAACACAACATCATGGTGGAGCCCACATAGGACTGACTAATAGCCACGTCCCTATGCAATCTCTGTCAAAGAAAACTCTTGATTTTTTTCCAGTTTTAGATTTTTTTTTATTTTTTTTTTTACAATAACACCTCATTAAGGGCCTATTTGGTACGTGGGTTTAGATGGGATTAGGTGAAATAGAATTGCATTTGGTCCCGTGCAAATTTAATCCGACATTTGAAGAGGACAAGAAAGGTTGGGATTAGGTGGGATGGAGTTGCGTTTGGTCCCATGCGGGATTTCTGGTGGATTTTAAAATCCACTACACATGTGGACCCCACTATTTTTAATGGCGAACATTCATGAACATTTTCTTGTGGTGTGGTCCACTTGAGATTTGGATCTGCTTAATTTTTGGGACCATGGCCTAAAATCAGTTGTAAAAACTGATGGACGGCGTAGATATACAACACATACATCAAGGTGGGCCCCACGATCAAGGTAACATCCACTAACATGTTAACAGGGTAACACCCCGTCAACCACCAGTCTTGACGGACTTGGATGGGGGTAGCGTAGAACACAGCACCAAGGTAGGTGCCATGTTGACGTGGCAAAGTTAAGTGGGCCCTACCATGATGTGTGTTAAATCCACATGGTCCATCCATTTTGTCATATCATTTAGGGCATGAGCCCAAAAATGAGACAAATCCAAAGCTTAAGTGGACCACACCACAAAAAATAGTGGGGATTGAACACCACCATTGGAAACTTCTTGGGGGCCATAAAAGTTTTAGATCAAGTTGATATTTGTGTTTTCCCTTCATCGAGGTCTGTGTGACCTTACGAATAGGTCGGATGGAAAATAAACATCATGGTGGACCCTAGGAAGATTTCAATGGTGGATGTCATCATCCCCATTGCTTTCTGTGGTGTGGTCCACTTGAGTTTTGGATCTGCCTCATTTTTCGGGTCATGCCCTAAGATGATTTGGAAAATTAGATGGACGATGTGGTTATAACAAATACATCATAGTGGAGCCCATAGGACTTCGCCATGTCAACATGGAGTCGGTTCCAGAATCAAATCACATATAGAAGGGGCAAGGTTGTCATTTTTAGAAGAAAAACAAAAATAACCCAAAGCCACTTACCGCATTCCAGCCGCATCACTTACCACTTTCGGCACATACACCACCCCTAAATTAATTCTGTGATTAATTTTAATTAAGGACTATTTTTAAGTGTGTTAAACAAACACCCAAAATAACATATCAAGTGGTTGAAATCTGTTTTTAAGATTTCAGTGACACATTAAGAGGTAAATAAACAACCCCTCATGAAAAACTAACGGAAGATACCCCTTTGACAATAACTTGATTAATGAGGCAGCTTAATGAAAACTTAATTTAAAAAGGTAACGAGATGTAAATACCATATAATGAGGTACTATTTTGTAAAAATTCCAATTTTTAATTAAAATGATTAAAAAAAAAAATGATAAATAATCAATATATATAGCAAAAAAAAAAAAAAAAGGCTGCATACAAAGGTCAATAGCTGGGCCCCGCAATACAAAACAGTGGGCCACACAATTTGGATGCCATGTCACACACACAACAAAGTAGGCTGCACATAACAAATGCTTGTGAAACAAGCTTATACTACAACAAAACATAGAACCAACATTCTAAAGAGGGAAAAAATGAAAAAGAAACAAAAACAAAAACAAAATGGCATCCCAAAGAGAGAATAACTGACAAAATATATCTAAATCAATCATTTAATTAATCAAAATAAAATAAAAATGATTATTTGAGGTCGGTGTTTTAAATAGCGTGTACCATATAGCGTGGTGTTTGGCACGAATCTGGATCATCAACCACTTATTTCCATGCAAAATCTCTCTCTCTCTCTCTCTCTCTCTCTCTCTCTCTCTCTCTCTCTCTCTCTCTCTCTCTCTCTCTCTCTCTCTCTCTCTCTCTCTCTCTCTCTCTCTACCTTTAGACATCTCTTAGTATGACTTTTTATTATTATTGAAACATCACAAATTCATTATATAGACCACAACTTGGATGGTCCGGATTGATCTAAGTGCTCTATCTATGCAGTGGACCACAATTTGGATGGTCCGAATTAATTTAACGTAGTCATAGGTATAAGCCATCACCATTTTAAAATAGGTGTTAAACTAACATAGAAAAAACACTTAAAAATGAGATTTTAGGAAGCTTACACTATCCACCCTACACACTACGCTATGCTACATGTAGCATACGCTACATACCCTGTAGCTTACGCTACACTACAACGCTACTGAAAACACTGATTGAGGTTAAGAGTTAGAAATGTACCCTTATTTCTCTTCGAAATCAAGAAAAAATTTTAAAAAAAATCTCAAGCTCCACAAAAGTACGGACATGAAATGAGAGAATTCTTATTTCTCCTTTGTTTGGGGTCCACTACCAATGAAATTCTAGCCACGCAATCCTCTTGCAGGTTTTGATCAAACCCTTGAATTCTTTTTGGGAATTTTACAAATTACTACCTCATTAATTAGGTATTTACATCCCTGTATCTATTTCAAAAAGGTTTTAAGAAGCTACCCTATTAATTCAGTTCACTATCATCCTAGTACTTTCCTTATATTTCTTAATGGACATTGGGTTTGGTCATGCGAGCAAGGGGTCAACAGCTTGGGTGGGCCCCACCATGATGTTTATATGAAATCCATATGATCACCAAGTGTGTCACATCATGTTAAGCCCGGGGCTTAAAAATAAGCCCCATGCATGATTCAAGTGGACCACACAATTGTAAAAACTGTACAGGACAACGCTCACCCTCCACACTGTTTCCCTTTATGTAGCCCACTTAAATCACAAATAGGTCCGATTTTTTAGCCCGAGGCCTAAATTTTGGTTTGAAATCTAATGGTTGGGGTGGATTTCATATAATTGTCACGGCAGGCCCTATGAAAATCAAGGGTGGAAGTCTCTCTCTCCCAGCTATCTCCTCTGGTGTGTCCCACCTGAAATCACAGGTCAACTTGATTTTATTTTATTTTTATCCTAAGCCTAAAGTGGGATTATACATCTAACGGTCGGAGTGGATTTCCCATATACATTATGGTGGGCCCCTTCAAAAATCAATGGTGAGAGACATCTGTCAACGGTTCCTAAATTTCCATGGTAGGTTGGAAAAAGAGAAGGTCATACGTCAAGCTAGTTCGACCACAAATTACAGTCCATCCAAAAGATACCTTCCACCCTTGCATATGTGTGCAACATCCAACCCATCCAATAGGTTGGAATCGCCATGATTTTTTTCATGCAAAAATCAGTCACATCTACTCATTTACTGGACCTCGCTTGTATTTTGCTATTTATCAATGGTTAAAATTGTTTTCCATGATCTGGCCAACCAGATGATTAGATGGGGCTGATTTTTCATTAGGTGATCCTTATTGTGGAGCCAACCTATTGAAAGGGAGGGATGTTGATTCTATTGATAGGTTGGAAGTTATCCAATGGGTGGACCATAACTCTTGGTCCAACAAACTTGACACATTCCCTTAAAAAAAAAAAAGAAAAAAAAAAAAAAACATTTACGAAGGCTAACCCTTGCTTTTCGATGGGGCCAACCTACATGTGCACGAGAGATCCACATTGACAATTAGATGTGTAATTCCTCCAAGGATAAAAATTAGGCTAACATTTGATTCAGGTGGCACAACAAAGGAATCATTTGAGAGAAAGACATTCAACTTTGATTTTGCTAGGGCCAACCGTAACGATTATATGAAATCCACTCCAACCATTAGATTCCAAACCAAAATTTAGGCCTATGGCCCAAAAATCAGACCTATCTGTGATTCAGATGGGCTACACCAAGGGAAATAGTGTTGAGGGTGAACATTGTCTTGTACACTATTTCCAATCTTGTGGTCCACCTGGATCACGAATGGAGCTGATTTTTGGGCCCTGAGCCTAACATGGGGTGACACACATGGTGGTCGGAGTGGATCTCATACAAATATCATGGTGGTGCTCACCCAAGCCACCCACCCCTCGCTAGCTCTGCCGAACTCCAACTTCCATTAAGAAAATCTAATGGAAGGTACTTGTATGATAATTACTTGAATTAATGGGGCAGCTTATTAAGGTACCGAGTTATAAATACCATATTAATGAGGTAGTACTTTGTAAAATTCCCAATATTTTTTCCCAAATGGTTGAGTGGATTGGGAGAATGAAGCAAACGACTTTGTTTCTTTTTGTGTGTGTGTGTGTGTGTGGGGGGGGGGGGGGGGGGGGGGGGGGGGGGGGGGGGGGTTGAGGTTGTTGTTGTTGTTAAAATGAAAACCCCACTTTTAGAGGATGAATTTATTACCTCGTCCAATCCTTTGCTGACATAATAGACCAATCATCTTGTCCTTTCATAATTCAAAATTATTTTTGTCAAAGTACTTCTCAACATCATACTTAGGATTGGCAGCCATTGATACTCACTTTCAGATTCAAGCCTGTGCCCCAACATTAACTCTGATACCACTTGTTGGGGGACCGCGAAAGCACATAGAGATGAATCAAGTGAAGTATTCCAATCTCACCAATCAAGCACAAACACACACTTCGATTTTTATGAGGAAAACCCCTTTCAGGAAAAAAAAAAAAAAAAAACCACATCACAAAGCGATAGATAATCACTATGAAAGCAAAAAATTACAAGAGTTTAGAGAATACCCGATCCAAACAACCTCGAATCACCCCAAGCTACACCCTTGAAACCCTAGGAACGATTTGGAAAGCTCTGAGATACACCCCAATCCCGATTACACCCCTATATATAGCCTTAGGAAGAATCACAATCGAAATCGGAAACAAATCCCGCAGATACGCAACTCTGCGATACGTTCAATGGCACCTTCGATGGGACTTCGATGTCATTAACAGACCATCGATGGCATCAAACCCACTTTGTTGGCATCAAAATAACACCAAAATAGTCCAAAGACAAAACATGAAAAATCAGATTTTCTCAATTGCACTTCGATGGGTCTCAATGGCATCGAAACTGAGCTCAATGGCATCGAACAGGTACCCAAATAGTCCAGTAACCAACTGAAGAAATTTTGAAATTCTCTATGGGATCAAGCAGTTGTTTGATGGCATCGAACAGTGCTCGATGGCATCGAACAATCTGTCGATGGCATCAACAAGCCCTACTTTTAATTAACTTAAGACATCAAAAACAACAGTTTTAGGGTCAACTAGGTATTTGGTTCACTTAGCTTGGTTTCAACAAGTGAATCGAGTTGGGGGAGCGCATTTCGGTAATTTTAGAGAAGAAGAAGAAGAAGGAAGAGGAGGTGGCCACAACGGCGGCTCTGAAGATGATGGGTCTCATCGTGGATGATGGATAACTGAAATACCTTCTAGATTAGAGGATCCTAATCCAAAATCTTGAGATGGGTCTCACCGTCGACAACCAAAAACCTTTTAGAAATGGAGGCTCCTAAAATTATTTTTTTATGAAAAAAATCTTGACTTGCCTAGTTGACTCGGGACTCGCCAAGTTGACTTGAGTAGTGTCTAAGCGACTCATGAGCCCAGTCCTATTTTCAAAACTACGGTCAATGCAATTGAAGTGGCAGTGTGGCACAATGAAGGCAATGTAGGGCTAAGGTTGTTGGGTGCAATAATTGTTATTGTAAGAAATGACCTCATAAACATGGTATTAAAAAATTGTTACAAAATGACTACATCGGTCGTATTGTAACTCACAACCGTATTGGCCACCCATATTACATGAACAGTGACAAATTAGTCTTATTATAAACGATATGGGTAGTATCGGCCAATATTGCCAATATGGACCATATCGATGTCATCATGGAGCCAAAAAAGGCAGATATGGTCATTAAAGGTCCCCTTCCTTTTTTCTTTATCTTTTATTTTTTTTAATTTTTCTCTCATTTTTCCACTTCTTCATTTCAACCATGAAACAAACATAAAAACTCATTTTAGACTAGATCCAAGCCTATTTTGGGGATTAAAACACAAGATTTGAATCGGATTTGATGAAACGAAGTGTAACGGACCATTTTGAGAAATTTTGAAAGAGGAGGTAAACCATCACTTTTCTGTTTTTTTTTTCTTGTTTTTATTGCATTTCAAATTTCGATGCAATGGGCCTGATACACCAAATCATGATTGATTTTGTGATCGATTGGGGCCTATTTGATTGACAAAGAAATTCAAGCCGACATACAAGTATACAACATTCATACCAATGAATGGTCTAATGCACCATTGAATTCATGTTTTTTTTTTTTATAATAAAAAAAAAAATAAATAAATAAAAACACATACACACAGAAAAGAAAAAGACAAATTCTATTGCTTCGCATTTTTTTCCTACTTTAGGAATAATTTTTCAAAAAAATTTAGGTGCAAAAAGTTTCATCAAACATGGGCCCATATCGTCTGATAGAATCTCTGACACGCACATACGTGGTGGACGTATATTTAGAAGAAAAAAAAAAAAAAAAGAGGACAACAAAAAGTTGAAGGACAAAACAATAGGAACAAAATACTCACCGGAAATGTAGGATTGTGGTAATCATCCCCAAATACAGTATCAAGATCGCGATATAGTCTATGCTCAGGAGTATCGTAGCGCCCATCACAGAGATCAAGACCTCCAATAAAAGCAGTAATCTTTCGGTTATTTCCAGAAGCTTGTGTATCAACAAGTACACATTTTTGATGGTGGGTAAAGAGTGATCCTACAACCTGAATGCAGTGATTAACAAAAACAATATCATCAGGTAAGCTTTATATTTTAAAAGATATTTAGCAAGGAAAAAATTCCCATATACAGCATAAGCTATGACCAAAGAAGCATTTTTTTCATACTGGTCTCTCAACAAATTATTAACTGCAATGCAAGATAGGATTAAATTGATTAAGTTGTGTGATGCGTAACAATTAACCACTTGCTCTAAAAGCTCGAACTGATAGAGCATGGCGAATTAATCCATTTATCTCATATAGCCCAGGCCCCACATCTCATGGGTTAGGACATCGGCCGAACCCCCCTCGTGGGCCCCAAATCACATGGATACTACCTCACACGAGCCACCTGCCTCATATGGGTGGGGCCCGCCTCACACGGGCCGCCCACCCCGAGCGTGCCTCTGCATCCCATAGGCAACCCCACTCGAGCCCGGTGTGAAAATGCCCCTGCATTACTGTGGTAGTACAAAAAACTTGCAATGATATGTTAGCCAGATCATGGGAAAGAGTGGTGCATGATTTACTTCCAAGCCAAGTGGAAGACATTTGGCTATTGTGAAGCGTTGTAGGCATTGTAATATGGGGGAGGGTTATTTATATGAGATTACACATTGATGGGGCAGAAGGTTTGTACAGTAAGTTAGAGGCTTTCAGTTTGTAAAAGCAGGACCCATCATTCAGTGACCCAAATGGTTTGTATGATGGATATCACAGCAGATGGCAGATGCATCAAACTTCGCAGACTGAAAGATTCTAGCAATGGAACATTTAGCCCTTTCTTGACTGAATGTGAACCACTGCTGGTTTTTTTTTTTTTTCCTTTTCTTTTCATTCTTAACCATCTATTTCTTGGCAGGTTATTGAAGAGACTTACAACTTCTCCAATATGGGGGACTTTTTTTGGTTCTTGAGCTGTCCATGGTGAGGTCCATCCTATCAACAGTTTGAATGACCAACCATGGGCCTCATGTGAACATGTGGAATGCCCAAATAGTACTGTACCCCAAATAGTACTGTACAAATATTCGTTCTGAACATTGCACAATATCTTTCTTTATATCCATGCGTTTATTCATGATCATGACATCCATGTGGATTTATTTAAATGTAAGATTTATCTGCATATTAAGCCATGCTGATTGCATGGTTCATTTCTTATCCGTGTAGAATAAATAATGATAATAAACCATTGTACCATTCACCAATTGCAGCAACACAATAAAAAATTGGCACAGAATTCAAACTAGGCCAAAACCACAATGAACAATGAGTATAGGTTCTCATTTCTCGAGCATTTCTAGGTTTCCAAAATAATGAAAACAAAAACATTTTATTAGTCACCGAATTGCAGTACCACAATAAATAAATAAATAAATAATGGCACAGAAATAAAAATAGCCCAAAAACACCATGAACAATTGAGTACAGGTTCTCAAGCATTTCTAGGTTCCAGATATATTGAAACGAGCACAGCTCAATTCTCCAACAAGATATAATAATCAGCCACCAAGAATCGACATACCTATATCAATCCCTAACACTAGTTTCAACACCCAGAATCTCTACAACTTACACACAAACTAACCATAAAAAGGAAAATACCTAAAATCCCAATTTCACCAATAAAACTGAACTCCAGAAAAATTTTGAAGCTTGAAAGCCATGAACCGTCAAATTTGATGAAAATAACTTATCAAAAACATGGGTCTGCTCAAATAGATATTGATAGACAACTGTTGCATGATATTCATACACCCAAGTGTGATGATCTGACAACATGGTTGGCATTGTATATTTGCATCAGCTTCCTAGCTTAGTCTAAGACATTTAGAACTCACTATGCACTACATTAGGTCATATTGTCATGGTATATCAACAAGTGTGTGACACCGTTCATCAGTAGAACATGAAACCAAATATCTCAAAGAGATTTGTGACCTTTGTCCATTAGAACACGATACCAAAAATCTCAATGAGACTCAAACACCTATCGAATAAGCTTTCTTTTCCAATTAAATAAATTTGCAGGAAAAAAAAAAAAAAAAGGATCTAAATAAGCTAAGAAATCAAAGGTAGTTTTACTAATTGCATCTTTAGATACTCATTTGTCCCCAAGTCTAGTAAAGTA
Source organism: Magnolia officinalis (assembly GCA_021015155.1). Classification (NCBI taxonomy): domain Eukaryota; kingdom Viridiplantae; phylum Streptophyta; class Magnoliopsida; order Magnoliales; family Magnoliaceae; genus Magnolia; species Magnolia officinalis. The sequence goes on from JAJHSJ010000003.1 coordinate 71,653,630, forward strand.
ACAAACAGAACCATTTTAGATGCAAGATATTACTTCAAACAACTTTCATATAATACAGACTGCATATCTACTGTATTAAGCACATAATTCGAAAACCCAAAAAATCGTCTCAATTCAATGTTTAGCCAGATCGTTCTACTTGAAGACTCTACTCAATATTCAATAATTACAATTCAAAATACTAGGTGTATGAATAGATCTCAAAAATAGTTAAAACTGTGTATGAGTAATATAAAATAGACATGTTGTCATCAAATTGTTGGTTGTGCTCTGGTTTAGAGCTGTACTTCCTCTGGCTGAGGTTGTGGGTTTGATTCCCACCCTCTCCATAATCTTTTTATTAATAATAACACTGAACTCAACGAGTTGTTTCAAGTTGACTCGAGTCTTCCTGAGTTGTGATCAAATCAGACCCAGAACTGAGTTGCAACTTGCGAGAGGCTCGGTGAGGTTTGGTGGAAACCTCACCAAGTTGAGTTGACTCAGCTGTATTTCAAGTCGAGTCAGTGAGTTTTGGAACTGTTATTAAGCAGACCCCATGAATGGATAATAACAAGGGCACTAGGGAAATATAAAAGAAAAAACTTCAGGCATGAACACCTACCGATTGCTTGACGAAGCTAAGCTTACTGCTGCCATAACGAGGAGATAATACACACATAACTGATGAATGCTTGAAAAACTTCCGCGTTTCTTCATCATGGGTTTGCATCATTCCTGCCTGCATCCAGTACCATGTCACATTAGCTCTACACTTTTAGCATCAAAGAAAACCCATTAGCAGAGGATGGGAATAGACAGGACCAAAGGCCCAGACAAACTGAAAGAAATTCATGTAAACCCATTTCAGATACAAAATGTCTCTATAAAATCACCCATTTGACATTAGGGCTGGCAACAAAGGCAAAGTTTTTCTTAGGCTTCTCAGCAGTTCAAAATTCAGGCCCAACTCAAATCCGGCCCACCCATTGCCACCCCCTACTCAATACCTGTCTACATAAGCATACATTTGAATGTTAGATGGAGCAGAAAGATGTTTTACCAACACGAATCAATGTCCATTACATTTCAGGTCCTAGATGAAATGCAATGGATCTTGATTTGTGTAAAAAAAAAAAAAAAAAAAAAAAAACACGATAAACCGTTCCTATATAATGCGGCTTCATTTTTTGCCTCGCTGCAGCAAAAGCACGGTAGAACAGATAACCACCTGTTACACCAGAATATATCTTTTGCATGCAGTTTGGAGTACACCCAAATCCCGCCTTAATAAATTCAAACCCAGGGAAGAATTGAATTCAAATTTTGTTTAACTCAATACGATAGTCCATCGCAATTATCTACATTTACCTGCACAATTATAATTCAAAATGCAAGAATATTCTTTCACACCCATTTTTGATGGACTCAAACTGAGGGGCATAACACTTTCTTCCCATAGAAAATGCGCCTTTTTTTCCAGTTTCAAATTACAGAAATGTGGGCCACCCAAAACTTCTTCTTTATTTTTTCTTTTCCTTTTCAAGTTCTCGTGATTTGGGGTTAGTCAAAAATACAAATTTTCTTTCCAAATTCTAGTTGGAAAAAAGCACTGATCCATCCAAAGCAAATTGAGGCAGACATCCAAGTACACCCTTAACTTCTTACCGTATTGACAAAGAACTTGCTGTGGGAAGTTTTGTCATCCCAAACCAACAAGCACACCCGAACTCCCTCCTGTGACTTGTACTTTAGCAATTCCCCAAGCGTGAGATTCCCACAATTCTCACCCGTCCGCCATTCCCTCTTCGACTCTCTAACCAGCCTCACCTTGTGAAAGATGGACCACCCCACAATGTAAATCAGATGGTGTGCTCCCAATATCGCATCGCAGATATCCTCCCAACACTTCTCATGCTGAAACACCTTCCCGTTCTCCAATTCAATGGTCGGAAGCTTATCTTCCTCTGGGACATGCGCATCCTGATAGAGCGTCACCTTCCCTCCCTTCCGCAGTGGGGAGTACGTACACGGGACCCCCTTCCGTTCAGGGTCCGCCGCGATGCCTCGTTTGTACAGGGGATTTTCATCGAATGGCTTGAATTGCATAGAGAGGTTCAGAGCTGAGCCGGGTTTGGGTGCGCTTCCACTTGGACCAATGATGTCGAACCACCCCTCGATCCTCTCCCCTGTCCGGACCCGCTCAGCGGAGATCGAAACGATGCCGATCAGCTGCGCGCCAAAGGTGTCATTGTCCTTCACGTGGAACTCGATGCAGCTGACAGGGTGGGCCACGGCGATGTCGAAGTGCTCGTTCCAGGTGGGGTCCTGGGAGTTAGAGCGGACACGGGTGCAGGCCACGGTAGCCCCGGCGAGGCAGACCTTGACGTAGGGATCGCTGGTGATGATCTTGTGGTGGTGCTGCTGCTGCTTTGGCTCCTTGGAGCGGAACGCAGTGTCGATGGCGGCACGGCAGGGGGTGAACAAGCGGCGTAGGCGCTCGGAGAACATGTCCATGTTGGGAAGGCGGCGGGCCTCAATAATCCCAACGTCGAGATCACCGTGGAGGAAGATGGACTCATCTGAGCCATTGGATTGCTGTGGCGGTGGGTTTTCCATTGTAGGAGACAAGAATGTAGGAGACAAGAACGTGATGGATTTCGTCACAAGAGAGGGAGCGCGGATGGGGCGCGGATTAGACACCCACAAGTTCAGTAGCCAACTCGCTACTGAAGTAACGTCACCAAGCTCTGTGGAGAATACAATGATGCATGTGTTGTATCCATACCGTCCATCCCTTGGAGAGATCGTTTTACGTCGTGAGAACCTAAATTTCAAGTGAACCCACCGTAGAAAAAGTGGGGACGGTGACATCCACTGTCCAAAACTTCTTAGGAGCCACATAAGTTTCCGATAAAATTTATATTTTTGTTTTCACTTCACATGTCTCTATATTAACTTAGAATAAGTTGATCTAAAAAATACATCATAGTGAGCCCTATAAATGTTTCAACAGTAGATGTGGCTGATCTCACGGATTTTGTGGTGACTCTACTTGAGCTTTAGATTTATCCTATGCTTTTTCTCCTACCATAAAATGATCTCTACAAATGGTTAGACAGTATGAATACAACATACGCATCATGATAGTCCACTGACGTCACTTCAGTAGCAATTTTGCTATTTAACTTGTCAGTGTCTTATCCCCGCAATAGCCAAATTGCTACTGAGTGACGATGTCACTAAGATGGACCCACCATGATTTTTGTGTTGTATTCATACTGTCTAATCATATGTATAGATTGTTTATAGCAGTAAAAAAAAAAATGAGATAGATTGAAGTTCAAGTGGACTTACACAGGAAGACTGTGAGATTAGTCACACCCACTGTTGAAACATTTATAAACAAAAATATAAGCTTATATCGAAAATTTTGTAGCTCTTAAGAAGTTTTGAACAGTAAATGTCATTGTCGCTGCTGTTTTCTATGGTGGGTACACTTGAATTTTAGATCTATCTCTTTTTTTTTTTCCCTGACATAAAACGATCTCTCTCGGATGAACGGTATAGATACAACACATGCACCGTGGTAGGTTCACATAGCTTGGTGACGTCACCTTGTCAGGATTTAATCCGCGCCCGAAGAGAGGAGAGATTTTATACAGAAAGAGAGATTGCTTTGGGAGCAGGGAAGTTTGGAGCGTTTGCTTGCAGTTGAGATCCCTCTATTTTTCAAATTGCTTTTTTAATAACTGATACTCTATTAAAGCTTGCAGTTGAGATCCCTCTGTTTTTCAAATTGCTTTTTTTATAACTGATACTCTATTAAAGCGCCGTTTGGCTGTAAAAAGAGTAATTGGGAATTCGGGATGGGGAGTTACCTGATACCCTGACACAGCGAAATGGTTGATATGCATGCACTTTTTGTATAGACATCCCTGCAATTGAACGTTCAGATTGTGGGACCCAGTGTAGATACATCATTGTCCCAGATCTGATTGGCTGAAGAATCTTAGCCTCTGATTCCACATTTGGCTTGGCTATTTTCATATCGACCGTCCAATAAATGTCCACCAATTGACTAGTTAGGCGACCAAATTAGTTTTAACTTTCAGTCTATGATCCATCCAGGAGTGGGAATCACCATTTGGACTAGTTAATTTGAGGTACTTCATCTCATGTGTACAATAGTTTAGTGCCTGTGTATCAACTACCCACTCTACCGGAGTATCAAAACCTTTATCCAGTAGGCAGACAGACAACAGGTGTTAGGTTTCGGAGGAACACGCGTCGTTGTTTCTTCAACGCTCTTTTGGCCGTAATAAATATCACCACCGAACTCGACGAATACAATGCGTTTTTTCCAGTCGCTTTCTACTGTTACCGTGTGAAGTGGACGGACGGATTGAAGTGGCACACGTGCGAACATGGCGGACGTGTCAATTGGACCAATCGTCAAAGTTAGCATGGGCTGTCGTAAATGTCGGGCCGGTTATCTAAAGTGGGACACGTGTGCGTGAGGAAATGGATGATTAGCAAAACTGGATTAACTGTCTAACTTTGACATAGAGAACTTTGCGACTGTGGACCCCACCTTTTATCCAGTGGTTTATATGAAACAAAACAAACTTAACTTGCGAACTTAGACCTGCTGGTAAGGCTATCTAAATTAAGGATGAAATCTATAGCTACGGATTATGACCGTAGCCATTAGTACCCTAGCGTCTGGCAACCAACCCCGATTTAATGTCTTGTCCCACGGTCGGGGTTCGCTGCCAAACGGCTACACTACCTATAGCTACGGTTATAATCCGTAGCTATATGTCTATGGTCATTCCCCTACCTGCTTGATACTATCGAACCATTCTCAATAATATCAAGAATTCATCCATTTTTCAAGTTTTGTTGCTGGACAATTTGGCATCCATCTTCGATATTATCAAACTATGGTTGATATTATTGACAATCTAAGCCACGATTATAATCCGTAGCCATATGTCTACAGTCATTTTCTCATCTCCTTTCCCCACAAGTATTATTACTTTATCAACTTACTTCTTCACATCTGATGCAAAAATAAATAAATAAAATAAAAAAAACAAAGCAAAAAAAAAAAAAAAAAAAAAAAAAAAAAAAAAAACAAAGCATTAGGATACCATAGAGAATGTAACTTTTAATATGAAAAGTTCAAATTTATGCCATAGAGATTTCCAATCTGGAGTTTGAAGCTCTAGTTGCCTATGCAAATGGAAGAACGCTAAAAAATTACATTTGCAACAACTTTTTTGGCATCATGCATGTGAGCAACATGAACCTTTGCGAGGGAAGCACTTGCTAGTGGAACAAGATCAAACTCAACAAAAATCTGTTTCATAAAAAGATTGCTTCATTCAGTTGGCAAGTTTTGCACCAATTGAGCATTTAATCAATCTATAAAACTACTCTTCACAAAAAAAAAAAAAAAAAAAAAAAAAAAAAAAAAAAAAAAAAAAAAAATCAAAGACAAGAACATGGAAGTTTTGGCTATGTATTTTAGTGAGAAAAAAATATTAACGATGAAAATCTCATGTACCCAAGATGATATGAACAAAGAATTTAACAAACAATGAAAAAAAAAAAAACATAATTCATGTGGCATACTTCCAAGCTCTTTCATGAACACTTCACAAACTTGATCGTAAGAAGAAATCGGGCATCAATTTAGCATGGACTGTCTCATTGTCTGTACGTATTCTTGAGGAACCAAGTATTCCTACAAGAGAGACCAACAACCAGAAAAGAAAATTGAAGAACGTTGCACAGATTGAGCAATTAACCACATGAAACACACATTGAGCAATTAACCACATTAAACATTTGCAGAAGATACGAAGTACACAGCTCAATAGAAGATCGGTTCATCAACTGTATGATTGCACTCATCATAAGAGGTGGGAAGTAGTGGATCATGTGATTTTCTACAACACCAAAGCTGAACTTGATACTAATTGAAAGTCTATCCATGGTTGAGTCTCACATGACATTTGCAAATTTGGGTCCACCTCCCTACTCAAAATTAGTGCCTACTTGTATCGCTAATACATCCTGTTGAAGATATTATTCGTTGATATGTTGACAAATAAATATCAAACAAGGAACTGTATAGTTGCACAATTGGAACATCTGAAATTCAAAAGAATGACAAAAACAACTAATTTACTAATCATTGTAATTTTTCTCTTCAGGTTTCAAAATTGATATGTTGGGTCCTCTAGAGGTCATGTTGGGCTCAGGTTGCCCTCAACCTAACCCAACCTACCCCTCACTACAACTTGGGTTTGGATCAACTGGCCCAACTCGAGATGGGGTCAGGTTCACTCAGGTTGTCATGGTCTTGAGCGGGGCAAACATGAAATTGAGCAGGGCGAGCATGAAATCGAGCGGCGCAAACTGAAAGTTGAGCGGGACAAATATGAAATTCAACGGGGCAAACATGAAATTCAGCGGGGCAAACATGGAATTGAGCGGGGCAAACAAGAAATTCAGTTGGGCAAATAAGAAATTGAGCGGGCAAACATGGAATTGAGCGGGGCAAGCATGAAATTGAGCGGGGCAAACTGAAAGTTGAGCAGGGCAAGTATGAAATTCAGCAGGGCAAACATGAAATTCAGCAGGGTAAATATGGAATTGAACGGGGCAAACATGAAATTGAGCGGGGCAAACATGAAATTCAACAGGGCAAGCATGGAATTGAGCGGGGCAAACTAGAAAATCAGCAGGGCAAACATGAATTTGAGCGGGGCAAACTCAATGAATAATTTCATGGCTTGAGCCCAAAAATATAAGCGTATCCAATGTTCAAATGGACCACATCATATGAAAATTTTGAATTGAACTTCTACTGTTGATCAAATCTTAGGGGCCACAGAAGTTTTGGATCAAGCTTATAATTGTGTTTTCTATTAATCCATGTTTGTATGATCATATGAACATTGCGTGAGGCAAGCATGAACATTGCGTGAGGCAAGCTAAATTCAGCGACGTTGTCTATCATGGAATTGCGTGAGGCAAGCATGAAAATTGAGCAAGACAAGCATGAAAGTTCAATGAGGCAAGCTAGAAATTGAACGAGGCAATCATGAAAATTGAGCAATGCGAACTAGAAATGGTGCGAGGGAAGCATGAAAATTTAGCGAGGCAAGCTAGAAATTGAGGGAGGGAACCTAGACATTGAGCGAGGCAAACATGAAATTGAGCAGGACAAACATAAAATTGAGCGGGGAAAACATGAAATTGATCGAGGCAAACTTGATTTTCAGCGGGGAAAACATGAAATTCAGCAGGGCAAATCATGAAATTCAATGGGGGAGACATGAAATTCAGTGAGAAAAACTGAAAATTGAGCGGGCAAGCATGAAATTTAGCGGGGGAAACATGAAATTTAGCAGGGCAAACTAGGAATTCAGTGGGGCAAACTAGAAAATCCGTGGGCCAAACTAGAAATTAAGCGGGGCAAACTAGAAATTGAGCGGGGCAAACTAAAAATTCAGCGAGACAAATATGAAATTGAGCAAGACAAACATGAAATTGAGCAAGGCAAATTAGAAATTTAGTGGGGCAAACTGAAAATTCAGCGAAGGTAACATAAATTTCAATGAACTTGAAATGCAATTGAACTAGCCTAACAAATAATTGAAATACAATTGAACTAGCCTAACAAATAATTGAAACGCAATTGAACTAGCCTAACATGAATTTCAATGAACTTGAAATGCGATTGAAGTAGCCAAACATCAAATTCTAAGGTCATTACTCGGGGAATTCAACCAATCATGAACCGGGAATGTCGGCGACAACTCGAGCATATTGCCGAGAAGTAGGTCAAATAGACCAAGAACTCCTGAAATTTGAGATCATTTTAATCAGTATGCTTTTATCATGCTGAGTTAACTGATTTGGGCCCACCTTGACTTGAATGTATGTGGATTATCCACAACATTCATCCTTTTTTCTATCTATATTAATGGTTTGAGCCCAAAATCCGATGTTTTATTTGTAATCAATTTCATGTTCATTGGATGATGTATACTTCTCGACAATATGCTCGAGTTGTCGCCGACATTCCCAGTTTATGATTGGTTGAATTCCCCGAGTAATGACCTTAGAATTTGATGTTTGGCTACTTCAATCGCATTTCAAGTTCATTGAAATTCATGTTAGGCTAGTTCAATTGCATTTCAATTATGTGTTAGGCTAGTTCAATTGCATTTCAAGTTCATTGAAATTCAAGTTACCCTTGCTGAATTCAATCGTGAGTTGTCTATAGTACTTCATGCTTATAAAACCATATATACCCAATGTGATTAATTTAAACCAATCATTGCATTACCAGATGAAAACATGTCATACATGGCCAATGATTCCAACATTCTCTAACTTGGGATAATCGTGATATTCTTCAATATGCAATGTATTATATGGTAATTCATTAATGATCGAGATTCTACTAGATATTTTAATGGATCCTATAAAGTATCCTGAATTATTTGGTCGATTGGAACTATCAACACTAGACCACAGTAATCATCACCTCATTTATCAAAGTGGGACTAGGCGTGATCACAATGTCAGCATTTCCAACGACATAAATACTGAAAACATTAGTGTAAAACATGAAAATTTCATGCTAGGTGTAACTGGCATGCACACTTCTAAGTGGTCCAATCATCTCTATCAAGAGATGCCTTAGCTTCAATCATAGCCATTCATAACTGTTCATTTCACCTTATGCATGCATAATGAGTATATTTTAATAAACAAAAATTGAAACTTGAATCAGCGGCTAAATCTTAATTTACTGAAATACGTATGCCAAGTTAATATTTGTACTCGCACTGAACATGAGCATCCTACGATACAATTATCAGATAGGGTTTACAAACAATATTTGACGATTACAAATCATCTTTCTTTAAAAGAACCTTAGTGTATGTTCATTTGCACTGCATTACTGATTCGAACCCATGAGAAAAACCCTATCTTTTTCTTTCTTAAAAAATCCTTTCAAACCCCCACTAGGGAATCAATACCAAGACCTCAATGTTGAAACGAGGTATCTTCACTTAGTCTACTGTAACGCCCTGAAAATCGGGGGTCGTGCATACACTCGACTCCCGAGTTCCCGAGTGTCACTTATAACCGATTTTCATTAATGCGTTTAATCAGATTTAAATGCGCAGCCTGGAATTTTCTAGAACATAAAGCACAACCACACAAGTCTACTGAAATGAAATAAATCTATCATATATACAGGTCCAAAAATATAATGGGTCGCACAAGGCGTTGCACAAGAAATCACAAAAAGAATGATATATCAAAAGTCCACTACTCAGCGATCCAAAATCCCGTCTACTGAGCCGATGAAGACCCACTCATCAACTGAAAGTAAGACAACTCGTCCTCCTCCTCGAGGCTCTCGCCGCCCGGCTCCTCATACGGGCGAGTCTGGTTGGTGTTTTAGAACACCGTCCCAGAGTGGGAGTGAGTGATCAACTCAGTGGGTGCAATTAGTATCAAGTTATAACAGACATCAATTATATTAAGAATTTAATGAAAAACAGTCAATCATAAACGCCTAACTAATCTTATTAATGCGCATGCATGATGGGTGATATGATGCATGCCCTCACCACAAGGCTCTCTCGAGCTACTCCATCTAACGATCGCATATGACCACACTCCCTCAGAGCGACCTCGACTGCCGAGTCGCCACCCTAGCTAGTGCGATGCAATGCGATGATATTAGCCGAGTTCTTAGTTAAGTCCGTTCAACCAGCAGGTTTGGGAATCCGGTACACCCCACTTATCAATGCCCTAATCTGATTGCGAGGCCAAGGCCCTCCAACGCGTGAGGCCGAGGCCTCGGGTCCGTGATCCCGTCGGGTTCCTCATCCCCGACTCCAAGCACATGAGGATTGCTGAAAGGAAAGGATCGCTCGCGGTCACTACGGGGAGGCGCGGTACTCCAGTGTAGGCCGACAGCTCGGACACAGTGTCCCATTCCACCATGCCCAGCTCACGAGGCTGTGGACCAGTTTCAAGTAAATTTTCGATGGACTACAACGATTGCAGGGTGGTTCAGGTTCTATACATAGGTGAGCACACAGGGTTAACAAATAGGGTTAGTCAAATAGTAGGCTAGACCGCACGAGTCAAGCGAGTGTGAGATGAGTGACCTTGGGCACAAGAGACCCATGTAGTCGAACTACAGCCACCCGAACACACCCGCCCAAATCGACAGGTTTAGCCTGAGGGTAGTCCCACCAATGGGACTACCATCTCTCCTCATGATTCCTGACCAACCCAAGGGTATGGAGGGTGATTCATAGCATGCCGGCTACCAATGTATAATCTAGTATAAACCACATCATGTTCTTATACTTCCCAACATATCATTCAGATTCTCATAGCAAGCATGGTTAACAATATCATGAAACAAGTGCATGTGAGGTGTGTGTGTGTAGGTGAGTAAGTTACGCACTTCCTCTATCTCAAGCCATCATATGCACAAGGGTAATGAAAGCATACATACTATGAGGTAACAATATATGGGGAAAACAATAAGGCATAAGCAATGATTCATCCATACACATAAGCATGTGAGAGGCAAGAACAACATCATGGAGGCTAAGCATGCAAATCCATACGGTTTCAACAACATACATTCATAGGACTTTCTTTAGATTATTAAATCATAACATCCAAGCAAGCAAAATCATTAAGCTCGTACTAAAATTGGTGCTAGGCCACCTAAGAACAATAGTCTGCACCTTCGGATTTGATGAATGCTTGGGAACGACCTAGGAAGATGGATTTCGGGGGTTGATCGGGCGGAATCCCTAAAGCAACATTTACATGTTAGAATCCTAAATAAATCCATTCTCATCACAAGGGTTTCAACGAAAATGGGATGAGAGATTTACCTAGACGATCAATGGACGTTTCTTATGGTTGTAGTGTTGGGTTTCCCTTTAGAGAAGGGATATGGAGTTGTGGGGTTTGATCTCCTTGGGCCCCGCCTCGATCTAGGGTCCACCTTGCCCTCCTTCGCTCTCTCCTTCTTCTCTCCTTACTCTCTAGCTTTCTCTTTCTCCCTTGGCAATGGTGGTTGTGGTGGGGGTTATAAGATAAGGGTTAGAGATTTTTTATTTGCTAGAGTTGAGCCCCTTGGCCTTAAGTTTTCATAATTTTCCAATATAGCCTACTAGGACTCTATTTGATGTTGAGGCGGCCCTATCACCCTTCCGCCCACCAAATTCTGGGTGTAGGTGTCTCATGGCCCGATGAGGGGCCATGCAAAATCTGAGATCAAACGGATGAATGAATATGGGGTTTGAGCATAGGGTTCCGATCTTTAAATGGCCCTAGGAGGCCCATTCTGATTGATGGGGCATTTCTGGTGGCCCTATGGCCATGAAATTTATAGGGTAGGTGCTCCATGGCCCGATGAAGGGCCACACAAAATTTGGGAACGATCGGATATGGGGTTTGGTCGTACGGGTCCGATTCGCGATCAACGGTCACCGTTCCATGATCGGGTCCCAAACTTGGTGGACGGGCGTAGAAAAATACAATAAACCTTCGCCGTAAACGTAGAAGAGATCCAACGGCTGAAAAGCCTGAAATCTTAGTTTCATTCAAGTGATGCCAGATTCCAATCTGGCATTGGTGGGGTGCATTTGGCAAGTGCCAGATTCTAATTCTGGGTGTCTACTAGGTCCGTAGTCCGCAATGGACAACATGCCCAATGAGATCTATGATTCCCTAAACTTGTAGATTTTTCTAACCTTCCCACATCGCAGTATGGTCCGCACGGGCTGTCACTAAGTGTAATCGGGCTACCTGGCTTGACGGCTCGCACATGGTCTGATCGTAACCAGACTGGACCACTCGTGTATAAGCTAACGTTGGATGCTAATGGTCAGTTAAGTGATATTATAAGTTAATAAAAAAATTTTTAAGAATTTTTGAAAATCCAAAACAGTGAAAATCGAGGATGTTACATCTACCACTTGAGATATGGTCCAGGGTGTAATCCTTTCAAACCCTTAAGCATGTCTAGCAGTAACCCTAATATCGATTACACCAATATATATAATCAAAACTAGAAATAGAAACAAATTGCATAAAAACACTCAAAACTGTGTAACCTATCTATCCATTGTGTCAACCGGTCGAAACGCTTTGATCGATCGGGTCGACATGTTAACTAAAGTTTTCGATATGTCGAAAACTGTAAAAATTGTCTAATTTTTTTTGTCAAAAATTCAAATTTCTTTGATAACCTTCAACCTTCATGTTTGCCCCGCTCAATTTTCGGTTTGCCCTGCTCAATTTCTAGTTTGCCCCGCTCAATTTCATGTTTGCTTCGCTGAATTTCTAGTTTGTCCTGCTGAAATTCATGTTTGCCCCGCTCGATTTCTAGTTTGCCCTGCTCAATTTCATGTTTGCCCCACTCGATTTCTAGTTTACCCCGCTGAAATTCATGTTTGCCCGCTGAATTTCTAGTTTGCCCCGCTGAATTTCATATTTGCCCCGCTCAATTTTTAGTTTGCCCCGCTCAAATTCATGTTTGCCCCACTCAATTTCTAATTTGCCTCGCTCAATTTCATGTTTGCCCTGCTGAAATTCATGTTTACCCCGCTCAATTTCTAGTTTACCTCGCTCAATTTCATATTTGCCCCGCTCAATTTTTACTTTGCCCGCTCAATTTAATGTTTGCCCCATTGAATTTTATGTTTGCCCCACTCAATTTGTAGTTTGCCCCGCTCAATTTCATTTTTGCCCTGCTCAATTTCCAGTTTGACCGCGAAGTGATTGAAGTTGACCACGAAGTGAATGAAATGGATTTTCGACCATCGACCCGATGGAATCTTGGAAAATAACTAGGTTGGCTAAATTAGCTTCTCCTACCCCAATATCATATGTGATACGTTAAGTAAATCATTCTAGTTTAAGAAATATGCTTGTTGGATAAATAGACAAAGAAATGAATTAAAAGATAGAAAAATATTTTTATATACTTATATATATATATATTTACGTAATTATGTATTAGAGAAAAATGTAAGGGATAAAAAGTTCTCATTAATAATAATAATAATAATAATAATAATCTGCCAGACTGCGCCGCAACCGTCTTTTTTTTTTCTTCTTCTTCTGTGTTACTTTTGTGGGTCCCATCATGAGGTCTGTGTTATATCCAAACCATCCATTTATTTGGCGAGCTCATATTAAGGCTTGAGACTAAAAATAAGACAGATCTAACTATCAAGTGGACCACACTGTAAAAGGCAGTGGGGAATTGAACGTCTACCATTGAAACCCTTTTAGGGGTTACAAAATTTTTGGATCATTATGAAATTTGTTTTTCCTCTTCATTCAGGCCTTTTTGACCTTATGAATAGATTGGATGGAAAATAAATGTTACGGTGGGTCCTACAAAATTTTTAATGGTGAAAATCAATTTTCCCGCTGGTCTGTGGTGTGGTCCAGTTGATCTTTGGATATGATTTTTTTTTTTTTTTTGGATAATGCTCCGAAATGATCTCGAAATATGGATGAACGTTGTGGATATAATAAATACATAGCGGTGGGGCCATGTAATTTTGATCTCTTTTGAGCCGTTCGTACAACTCTCAGTTGGAGGAGCGTCAGCGCTCGTCTTCAAAAGGGAGGGATATTTTCGTCCTCAAATTCGCTGTCTGTACGAGTAGGTCTAAGTTCGCAAGTTAAGTTTGTACTGCTTCATAAAAATCGCTGGATAAAAGGTTGGGTCCACAGTCGCAAATTTCTTTTTGACATACTTGTGTGGCATTGATGATGAGTGAGCGGGACTAGTTTCTGGGGGTGGACCACGTAATGAGTGGGCTGGATCATGCACACCTGGGCCAGTTGGTGAGCATGCAACACTGTTACCAAACCAAAATCGTCGTTTAGGAACGGTTTTAAACCGTTCCTAAATGCTTCAGGAACGGTTCAGAACCGTTTTGGGTACGTTTCAATTATTAGAAACAGAATTTTAGGAACGGTTTTAAACCGTTCTGGTGCCAACTGTCACATTTTAAGAACAAAATTTTAAAAACGGTTTTAAACCCTGATTAATGTTGCCAACAGTTTTAAACTCATTACTAATACAAACAGAAACTAAAGCTGTTTCCACCTTCATTGAAACAGGACCAGCTCCACAGGCTCATCCCCATTACTAATACAAACAAAAACTGAAGCTGTTTTCCACCTTTATTGAGAAATAGGACCAGCACCACTCATCAGGTGGCAAAAACATCCGTGTGGTCCACCTGATGAATGGACCAGCCCCGTTATTGGATCTAGGCATACAACCAAGTAATTTCTGATTGAATTTTATGAACAAAGAAAGAATACAAAACTACTTCAGAATCTCATCTGAATTTTGTAGCTGTTTCCACATTCTTTGAAATAGGACTGCCATGTCCATGCATCAGGGAGCAACATCATCAAACAAAACATGCTGGGGGCACACCTGATGAATGGACCACACCCATTATTGGAACAAGCCAATTATTATGAGCAAAGAAAGAATTTCAAGAGCAAAGAAAGAATAATTTCTTACACAGCCTTTAAATACAAAAAAAAAAAAAAAACATTAACACGCTTAAACAGACCATTCATTCCCAACTGAAATTTGACTATGCATTCAGATGACTCGATCCTACCATTGATTTTTAGCCCTTGTGGGGGCCCAACTGAATGACTGGACCTCACCCATTTGCATATATCCACAACCCTATCATGCATTTCTGCTTCAGTCAGCTCCTTCTGGACTTGCAGTCCACAGTTCTTTGCCTCACCAGAGCCTGGGGAATTCAAGATTCCCGTAATAGAGGAAGCAGAAGATCTTTGGATTTTTGTTCCTATCGCTCCATTCATCAACTGACACTTGACACCTGCTAGCATTTCACATGCACGTGATTTCATATACGAATCCGGGCCACGCTTGTCCGAGTCCGAAGATGAAGGTTGGATCCTTTCAAGGAGAGAATTTGCTTCTGAAACTCTTCCTGTCTGCATCAAGCAAATGGCCAGATTGCATTGCTTGTTTTTATCTGGTTCTATGCATAGAGCTTTCCTATGTGCACGAGATACTTACCATCGTTAGCATTCTTACATCCATTATCTATTAATTCAATTAGATGATAGTGAAAGTTCAGTTTCTTAAATGGTAAATAATCTGAAATTGACAGAGCAATTTGCTCAGCCCCACAACTGTACAGTGAGTGGGAGAAATGCATCATCAAACCCAAACTTACTCTTCAATAGACCAACCTGAACCCACAAAACAAATATTAGCAATTTTTCCCTACTACATAACAATGGTAACAGAAACACTATTTTATAACAGTTCGCATTTTGGGACTACATGTGAACATATTTATATTACTAGGAATTACTTGATCCTCATCCATTGTTCAATAATCCTGACCATTGGTATGTTGGGCCCCAACGTGGATGAACTGTGACCCAGGAACCTCCTAAATAGAACAACCCAACCATTCAAATTGTGGCCTCAACATAATAGCTGAGAAGAGGAATACAACAACACTACACATACAACTAAAAAATGACCAGGATTGGTGTTATACTTTGTTCACTTCAGCAAGATGCTCTGTTGTAAGCTATTTTGTAGGAAGAACTCCAATTGAATAACACTCAGAACAAATTGAGGTTCTTACGAATATCAAACTCAAAAAGTAATTCATAGATCAGCAGCTATCTTTAAGAATGTAGGATAACTTTCTATTGCCTTTTCTTTTTTATAATTGAAGGACTACCATTCAAATGATACAGTGTAGATACAATATGCAAAGACTTTGATCCCAAAGAATCTGAACTGCCCTAAATGACACATCTGAACTTCTCTAATGCTTTGATCGAGTCATCCAACCAGCCAAAAATTCATTAAAGAATGACTTCACCAGAAGCAGTTCTGTCTTTACTCCGACCAGTTGTGCTATCAACAACTGTCGACTTTGCCATGTGAGGTTTGGCAAGTTCGATTAGATACATTCCTCTTTGGACTGCTAAAAAACTAGATTAGTATTTGTTCTTTTAGACCAACGCTACTCAATTTCATCCAATCCCATCACACAAATAAACAACCAATAGCTCAATAAACGTAAATGAAACAATTTCAGATGAAGATGATGCGCGTACAAATAGTCTACACATTAAGAAGCTTGAACACACCAATTACACTCGAAAGCAAAATCATGTAAATATGGCTATCCATCACATTTTACTTGTGAATATTCGGGCCTTGAACACATGAATCCATAACAAGACCAGATACAAACCTTGTCAGAGGTCACCCTGCTGAATATAGGATCTTGCCTGTGATGAGCTTTTGTTGATTCTGTATGATATTGCAAGACATCAAAAACACATGAATCCATAATAAGACAAATTAAGAAAATACAACAATTCTCAATCAACTAAATCTAAGAGATTTTCAGTGCATTGCATCAGTTCCTGATATTGCAAGCCAACAAATCACCTACAACCAGTCGTATGGGAGGCAGACACACTTTCCTCTGTGTCAAACCCACCCGACAAATCAAGCAAACTCCATTTGACAAGATCAACAGCAGCATTCAGCACAATAGACATTCATATCAATGCAAATATAGTAATGCCACACCGTCATTGATTTCGACTACTGCTATTTCAATGCAAGTTGCAGAAATCTGATCACGCTACAAATAACAACCAGTCGTATGGTGACCGGGGATGTAGATCTTGTGGGCCACTGCATGGATGGACTGTTGGGAAAACCCCACAGCTACAACCACTTCAAGATTTGCAGAATCTGAGATTGAGAATCTTTATAACATAACCCAACAAGCAATTTCAAACAGCAAGGAGTTGGTCAGCTGCAACTAGTCTACAACATTCAAAAGAATAATAAGTGGGACAGAATAGTTACTTTTAACCTTGAGTTCTCCCACAGAAGCTTCAGCTTCATGTCAGATGTCGATTTCACAATGCCCTGAGGCAAAGAACCTGATAACCCAAATCGCAAAATATAGAAGCGCATTAATATAAATGAAAGGCATTCCCAGCCCACCACCCATCCACAGTCGGCCCCCACATATTAGCTCCAAGGACTCCAAAACAGTAAAACACAGCACATAAATCTCACCAGAAACCCTAGAACTTGCAGAAACACAAGACATCGACACAGACAGAATTTTTCCCAAATGGAATCAAATCAATCAGAGGTTAGTTTCCAAACATTACTAGTAGAATCGAACAATCTTTAACAAGCAGCTGGCTATAATGCAAAAATGACTAATTAAAGTATTGCAAATGTACGACATCCCTGACCGATCTTGTAGCATATATCAAATTGAACTGCAATTACAGAGTCCCATAAAGTGGAAATAACCAGATTGTAGTTACCTTCCTTAGCATTCATGTTGAGGGTCCAAATTGGAGTTATGATACCTGTAATTCGACTTATTTTCCTAGTTAATCTTGATTTTGGCTCTTCTATGAACTCCTTCCTAACTTACACTTTGTTTAATTGAGGCATTATGAAAGGGCACAATAGTGCACAAATGGTAAAAAGTATGAAACTGCAACTGGTTTCTAGACATTTCACTTTCCTATCAAGTATCAACTGCATTTTGTTCATAGTGCACAAGGTTGAATAGGTGTATGCACATAGAACTAGAAAGGAAACCAGAAAATACAAATGGATTACATACTGCCATGGAAGTAAAGCTTACCTCCACCTCTAATCCAGCAGACAGTCATAGCAACTATGTTCCATACGAGATAAAGAACTATACCTGAAAAAACACAAACCAATAATTAGTTCTTCAACAATTCTCACAAAAACAATTATATTCCACAAACAACAATACTTGGGACAGATCAAAATTTCATAATTCCGAAGATGGTTCATCAGTTGGAAGGTAGTGGAGGATTCCCTGAATGATTTCAGTTTTCGACCCAAAAATTGCACTGATGGGCCACATTTGTAAACTAAAAGAAAACAGGCCTAATTTCATGATTCACTACGATTCAATGAAAACGAAATTTTGGGTCTGGTTCGGCTGATTTTTTACTACTTCACGTGTATGTTTGATTCCAAAACTATTGTTATAGACAGTCCAAGTTTAACATACAGTTATGGGATCTGCGGTTATGAGATAAGCTTAGCCCATAACCATGGGATCTGCGGTTATGACTGCATTTGCTTATTAGATTTTAGTTTATGACTACAACAACAACACTAGAAGGCGCCAGATCATTTATGGTCCCAAATTAAACTAATCCAATCAAAATTTAGCCTAGTAGTAATGATGATTTTGGTTGGTGCCCATAAAGAGTGTCACACTATTATTTATTTATTTATTTTGTAAACCAAAAGAAGTGGAAAAATATCAGAACAAGAAAATATCAGACCATTCTTAAGACTAAAAGCTGAGTTTTCGAGGCTTTGATCTCTAAATTTGGTGATAGAGCTTATGGGAATTAGAAATTCTCTGGTTGATCGTTAATCTTCACTGTAATGGGATTTATTAAATAAACATCACAAGAGTCATAAAAAATACCTCCCGAACTAAGGTATTTGTGATTACAATCACAAGTATCCTGAATCCCAAAGAACAACATACTACTATAAGCGACTATGAGCCTCTTCAATGGATGCTTACAATAGCATTAGTAAAAGAGGAAGGTTGATGACTAGTAGGCAGCTGAATGTAAAACATTTGCCAATTTACCATTTAAAAGCCAACCCCCAAATTGTTGATCTATTGCTCTCAGAGCACTACAAGTATTTCTCTGAGTTGCATCAGGACACTTGGACAATCCAATGGATCAATCTGGACTGCTCACCAGGCACATCACATATTTCATGGGCTAGCATCCAACTTTCTTTCTCCTTGCTTCCAAATCATGTGGAGAACCCTGACATAAAGATGATATTTGTTCATGCAGTGAAATGCTACTCAACCACAAACACATATTTGACAAAGCATGGAGAAAGATAAAATACACATATTAAAAGAATTGACAAACCAATAGAAGATAGAGCCATTGATTCATTCTAAATGAGAAAGCAAGATTTCCTTTGAGGCCAAACAATCTCATGGGCACATCTTTCACTTTCAAAACTCATGTTGTGAAAACTTTCTCAATATTTGAACTTTGCTATAAAGGAAAAAAGGATCCATGAAACCCACAACAGGAACTGATTGGAACCTCCACCCCAGTAAGTGGAAAGAAAAGTGAAACGTAAGTTCTGGCTAACAGGAAAAATTGTGCATAAGGACAAAGCTAATAGAGATTGTGAGGTCTACATGGTAGTACTCGATAGAGAGAATCTTTTGAGACATCCAACAGAACTGGATGTGATTCCACAAGATATATATAGAATGGTCTGCATAAAAAGAAACAGTGGAGGGATTTTGGAGAATAGATAGGCTCTCCACATTAGAAGATTTTAGCCCCAAATACACTGTCCACATTGGCCAGATTTGTGGCCCAAACATGCTGACCACTGGAACATATTTGTGGCCCAAATACACTGTCCACTTGGACAGCTTTGAGGCCTAATCTCGCTGTCCAAAACGGGCAGATTTGGGTCCAATGTCATTTTCTAAATCAGACAGATTTGGGGTCCAATCTCACTGTCCAAAGTGGACAGATTTGTCCAAAGTTGCACCATTAGCCCCCTTGAGCTTTTTTGTTGCACGTGCCATTGCCGTTGTACTTTTGATTCACTGATTCTTGCAAGCGTAAAGATCGCAGCTGTTGGGTTTCATGTACCACAATGCACCTGCCTTTGGGACCATGTTCTCAACTGAAGCTAAGATAGAGAATGAGGAGAAAGTAGTGAACGGATGAAAGCCTAGCCATCTTAATTACCACAACGATTTTTCACTAGGGGTGAAGGTGTGAACGGACAAAAAGAACAAATATAATGAGAAAAAATAACATCAAATCTCAACAAGCATGGAAAGAAAATATCCTGAATTAAATTTGTTCTAATATTTTTCATTGAATAATATTATATTTATATGCTATTTGTAGGAAGAAGATGATGATATCTTCTCTTTCCCCACAGATGTGCTGTGTTATCTTCATATTCCACTGTGTGGCTGAAATTGGAGTATGAGAGCCATCAATTGGAGGCACGAAAAAAAGATTCACTCAAGAGTAGGTGACAATCCACATGCAACAAGCAAAGCTCAGAACTAAGTGGTCACAATTGCTCAATCTCTATCTATTACATTTGATCATACTCACCTTTTGGTGGTCCACTAAATCAATACACATTTGCTAGGCATACAGTTAATGAATCGTACATTCTTCCTTCCACATTTTAATATCCAGTCCTCTAGTCTTTAGTCCTTTTAAGGCCTCACAATCTGAAAGATCATTGCACATTGCCTCATTTCAATCTCTTCTCTCTTCCTCTTCCAATCTTCCTGTCCTAGCACCTAACCTCATCTTCTACTCAGCTAAAAACCATGAAATAAGGAAACTCCATTTTCTAAAAAATCTGTCATGTTCCACTCATTTATGGCACGTCACCACCTCTACGAGGAAAAAAAAAAAACCCCCAAACTGATCTCATTGTATTTTGGCAGTGTTCACATACTATTTTATAATTCCAATTTGTTTTGATATAGATTGCAAACACAATTTTCTTTATCCTATGCATCTAAAAATAGGATTTATACAATAACGCATTTCCCAATATAGTTTATGTATACCCCAGATGTGTGGTCATTTTAGGTTGTCTAGGTTCCCCTTGTTTGATACATCATAACCTTGTCTAACACCAAGACATGCATTGTCCATGTCTACATTACATATGCTAGAATTATAAGACATGCAACCATGCTGATGCATGCCCATATATTCCATGAACCAAACTACACCTTGTTATAGAGACCACATCAATGCCACATCCGAATGAACGATGCCAGATTAAGAATTCTAACAGCTTGAAACTCTTCGCATGTTGTTGAAGAAAAGGGAACTTAATATTAAAAAATAAAAATGAGAAAAGTAGCTTAAACGTTTCTGTAATAATGCAGTCAGGTAAAGCAAACAGGTCACCAAGCAACTGCACTGCTTTCAGCTGAACATCCAACTGATTTGTCTGCAGAAGTTGAAACTTGAACAGTAAGAACCAGTTTGTTGGACTCAAATGATCTTGCAAAGCAGTAGTGAAATGAATAAAGTTTTAAAATCTAACTATGAAAGAAAAATCATCTAAAATTTGCAGAGCACACGAAAGCAATGTATATTACAACTAGAATCACGTTGCAAGTTTCGCTAAAAGAAAAAGCAACTCCTAAAAGTTTTTTTTCATAAATTGCACAATTTTTCAATTTGAATTGGTAAAATATATGGTTTGGGATTAAGAATCATACAATTACAAACTAGATGAGAAGAAACTTCCCTATGAACATGGATAGATCATGACTGTCCACACTCTACAATCATGTGGAAGGATCTGAAACGATAAAAGAAGAACTGGATACGAGAAGAAGTGAATTTAAATTCCTAAATAAAACAAAAGAGTAAAATTCAAGAAATTTGTGTATAAAGAGCTACCTGATTGAGACATGAAATTTTTAACCCCACAGTAGAGACATCTGATACTTCTTGCTCAAACAAGTCATTTAATTTGTAAGCAACAGTGCCAAGATGATCAACAACATTAACGAGAGCTCTTACTGCATAATCTTTCAGGTTATCCAGTACCCTGATTAAGAAGTGTAATTTAGTTTTTTTTTTTTTTTTTTCATTTATCAAAAAGATACAGAACCTGAAGAGTTAGTATGAGCCTCCACCAAGAGCATGTGCAGTATCCAACAATTATAGTATATCCATGCTACTCATGTTACCAGAAATACAAAAAAATAAAATAAAATAATAATAATAATGCTTCTCAACTGGCCATGGATTCATTCAGTTTCTTGTTTTACACTATTTTTCCAGAGAAATTTTAAGAAATATTGCTTTCATGGACCAATAGGCTTTTAGTCTTTGATTGTCACAAAACTGTAAGACAAACAGAATCTTGTTGGCCATGGAAATCTAGTCAAACTGAGAATTTCCACACCTTGGCAATATTCAAATTAGGACTGCAAAGAAATTTTGAAACCTACCAATTGAAGACTTTAGTGTCTTTTAAGTTCGATTAGACAAATGTAGCTTCCCAACCTTCTTGATTCATCTGGTACGTCGATTCTATCAACCATTTATAAGAAGAATGTCCCATAAAGTGCGACTAAGCGAAATTCATTCTTCTCCTTCTGTTTCAATTGACAGTGAGCGATGAAGGTGAGAATTGGAGTGCTGGGCAGTGCCAGCTTTTTTCAGGCTTTGCTCCATTCACTTCTCCCTTGACTGTCCAGCGGGTATCTGCAAAATATTATTTTTATAGGCCCGGCCCTAGGGTGATAACATTTCATAATTTAAAACCAAACCAGCCAAAAACCATTACAGTCCCAATCGAGTTTGATAAAAAGACGGTTAAAGATCCAAACTGACTTTATTGAACTCCAACCCACTCCCGTACCAATCAGCATGAAAGAGAAAAAAAACACTTTAAGATACTACTCTCAGCAAACAGAGCTTCGACTAGGGTTCTATCACAGCTGATTTCATCATCCAAACAGATATTCAAAACAGAAATTCAAAACCAAAATGAACACAAAAATCAAAAGGCAACATTACCTCTTCAGATTGGCAACAGGAGGGAGCTCAACAACGTTCTATTGCTATTGATGACCGGAGATGCGGCAGGGTTTCAGCGGTTGGTGGATGCGGAGTAAGGATTGCAGATCGAGAGTGAGGGAGATCAAGAGAGAGGGAGGGATCGAGAGGGAGGGATCTAGAGGGAGAGGGAGATCGCGTGAGAGAGAGGGAGGGAACGAGAGGGAGAGGGAGATCGCGTGAGAGAGAGGGATCGAGAGGGTGAGGGAGATCGCGTGAGAGAGAGAGAGAGAGAGAGAGAGGGAGATCGCGAAAGTGACAGAGGGAGATAGATTAGGGTTTTATCGGATTTGGGAAACAACGCAAGGATCGAATGAGCTGTGACCCTAGGCGGATATATTTCTTAGTGCTGCCTGGGGTTGTGGGGTCCACGGAGATGATCTTAATCAAATCCACTCCGTCCATATCTTTTCAAATATAATAATTAAACAGGATCTTAAAAATCAGGAAGATCCAAAACCCAAGAGGGACACACCAAAAAAGCAGTTCGAACAGCAACCTCAACCATTAAAAAGTTGAATGGAGTTAGAAATTCGAAAACGGTTTTGAACCGTGGCAAACCAGATACGGTTTACTACCGTTTTTAAACCAAATCCTTGGCCGTTCCAGATCCATGATTTTGGTGTAGTTCTCTTGGATCCCTGCTCAAGATATTAGTCAGCCGCCCGACATCATTGCAAGGAAAGTAGTTAGCTGTCTGCGTCAATCGGGTTTCAACCGTGGAGGTTTGCTTCAGTACATCCGGACCTACTCTGTGAATTGAAGTGGATTACACGGGATGGGATGGAATTACGGTCATCCCATCATTTATGACTTAGGATTGTCGGTTGCACATGGTGTAAACCTCTCCCATGTGCCGCCTGTGAACTGTTTGGGTTTTGTGGGATTGCAACCATCCCATGGGTTATCTGAGTGGGGTTGTTTGGATTTCTCATGGGATTCAATTAAATATTGGAAACAACGTCACTCCCTGCGACTTCACCCACCGTACGGATAACATCGGGAAAAATGTGAAAAGTGGTACATCAGGGTGGGCCCCACACCGTACAACTCTGTAATTACGGAAACGGATCGGTGGGGTCCCACTGCCATCAACTGGGGCTGGTGGTCTGTGCGCTGTGGGCCCCGGTACAGGAAAAACCATCGTGAATCGATCACCTATTAAAATCCACGTTTGGCCCACTATTCCTTTTATTTGATATCTAACATGTTGATTAGGTCAAAATGGCAAAGATTCACAGAAATCAACTACAGGACGATCAAAAGCTTTTTTGGCCTACAAAAGAGTTTTAACCACCGACACTCGTTCAACACGGTTTCCTATAAAGTGGTCCACTTGAGATTTTGTTATTTTCATATTTTGGTCTCATACCATGAAAAGATGTAGAAAAATAGATGGACGGCATGGATGGAAGCTATACATCATGGTGGGGTCGCACCGACCAGCAGCTATTGGGTAAATTGGGTGGATCACAGCCCGGAAATGGAGGTTAACATCTGTCCAAAATCAGTTGATATACTACATTGAAAGCAATTGACGCTACCACATCAGACATAAGCCACACTCAAGGATTAAGTTACATGCAACAATCATATCAATTCAGAATAAACATCACGCAAAATTCCGCCACTTCTGTCACGTTGCTCCTATCTCCCCTACAAGACGACCATAATGTTTATGTCGTGTGATAGATCGGAAAGATGGAGCTACCTCACGGATCGTGAACCAGGGACATGAATTATTGTTTGCAAAAATAATACGAAATTAAAATTGAAATCTTATCTCATTTTCATGCACCTTGTAAAAACTCTACAAAAAAATTGAATGAGATGTTCCGGGCCATTCTCTAGAACTTACACAAGCCGAGGGAATCAAGTCCCGAAGTTGGAGTCCGGCTCGCGCGGTTGTTTGGTGCATGACCTTACTGTAGGAGGAGGTTAAGAAGAAAGGCATTCATGGATAAACTGTTTAGTAAATCAATAACAACTCGACTACGAATAAAAGAAATTTACTAGAATGCATATCATACCTCGAGAAGGAGAAATTTGCTGGAATGCATATCATACCTCGAGAAGGAGAAATTTGGTGACTGATGAAAAGCACACAAATCAACCCAGACAAATGTAATGCATATATTCTTCTACCAGGTCTGAGTACTACTTATTCAAAATACGGATGATGTCAGTATGTGATGACTTCTAATGTAAAATGGAAATGGATATTCATACCAATTTAACACAAGATCCTCCATTGATCTGATAGTTACCCTCCATGCAAACAACTCTTAGCTACACATGCATTCACATAATTTATAGACTTGTACATTAATCTGATCACGATTTCAACACATCATACCTGACCCTTGGGAACTTGTGTTCAGGTGCCTGGACGAAATGTTGTGAACTCCATACTCATGGAGAATATGGGACGATTGTTAAAAGAATGGAATGCATGCAGGAAATTAAAACACATGTTACATTAACATTCACCTGGAAGAGATCAGATACAATTAAATACATACAGATTTAGAGATAATTAAAACTTATTCGTATCCTGCAGTTATACATGCCATTGAAAAAGGGTACAGGATTCAAATATCTGATGTCTACCAAAATCAGTGTGAGAATAAGTGTTTGAACACTGAAACTACAACTAAATGATTATATATAATATGAAGAATGTAACCAAGATGACAATTACTAATGTAACCACCGTTTCCCCGTCATTCGTGGGAGTATCATTTGTTTGGGTACTCTTGCACACCATGGATCTCCAAATTTCTTGGTTCGAATTAGTGGCATAGGTAGATGAATCAACCTCACCACAAAACATTAACCCACTACTCGTACTTGCATGGTTAGAATTCCACCATGCAGTCGCATCTTGGAATGATTTGAAGGATCGATGTCTGGCACCACTGTATCCTTTTACATGCAACTGTGCCTCATTCCAAGACATATATATCTCAGGTCGACGACCATTGAGTACGACGTAATATTTACTTGAACCCATCTGCATTCACATAAACATAACCAAGATACTAAAAAAAGCGTCTTATACAATTCATAATATGAAAGCATATAAATGGCAGTTTAGTATCACCCAAAACAGAATCTCATGCATGCGGTATAGTATATAAATATCCTAAGACATGTAAAATAGACGTTCACAAAAAAAAAAAAACAAAAAAAAAAAACACAAATGAGTATATAGTTATTACATATCCTTCATTGAAATTATCCAAAATGTTTGAAATATAACCGTTGGATCTTGTGTCATGCTTGATTTGACGAAATATAACAACGAAGGTAGCTTCCTAAAAAAGACGAGGATTGAAAGTTTCGAGTGGTTTTGTTTTTGGCTGTGTGGGCGTGACATAGTTGAAATTGTGACTTCAATTCAAACGAACAACTATAATCCTCAATGTTAATATAGGAAAACACAGTGTATAACTAAGATCCGATGAGACTAATTGCATATTCAATCAGTCGCTTAATATATAAACAAAATCATGCAATATTCAGAGGGTGGAGTTCATCCTCTGATGATGGGTTGCACTTTTGCCTTCCATGCGAAAAGACTTTTCGATATAAATAAATGTAAATGAGAAAAGAGATTCTTACAGCCGGTCAAAAAACAAGTACGGAACACCTTTCTGAGTAAAGAACTGAATCCAGCGTGTGAGCATAGGCTCGAATTACAGCTAAAGTTTACCAATTACTTAGTTAACACTACGGATTACATTACGGAATGTAAACAGCATGCTGAAAAGTAAAAGATCACACTAAGAAATATAATTTACTTGACAGGAATAGTAAATGATTACACTATGAAATGTAATATTGACTTGATAATTGAAAGATAGATTTGGTTGATTGGGTTAGTATGAGACAATTTTTCTTCTTGCATTCATTTTCTATTTATAGCTTTGATCCAGCCATCTGGATCCTTTTTATGTTCCGATGGTCGCCATAACCGTTCGTCACTACTTGAATTCATTTGTTTCTCTCTTTGACATGTCCTGTAACCGTTTCTTCACAATTACTTCTACATCGGCCGCTTAGATATTAACATGGCACCGTCTAATATGTTCCAGTTGTTATTTTTTAAGCATTCTATTCAAATCTCCGAATACACCATGCGAATTTTATATAACCACATGTAATTTGCTCTGATTGGCTCCTAAGAGGAATGATGATAATGGGGATTAACATTGCCCCTCACATCGTTTCATCCTTTAGAAAAAGGTGAAAGCGACGTGTGACTCCTCATTAATGTGACATTTATTACATACACGTGTCAGCGAGCCGATAACCATCTTTAGTCGATTTAGCGTAACACGTCAACGACGGTTGCACTTTAGCGAAGTAAGAGTCAAAGCCCATGTTGACGCATATTCTTACATTGTTTCCCACACAATCGCTATAATGCCTTAATAAATGCTCTCTGCTCTTGGCCAATATAAGCATCGTTTCGAATTCTTTTCATTCTACGCTTTCATTCCTTATTCTCCTAAAAGCAACTCCGAATTTTAACTTTCTCTCGAGCAATGGCTACCTCCTCATCTTCCACCCCATCGTTTCAGCAAAATGATCTAGTTATAGTGATGGATCCTCTTACTGATAATTGCATCGATAAGATAAATTTTCAATCTCCCATTGGCAATTACTATTGCTTGGGTCCAACATTTACTTCGACAACAGGAGTTGAAGAAGTGAACATGATGGATCCTTTGTTTCCCATTTGTCCTGGCGAAACTTTGCTGATCTAATTCAAGTTTTTTCCTAATTCTATCAATGCCTTGAAGAATCATCAATCATGGCCGAAGTCCCTTCCGGAATGGGATGCTTGGATCACTCGTGTCTCATCTCAACACGAGACAACATGAAGAGCATCGGGAATTTACGAATGTATCAAGCTCTCCATCTATGCTTATCCATCAGATCCATCTCTTCTCCTCACAGCTTCAACCTTTTAGAGTTCATCAACCAATTCCTTTTTCTCCAATTGCACCCTATGAGTTCAACTATTTTTGACATTACTGCTTTAACCCGATTTCTCCCCTTCGGTGAAACCGTTTATCCAGGTTTTGCACATAAAGATGTCAAGCGCTTCTCGAACAAGGCTGTCAAGGCTTATACTCACTTCATATAGGCCTATCATAACCTCAGTGAACTAGTCAATTAAGAGGAACACACAACTTTCCTATTGCTTTGGATCTTTCGCCACTTGCTCTATGTGAACGCACTACATTTTGGAGACGTGCTTGGACCACTCCCTTGATTTAGATGATGACATGATTAGGGAAATAGATGCCTTGCTTGATGCTACACTGACACTTAAAATTAACCAGTGGAGGCCATAATTTGAGACTTTGTCTCAAACCGATATAGTGCCTCTATCGTCTAGTCTCAAGGTATCGAAGCTTGACCTAAAACCTTTGCCCGTCGATTTTAAATATGTCTATTTAGGTCAAGACGAGACATACCCGGTGGTGATTTCTGCCCACCTTGATGAAAAATAAGAGATTATGCTCATTTCTACTCTCAAGGAACATAAGAGAACCCTTGAATGGACGATTGCGGACCTCAAGGGAATTGACCCTTTGATTTGTACTCAACACATTCCTGACAACCACAACACCATTTAAATCCTAACATGAAAGAAGTGGTTAAGGCTGAGGTACTTAAATTGTTGGATGTGGGTATCATATACCCTATATCCGACAACCAATGGGTGAGTCCAACATAGGTGGTTCCTAAGAAGTTCGGAGTCACCATCGTAGCCAATGTTGATAATGAACTCATGCCAACTAGAGTTATTTCTTGTTGGAGGATGTGCATTGACTATCGAAAGTAAGGACCACTTTCCTTTACCTTTCATTGATCAAATTTTAGAAAGGCTAGCTGGTCATTCTTACTACTGTTTCTTGGACGAGTATTCGGTCTACAATTAGATAGAGATAGCCCTTGAAGATCAAGAGAAAACGACGTTCACATGTCCCTTTGGCACCTTTGCTTACCGAATGATGTCATTCGGACTGTGTAATGCCCTTGCCACTTTTCAGCGATGCATGTTGAACATATTTTCTGACATGTTGGGGCAATATCTAGAGGTCTTCATGGACGATTTCTTTATCGTCGATCCATCCTTCAGTGAATGCCTTGAAAATCTTAAATGTGTGCTAAAGAGATGTGTGATGCTATTGTGATGCTATTAGGGTAGTGTTGGGCCAGATAAATGAGAAGAAGCCCTACCTAATTCATTATGTGAGTAGAACTATAAATTTTGCCCAAGTGAAATACTCTATTATGGAGAAGGAACTCTTAGTTGTAGAGTTCGCCTTGGACAAATTTAGGTCATACTTGATCGCATCCAAGATCATTATCTACACCGATCATGCGGCACTGAAGTACCTTCTCTCTAAGAAGGATGCTAAGCCCCGCTTGATAAGATGGATCCTTCTACTCCAAGAGTTTGACATTGAAATACACGATAAGAAGGGAGTAGAGAATGCAGTGGCTGACCATCTCTCTAGACTTGACCTACCCGATTCACTTGAGATGACACTAATAAATGACATGTTCCTTGACGAACAATTATTTAAAATTTTCTAATTACCTTAGTTTGCTGATATCGTTAATTATCTTGCCACAGGTTTCACGTTAATCCATTGGACTGCGCAAGATAAGAAAAAATTCTACACTGAGGTGTGCAAATTTATCTGGGATGACCCCTACTTATTTAAATATTGCACAGTGTTGCGCAGCACGCCAACAACGCAGTGAGCCTAGATCCAATCTAAGGCCTCACCCACAAATGATAGACAGGAAGAAATATAAACTAGAAATAGATCAAAGCAATCCAAAACAAACCACAAGACAAGAATACGTGGAAAAACCCCAAACTAGGGTAAAAAACCACGGATGCAAAATTCCACTATAAAGAGAAACGAAGATTACAAGGCAATATACTAACCTCTCTCTTGGAAGTACAGAGAAAATCCCTTGCCCACACCTTAGAATAATTTCCTAGAATTCACCTTGACCTAGAATAGCCCTAGGGACCCCAATTTATAGTTTTAGCAACTTCCCTTTCCGCATCCCAGTTGCGAAAGGACTTGCGACACGAAATCCGCGAAACTCCTTTCGCATCCCAGTTGCGAAAGGACTTGCGACACGAAATCCGCGAAACTCCTTTCGCATCCCAGTTACGAAAGGACTTGCGACACGAAATCCGTGCAACCTCGACTGGTCGTGGGCGGCCCCAGATGTGGCTCCACTTCTCAACACACAGATCATATTTTAAGGAGATGTGTGCCCGATATTGAACATCAAAGCGTAATCTCCTTTTGTCATTCTCAGGCCTATGGTGGTCACTTTTCGGCTAAAAAGACCACGACCAAAATTCTGCAGTGCGGTTTTTATTAGCCTACTATGTTCAAAGATACTCATGAGTTTTGCAAAGCTTGCGAGTGTTGTCAAAATTTGGGAGGCTTGTCCTGTCGAAATATGATGTCATTAAACCCCATTTTAATTATTGAACCATTCGATTGCTGGGGCATTGATTTCATGAGACCATTCCTCCAATCCTTTGGAAACATTTACATCTTGTTAGCAGTAGATTATGTTACTAAGTGGGTTGAGGCGATCCTGTGTCAAAACAATGATCATCAAATGGCCATTCTATTCTTTAAAAAAAACATCATTTCCCAGTTCGAAACACCTCGAGCCATCGTAAGTGATGGAGGTTCACACTTTTGCAATAGGCCATTCGAGAACTTAATGAAGAATTATGCATCTCTCATAAAGTCAGTACCCCTATCACCCTCATACAAGCGGTCAAGATGAAATTTCCAATAGGAAAATCAAATAAATTCTGGAAAAAATGGTTAACCCTGATCGTAAAGATTGGTCAATCAGATTGTCTGATGCTTTATGGGCTTATCGTACATCTTATAAGACTCCTATTGGAATGTCTCCCTTTAGACTTCTGTATGGGAAGGCTTGTCACTTGCCTTTGGAGTTGGAACATAAGGCCTACTGGGCGATTAAAAATCTGAACTTTAATCTAGACAACGCTAGCTCGTTGTGCAAGCTTCAATTGAATGAATTCGAAGAAATCCGAAATGACGCTTATGAGAATTCGAGAATTTACAAGGACAAAATGGTGTTCCATGACCTGAACATTTTTTGAAAATCATTCACACTAAGTCAAAAAGTCTTTTTGTATAATTCTCAATTACACATTTTTCCGAGTAAGCTTCGATCTCGTTGGACCAACCCTTTTATTATTATTACTGTTTATCCTCATGGGGCCGTTAAGATAAAGAATCCAATAAATGACAATATTTTAAAAGTGAACGGTCATCGTCTCAAATCATTCATTGAGAAGTTTGATTCAAAGGATATGTCCATGCCTCTGAATGATCCTATGTATCAGGATTGACCTCCTAGTCTGATGGAGGTGCAGTTAGGTTTATTGCTTTCATAAGATTTAGAATTATGATAGTTTGATTTCAATTTGTTTAGTTTTCATGATAACTCATTTACATGTTGAGAAACTTTGGAAAAGCTTCAATTCTCATTCTTTAGGTACTATCTAACTTTCACTTCCCATTTCTTTTAGTTGTCTCATATGCATTACATGCTTATATCTTTTATATTGAAGGTAATGTAGATTTTAGGTTGGGGGTTTGGATTAGGTAAACTAATTAGTGTTTTCTTAGTCTTTGAGCAAATTGTTTGAAATTCGAAAATTTCAATTTCAAAACTCATTTGGAAAGTGAAAGTTTGTGTAATTAAGAATGTTTTACATATTATGATATGATAGAAAGTTGAATTTTTTGAATTGTTGGAGTTTGATCAACTGAGTAGTATATTTCTAAAGTTCTTCAAATTAATTGGTTAAGAGGAAGTTTGAATATCACTTTAATCTAAATCACAGTTCACACTCAACTTATTTTCTGTGAAATATTAGAGTTTCTAATTATAGTATGTACGTCACTTATGGGTATTGAGAACCAAGTTTAGAGAACTCTATCCACCTTAAAAGATGAAAAGAACCAGCTAAAAAACAGTTAAATCGACTAAAAGGCAATGCATCCAAGGGAACATCACTGGAAAAGAGGGAAAATACTGAAAATAATGTGAAAAAGGTAGTCGATACAAAATCTAAAGATGGAAAAAGAAGAAAGGGGGACAACTTTGGAATCAGTTCTTGTGTTTATCCATTCGCCTTGAAGTGATGAGCATAGCAAACATTATGAAACAATAGTTATTTCTATAGAAAGTGAGTTGGGATTCATTGAGCACGTTAGAAACTTGATATTTGAACTTATACTATCAGTTAATTGATATATGAAGACTTGATTTAATTGATTACACATGAGATTTGACTCTAAGTTTTCAAATTTTTACTCTTTCTTCTTTGATTTCTACTCCTTCATACTTGATTGCATAAAAGATTGTTTTCTAAAAGTGATTTGAAAATTAAGAATTGAGGATTTTTTCATGCATGTTTTGTTCGGGACTAGCAAAATGTTGGTTGGGGGATGTGTTGAGTGTGAAATATTGCACATTTCCCGCTATTTATGCCTTGATTTTATAAATATGATAGTGCTTAATCGATCTAATTATGCATGATTTCATGTGCGAGGTGATTTCAAGAGCTTAAGGTGAAATCGATGCTAAAAGGAAGATTTATGCTTAAAAGATTACTAAATGAAGATTTGAAGGCTATTAATGAATAATTCACATGCCAAAGATCCAAGGAAATTAAGTGAGGAATGAAGAGAATCGAATATTTAAGGTGAAGAAAAGGAATCTTGAAAATTGGCCTAAAAAAACATATTCTAGAATTTTGAGTCTAAAACAAAAAAGTCCTAAAACACACCTTTGGTCCGACCGAAAACCGCACAAAACAGTTTAGCGAGAAGCAGAATTTTCAGCCTTAATTCAAATCGACCGAAGCCAACTTCGGTCCGACCGAAATCGCACAGAATTGTCTAGTGAGAAAGTGCGATTTTAAGCCTTAATTCGGTCCGACCGAACCCAACTTCAGTACAACCAAAGCGCAACTTTTTACGCAAATTTGAAGCAGTTTCAAAGTCAGTTCAAGCAAATACTATAAATATGGGTCTCTTAATTATTTCTAAGCATGAATAAGGTTTGGAAGAGTGGAGCGAAGTGTTAGAGAACTTTAAGGAGTCCTTCCTTCTTCCCCAATCTTCTTCTTCTAATTAGTTTTTATGTTTTCTTTAAGAGTTTTGGTTTGAATAATGTCTTTAATTGACTAATCTCTTAGCTAGAGCTAAGAGGTGAAGCTTGTAGTTTGTTTAGATGATTATCTTAGTTTGATTCACGTTTATATTGAACTTCTATTGATTTATGGTTTGAATGAAGGAATATTTTTAGTTTTCTGTAGTTTATTGTGACTTCAATTACAGTAGATGCTTGGAAAGCTTTTGATATATTCTTATCTTGTTTCGTAATTGTGAGATCTGTAAAATTCATGATCTACCATTGTCTCTTGAGCATGGTCGATGGTTGAATTCCCTACTATCATCACATTGGTGCTTCATTTGGAAACTAATTCAATGAATAGTTTAGATTTGATTTAACTGCTCTATCATCCAACTAGATAGGATAAGACTTCGATTCCAGTTGTGTTTGTTGGATTAAGTAAGGTAACATCTTAATGGCTACAAGTGGATCCTTGACGCTCTAGTGTTCCTTTTCTTATTGATAGTTTATTCACAATTAATTTCTCTTATTTCAGATTTTAGTTTACATTCTTATTCTAGTTTATTTTAGATTACGTACAAGTTAAGTCCCTGTGGATTCGACCTCGGTCTCATTGAGTTATTACTATAGTGCAGCCCTGCACTTGGGGTTGTGAACATGTAATCATGCAGTTTAAAACCAATATAGTAATGAAATAAAATGATCCTAACCGGTTGAAAACCTCTCTTTTATGTGTTTGCCTTGTAGCCATGAGAATGGAATGGCTATGCCTGATAATCTTATATCTTGGCCGGATTAATAAAAAATCAGCCATGCTATGATAAATGTATCTAATTTTAATAAAAAAAATTACACACAACCACCCACTTTGCAACATGCACATTTGGTAATTCAAGTCGTGGGTGCACTACCAAAAACAGACCAAAGTTGGCAGTCGTAGGGTGGCTTCCCCGATGGCTTTTAGCCGTCGGCGAATCATGATAAACCAAGGGATATTAACCCCTATTTTAGGTGGTACCCTTACCTTGGGCCCACCTTGATGACTTGATATATATCCAAGCCGTCTATATTTTTTTCCACCCCATTTTAGAATGTTATCTAAAAAATTAGGCAGATCCAAATCTCAGGTGGACCACACTAAGAAAGTGGGGATTGAATGATTACCATTAAAAACTTCCTATGACCCACTGCAATGTGTTTTATGTATGCCATCCATCCATTTTGGCAACTCATTTTAGGGAGATCGAAGGATTAAATGGACCACATTGCAAGAAACATCGGAGATTAAGTGCCTAGTGTTAATTTATGTTGTGGTCCACTTGGGCCTTCGATCTGCCTTCTCTTCGGGGTCATGCCCGTTGCGGATAAACCACATGCATCACGATGGGCCCCATGGAACGGACGACAGGACCATCCATCTCTACTTCCGTCGCGCATAAAAAAAATACAAATCCCCGTGCCAAAAAAAACCCTAATTCCCGCACCTCTGTTCACAAGGAAACCCTAACCCCCAAGTCCTCCCGCCCCCCCCTCTCTCTCTCTCTCTCTTCTTGCAATGAAAAGAGGGACAAAATGGCATGGAAGATCCATTCCATTCCCTTCATTCTCTCGCTCTATCCTTCTCTCTCATTCCCACTGATGCCTTCATACATAACTCCTCGGGCCTGAGATTCATGAGCAGGGCAACACTTTCGTCGTCCATGGAGGCAGCATATGCCTCTACGCCACCTCCATTTCTACCCACAACAGAAGTTTCACAGCGGGCAACAATGATTCTTATATACGGTAATTCCATCTATAACCCTCGATCCTCTTCGGATTATTCCAGGCTGTGCCGCAAATGCTGCCTTGGCACACGTGTGAGTGATCTAGGATGCCGATTGAGTGGTCCTGTGGTGTGTAAATTGGGATGGACCGTTCATCGTGTGAATGATGTGTGCATGTTGAGTGTAGGTCGTTGGTTGCGATTTTCTTTTAGGGACGTGCAGGTGTGCCAGTAGATTTTCAGGCTGAGGGGCATTTCTCATGTGGCTGTTGCGTGAACGCTTCAGATCTGACACGGTTTTGGAAATGGAGCATTTGGGATTACTATTCCTCGGTTTTGCATTGTCTCGATGTGATTTTCTAACTAGGGTTTGGTTGGGGAATGTTTTGAAAGCTTGGAGGCGGTGAGTTGTTGGGATCTGTGATGGTTCTTAGTTTGAATTGATGGATCATGGCAATGCTCAATAGTTTGGGATCTGAAATGTCTGGTGGGGTCCACTGTGAATTGGCCATGGTAGGAAAATCTCATGAACAAATAATC
The DNA here is from genome assembly GCA_021015155.1 of Magnolia officinalis. Classification (NCBI taxonomy): domain Eukaryota; kingdom Viridiplantae; phylum Streptophyta; class Magnoliopsida; order Magnoliales; family Magnoliaceae; genus Magnolia; species Magnolia officinalis. The sequence goes on from JAJHSJ010000003.1 coordinate 71,688,980, forward strand.
TTAAACATTCAGTCGGTTATTGGCCGCGGTCAATTGATTGGGAAAATGTTCACTGATGGGACAAGTGGTTGGATGTAGACCATTCATGGTGGGACCTGTCCAATGGTTGGTACACATCACCACCAAACTGTTATGACATTTTCCTGGTAGTACATTTTGATGCTTCCTACTGTGGGGAATACTTGGACAATCTGTGATGTATATGCTGAGATATGTTCAGCCCACATGGATTGTACAACTTGCCCATTTATACAGAAGCTCATGTGGCAATATAACATAACTGCAAATAGGCCTGGACAACTTCATCAGACCCGTCATTGACAGTTTTGCACATTGATTGAGTATGAACCTTTAGGTCTTGAAAGATTTGACTATCTTGTTTTAAAATGTTAAATCCAAGTATGTAGTTGGATCTAAATCAATTTTTAGTAGTATATTAGGACTAAAAACTGTAGAGGTTTCATATGCAGATGCACCATGCTCCCATTGCAGTAATCTGGCATTTTGATCACCTGACATCTTCTTCCTTTTCCATTGATAAATGACATCATTACTAAGTTTGCAGCATGTGGGACATGCGCAGTCTATAGCTATTGCCAATGTGGTATGTTCTGTTAGTCTACAGTCCAATGTTGTTAATTTACTTGTCAATTTACTATCCTTTAATTGGTTAGGTCCAACTGAGCTGACAGTTCTACGTTTTGATACTTCACAGGTTTTGGGGGTCCATCAAGTATGGATCTGTTCAAACAAGTTCAAGTGGCTATTACCTTTTTTTTTTTTTTTTTTTTTTTTTTTTTTTGTCTTACTAATCATAGCCATTTTTACTTCTAGTATGAACAATGGGCCCATTTGTACGAACTGAAAGCTGAAATAATACTCTGTAATCCTTATGGTCATGGGTGTTAACTCTTAGATTTTATTTTTTTTGTTAGCTTGTTAGTACACACCTACTGTCAGTACACACTCCACTGTTAGCTACCCCCACTAGGGAATCGATACCAAAACCTCAGTGTTGAAACGAGGTATCTTCACCCAGTTTCTTTAGTTGAAAGAGATGAGCAAACAATTACCTCATGCCCTATAAATACTCTCAATCTCGTAAGATCTCGTACTTAATAGATGATAATAGATAGGACAATTCTTCAAACCCCTTAACTTTCCTAGATATTTTCTGCATATTTCAATTGTATTGGTAGATAGGATAATTCTTTAAACCCTCAACTTTCCTGATGGTCAGTCTAATGCCAAGAGAAATTAAACTTTTGAACAGGGCCAGCATGGTTAGTTCAAGATCTGGCCCAAAACCAACCTAAGCCTCTCAATGACATCGCAAAAGGCATATTGATGTGGAACAATTGGAGTTAAACTACGAGAATGTCTTTTTTCTCTCCTTTCTTTCAACCAATTTAGGTTAGCTTTAAAAAAAGAGAATATAATTATCAGTTCGATGTTTAAACTTCCAAGATTGTGCCACAAAAATTGATACTTGATTCACTATGATTAAACTTCCAAGATTATGGCACAAATTGATACTTGATTCACTTGTGACAGTATAAACTAAAGAAAAAAATGGTGCAATCAAAGGGCTAATTGATCTTGCCAGATAAAATTGATTTCATCTAAGTTTTGCTAACAATAGTTATTATGTACTAGAGAACATAGTTTTATGGATTATGGGTTATTGAGATTATTTTCAATCCTTGTTAACATCTCTAGAAAACAATTTGGGTTAAATGAGATTAACCCATTTTTAGGTGGCAACCAAACAGGGTCCTGACATGGTCATATTATAGGTATCTAGTACTTGTGTATAGTAACCCTCAAAATTCATAAAACAGATCTATAGCCCTTAAATTTCACATTGTTCTGACTACCATTGTACGTGGTAAACACTACAACAAAATTCATAATGACAATCACGTTGAAACCTTCCTACGACCCATTGTGATGGTTGATTGCTATCCAACCTGTTCATAAGGTTACATAGACATGGAAGAAGGGCCATAACTTTTGTGGCCCCCCAAAGAAGTTTTCGACTGTTGGTTTTTTATCCTACTGTGAGCTCCACTTAATAGTTCATATTATAGGTGTAGACATTTGAGCTTGGATGTGATGTTTGCTTGAATTTACTTTTTTCAACATATATTCATGATTTGGTTTATTACTATCGAATTTTATTGAAATTTAGATGTGTTATGCTTTATTGCTTTCTGTGGAAACATGCATTGGAATGGTTTAGATATGAGTGAGTATGATTTGCTAGCATCATAGTATCATAAGGTTTGTTAGTTTTGTTAGTTTTACCAAATTGGATCTAGAAATGGCCTGCCAAATTGTCTTTATTTGTATAAGCATGGATGGTGGAGATCATTTGGTGTTGTCACTTCATGGAAATTAATGAAGTGTTCACTTTGTAGTAGAATTCCTCTTCATGCATTAGCTGCATTGCATTGGTAGGATTTTTATTCAATTGATGTTGTTCTTATTTTTGTTTTGGTGGGACAACAATTGGAAGGAAGCATTCCATGATTGGTGTTGTTGTGTAGCTTTTCTTCCATAGTTTTCAAAGAAGAAGAAACTTCACTGGTTTGAGCTGGAGTAACTCTTATGGAGGGTTTGAGATTAGCAAAATATTCTTTTGGCAGGAAAGCATTCCTCTCTCTCTCTCTCTCTCCTCTCTCTCTCTCTCAATGCCTAAGCTTGTGTTCAATGGCAGAGCAAAAGGAGAAGCTTTCTGAACTGGAGCAGCAACTGAAGAAAGTTGAGGTTACTTTGATAGGAGTATATTTTTACTGGTTATGGCTTATGGGCTGGTCTGGCATGTGCAAAACGTTGATAGGAGTATAGGAGAACCTGCCCAAGTGCTAAAATGAGAACAAGTTCTTAATGTTCCTTTATGATATTTTCCTCAGTTCTAGAACTACTTGTTGCAGAAATTCAGGTTCATCTCATCATCTTTATAAATTCTGCAGAAAAAAGCTATTGCTATCATCTTTATAAATTCTGATTGGCACCCAACTTCTCTTTCTCACATCATCAACCATATTTGTTTACTTTGGCTTGATATTGTTTTGCTAATGTAGCTAAGAAGCTGGCGCAAATGACGGTTAGCTCTGGAAGACAACCAGTGAGGCCATCAGCCACCAGCGTGGAGAAGGCAATGAGAGTGAAGCTTCTCGATGGATCAAAACAAAACTTCTCGTACAGATGCAGGTATATGTCGCTATACTAGAGCATAGGAGCATTATCATCAAATATTACCAGGAACTCACCTCCCCTTACAAAAGCATTGTTTCCTGGAATTGATTCTCACTTTGATTTTGACTGCGAGGCAGAAAAATATGGATGCATGAGATGCATGAGATAAACGTGTTATTTGGCTTTTACAATATTGCAACTCTTCTGAAATATCGTAATAAAGATTTAATGTTTGTGGAGGATGTTGGTGAAGTTCTGCCTGATAGCCAGAGTAGCCTGATTTTTTGGCCAAGGTACATGGTGGGTGCCATTAACACATTTGGGTTGAGTAAGATCTGAAATCCCATTCTTGCTGCTGGCCTTCACAGTTCACATGGTGCTCTTGATTGATCATTTCTATCTTTTGTCGTTATTTCAGAATGTCCTCAAAAGTGTTGGTGTGCATAATCTCAACTTTTATCTAAATGCTCTTTTTGTTTTTGACCTTCATTTCTTTATATCTGTTCTTGTAGGCATTGTTTGAAGGGATTCTTGTTGATAAACCATGCATTTACTTGAATCATCCTATTGTATTTTGTAAGAGAACATGTGCAACCTTTTCTGTTTCATGTTCCATTGGCTGTCATTGCAACTTTTCTGTTCATATGACTCTTTCAAAGAAATGTTCATCTTCAAAGCTTTGGAATTTGTTGTATTAGTGTTTCACATTTTCAAAGTGCGATTAGCTGCTCAACCCCTGAGTTGAAATGGATCCAGTTTTCTTACCACGTGGCTGTGGCTACAGTTTATTGGTAGTTCTTTGTAACATATATAAAGACATTTGGACTAGATATGCCAAGACGATTTGCAGATAGATTGAAGAGATAAGATCTTGGCCATTCACCAAGTGAGCTTTGAACATGCAATATGTGGTTGGTCAACTCATCAGGTGGGTTAGATGTAATATGAGGATTGATAATTTCTTTGAACTGTCCAATTTCCTGAACAAGTGCAGTCCTCTTGATGATAAGGGCACGGTTTGATTTCGGGGCTGCAGTATGTTTGTCATGGGCCTCATCTGATGAATGGCTTGGATCTTGCACCAATGTGCCAAGTCGGCACGTGTACAGTTAGTCCTTCAATCTCTTATTGCTTAAACCATCATAGCATTCATCTTACATGCTAAGCTGTAGTATGCCTTGTCTTTTGAGGAATGGTAGTTGTTTGATGCTCTGGCACATCATAGGTCTAACTTGCTAAGTGAATCAAAATTTTCATCTTTTTATTTTCAGCCATAAAAAAATCAGCATTTAAAAAGGAGATTTGCTGGTTCCCATGCACCTTTGCAGACAGACAGACCTGCCAAGAAATGTGGACTTTCGACGTGTGTATTAGGTGGGACCTATAGTTTTGATATATGGCCAAAACTTTGTGTGCCTGCATAACAAGTGTTTTATTTGTTGTATTTGATTTTTTCTTTCCTCTCAACTCGTCATTGATATTGTTTTGGAGATTAAATCCAAATCTTATTCCAGGTAATTCATCGAGAATGCGGAGGTTTGTTAGCCGATTTTAAAGCTTGGGATTTAACTACAGTAATCATTTTAGGCAGTTTAATCCAAACTTTGGTTCATACGTTACTTTGAATGTAATCATTATCTTAACCAAGAAGTGAGAATTAGCTTATAATTTTAAAGATTTACCTCACATGATTTGTGAGAATTGAGATATATATATATATATAATGTTAGCATAGATTTAATTATTGTAACAACGTTCTTCTCAAGATTGCTTTTAGATGTAGTTCTCATGATCTGTCATGGCCAGGTGGCAACATGGGATTGGGTATCATATATACAGTCGACTTTTATTGAAATACAAATTTTATATATTTGAGATCTAGATAGTAGATTTGATTTTGATTTCTTCCTTTCTTTTGTATAGGCTTACCTTTTCAAATAGGTTGGATGGTTTGAGGCCACGGAGAAATGGGTATTAAGCTAGTTTTGGATGTATGCATTGAATAGGCAATCCATTTTCTTTATTAGTTTCGTAATATATTTTAATGAGAAACACCGACGGCTTTTAGCCGTCGGCGAATGGCTTTTAGCCGTCGAAAATATCAACGGTTTTGACAGTCAAAACGCTAATGCCCCTTTTCCCGATGGCCTTTAATGCCAACTGTTTTTAGCCGTCGGCGTTGCCCTATTTTTTTAGTAGTGATGTAACACTAAAATATTTCAAAACTTGGAGCCATTATTTCTGAATAATGCTCCGCCTATTCAACTACCTTCCACAACTCCGGGAATCACTCCTTTATTACGAAGACCCCAATCATCACTCGATTAATCGTGTACATCAACTGCCGCTTTTAAACTTGGTCTATAAAAGAAAGACTTAAGCATCAAATAGACTAACCTTAATCGACGCCTCTGCAAGAGAGATTATATCTTCAATGGATTATTTTAAGTTTTTGGACGAAATTGTCGATGCGGGTATAGAGACTTTCTTGCATTCTTCCTCTAATGAACAATTTTTATTTCTTTGGGACATCAGTGAAGTTCCTGAGTAGGAGCGGCCTTCCCGAGAAGTTTTAAATATCTTCTTAAAATTGCAGCGTCTTGGACATGTATTTGCTAAAGCATACGCTGGACTTGATTGTTGCACGAACGCCCTAGGATGCCTATCCGCTCTCGTTAGAGAATGTCGTACTTTGCCAGCTCGTTATGAGGTGAATAGGAAGAAACAACTGCATGGGACTCGTGAGCACGAATTCAACCAAAAAATGTTACGGGTGCTGACTCGTTCTCGCGACCGCATACTTTGCAACTTGGCTGAGACTAATCGGCTACATCCCGATCATGATTGGCTAGAAAGCACCGAGCTTGTCGCTTTTTTGGAGGCTCAATTGGAACTCTATCGAGGTCGTGCCACTATCAGTGAAGTTGAAGAAAGATCAGCCGAGATGGAGAAAGCGCCCTTGGACAGCCGCCTGGACTACATGGAGCGCTCCTTGGTTGAGGTCATGAGTCAACAAGTGTAACGTCCCGGAAAAATCCGTACAAAGACTCGAGTACAATCTCAGGCAAAACAACCCAAGGACCGCATCCTGTTGTATAATTTAGACGAGATTTAGTTAAGTACTAAATAATTGGTGGATTAAGCTTGGGCCACCATTTTCACAAATGGGAAGGTCTAGAACCAGGAATACCACTGGCTCAATGTCATCTTAAGACCTAGAAGAAATCCCAAGGGCCTGTTGCCCTCGGGAGTACGTTGAAACTCGGTAATGGACCTAGACAGCACGTTGAGGGTCCGATATCCGCGAAATTATAGGAAGATGTCCGTCCTGCTGGGCTTGACAACCATCGCGGGAATCAAGCCCAGGTAGTGTCCAGAAACATCCCAACTTGAGCCGTGAGTTACGTGCATGAGAAATGCAAATACCTTAAGAAAATGAACTGAAACTTAAGTGAATTGGGCCGTTCGCTCTTACGTAAAGTTGAGGATTTCTGACCGTTGGTTTGTGACCAAACTTCACACATGGAGAAAGGAAATTTCCCTGCACGTATCCATATAACTGTGGCCTCGATTGGACACGTATGACTATTGATCTGACACGGGCTCTCCACGGTCGATCGGCTCATCCGATTGCACCGAAATCATGTCTTAGCATGGATCCATTGTCATGGAGCATACCCTATAACGTAGATGAGCTGTGGGCCTCCCTGAGAGCCCTGTTCGTCAGAAACGGCCGCCCACAGGGTAGAAACATAGTATAAATAGCTCTCATTTCACCCCCTCTCTCTCATATACGAACTTTGCAAACCCTAGGGGAAGAGAGAAGAGAAAAGAGAGAAAAGAAGAAGGGAAACTAGGGGAGATCGCTGCAACTGTGGGAAATCTTCTCACATGCATCCACGTGCGTAATTACCACCTCCTTTCGCTATCCAAACCTCTTCCGACTATGATTTCGGGTAAGAAATACCAACCCTAATGTTGATGTAGAGCTCCCGAATAGTTTTTCGCCAACCTATCTAACCAATTTCATCGTTTAGGTGCCCGGCGTTTCATTTTTGGAAACGTAGAATTTGGACCGAGTCTGAGTCGAGCATACTAACGAAAGGTGCGGACTATAAACGCTTAGGTTACGGTTTATCAGTGCTTTCATGCCAGCTAATGATTTATGCTTGTCATGATTGCTACCGTATTGTCTTAAATACGTTGGTTTTTGTATGAGATACGCCTATGAACTGTGATAAGTAAATGATGAAACCTATGTGTTTGTTGAAATGTCTAAATGGGAAATAGAGAATGATTAGTGCTTGCTATGATTACTAATCTAGGATTCATCATTGTCATATGCATATAGATTTCTCTGTGTAAAGAGTTGATAAAACATATGTTGTAACTAACATAATCTATGTGTTTGATAAATTGTCTAAATGAGAAATTGTTGATGATTTGTATTTTTTTTTTTTTACACACGCACACACACCCCACACCCCACACACTCACGCTGGTGGAATTTCACCACCTATGGGTACTCGAACCCTTGACCGGGAGTTGAAACTCCTGATGATTTGTATTTACTATGAGTACTAAGGTAGGATTCTTTATTGTCTTATGCATATGTATATTTTCCTCTATGAAATCAATTGATAAAATGCAAGTTGTATTTAACATGGTCTATTTGTTTGACGAAATGCCCAAATGAGAAATCCACTTGGATTGTTTGTTGAATGCTGGCATAGATATTACACACGGTTGTTAGCATCATTTGGATAGGATTGAGGCTATAATCGTAGTCCAGGCAATCGGTAAGAGTCCATGTTTGGGCCGTCGAATTAGTCAAGCCACCTTGGGCAAAATCGATGAATACGAGTTGTACGACGACTGCCGGCAGTGGCTAGGCCACGAGGGCCGCTGATGAGCTCCATGTCGATTAAGTCAACGTGCACCCGTACCAATCGAGCCTGCCTAACGAACCGGTTGACCTATTGTGTGTTTATCATGTATGGATGCCACTGTTCGAATGTACGGTACCCCTCACCAAAGTAAAGACCCACCTTTAACCATGGTATCACGATCCTTGAGACTCGTGAGCCGGGCATGGTGGTATAGGACATCGTGTTCGTGCTGTTGGCTTACGCTGGGGTGATGAGCCTCCTCGTAGTGATCGCAAGCACAACCTCTTGCAACTTGCCTTTCGTATGTGTTTAACTAGGAGTGACGAACCTAGATGGATCCAGAACATAGGAGTAGGACCACTGCAGTTGTCCGATGCCTAATGTTCGATTTGGGTCAACGTAAAAAAGGGAGGTACCCTAGCTTCCCAAACTTGCTGTGTAAGTGAGCATAATTAATCACTTGCCTAACATGACCATGCATCACACTACATTAGTTAGGATATGGCAAAAGGCGTTGGAATTGCACATTTGAGGAAGTGTTGTCATATGCGAAATAGGCGGTCGGAGTCGCATGTTGAGGGAGCATTGATGGGTGAGGGCATGCATCATTACTTACACTCCATTCCTTCATTAAAAAGAATAGTTAGGAAGTGATTGTTATGATTGCCTTATCATTACTGCTTTGATTGACTTGATAACATGTGTAACTTTTACCTTATAGAACCGCTGAGTTGATCACTCACCCCCACTCTGGGAGGGTGTTTTAAAACACCAACCAGACACTGATTTAGATGCAGGTACAGACGATGTCTATGCTCTGGAGCAGGACTTCTTGGATGAGGAGGAGGAATTCTCCTACTTCTAACTCTCGGGCGGGTTGATGTAGACCATGTATCGTTACGCAGGGATCACTGGGCATCTGGGGTTAGTTGAACACATTTATATTTCCACATTTTGTTCTGAACCCAGTTACGTACACATACTTCGGAAGAAATTTCATGAAACATCTGCATACTTACATAGACATGTTTTAGAATTCCGCACTGGCTTAATTTCATTAAATCTGGAGTATGATGTGTTGTTTAGTATAATCTCATGCATGCTTAATTCATGAATATGAAAGAAATCTGAATATCATCATCCACAAGACATAAGTGATGTTCGGAATGTCGGGAGTAGAGCTTTGCTCGACCCTCGAAATTCAGGGCGTTACGACAAGCGTCCTGGAATAAAAGAAAGAATCGGACGAGAGATGCAAGGCTTGTTGCTACCCGAACCTTTGCTCATGTAAGTGGGCTAGGGGGTGACTTAAGCATGTGACCCTCCTCTCTCTCTCTCTCTCTCTCTCTCTCTCTCTCTCTCTCTTTAATTAAGACATTTCCAATCCAGTGTGAGTAAAAGTCACAGTCTTCGGGCCTTTATTTAATTGGATTAACTAGGCCCCTCATTTAGGGCTTTTATTTAATTGTGATTCTATTCTTTTTACTGAACTGATTTGGCTCGATTTCTAACAAAATCCCATAACGGAGGGAAGTATTGCATCATAAATCGGTTCTTTATAGGCGATGGAGCAACATTAACATTTAAATATCTAAGATATGCACCTGCCCTTAGAACTTGCTTGATAACATATGGTCCATCTCACGTGTGTGACCATTTTTCTAATGCTCGTTCTTTCTGACTGATAAGAATGACCATTTTCCAATTTGTGTCTCCTTAGAGGCTTTTCCTTTAATTCTTTTGTTATATGCTCAAGCCACAACCACTTTTTGGCCACAATAGAATTCAATGCTTTGATGCAAGTCTCATCCAACCCTTTACGCTCGGCCAACATTGCTTCTATAAACTCGGGTGGGCTTAGCTGAGATTAATGGGAAACTTGCATTGAAGGTACCATGATTTCCAGAGGAAGACTGTTGTTGAGTGTCAAATATTGCATATTTCCCCCTGTTTATATCTTGGTTTTATGAACATGATAACGCTTAATGGGTATATTTTATACATGTTTATATTGCGAGGTGAGTTGAAGAGCTTGGATTGAAAAGAATGTTAAAAGTATGAATTTGATGCTCAAGAATCACCAAGGCAAGGGATGGATCTTAGGAGACCAATATTGAAGATTTCAAGACCCCAAGATTCAAGGAAACCAATTGGAGAAGGAAGTCAAAAGTGAAAAGCGTAGAAATTTAGTGAATATGAAGTTCATTGTCTATGTCATCGACCACTGTTCGATAACATCGAAGCCAGTTTTCGATGACATCGAAGAATGACATGAAAATCAAGTTCTATTGGACAAATTGGATGCACTTCTCGATGACATCGAAGCCCTATTCGATTGCTCGAAGACCTTATCGATGATATCGAAGCCCTATTCGATTGCTCGAAGACCTTATCGATGACATCGAGATTTTTGCGGATTTCTAAAGCAACTCGCTGGAACACTCAGGACACATTCTCAATTACTTGAACACCCTTCAATGACATTGAAGGACTATTCGATGACATCAAAGGTATGTTCGATAACATGAAGAGTTACGCAGTGCGAAAGGCGTTATGCAGTGCGAAAAGGCACGACTTTCGAATTTAAGTTACGTTCGATGACATTGAAGGTGTTACGCAGAGTGCGTAAATGTGGCAGTTTTCAAAGACGGTCGGATAAAGGCTATGAATATAGGTTATATAAGGAGTTCTAAACATGAATTAGGTTTTTAAAAGCAGAGCCAAAGGGTGGAGCAGCCTCCCAAAATTTTTTCTTCCTTATTTATTTTTAATGTTTTCTTTAGGAGATTTAGTTTCAATCATGCCTATAGTTGGCTAAACCTCTTAGCTAGGGCTAAGAGGTGAAGCTTGTAGCGTGTTGGGATGATTTTCTTGCTTTGATTCTTATTTTTCTTGAACCTCATTGATTTCTACTTTGATTTTAAGGAATATTTTTAGTTTTCTATGATTTATTGTGACTCAAATTACAATAGATGTTGTGATGGCTTTGAATATCTTCTTTTTCTGTTTTGAGATTATGAGATTGATAAATCTTGTTGTTCACTATCGTCTCCTGGGCATGGTAGGATGATGGAATCCCTTCCAATCATCATAATACTCCTTCATGTGTGACTAGATCAATGAAAAGTTCAGATTTGGTTTAATTACTTCATCTTCTAATTGGATAGGATAGGACTCCAATTCCAATTATGTTTCTTGAATCAAGTAAGGTAGTATCCTGATAGCTACAAGTGGATCCTTGACACTGTAGTTTCCTTTTGATCATTGATACTTTATTCACAATTACTCTCAACTATTCCAGATTTCAATTTAGATTTTCTTCTAGTTCTAGTTCTAATTATTTTCAGAATACGTACAAGTTTAGTCCTTGTCGATTCGACCTCGGTCTCACCGAGTTATTACTACATCGCGAACCTACACTTGGGGTTGTGAACAAGTTTTTGGCGCTGTTACCGGGGACTACGACTATGTTTTTCTGAAATTAATTGGTATTAGAATTAGGTTAAGATTAAGGTTAACTTTTTTGCTTTGTTTAGGATTTTTTTTCGAAATTGTTTTTAAAAACTAACATTGTTTTCTGTTTTGTAGAACCCTAGCATAGTAATCCTAATCGGGCAACTTCTCTCCAACTCTCTCTTATCATTTCTAGATTTCTTATTTACTTTATTTAAGTTTTCTTTTTCTTAGGTTTAGTTTAGTTTAGTTGTTTGAAGGCCGTGAGTGTTTCATGCCCAACTGGGTTGGTGATAACACTTCGTCTCTTGAGTGAAGGAGGATTAGTTGAAGGGTTGCCTATCCATCACCGGATACTCTGAGTTAGGAGAAGTAATGGCTGCACATCAACCTCAACACCCAGTTTAGAGAGGCCTAGGATGAGAATGAGGTGCATCATGCGCCCTCGCCTCGTACTCTACGATATTATTTACAATTGGCGGGGGTGAGTACAACTTCCTACATGATATTTCCATTGAATGAAGGAACTGTGGATGTTAAACCGGGGGTGATTCAACTCCTTCATAAGTTTCAAGGACTAGAATTTGAAAGTCCATACTTGCATATGAAAGAGTTTGATGAGATAATATCTACACTACACTTCCCTTATGTTTCTGAGGATACAGTAAGACTGAAATTGTTTCCTTTCTCTTTGAAAGAAAATGCTAAGTTGTGATTACATTCCTTAAGACCACGGTCCATTGGCACATGGGCCGAGAAGGCAAGGGAGTTCCTTAAAAAGTTCTTCCCATATCATAAAACGAATACCTTAAGGAAAACAATCATGAATTTTGCGCAAAAAGAGGATGAGACCTTCCAATGTCAGGAGCGATTTAAGGATCTCATAAATTCATGTCCACAACATAGCTACGAAACATGGTGAATAATGAGTTTTTTCTATGAAGGATTAACCTCATCCATGCGCCAATTTGTGGAGATGATGTGTAATGGGGAATTCATGAACAAGGAAGCTAATGATGTGTGGGATTATTTTGATAAACTCGCTGAAAACGCGCAATCATGGGATACCTCCTCAAGAACCACCACTTCTAAGCCTACTCAATCAAAGGAAAGGGGAGGAATTTTTGTTTTAAAAGAGGAAAATGATATAAATTCAAGAGTGGCCAATCTCATAAGAAAAGTCAAGGCCATGGAATTTAAGAAGGCAAAACCCAAAAAGGCTGCGGAAGTTGTTTGTGGTATTTGTGCATGTAACATACAAACAATTGAAAATTGCCCAACAATCCCTGCTTTTTAAGATATATTGAATGAGCAATCAAATGCCGTAAACAACTATATGTGAGACCCGTATTCTAGCCCGTACCATTCCATAGGCTTCTGCGGTCCTCCCGGTCGAATTCCGTCAACTTGCGATGCGTAGATATCAGTTGCGCGCGATCCTAAGTCGTAACCATATTCCATAGTCGGCTCGACCCGATACTTGTACCCTTGCGACCGCGTCATCGCCGCGTCTCACACGCCGAGGCGATACCCAGGCCAGGAGATGTGGGCCCGCGTTCAGTTCGAGGAAAATGCCGCGCTTTGCAAAACTCAAGAGAAACTTTCAAATCAATCCCATCAATCGAGTACACATTACCTCACATGTCAAGTACATGTCCTATCCCTAAGCAACCCCAAAGTCAAAGCAACCCATCCCTTACATGTCAAGTACACCTATCACTCACTCACCCATTACTCCATCACTCATCCCTCTCTCTCTCTCTCTACCCATCTTCCAAGCCACCATGAGAGAAATCGTCCAAGCTCCCCAAAGAAGCTAGTGTGGCCCACCTTCCTACCACCCAATCCTACCATCCAAAGTCCATCTCAACAGTTAAAATTCACCCCTTGGAGCTCTAGATTGCATCGGTGGAAGGAGTCCTAAATCTAACGGTGGGTGTTCATAGCATATTAAATTGTTGATTTTGTATATTTGAGGGCCCACATATGGTGGGACCCATCTTGATGTATGCATTGTAAAGGAGGGCCCATAGTGGCGGGGTCCCTCCCCTCACGTTCTCTCTCTCTCTCTACTTCTCTCTCTCTCTCTCTCTTCTTTTCGTGTATGATGGCCCACCATGATGTATGCTTTGATCCACACCGTCCGCACCATCCAAATGGCTGGACGGTGGAACTTCACTGAAATGTATGTGTTATGCGTCCTCACCGTCCAAGGTCTGGACATGGGACCCACCGTTGTATATGTGATCCACACCGTCCAACCCTTTTGTAGGGACCATCTTCAGCAGCAACAATAAGAGAACGAGGTAGATCTAAATCTCAGAGGGACCTACCTTGTTGATGCATCCAGTCCACTGGATGAGGACCCTGCAACGATGCAAGTGTTTCATCTGTGCTGGCCTGGGGTCCACCTTGATGTATGTACCGTCCATTGGACGTGGGCCCCACACCTTGGACATGTGCATCAGACCGTCCGTGCATGGGGCCACACGTGATGTCTATGTTTGGTTCACACTGTCCATCTGGAGGACGGTGGGCCATCCCATGATGCATTTGTTTTGCATCCAACCATCCATCTGTTTGGACGGTGGTGGATGAAGCCACCATGATTCATATGTTTTATCCCTGCCGTCCAGATGGGCTAGACGGTGGGGCCCACTGGAATGTATGTGTGGCACCCACGTGGGACTAACAACAATCCAGACCGTCCATCTATGTGGACCCCACCATAATTTATGTGTTTCATCATTGTCGTCCACCGTTTAATTTCCTGTTGGGACCCACCCACACGTGCTGCACGTGTGGGATGGGCCCACCTTGATGGATGTATTCTCTATCCCCACCGTCCATTTGATTGGGACGGTGGGATGGCACCTTGATGTATGTGCTTTAAGCCATGCCGTCCATACATTAGCATGTGGGGCCCACCTTGGTGACGTGTGCACCCAGCACGTGGGGCCATCCTTGATATATGTGTTTTATCTACAACATCCACCTGGACGGTGTGGCCCACCAAGATGTATGTGTTTCACATCCAGGCCGACCATCCAAGTGGTCTGGACGCTGGGCTTTTGTGTGTGTGTGTGTGTGTATATAAATAAAATAAAATAATGTTGTATGGTGGGCCCTACGTGGGACCCACCTATCTGGGATGCAGATTGGCTGGTGTGCCTCGCACTAGGATATAGCTGATGTATTGACGTCAGCAAATTCTGTGGGTCCCATATGATGCATGTATTTCATCCTACGCCGTCCATCCGTCTTGGATGTGGGACCCACCCCACACGTGTTGTACGTGTGGGATGGGACCCACCTTGATATATGTATTTCGTATCCCTGTCGTCCGTCTGTTCTAAACAGGCGGGACCCACCTCGATGCATGTATGTGTGGGCCGATCATGGTGTACATGTTTTATACACATCGTCCGTCCATTTGTGCGGCCCGCCGTGATGCATGTATTATATATCTATGCCGCCCATTGATGCAGCCCACTTGATGTATATGAGGCCCATTGGTGCATCCCATTGATGCGGCCCACTTGATGTATATGAGGCCCATTAGTGCGGCCCATTGATGCGGCCCACTTGATGTATATGAGGCTCATTGGTGCGGCCCATTGAGCGGACCATTGTGATATATGTTAGGCCCATGTCATGCGGCCCATCGCGATGTGTATTAGGCCCATGTCATGCGGCCCATTGTGATGTGTATAAGGCCCAGGTATGTAGCCCGTTGTGAGGTATTTGAGGCCCAGGCATGTGGCTCGTTGTGATGTATTTGTCGCCTGTATGGCGAGGCCCGATGTGGTGTATATGTGGCCCTTGAGTGAGGCCTAATGTGATGAATGTACGGACCGATGTAATGTGTGATTTCACTATAATGTATGTAATGATGTTTATATGGGCCACTGCATGGGAGCGATGTTGGTTAAATGTCCACATTGATGGGCAATGATGGTTAAATGTCCACATTATGACCTTCTCTTGGGCCCATTGTGAGGTTCATTCTTGTTATGAGTAGGCTATCTAGGCCCATCCTAGATATAAGAGAGTACACCATCATCTTATAACATGCTTAGTATAGCTTCACAATCTATGCCCATGCGCATCATATGTATGCTTGATATGAGGAGTGATTGATCATAGCACATGCCATTGGGCAGATTATTATGGGACTCCATGATAGGAGGAGTTGTCCACATGAGCGTGTGATATGCGTAGGATTGCTGCATGACTGGATGGTGTGGCTCATGCATCTCGCATTTTGTGACATGACCACCGTACACCCTAGCGACATCAGGGTCGTAGCCTCCACAGGCATGTCGTGGATGGCCACATGGGACACCAAAAATCTTTTCCACATGGGGTGTTATAGATATCCTGGGTGAAAGTCCCTAAACCCTCTTGGTTCCAAAGGTTGCTCCAACGTCTAGACCGAGTGAATGCATGAGCGCATTAGGGTCGTATACCGTTAGGCCGCGTCTCCCACTATGTCGTGGTCGGTTGGAAGGGGGTGCGGCCTTACCTGCCCGAGAGGAGGGCCAAAGCTAGGTTGAGTTTGACCAGCTCAAGGAATGGGTCCGCTATCGACGAGCCGGGCTCGATATTGGCAGGCGGATAGTGAGGTCTCTTTCACTCACCTTGTTGCCCGCGATGGGGCGGCAATCTGGTTTGGAGTGTAATAGACCCCGGTATTGATCCCAAAGATGTACGGTATGATATGTGGACTTACTGAGTAGGAGTTGTATACTCAACATTTTACTCATTCATTCATTCATTCATTATTCGCTCGAGCTGGTGGTGCGAAATCAAGTCATCGTGTGTACCTTCACAGTGGCCAAGATTTCGGTTGGGACGCGCGACTAACCTGAGATCAGGGTTTACCACATCGAGTCTGACTATCCAAATTTAGGTATGGGACTGTTTTGGATAGAAGTCCCTTGTGGTGGACCCCGTAACCTGCGATACTATGTACTATCATCCCTACTTCACACTTCAGTTTGGTCATTTCATTCGCATCGCATACTGCATTGCATCCTCAGCACAAGCATTTGGTTTACTATGCTTTTGTATTGCATAACCTGATGAGGTTTATGACATTCGTAGACTCGTCAGGATTTGTATATTGTATTGCATCCTCAGTAGATGATATTTGGCTTACTATGTCTCCGCATTGCATAGTTGACCTACATTGCTTCCTCAGTATATGATATTGGCTTATTGTGTTTTTGCATCGCATAGCCTGGATAAGGATGATGGTATTTATGGACTTACCAACATGTTTCTGCATTACTCTAATATTGTAAGATTTATGGATTGCCAGTATTTCCGCTTACTCTGATATATATATGCTTGGCACGTGTATCGCACACAATTACACTACCCTTTAAGCTTTCTATAAGCTTATGCACGATAGATGCGTGCAGGTGGCATTAGGTTGTAGCAACGTTGAACTTGGAGCGTGTAGCGAACTCCTGGAGCTTTGATTTTGACATATATATTTCCCCTTCAGCATTGTATTCAAATGTTCATATTAGTGGATATGTGATGATGACGTTGCCTTTGTGTTTTGTGTAAACTTGTGGTTATGCTCGTTACGAGTTAAATGTACGTTGAAAATCCTCCTTGTAGGATCCCAGGATTAGAATCTAGTGTATGGGCGCTGGAAGTCGAGAATGGGGTACTACAGAGGCTGTCAACACTGGATTCTGCGATCGAAAATTTTGTGAGTCCGGTTTTCGAGTTTGGGGCGTGACACTATAAGTGCTAAATTATTTTTTAGCACACTTTAGTTGTCAAATTTCATATGGCCAAAACAACGTGACAGTAGATCTTCAAGATCAAGAGAAGATCAAGCTCAAGTTTAAGAAAAAGTCAAGCTCAAAAGTCAAAATGAACTCCAAGACTTAGTTCAAGTAAAAAAAGAACATATATTTGATATATCACAGGTGGTATAAAACCCTAGAAAGACCTTAGGACTAGGTGTTTTCAAAAATGTTTAAAATTAGGTTTTTTTTACTTATTTTGCTTGGAATTCGGCTAGCCCAACTTTTAGTTCGGCTAGCGTAAGTTTTCTCGGCCAGCCCAAGTTCAAGCCGGAAGCAAACATAATTTTTGTTGTAAATTCGGCAAGCCCGACAAATTTTGGGTCAAATTCCATCAACTGCATCTTTTAGAATTTGGACGAATTCGGCCAGCCGGAGGGCAAATTCGGAACATGGGGTGTTCGGCCAACTGAAGATGACCTCGGACTAGCCGAATTTTGGATAAATCTTATCCCGCACGTTCCAAAGTCTGTTGAACTGAATCCAGTCAGCTCGGGCTAGCCGAAGATTCAACTTCTTTACCTATAAATTGAGTTTCTCTCTCATTCTAAATTACACAAGTTAATTATCAAAATCCTTTTGTAAGAGAGAGAGAGAGACAGAGAGAGAGAGAGAGAGAGAGAGAGAGAGAGAGAGAGAGAGAGAGAGAGAGAGAGAGAAGCTCAAGTTATTAGCAAACTATTTGAATGGTATTTATAATTTAATTTATATAGCTTTTGTTCAATTCCCTTAATCTCAGATGTTTCTAGTTTGATTCTAAAGAGAGTAAATTATACTCTTCTTTTGAGATTTAAGAGAATTGATTCAAGTAGCCATTGGTTTGAACTTAATTAAAATCAATAAACCATGGACCCTTTCTATTTGACTGAACAAGGAATAATCTATATTCAAGAAAACGATTCTTCGGCTACAAGCTTTTGATACATCTTCTACGGTGAAGATAAGTATACCTTCTAAATTCTGTTTGGTTTTTCTGAGATAGCCAATTAAAATCTTAGTTTAGGTTTTGTCTAAGATAGCCTGAAAATCTCAGTGTGGGTTTGATTGTGGTAGCTCGTGAAAATCACAAGAATTGTATAAGGTTGTTAAGGTGAACATGGGAAAACCTTTTCAGAGTCAAAGCCAAATTTACGAGGGAAGTAATTTTGGGAGTGGAGTAGGTGCAGCTGTTTTTAAAGTACCGAACCATTATAATCTTCTGTGTTATATGGTGAATGCCTTTATTTTTTTTATGTGGTGAATGGTTGTATTTAATTTCAAGTTGAGTGGTGAATGTTGTAATATTTTATTTTTATTTACTCTTGCAAGTTTGAAGTTTTGATTTTAATGAAATTCATGAAATAAGGTTGTCCTACCTAAAACTTTAGGTGAAAGTTGTCTTATGAATTATTTGAAATCAACGTTTCAATACTTACGCAATTGAGATATCTGATTTATTTACATATTCAGCACTTATTTCGATTATTTGGCATAATTCTATTCACCCCCCTCTAGGACATCTTAAGTTGTCCTTTTCAAGTGGTATCAGAGTAGGTTGCTCTATTTTTTTTTGGATTCACCTCCTTGAGCTAGATCTAGAGCTTTATTATGTCAAATTTCAACAGCTTGTCCATTATTGGGCCACCTCCTTTTGATGGCTCTAATTATTCATATTGGAAAGCTAGGATGTGAATTTTTCTCAAATCCTTAGATGAAAATGTGTGGCAAGCCACCTTAACTAAATGAATCCCTCCTATGATAGAAGTAACTGCTGATGATGGAACCAAATTAATGAAAGAAACTGCATTTACTTTTTGGACCACGGTTGAGAAAAATGAAAGCAGTGCTAATGCAAAAGCCTTAAATGTTATAACTCGTGCTTTATCACCTGATGAATTCAAAAAAATTATTTCTTGCGATACAACTAAACAAGCATGGAAGATTCTCGAAATGACACATGAAAAAACTACTATAGTCAACAAATCTAAATTCAAATCCTCACAACCAAATTTGAGGAGATTCATATGGAAGAAAATGAGTCTTTTATGGACTTCTATACGAAACTGAATGGCATAGTAAATTCCATGTGGGGTATTGTAGATAGAATCCTTGAAAGTAAAGTTTGCGCAAAAATACTTCGATCACTTCCTGATAGGTTCAATTCAAAAGTTACTGCATATAGGAGTGAAGGGATACAGATGTTATGAAGGTTGTAAGTGCTTATACTTAAAGCACATATTAGTTTGTCAAATTTTGTAGTCCGGTTACAATCGCAAGCTCGACCAAAGACAAGCTATCAACTCGATCAAGCACCTGGAAAGAAGATTCAACATCTCAAAGCAAGATCTAAGCAATGGTTCGAAGTTTAGAACGTTTCGTATGAGTCAACCTACAGGTGGTATAAACTTAGTTTGACCATAGGTTAGGTGTATTTTACTCATGCATGTCTTAAATAACATTTTACGTTAAATACACTCAAGTTAGGCTAGCCCAACGTCCGGTTCGGACAACCTAACTACTTCGACCAACCATGCAAAATTCGGAAAAAATTCAGATCACATAAGATCTTCTTTTGCAGTAGGTTTGGCCAGCCGAACCTAACTTCGGCCGGCCCAAGGAAGTTCGGTAAAGTTTCCAGCAATGGAACGATTTTGGAATCTAGACTACTTAGGCCAGCCGAACCTGGGCTTAGGCCAACTGAAGTTTTGAAAGATTTTATCTCGCGATTTCCAGATTCTATTTAGAACGTAATCTTTGAAGTTCGGTCAGTCGAACTACATAGATCCTTGGCTATAAATAGAGGCTTTCTCTTACATTCTAAATCATGAAAATTCATATTCTTTTATTGTGTTGTAGAGAAAGATCCTTCAAGCCTCTTTAAGCTATTTGTGTTATAATTCATATTATATTATTAGCTTATTCTATTCTCATTTTCAAAGTTAGTTTTAATTGTTTTGATAAGAGTAATCCATACTCTACTTTGAGAAGAAGGAGAATCGAATCTGTAGCAATAGGGTTTTATTCATTTCATTGAAAAATCTATTAGATCCCTTTGCATCTTTTTGGGTTGAACTCATACATCGACTTCATCAATATCCCAAGAAGAAGAT
Source organism: Magnolia officinalis (assembly GCA_021015155.1). Taxonomy (NCBI): domain Eukaryota; kingdom Viridiplantae; phylum Streptophyta; class Magnoliopsida; order Magnoliales; family Magnoliaceae; genus Magnolia; species Magnolia officinalis. Next base: position 71,709,437 of record JAJHSJ010000003.1, read on the forward strand.
CGCTGCACTCAAGCTATAACTACGACTTCGACTCGCCAAATCGAAGATAAGTACTATTTATTTTAATTACTTCAGTTTTGGGTTTTTCTGAGATAGCCCGAAAATCTCAGCGGGTTTGTTTGTGGTGACCTTGTAAAATCACAAAGTGGGTTTAACTGTGATAGCCCATGAAAATCACAATAACTGTATAAGGTTGTTAAGGTGATCCTGGAAAACCTTGAAATAGTGAAAGCCAAAATTGCGAGGGTAGTAATTTTGGGAGTGGAGTAGGTTGCATTGAGGCACCGAACCACTATAATTCTTTTATGCATTGTGGTGATTGGATTTGATTATTTGTGTTATTGTGTTTTATTTATTCATTGCAATTAGTTTGATACTTTGATTTCAAAGACATCGTAAAATAAGGTTGTCCTACCTGAATCTTTTAGGTGTAAGGTTGTCCTACGAATTATTTGGTATCAAGGATTCAATACTTTGCAATATTATATTTAATTGATTTATTATTCCGCACTGTATTGAATTATTTGGCATTGTCCTATTCACCCCCCCTCTAGGACATCTATAGCTCGTCCTTTCAAGTGGTATCAGAGCGAGGTTGCTCTTTTTGGGATTAATTTCCTAGAGCTAGATCCAGAGCTATTGGAATGTCGAATTTCAATAGTCTATCCATTTCCAAGCCACCACCCTTTGATGGCTTCAACTATTCCTACTGGAAAGGTAAAATGAGGATCTTCCTTAAATCTATTGATGAAAGTGTGTGGCAAGCTACCATGACCCAATGGGTCCCTCCAATGTTAGAAGTAGTGGGTGCAGATGGAACCAAGTCCATGAAAATATAAGTTTATAATCTTTGGGCTCCAGTTCAGAAAAGTGAAAGTAGTGCTAATGCCAAAGCACTTAATGCTATCACTTGTGCTCTATCACCAGACGAGTTCAAAAGAATCATCTCATGTGATACAACAAAACAAGCTTGGGATATACTCGAAATGTGCGATCGCATTTGACAACAATGAGCTAGAGCATCCTAATGAACTTCAGCTTGGAATAGGGGCTAACATAATTAAACTTAAAGAAAGGAAGAAATTCTTCTCTAACATCCCCCTCAAACTCAAGGTGCTCTGAAAAGAGAAACTTAAGTTCGGAGAATCACAAAAGATTTCTTGAAAGCAAAAAAAAAAAAAGTAGTGTGGCTATGGAAATGAGTAGTGTTGGCTGAGATAAGAGGCGAGCGAGCAAATGAGAAATGAAGGTGATGAGACGACCAATAACTTTAGGCGAACAAACACTTCTGCAACTTCAATGATGTGAGCTATTAGAATAACCATCTGGCACAAACTAGTCTAGATTAACTATCTATTTCAACCAAGGCTGGGCCAACTGCCCAATATAATCATAAGTCTTGACAACTATCCGGAAAATAAAAATAAACCATATGTCCAATATAAACAAACGAGTCTGGATCAACTATTCAGCTCAACCAAGGCTGAGCTGCCCAACACAATCATAATCTGGACAACTATCTGGAATAAATAAGAATGGACTAGTTGTTTAAAATAAACAGTGAGTCTGAGTAACTCTTTAGAGTAAACAAGCCTAGTAAAATGATAAGTCTGAGCCAAGGTTGGGACAACCACCTAGTCAGAACACACCTGAACCCACTATTTGGTGCATGAACAGGTCCATGCCTAAATATTGGTCACATCATACATCTTGGCAAGGAGAGCCCGAAACGAAGAAGCTGCTAAGTTATCGAAGGCGGCAGCGGAGAAAAGGTGAGCACATGTCACACAATAAAAGATAATCCGGTCAAATACCTCCAACTTAATCTAAAAAATTCTAAAATTGAAGATCTCAAAACTGAAAATAAAAACTTAATCAAAATTGCATCTCTAAAAAATTCTAATGAGACTTGGATATATACCCAAGGTGACCCGAGACTAGAAAAGCTATTATCTGCGTCTCGAAGAAGTAACAACAAATCTGGTTTGGGTTATATCAAGAGTCGTTCAAAAAAAATCTAAAAATACTGCTCCTATATTTGTTAAGGGTGAATCTTCAAAATCCAAAGAAGAAACTACAAAGGAAATAAAGAAAAAACCTTGTCAAAAACTTTTTTATCCAAAAACTAAGTCCAATTATCAAAAGAAAAATTATAATCATTCTCTTGCAAATAAGATAGTGGACTTACTTAAGGAGCTTTTGAAATCCAACTGTAGAACTATGAGAGTAAGAATAAGAAAAATTATTACTCTCAAACAAATCATATGATCAAAGATCCTCTTAAACCCAAAACCATATTAAAATGGGTTTCAAAAAATAAGTGTCTTGTTATCCACACAGCTTTCAAAGCTAGTAGTCATTCAAGATGGTACCTGGACAATGGATGCTGTGAACATATGACAGGTAAGAAGGCAATACTTTCAGACATCAATCACATTGATTGAGGCTTAGTAACATTTGGAGATGGCAATAGTTGCAGAATCAACGGAGGTAATGTAAAACTTCCCAATCTTCCTGTTTTTAAAGATGTTTTATATATTGAAGGTTTGAAAGACAATCTGCTAAGTATATCTCAAATCTATGATAATAATCATAGTGTTAAATTTTTTTATCACGGATGTGAAATACTTAATAATCAAGGTCATATAATATTAAATGGTTGAAGAACCTCTGAAAATTGCTATATTATTGATGTATCATGTTCCACAAGTCACTCTTGCTATATAGTCCAAACAGACGAAACTGAATTGTGGCATCAACGTCTTGGACATGTGAACTTTAGAGATCTATACAAACTTAGCAAGAGAGATAATCTTCGAGGCTTACCCAAGTTGAAAAAGTTGGAAAAGAAAGTATGTGGTGCCTGTTAAATAGGCAAACAAATCAGTAGTCACAAAAAGGTGAACTCCTTAGCCACATCTAGACCCCTCGAATTCCTCCATATGGACCTTGTTGGACCAACCCGAACAGAGAGTAGAGGAGGTAAAAAATACTTTCTAGTTGTAGTTAATGACTACACTAGATATTCGTGGGTAGCCTTCTTAAGAGAAAAGTCGGATGCTTTTGACGAAGTCAAAAAGTTATTTAAACGCATCCAGACAAAAAAAGAACTGCCTGTGAAAAAGATAAGCAGTGATTATGAAACGGAATTTCAAAATAACAATTTTGAGAAGTTTTGTGATGACCATGGAATATTTAGATAAATTTTCTGCTCCTAAAACTCCTCAACAAAATGGTATAGCTAAAAGGAAAAACAGAGTTCTACAAGAAATGGGGACTGTTATGCTTAATAGTAAAAAATTAGCAAAAAATTTATCGGCTGAAGCTGTCAACACTGCTTGTTATATTATTAATTGAGTATATGTAAGAGCAGGTTTAAATAAAATGGCTTATGAACTCTGGTCTAATAAAAAACCATCAGTAAAATATTTTCGCACTTTCGGAAGCAAATGTTTCATTTTATGAGATACGAACATTTGGGAAAATTTGAAGCAAAAAGTGATGAAGGTATTTTTCTAGGGTATGCTCTGAATAGTAGAGCACATCATGTCCTAAATAAAAGGACTGGAGTGATAAAAGAATCCAAAAATGTTGTAATTGATGATCAAATTATCACTCCAGCTGATGAACACGATGATGAGGTTATTATATTCAATCAATCAACACCTTCATTAAAATTAGATACAACTGAGAATAGACTAGTTAAAGACCATCCGACTAATCAAATTCTTGGTAACTCTCACATTGGCGTTCAAACCAGAAGACAAGTTGAAAACATTTGTAATCATGTATGCTTCACTTCCTAGATAGAACCATCAAATGTAAATGAAGCCTTAGTTGATGGAAATTGAATTTTAGCTATGCAAGATGAATTAAATCAATTTGTCAGGAATGATGTTTGGTATCTAGTACCTATACCATCTGATAAACATGTGATTGGAACTTAATGGATATTTAAAAGTAAATCTGATGAATTTGGGAATATCTTAAGAAATAAAGCGAGATTAGTTGTATAAGGGTACACCCAAATTAAAGGAGTCGACTATGATGAAACTTTTGCTCCAATTGCTCGTCTTGAATACATCAGACTATTTATCTCCATTGCATGTCATAAAAACTTTAAAATTCACCAAATAGATGTTAAAAGTATTTTCTTAAACGGTGATCTAAATGAAGAAGTTTATGTAGAACAACCTAAAGGTTTCGAAGATCCTAAACTTCCTAACAATGTATACCGTCTTGAAAAAGCCCTGTATGGATTAAAACAAGCTCCTAGAGCGTGGTATAAAAAATTACAAAATTTCTTCTCAGTCAAAATTTTAAAATGGGTAGTGCTGATAAAACTCTATTCATTAAAAGAATTAATGAAGAACTGTTGCTTGTTCAAATATATGTAGATGATATTATTTATAGATCCGCAAATGCTAACCTTTCTTCTAAGTTTGCAGAGTTTATGAAATCAGAATTTAAGATGAGCATGGTGGGAGAACTAAACTATTTTCTTGGACTTCAAGTGAAACAACTTGAAGATGGAATTTTCATATCTCAAACCAAGTATGTTATAAACTTAGTTAAGAAATTTGCGTTTGAGAATGGTAACTTTGCTACTCTCATGGCTAAAACACTCAAATTATCTAAAGATGACATAGGTAAAATCATTGATCCTCATCTTTACCGTAGTATGATTGGTAGTCTCTTATATTTAACAGCTAAAAGGCCTAGTATCTCTTTCAGCGGAGGCGTATGTGCCACAGATATCAATCTAACCCTAAAGAATCTCATATGGCCGCGGTAAAAAGAATAATTAGATATATTGCCAGTACTGTTAATTTGGGTTTATGGTATCCTCATGATACGTCTTTACAAATTGCCGAATATACTGATACCGATTGGGCAGGTAATGTGGACAATAGAAAATCCACAAGTGGTAGATGTTTTTACATCGAAAATTGTCTTGTTTCTTGGATGAGCAAGAAGAAAAACTCGGTATCTTTGTCCACTGCTGAAGCTGAATATATTGCGGTAGGAAATGCATGCACGCAATTAATGTGGATGAAAAGGATGTTAGTGGACTATGGTATTGATCAAGAAATAATGCATTTATACTGTGATAATACCAGTGCAATAAATATATCCAAAAATCTTATTCAACATTCTTACACTAAACACATTGATATTCGATATCACTATATCAGATAATTAGTTGAAAGCAAGTCTATTATGCTTGAATATATTAATACTGAAAAACAGCTTGCAGATATTCTGAAAAAACCTCTTGATAGTGTCAGATTTTTTAATTTAAAAAATAATATTAGTTTATGCAGTGTTTCTTAATTAATTATTCTATATTGCAATTTGTTGGTTTATGTTATTGCTTTAATATAATAATGTGCATTCATGTCAATTTTTTTAAAAAATTATATAAAATATTTTTTAATATTTTCAGCCAACCCTGAGCTGACCGCCTGGTTCGGCCAGCCGAGGACGTGCTCGGGCTAGCCGAACCATGCGCAAATGGGTTGTATTGGGTATATATTTTTTTTTTTTTTCAAAACCCTCATTCCATTCTCATCTTCTTCGGTCGGCCCATGGATTCCTTCGACCAACCCATCACTCTAATGTCCTAGTAAGTGATTATATTTGAATTTTCTCCTAGATTTAAGTTCCTTGTTATGCATTATTGTAGATTTCGTCATATTTCTTGAATCTAGAAGTCTATTTTGTTGGATTTTTTTATTTTTTTTATTTTTTATATATATATAAATATGATCTAGATCTTTTCATTCCAATTGTTGATATTTCTTTTGCAAATCTAGTTATTTTCTATAATGGCATCTCGTTCTAAGCGTACTGTATGAGGCCCCAAACTGGTTCTTCATCTCGATCTGCTAATCGGGTTGTGCATTCTATCCGTTTACCTGAAAATGATCCAGAAAATATGCGGGATTTTCATACCCGTAACATTGTCATTGAGTGCACCGTTAACACAAATCATATTGCCCGATTCGGTCTTGTAGAAATTCTATCCGCGGTAGGATGGGATAAGATTTTTGCGTGGGGTGGTGTGACATATCGGTTTATCACCGGAGGGTTGTATGGATCTATAAATATTGTGTCTTTAGATCCATTATCATTTTCCATTCAATTTGTGGAAGACACAGTTACCATTAACCCCTCCATCATATCATCAATCTTAGGTATCGATATGACGGAAGAGGGAATCTCTATTCCACCGATCTTTGAAGATATGTACCAAATGGAAAGAGAATCTCTCACTAAGGAGTTATGCAATTTCAATGCAACCTGGTGTAACCATAACTCTCTCCCACCTTCAATCTTCTTCCAAAATATTGTGTCTTGCATTATATTTTTACGTCGAATGTTTATCCTCGTGGTGGGAATAAGACTGATCTTAATCCCTATATGATGCGTATTCTTCATTCGGTCGTTTTTGGTATCCGTATCTGTCTTCCATCTTTGATCACTTATCAAATTATTGATTACCGTCTTCATCCTCGTCATGGCTCTATTCTTTTGCATATCTCATGACTTGCATTGCATTGCGCTATAATGTTCAAATTCCTACAACTGAAGCACCGGAGTCTCAGCTCCCATTTGGTAATGCTAATATCAACATGATGTAATTGAACTAAGACTTGAGCAGCGAGGAGATCAAGAAGGTGTTCTTGAAGAAGATATGAACATGGATGATATTTTTGCAGATCTGGAAGAAACTGATGATACCGATGACTCTGATTTCTAGCCCTCGAAGTTCTCAGAGAGGTTGACGAGTTTAGAGAAGAAGGTGGATGACCTACATGTTTCTTAGGAAACATTAATTCAGACTCAGAAACAACAGATGAAGTACATGAAAAGGTACTTTTATCGCTTCAACAGGAGTCTGAGGATTAATGATCCTAACATGACGGCTCCATCCTCCTCCAGTTCTGACTGATTTTCTTAAACTCTTGGTCTGTAATAACTTGATATATTTTTACTTTTGCTGACATACACCTGGATATGACACTATGCTATGTTTATTTTATGCTACTAAATCCTCATGTTATTTGCTCCTTATATCCATTGTGCTTCATTGATTGTTTCTTCCTTTGTCAACTTCCGACAAAAAGGGGGAGAAATATTATCTATTTTTGTGATATGGGTATGAGATCATCATTTCTCTCACAAATATGAGCACACACATATTTGCATGCACTCTATGAACTATATTTTTGTAACTATGACTAAGTGCTCAGGGCGAGTGATACAGATGCATGACCTCAGGGGGAATAACAAGATTAATAGTGTCGACTCAAAAGATTTGTGTTGTTTGAGATGTTGTAATATGTTATGTTGAGTTATATTGTTATCTAAATGAGTTTTGTCACGAAATTGACAAAGGGGGAGATTATAAGTGCTTATACTTAAAGCACATATTAGTTTATCAAATTTCGTAGTCCGGTTATGATCGCAAGCTCGACCGAAGACAAGCTACTAACTCGATCAAACACCTGAAAAGAAGATTCAACATCTCAAAGCAAGCAGTGGTTCGAAGTTCAGAACATTTCTGTAACGCCCCAGATTTTTGCCAACCTGGAGTTAGATGTCCTTAGGCAAGGGGTTGATCCTAACCCCTAATTAACCTCTCAAATCTCAAATCCTTTAGAAATTAGACAAGTTTAACTAAGTACTAAACTAGATTAGCTGTGAAATCCGCTTGAATCACTTTAAATACAATCTGCAAGACTCAAAACTTGTAGAATCATCGACGCTAGGTTACCCTAAAATCTAGGATCAATCTCATTACCCAGTTGCTCTCGGGAGCACATTGAAACTCTGTATCGGATCTGGACCATACGTCGAAAGTCCGATTACTACAAAATTATATAATGAAGACCGCCTTGCTGGGCTTGACAACCATCTCGGAAATCAAGTCCAGATAGTGTCCCGAAGTAATTCACTTGAGCCTGGAGTGAAGTATGTGAGAAAACGTGGTTTCCTTTAGAAATAAATTCGAATCTAAGACTTGTCATTTGCGGGCCGAATATAAGAAATCAGACCGTTAGAATCTGACCCAAATACACCCTCGGATCAGAGAAATTTCATACACAGGTCAGTGTACTTATGGCCCTGATCGAGTTTTGGTGACCGTTGAACTGAAACTGATCCACCACGTGTGATCTGGGAACCCGACTGGAACAAAACCTTAACTCGACCTAGATCCAAGGTCAGTGAGCTTAAGTCCGACCTTTGGCTCAAGGGGGGGCTCCGAAAATGCTCTGTTGAGTCGAAACAGACTGGTTTTGGACATAACCTAAGTATACCTTGGCCCTGGGGCCATTCCCATCAGTTTTGGGCCTATATAAGGGCCTTAAGCCCTCACTCTCTCATCCCATACGAATTCGGTAAAACCCTAGGAGAGAGAAGAAAGAAAAGAGAGAGAAAGAGAGAGAGAAGTGAGGATTCTTCCTGGGATTCTTCCCTGCTAATCCACCTGCTGAAACACCACTCCCGTGTAGTTCTTCCGGTGTTTCCAACGCCGTATTTGGATAAGAAATCCTAACCATAACTTGTTTTAGAGATTCAAATAGAACAGTTGATAGAATAGCTAACCTATTCCTTGTTATAGGTTGTTCTGGTGCCGTAGACAAAGGCTCAGTGTTTAAACTGATTTCGTTACGCTTCTACGGCGTAAGATGCGGACTATAGACGCTTAGGTTATGGTTTTCAATGCTTTCAATGTTAGATAATGATAGATTCATGATCTGGATGCTATTGCACATGTACAAAGTGTTGTCCGTTTAGTTTTTCAGTTATACGTTAATTATGTTGAATATATTGTATTCCATGTATTTATAGAAAATACCGTATACGTATAAAATTTGAAATTGTGTTGGCCATGATTAACTGTTGTATATGTATGCTAGACTTACTAGTATTAACTTCTGGGTGAACGGATTTGCCCTAAGGCATGTTATATCAACATACGTTGTGTATGTTATATTGTGTAGCCTATGTGTTTGTAAAAATAACTGAATGAGTATAGAATTCGCATTCGTGCTCGCCATGACCAACAGTCATGGATATATGATGGTTGTATAGGCGATAACCCTTAGCAAAAGGATTTGCCCTAAATCACGCCACGACTAATGCACGTATATATGTCTAAGTGTGTAGCCCACGTGTTTGTGGAAATGATTGAATGAGTATGGAACCCGGATTCATGCATGCCATGATTATCCGTCGTGGGTATATGCGTGTGGTATACGGGGCAACTCCCTAGTGAAAGGATTTGGCCTACTACCTGTGTGATCAACATACGTCATGTATGTTGATGTACGTGTAGTCTAAGTGTTTGTTAAAATGATTGAATGAGTAAGTGGTTAGTAAATTAAAATTTATATGGGTGTTGAGCTATGATTCCCAACTCCCTTAACTATGTGTATGATTTCCTCCATGTACCGTATATTATACCGTCTGTTTTATCTATGGAATGCGTATGTGTGGATTTATGTTTAAGTTGTAGTCCATAAAATGCAGAAACAAATCCGTGACGGGTGATGGGGGAGCGGTGTAACGATTCCCTGCAACAGCCCTGGCAGCCCTAAAGCGGACATTATCGGACCTTTGATTATATGATTTGCAATCTTGATTCATAACTGCTTTAATTATCTTCTAGGATATTTTGTTGTAATTGAATGTGATTGAGGCTATTGTATAGTCCAGGTAATTGGTAACAGGCCTTGATGTTGTGGCTGAGGTCATTTCGCCACAAAAGACACGTTCGATGAATCCGAGTCATACGATGGTTGTCGACAGTGGTACCTTGTCGGTTACTTCAGCGTACGCTCGTACCAGTCGAACTTGTCTAATAAATCGATGGGCCTATTGTGTTTTCACCATGTTTGGACGCTACTGCTTGAACCTAAGGTACCAAACTTACCAGTGAAACCCCGTTAACCTTGGTACCTCGATCCGCTAAGACTCATGAGCCGAACATGGTGGTATGGGACACTGTGGTCGAGCTGTCGGCCTACGCTGGGGCGACGAGCCTCCCCGTAGTGACCAGTGAGCAACCAGACTCGTGAGCCAAATACGATGGTATGGGACACTGTATTCGTGTTGTCAGCCTACATTGATCAGAAGACGCGTTGTGCGTGAGCCTCGTGTGGGCCATTGCCAAACAAAACCACCGCTGCGCACTCTGATACCTGTTGGTTGGACAATATCTGAAGGGATGTTGCGATTGCGTCAGCCCCGGATGACGCGTTGGTGTAGTGACCTCGAGCATACTTTGAACCTGCGTTGAGGCGACGAGCCTCTCCGTAGTAACTAGAGTATAACTAGGCCTGCATTGATAAGGCGACGAGCCCTTTGCAGCGACCTAGAACCGTATCATCGTATGAGATTTACTAGGACTGACGACCCTAGAATGGATCCTTGTTTAGGAAGTGACATAAGGGAGGTACCTTAGTTTCCCAATCCTACTATATGAAAATGACTAATAAAGAACTTTGTAATCATGTTCATGCACCGCATATGTGTACGTTTAGCGCTGATGATTAAGCACTGAGGGAATGTGGTATGCCGCGAACGTAAGGAGGAGTCGCTGAGGGAGCGCAGGCGAGGGCATGCATCATACATACATACCATTCTTGCATTAACAAGAGTACTTCGGGATGTGTGATTTACTGCTTTATCATTACTGCTTGATTGAATTGATAACTTGTTAACCTGTGCTTTATTGTTCCACTGAGTTAGCTACTCACTCCCACGTTACGGGACGGTGTTGTACACACCAACCAGAGCTTGTTGTAGTTTCAGATGATGGTGATGCTCGTGAAGCGGAGCCTGACTTTTATGATGATGAGGAGAGTTTCTCCTATATGCTGCTTTCAGGCGGGTTCGTGTGAGCCGTGTTCTGATCGACGGGGTTACAGGGTTGCTAATTAGATGTCATTCCACTTGTTAATTTGCACTTTTGGAACACCCTTGTATATCCATTTTGTTCATTTTTGGAGTATACAGGTATATATTTAACCTGGTAACATGCTCACACTCTAGAAACTTACAACAGTTTATATATTTTATATATCTATCACAGTCTTCCGCTTGCATAATTTAATTGTCTCTGGAGTATGATATGTTGTTTTCGTATAATCTCATTCATGTTTAATGCACTAATATGAACAACATACAATCATCATTATCTATGTTGCATAAGTGATGCGTTGGAACTCGGGAGCCGAGCTTCTGCTCGACCCCCGATTTTCAGGGCGTTACTAGATGGTATCAGAGCATGATTTGGATTAAACTGGACCTGGGTTATGGTCACACGACGCACACTGACGTAATCTGACTTAGGAGGGAGCGATAGAACGTATAAACAGACTTATAATTTCCCATTTCGCCAAACGGCGAAATCAACCGAAGCCGACTATAGGAATCGTACCCGTTGGCTTTCCCGATCACGGGAAATGATCCCAACACCATTCTAGACCGTCAATCGACGGTTTAGGTGACACTTTCAGGTCCCACACTCAGCAAATTGAAAACACATGAATATACGCGAATGGGAGCTCGAAACGACTCAAAACGGAGTCGGAGCCAAATCGGTGCACTTCGGGGGGATCCATAGTGGACCCTATACACCATCGGCACCCCGGGAGGGGGGTGGCCACCGTCCCACCACGGCGGCACCGCGCCCAGTCCAGAGGACCGCGGCGGCATCGCGCCTGCCGCGGTGAACCGCGGTCGAGTTCGGCCAGGCCTGTCGAGCCACTGCGGGCCGGCATCGAGCCGACCCCTAGACACATGTGGGGCCCATCAAATCAGGTGGGGACCCCCTTTTCCTGCTCATATACCCCCCTTTTCCCTTACACACCCTTCCAATCTCTCATTTCTCCCTGAAAATTTGGTTTTCCCCTCTCAAATCTCCCCTCCATTCTCATATCTTCTTCTTCTTCTTCTCTACATAACCGTCTCCACCATCTTCTTCACAAACCTCCAAATGTTGGGACATTTAGGGCCCGTTCGGCCAACTGCATTCGGTGAGATTAAGGTGGATGGAATTGTAAAAGTAACAATAAATGTATGTGTATCCCATGGTTTCCAACACCATCATTGTGGGATTTGGAAATCCCATCTCACACTTTCCTTTCCAACACAAGGCTCATTTTCCAAAGCCTATGAAATTGATTTTAATCCCATCCCACCCTCCTACCAAACATGCCACTCCCAATCCCGAGGTGGGATTAGCAATGTAATCCCATTTAACAAGCCCTTAGAGATTTGGACCTAAAATTGGTAGTCTTAGATTTTGAAAATTTTGACAGTATAGGGAATTCAATAAAGTAATTACGTGAACTCTAGAACCTTCTTAGCTAGTATGAGCATGTGTGTAGTACTCGAGTGTAGTTAAATTCAAGTTCAGGCAACTCAATTCCAATCAGACAACGTTTGACCCTAAGCGATAAATAATTTCTTGTATTAGAAAGGATATGAAATCATCTAGCGTATGAGCATATACTTTGGATTACAACTATGAGTTGGTTATACTAAGGAATGTAAAACACTGATTATGCTAAGACAATTGAATGATAGACTTAGTTAGTTGGCTTGATTAGGTTGGAGTGAGATCTCATTCCTTCGTTGAATCCCCTTAATACATATAGGCTTCTTTCATAACTCTTAAGAAGGTTGTTTTGATTAGAAACTATTCACGCTTAGAAAAGCTATGTATCTCTCTGATTGAACGTTAGATCAAAACAACACACCCCCTAGGATTGTCTTCTCAAGGGCTTATTACAATCGGGAACACGGAGTAGAGAACTATATATAAGCGAGGTATTCGCGGTTTGAATTGAATTCTCAATCCTAGTAGTTACCAATGAACTCTATGCTCTGATCAAGCAGAAAGTCGGGATCGACTAGGATTAAGAACTGATACGACAAATTTTCTGTCCTCGCGAGGTAGAAGGTCTATGTATCCAGCTCAGACCCACTACACAACTTTCCTTCCGTGTTGTCCCTACCACTTACAACCAAAAGTTTGTTACTTCGCCTTTGAGAAGTGTTAAGAACATATAGCCAATAGGGATACTTTGCTCGGGCCTAAGAAACTTCTCAAACAGGCAACAGACAGTTAGGAATTAGGTCCCAAAATCACAGACCATCCTGGCATACATATTGTGCACATGAACTTAGAAGGTTAGTATACCCGTTAACCTATTTTGTCCAAATTCTTTCATGTATAGATTATCTTACAGTATTAAACTAGACATGATTAAATAGGGTAAGTCTGGACCGTGACAAAACTCCTTGGAGAATTAGGAATCTTGCCACAAACTCATACCCGTCCCAGAAATCAACCGTAACACCCATCATTTTTAGCTTCTTTCTGTAACCATAGGTACCAATGCCATAGTACACAACATCGATGGAAGGAAGACCAATGTATTGGGAGATCGTATCCCATTTCATGTCAAGGATGGGTCCTAGATTACACCTTGTTCCGATATACGGATCAGGACACAGATTATTGAGCCTTGAGACTAGAAATGATTTTTAAGGGGGGTAGAATATTATGATCCCAATCTAGTTAGGTCAGCTAATGCATCCGTTGGATCAAAGTGGCGCAGCGGAAGCGTGGTGGACCCATGCCCCACTGGCCTAGGATCGAATGGAATTGATCCAGACTATACGTAAAGATAGGTCACTAAATAGGATCTGAATCTCCCTTAGAATGTCAATAATGAAGTCATCGAAGGAAGTCAATTACGGTTCAAGTATTAAACTAATTCGTATTAAAGAAAGGGCCTAACAATGAGTACGAGTTTAACTACTACCATGGACATAAATTAAGATGAGGACTCTCCTAGACCAAGACCCAATGGGCAACCTTATGACTACGAATTTTGAACCTTTCATTGATGAACATTCCCTAAGTTTTTAGAGTGATCAGACTACGGAGTTACTGGAAAATACAACTGCGAAGTATTCGCGGCCTGACCCAATTCTCAATCCTGGGCGATTACCAATGGACTCATTGCTTTGACTGAACAGAAGACCAGGATCTACCAGGACTAGGAATGGATACGATGAGCCTTCTACCCTGGTCAGGTAGACGATCGATGTATCGGGATCAAGCCCATTACAACAGTCTCTCCGTGTTGGTCGACTATTGAAAACAAATATCTTACTTTAAATAGGTGGGAATTACCGTCACGACTCTAAATAGATGAAGAAATAACTTGTAGCAAACCGTTAGGGTATAAGCACGAGATAAAGACATAAGTTTTTAAGAGGGGTAGACTAAAATGAACCAGAATAACATAAACAGTATATGCTCTACCACGCCTATAAACTTGAAATCAATAAAACCTAGGCAAAAGAAATAATAAAATCTTTACTTCTTACACTTAGCCAATTTCGAGGATGAAATTATTTTTAAGGGGGGTAGATTGTAACACCTCAGATTTTTGCCAACCTGGAGTTAGATGTCCTTAGGCAAGGGGTTGATCCTAACCCCTAATTAACCTCTCAAACCTCAAATCCTTTAGAAATTAGACAAGTTTAACTAAGTGTTAAACTAGATTAGCGGTGAAATCCGCTTAAATAACTTTAAATACGATCTACAAGACTCAAAACTTGTAGAATCATCGACGCTAGGTTACCCTAAAATCTAAGATCAATCTCATTACCCAGTTGCTCTCGGGAGCACATTGAAACTCCGTATCGGATCTGAACCGTACGTCGAAAGTCCGATTACTACGAAATTATATAATCAAGATCGCCTTGCTGGGCTTGACAACCACCTCGGAAATCAAGTCCAGATAGTGTCCCGAAGTAATTCGCTTGAGCCCGGAGTGAAGTATGTGAGAAAACGTGGTTTCCTTTATAAATTAATTCGAATTTGAGACTTGTCATTTGCGAGCCGAATATAAGAAATCAGACCATCAGAATCTGACCTAAATACACCCTCGGATCAGGAGAAATTTCATACACAGGTCAATGTACTTGTGGCCCTGATCGAGTTTCGGTGACTGTTGAACTGAAACTGGTCCGCCACGTGTGATCTGGGAACCTGACTGGAACGAAACCTTAACTCGACCTAGATCCAAGGTCAGTGAGCTTAAGTCCGACCTTTGGCTCAAGGGGGGGCTCCGGAAATGCTCTGTTGAGTCGAAACATACTGGTTTTGGACATAACCTAAGTATACCTTGGCCCCGGGGCCATTCCCATCAGTTTTGGGCCTATATAAGGGCCTTAAGCCCTCACTCTCTCATCCCATACGAATTTGGGAAACCCTAGGAGAGAGAAGTGGGGATTCTTCCCTGCTAATCCACCTGTTGAAACACCACTCCCGTGTAGTTCTTCCGGTGTTTCCAACGCCGTATTTGGGTAAGAAATCCTAACCCTAACCTGTTTTAGAGATTCAAATAGAATAGTTGATAGAATAGCTAACCTATTCCCTGTTATAGGTTGTTCTGGTGCCTTAGACAAAGGCTCAGTGTTTAAACTGATTTCGTTACGCTTCTACGGCGTAAGGTGTGGACTATAGACGCTTAGGTTATGGTTTTCAATGCTTTCAATGTTAGATAATGATAGATTCATGATCTGGATGCTATTGCACATGTACAAAGTGCTGTCCGTTTCGTTTTTCAGTTATACGTTAATTATGTTGAATATACTGTATTCCATGTATTTATAAAAGATACCGTATACGTATAAAATTTGAAATTGTGTTGGCCATGATTAACTGTTGTATATGTATGCTAGACTTACTAGTATTAACTTCTAGGTGAACGGATTTGCCCTAAGGCATGTTATATCAACATACGTTGTGTATGTTATATTGTGTAGCCTATGTGTTTGTGAAAATGACTGAATGAGTATAGAATTCGCATTCGTGCTCGCCATGACCAACAGTCATGGATATATGATGGTTGTATAGGCGATAACCCTTAGCAAAAGGATTTGCCCTAAATCACGCCACGGCTAATGCACGTATATATGTCTAAGTGTGTAGCCCACGTGTTTGTGGAAATGATTGAATGAGTATGGAACCCGGATTCATGCATGCCATGATTATCCGTCATGGGTATATGCGTGTGGTATTCGGGGCAACTCCCTAGTGAAAGGATTTGGCCTACTACTTGTGTGATCAACATACGTCATATATGTTGATGTACGTGTAGTCTAAGTGTTTGTTAAAATGATTGAATGAGTAAGTGGTTAGTAAATTAAAATTTATATGGGTGTTGAGCTATGATTCCCAACTCCCTTAACTATGTGTATGATTTTCTCCATGTACCGTATATTATAGCGTCTGTTTTATCTATGGAATGCATATGTGTGGATTTATGTTTAAGTTGTAGTCCATAAAATGCAGAAACAAATCCGTGACGGGTGATGGGGGAGCGGTGTAACGATTCCGTGCAACAGCCCTGACAGCCCTAAAGCGGACATTATTGGACTTTTGATTATATGATTTGCAATCATGATTCATAACTGCTTTAACTATCTTCTAGGATATTTTGTTGTAATTGAATGTGATTGAGGCTATTGTATAGTCCAGGCAATCGGTAACAGGCCTTGATGTTGTGGCTGAGGTCATTTCGCCACAAAAGACACGTTCGATGAATCCGAGTCGTACGATGGTTGTCGACAGTGGTACCTTGTCGGTTACTTCAGCGTACGCTCGTACCAGTCGAACTTGTCT
The DNA here is from genome assembly GCA_021015155.1 of Magnolia officinalis. Lineage (NCBI taxonomy): Eukaryota > Viridiplantae > Streptophyta > Magnoliopsida > Magnoliales > Magnoliaceae > Magnolia > Magnolia officinalis. The sequence continues at coordinate 71,726,160 of JAJHSJ010000003.1, forward strand.
AATAAATCGATGGGCCTATTGTGTTTTCACCATGTTTGGACGTTACTGTTTGAACCTAAGGTACCAAACTTACTAGTGAAACCCCTTACCTTGGTACCTCGATCCGCTAAGACTCGTGAGCCGGACATGGTAGTATGGGACACTGTGGTAGAGCTGTCGGCCTACGCTAGGGCGACGAGCCTCCCCAGAGTGACCAGTGAGCAAGCAGACTCGTGAGCCGAATACAGTAGTACGAGATACTGTATTTGAGCTGTCGGCCTACAGTGATCAGAAGACGCGTTGTGTGTGAGCCTCGTGTGGGCCATTGCCAAAAAAAATCACCGCTGCGCACTCTGATACCTGTTGGTTGGACAATATCTGAAGGGGTGTTGCGATTGCGTCAGCCCCGGATGACGCGTTGGTGTAGTGACCTCGAGCATACTCTGAACCTGCGTTGAGGCGACGAGCCTCTCCGTAGTAACTAGAGTATAACTAGGCCTGCATTGATAAGGCGACGAGCCCTTTGCAGCGACCTAGAACCATATCATTGTATGAGATTTACTAGGACTGACGACCTTAGAATGGATCCTTGTTTGGGAAGTGATATAAGGGAGGTACATTAGTTTCTCAATCCTGCTGTATGAAAATGACTAATAAAGAACTTGGTAATCACGTTCATGCACCGCATACGTGTGCGTTTGGCGTTGATGGTCAAGCACTGAGGGAGTGTGGCATGCCGCGATCGTAAGGAGTCGCTGAGGGAGCGCAAGCGAGGGCATGCATCATACATACATACCATTCTTGCATTAACAAGAGTACTTAGGGATGTGTGATTTACTGCTTTATCATTACTGCTTGATTAAATTGATAACATGTTAACCTGTGCTTTATTGTTCCACTGAGTTAGCTACTCACTCCTACGTTACGGGACGATGTTGTACACACCAACCAGACCCTGTTGTAGTTTCAGATGATGGCGATGCTCGTGAAGCGGAGCCTGACTTTTATGATGATGAGGAGAGTTTCTCCTATATGCTGCTTTCAGGCGGGTTCATGTGAGTCGTGTTCTGATTGACGGGGTTACAGGGTTGCTAATTAGATGTCATTCCACTTGTTAATTTGTACTTTTGGAACACCCTTGTATATCCATTTTGTTCATTTTTGGAGTATACAGGTATATATTTAACCTGGTAACATGCTCACACGCTGAAGACTTACAACAGTTTATATATTTTATATATATATCACAGTCTTTCGCTTGCATAATTTAACTCTCTGGAGTATGATCTGTTGTTTTCGTATAATCTCATTCATGTTTAATGCACTAATATGAACAACATACAATCATCATTATCTATGTTGCATAAGTAATGCGTTGGAACTCGGGAGCCGAGCTTCTGCTTGACCCCTGATTTTCAGGGCGTTACAATTTCATATGAGTCAACCTACAAGTGATATAAACTTAGTTTGATCATAGATTAGGTGTATTTTACTATGCATATCTTAAATCACATTTTATGTTAAATACACTCAAGTTAGGCCAGCCCGACGTCCAGTTCGGCTAGCCTAATTACTTGGACCAACCATGCAAAATTCGGACAATATTCAGATCATGTAAGATCTTCTTTTGTGGTAGGTTCGGCCAGCCGAACCTAACTTCCGCCAGCCTAAGGAAGTTTGGTCAAGTTTCCAGCAATGAAACGATTTCGCAATCCAAACTATTTAGGCCAGTCGAACCCAGGCTTAGGCCAGTCGAAGTTTTAAAAGATTTTATCTCGCGATTTTTAAATTCTAATTGGAACGTAATCTTTGAAGTTAGGCCAGCCGAACTGAATCTTGGGCCAGTCGAACTACATAGATCCTTGGCTACAAATAGAGGCTTTCTCTTACATTCTAAATCATGAAAATTCATATTCTTTTATTGTGTTGTAGAGAAAGATCCTTCAAGCCTCTTTAAGCTATTTGTATTGTAATTCATATTTTATTATTAACTTATTCTATTCACATTTTCAAAGTTAGTTTTAATTGTTTTGATAAGAGTAATTCATACTCTACTTTGAGACGAATGAGAATCGAATTCGCAACAATAGGGTTTCATTCATTTCATTGAAAAATCTATTAGATCCCTTTGCATCTTTTTGGGTTGAACTCATACATCGACTTCATCAATATCCCAAGAAGAAGATCGCTGCACTCAAGCTACAGCTACGACTTCGACTCGCCAAATCGAAGATAAGTACTGTTTATTTTAATTAATTCAGTTTTGGGTTTTTCTGAGATAGCCCGAAAATCTCAACGGGTTTATTTGTGATGACCCCGTAAAATCACAAAGCGGGTTTGTTTATGGTGATCCTGTAAAATCACAAAGTGGGTTTGATTATGATAGCCCGTAAAAATCACAATAACTGTATAAGGTTGTTAAGGTGTAACGCCCTGGGTTTTCGAAACCCGAGTATATGACTCGTTTTCAAAAAACCCAAGTGTTAATCTTTAAAGATAACCAAATTCCATGTATATTTATTTTTTTTCTTTTCTTTTCTCAGAGTTAGCAGTTTAGTGGAAGATGGATAAGTCAAACATAAAGGAAAATTTACATATACATTCAAAATATACAAGCGGCTGCCCATAGAGCTTATACAAACCAATGTCTCAATACCTACAATTACAAAATGAAATAGTCAAACATATGAAACCGAATACATTGCAATTATTCTGATCATGAAGTAGACTTTGTGCAAAATCACGTAGTAGCTCTTAAGCAGACATTGGTTTGTATAAGCTCTATGGGCAGACTTTGTGCCCCGCTCTTCATCATTCTGATCATGAATATCATTTGAATCATCTGTGCTACCTGTACGATTATATATTCGATGAATGAGTGGCTAGCTCAATGTGAATTCTTATCAAGATTACACACCGCCGCAGTAGTTAAGCATATTTTAAACAATAAAACATACAAAACATTTCATGATGCAAACTTATTCAAGTGCATGGGTGCGTGAATGCACATCAACTGGGGATGCACATCCAGTTGGCCAAGTGAATGGACCTTTCAAACAGTCAGTCCATTCACGCAAGAGAATGGGTCTTTCAAACAATCAGCTCATTCAACTTGCAGAGTAGTGGGTCTTTCAAACAGTCGGCTCGCTTAGACATGAATGGGCCTTTCCAATAATCAGCTCATTCATGCCTGGGGATGGGCCTTTCAAACAGTCAGTTCGTCCCTAATAGAGGAATGAATCTTTCAAACAATCGGTCCATTCAGGCAAGAGAATGGGTCTTTCAAACAGTCAACTCATTCAACTTGCAAAGGAACGGGTCTTTCAAACAGTCGACCCGCTCAAATAAGATAGTGGGCCTTTCAAACAGTCGACTCACTCAAGCAATAGGATGAGTCTTTCAAGCAGTTAACCCCCTTTTTAATAACAGAATGTACCTTTCAAACAATCGGTCCATTAAGCAACAGAATGAGCCTTTCAAACAGTCGGCTCATTCAACTTGCAAGGGAAAGGGTCTTTCAAACAGTCGACCCACTCAAGTAAGATAGTGGGCCTTTCAAACACGCCTCAACAATACAATAGAGCCCCTCCGCCTTATGCTTGCCGTGAGGTCTGGATCCAGACCATCCACCCTAGTGCTGTGGATGGCCACCAAGGATTAAAAAACCACACTATTTAGACAACCCTAGCCTAGCTTCCACTCTCTTTCCCTGATGAATTTCAACGCCGGCCAGTTTTTCATTTCAAGTCCACCCCAAAGACCCCCATTGGATGGTTTGTATCATCTGATTTGTGTGATTTTTCAACCCTCAACCACACACCCATGCAAGAATGTCACGCACCCACACACACATACGCACGCATGAGGGATGGAATTATTGTGTAAAATAGCCTCAACAGTACATCTTATTCGGTCTCAAGTCATACCCACAAATAAATCCACTAATCAATGTACCAAATAGGACAAATGATTAAACAAAAAAGCCGAAAGAAAAAAAAAGCACCATGACCCTTCTTTTCTTCTTCTTTTCTTTTTTCTTTTTTGGACACATAATGGCCCATTTGAATGATTTTCATGGCTCAGGCTGCATTTTCTCGCATTCTTCTCTTATCGACTGGAAAAGAATAGAGGAGAGATACCTTTCACCAAAGCTTGGGAACACAACCTGCAATCGCGTTAGTATCAGGCACAAAGTCAAGAACGTTGGGCACTAAAATAAAACCTCTAGAACACAACAATTGTTGTATTATAGATACAGGAAAGTACTCATGTGTGCATCTCATCACATGACATGCATATCTAGGTCATTCCTTAGTTGTAGGATCCTTCGCACTTGGGACTCTCACTCCTGCTTCCCACCTATTTACACTTGTTTACATTTTGAAACAAACACTTCTCCGCTCCCACACCTGAATATGTTGCCGCTTCACTTCAGGTTTTGTGCAACTATAGGTCATTCACATGTTCCATATAAATGCACAAACATGTGTTGTATCATTACATTATGGGTGTCTAAATTCCTACGCACAAACTAAAAAGTTCAATTTGACCCTGGAAGCACATCGACGACATTGTTGATGCCCAGCGCAGAGGCATGAGATAGATGGAGATATGGCCTCATAACATCCAAGCCAACATGACACAGAATCTGTCAACATCCATGCCCCTCATCATGTGGGGCCCACGATGAACATCCCCTTGCCAAAAAATCAGGCCAATTGTATGGGTGTGCCATAAAGGCTGCTACGAAAAGGTAACTATGGCAACCGTTACACGTTACAGACCCATAAAGGCCGTTACAACCCCCGTAATGGCCCGTCATGCCACGCATAACAGCCGTAGCGACCCCGTAATGGTCAATTACAAGGCCGATACATATTTTTTTTTTTTTTTTAATAAAAAGAAAAAAGACCAAAACAGCTGTTACGGGGGCCATAACGGTCGTCATAGCCTATATCATAAAGGAAATGTTGGTGGCCATTACAACCACTGTTACCGTTACGGAATACCTTGGCCTCAACTCGTCTAATTTGGCACTCCATAGGCACTTGCCACCTCCCAAGAAGAGGCCCATTTTATGTGGAATCCCCACATTTGCATGAGTGCATTTTCGAGCCAGGGTGCGAGTTTACATGCATGCCAAGTTTACATCCATGTAAGGTGTTAGGCACATGCAAGCGGGGTGAAAGGCTAAATGCATGCAAGGTGCAAGGCTAAGTGTTTGGCATGCAAGAGTACACAGCCTCTGTGGTGCTAACTGAGGTAATATTGGGGCCTCTGTGGAGCCCATTAAGTGTATATTGGGACCCAACCAATTTCGAGTTCGTCTGATTTTGACAGTCTGGCGCCTAGAGTACCTACATTGAGATCACCCGGCTCCTAAGATACCCATTTTGAGGTCATCCATCTCCAAAGCTCGTCTGCCTCTCACAAGATGTCTCTCCTAGGCTGATGTCCGTTGCCCCAACCTCAGGGACCCTCACCAGATGCAACCACTGCCCTCTTTGCCCTGTGGCTCTTATGAGGTTTGGTCGAGGAATTGCTACCTTCTCCTAGTGCCACATAATTTTAAGGTTTCCAAGAGACCAAAGCAATACAAAGACAAGCTGATGCTAACTGAGAAACAAGCACCAAAATCAAGGTGCCCATTCCTTGACAAACTTCTTAGCCCAACTAATAGCGTCCAATAGAGGGCCACTTCTTGTTCCGGAAGCACCGGTTATTCCTTTCTCCCTACCTTTTTTTTTTTTTTTTTTTTTTCCTTCTCTGCGTTTCTTTTAGATATTTAGTTTGTTTTCTGTCTTAGAAGAGCCCCTCAATGAAGTTGGGCATCACCCAGGGAATGTTAAATAGTTCAGAATAGTAGACTAAACATTCGTAGCAAAGGAACAATGGATGAAAACGTGATCCACCAATTCCCCATTTTTCTTGCATAATAGGTTGATATTCGGAAACTCCATGGCCCTTTTGTGTAGGTTGTCAATGGTGAGCATCATGTTTCTGCCGACAAGACATGCAAACGTTGAAACCTTGGGAGGGGCTCCATAGGAACAAACCAAGCCGGTATGACAACCATCAACACGAGCCTCGGGTTGGGCAATCAAACCCTAAAAAGATCGCATGAAGAAAACACTTGATTTGCCTTTCAACCAAATCATCGAGTCCTTCACGCCCGAGAGAAGGACAAATCCCCTGCAGGCGAGAAAGGAGTTGCCCCAGATCTTCTAACCCAACATCTGAGAGATTACACCTATGAGGGACTGAAACACCTTAAGAAATGAACCTGAGAAACAAAAGACGACTGAAACATCTGTGGATGGGCAAAGCCTGGCCAAACTAGGAAATTTTGCTCGAAGTGGAGACTCCCCAATCCAAACATCATCCCAAAATCTGACCAGGTCCCTGTCCAAGACAGAAAACCCAATCCCCTCGAACACTTTGCTTGCCAAGCAAGCTATAGCCTTCTAGAGATGCAACGCACAATATAGAGAAGAATCCTTGGTCCACCAGCCCTAAGAAGAGGTGACATATTTTCCAGCAATGATCACTCCCCAGATACTGTCTTCTTCCACCTCGAATCTCCACACCCATTACCCCAACAAGGCTAAATTAACAACCTTCAGCCTTCTAATGCCCGCACAACCTTTCTCATAATACCTACACACCTCCCTCCAATCTAGCAAATGGAATTTCCCTTTATCTGCTCCACCTTGCCAAAGAAAGTCTCACATCAACATGTATGGTCCACCAAATGAGTGGACTAGCCTAACTTCCAGGCCAAGGGAATATCCAAAGTGTTAGGATCAAGTGCCATGATTGTTAATAGCTACACAATCGGTTATTTTATGGACCTAAGGGTGATTAAGGGCCAGTTCAGTATGCGGGAAAAGAAGTTGTTTTCCTTGAGAGAGCTGCCTTTGTTTGATTTACCAAGAAAATCATGGATGTCATGATGAAACCATTGCAGTTTTCCACTTGTCCAATTCTCACACACAAGATTCAAGGTGACCGTTGTGAGATGATATTGAAGATTTCCACTTGCAAATCAAACAAACCACTAAAAATGGAATCCATTTCTCAATACTGCCTCAGGAAATGGTGATCACAAATTCCTTTCTTTTCCCATGGATTCCCGCTTATCACACTAAATGAAATTATAGGTAAAATACAAAGAATCTTCTTTCCCATGCTAGCCTATGTAGTTTATTTATTACTACGTAAATCCCATGTAATATCACAGATTTAATAAAATTTAATGTGGAATGTAGAGTACAATGGCCGCATCGTATTCCCACATTTTAGATATTTTTAAAACATTTTTAATAAGTTCACAAACACATTATTTATGAAATCTGGTCTAGATTGATCACGCCCTTTTACGATGTTTAGGATCCTTTTTAATTTCAAATATAAGAATGCCTATATCTGTACACATTTAAGCAAGCACAAAACACAACCGATTGCTAAACAATCAGTGTATGTGTATTTGTATGTAATTGTATGATTATTTATTAGGGTAGCAACTTGGGTTTGGGTCTACCCGATTGACCCAACCTGAGTTCGGGTCGGGTTGGGTTGGGCTGTCAAGATCCTCAAGTTCGGTTCAGGTTGGAAAACACCAACCTGATTTGAATTTGGGTTGGGGTTCGGTCGAGCAAATTCGAGTCAGGTTAGGTCAGGTTGGGAATAATCGCATTTAATTGGAATGGGTTGGGTTGGGTTGGGTCGAGTATGGAGGACTTCGAGTTGGGTTCAGGTTAGGCACCTCAGGTTGGAATTTGGTTCAGATTGGGTTGCAGCCTGCAGGTTGGGTCCTTTTGTGGTCAGGTTGGGCTCAGGCTGACCTTCAACCCGACCCAACTGAGTTGCACCCCTATTATATATAGACATGTGTAACTTTATGTGCCCAGAAGTTTCCGCCATGACCTTTTCTTGAACCATTGCTGCATTGTTTTTCTTTACCATCTAGATGGTCCACTGGTCCAAGGGTTAAATTGTTTCAGTTGAGAAGTCTTTTGGGGGATCCACATCCACGACTCCATTCAGACCAACAGTCATGGATTACATGTCAGGACGTTAGTCGTGTACTGATGTATCAGGACCTGATAATTCCTCCTGTGTAGATAAGATAGATCTGAGCGTATCGAGGCCATTGTGCTAGTTTTATGATGGTCTTGGGTTCAAGCCACTTGACCTGAAGGCATATCAGGTTTTGACTGTTAACCATAGCAGGCTTAAGTTTTTATCATGAACGCTTCTTTTCTCAGCAGTGACAGAAATTTCACATTCAATCAAAAAGTTTCGAGAAAAACTGATACATACCACTATAAGCTTTCCTGCATTTTCAGGTCTCCTTGCAACCTTCATAGCCGCAGAAGCTGCTGCTCCAGAAGAAATACCAACCTACACAAAGATATCAGGATTTAATCACTTGAGCAATATAAAAAGAATATCAATGTCTGCATCTGGGCATATCGGTCGTCCAGCATGCATGTGTTTCTATATGATGATGCCTTCTTTGCATGTGTCTAACTGCATGTAAATGCACCAATATCAATGCATTGACATTTAGTATGAACAAACATTTATCAATACAAGTGTATGACTGCACAAAGCATGAAGAGGTGGCAATAGATTCGGGTGCGGCTGTCACGACCCTAAATCTAGTGTTGGTAATCCATGATTACTATACACCAAATTTTGGTTGACAGCCTCCGTAGAAATCCGATTTTGGGACTTCCAACTATCACATACTAAGTCCCATAAGCGGGGCTCCACAAAGAGGATTTCTGAAAGTAAAGACGACAAACACGTATCATTTCTCAAAATGTCATCATATTCAACATATATTATTGTGTACAACTGAGCACATCAAGGCAAAACCAAAACATAAACCATGTCATATTTACTATACCTGATGTACATATTCAGGGTCTTACAAAAAAAATATATACACTGATATGTACAAAACAAAAAGGACAACTAGAGTCTGTAGCATCTACTCCTGCAGCTCCCTACTCTCACCTGTAAAAAAATAGAAAGGAAAGCTTGAGCTACTAAGCCCAGTGAGTGCGTGTGCAGTGAAAATGCATGTTTCATGTCATGCTCATATAATGCACAGGAATGCACAGGCTTAATTGAATCAATAAACTAAAGATATAATGCATTATGCCACATTTTATGTTCCAATACAGAGGTGGGACTCCTACCCACTTGTAACATACATACTTTTTCAACGTTTCCACAACTTTCCATATTTCCCAATTGGATCACCAAAGTCTAAAACAGAGCCGGGACTTGCATATGATTGCTACCCACGTGTATAGACTTTTCCACCGTGGTCAACTACAAAGGTGGGACTACATAGTTCACGGGCCGAACTAGTCTAACCCACTTGTGTTGAACCTCACTATCTGCCTAACAGCGAGAAGTCATAAGTCGCCTGGTAAAACGATAGCGGACAATTTACGAGCTCGTCACACAAAACCTATCTTTGCTTGCCCATAAGCAGGTCAGGTCAAACCTCTCAAACAATCGACACGCGTCGGTGGGAGTCGCTGCCTACTTTGGTATTTCGGCATTCCAGCGCCCTGTTCTTCCACCCGGTCAGGCATTGGTTGCTCCCAATGGTACCAATCGGGGTTTAGGGACTTTCACCCACAGACCCTCTAATCATGTCTTGTTGAATTTCACATTTTCGGTGTGGTGTCCAACTCGTGTCATAACAAAGTATGTTTCATCGCATTTACAATCACCGTATGCATGTATACATGAGTCCACACACAAGCACAATAGATCATGTTTTTCAAGACAAGCAAAGGATGACCTTCCTCATGTGTCTCCTCATGAATTGTAAGTTTCTCCGAGGGGTCTCATGTAATGCATCCTGTATCTAGACGGTTCACATACTATTCATAGACACATCGTCTGTCGCAACACAACCCACTATGATCACCATACCATGATATGAATCATTCACTCTCAATCATACAATGATACATCAACTATGAACCATGCATATGATATGCACATGACTTAGCCAATCTAACGCCAATCCGGAATTCATTCCGCTATAAGACTTCATGCCACAAGCATGCTTTTTCTCAAGAATTAACTACATCAAAAGGAGGAAGGATAATTCTTTTAAACGTTTTGTCAAACAGGTAGTGGACAGACTTTGTAAGAGACAGCGAGAAACCGATAGCAATTCGTATGAATTTAAACAAAACTAACTCATCTCTATCATCCAACCTTCCCTTAATAATCTCACTAACTAAAGCAGAAAAATCCAGCAATAACCTTTAGAAAATCCGGCAATAACCGAACCCTAGATTAGTAAACTCAGCAATCACCTAACCCTAAATAAAAATCCAACGAGAACCTAACCCAAACAGAAAATCCAGCAAAAATCTAACCTTAAAATAGAAATTCCAGCCATAATCGAACCCTAAATGAAAATTCAGCGATAACCTAACCCTAAAACAGAAAGTCTAGCAATAATTGAACTTTAAAACAGAAATTCCAGCAATCGCCTAACCCTAAATGAAAATCCAGCATGAACCTGACCCTAAAACAGAAAATCCGGCAATAATCGAACCTTAAAATAGAAATTCCAGCAATTGCCTAACCCTAAATGAAAATCCAGCATGAACCTAACCCTAAAATAGAAAATCCAGCAATAATCGAACTTTAAAACAGAAATTCCAGCAATCGCCTAACCCTAAATGAAAATCCAGCATGAACCTAACCCTAAAACAGAAAATCCAGCAATAATCGAACTTTAAAACAGAAATTCCAGCAATCGCCTAACCTTAAATAAAAATCCAACGTGAACCTAACCGTAAAACAGAAAATCCAGCAATAATCGAACTTTAAAACAGAAATTTCAGCAATCGCCTAACCCTAAATAAAAATCCAGCGATAGGGTTTTCAAGGAAACCCCAACGTACACATATGTGTGCTCCTAATCTATGCACTCACCTGTAACTAACAGAGGATTGGATCTCAACCTCAACTTCTATTTCCTTTTCTTCTTCTTCTTCTTCTTCTTCTTCTCAACTAGAGTGCTGGAAATGAAATGTTAAAAGAGGTTTTTCATATATATGGACTTATAAATGGTTTTAAATTGGCTTTTGGCTAAAAAGGAGGGTTATGGGATGTTTTGTGATGATTTTGAGAAGTTTAAACTTATGGTAGCAATAAACAAAATGTTATTTAAGTGATTTGAAAGAAAGCATTCCAAAGATTTACAAAAAATCGAGGTCATTTGAGTTATTTTATTAAAATATACATGTACATATCTATTCATAACTTACAATCCAGGTGTCCTATTGACATGCCATTTTCGCCAATAATTCCGTAACTCAACTACGGTCACAACGGTTAGTCTCTCGGACCTAACGGATCTTGAAAACTCGATGGTCGGGCTCTGCCAGATAAAATAAGGACACAGTTGTCATTTCTCAGATTGTTTAATTTTAAGTCAGTATCTTATAATTCGGACATCGGGTTAAAATACGGCTTGCGGCTCGATAACAGAAAAACATTATGATCAAGTCAAAACATTCTCGAGGCCAATGGACCTACAGTCAACGGCTATCCAGTGTACAAACCAGATTTCGGGGCCTCGGGTCTTACAACGGCAGTGTGGAAGCTTCTGTTTCAAAATGTTAGCAAGTACAAAAAAGCTATAAAGCAGGAGTGGGACTGGGACTGGGAGCGCGAGTCCAAAGCACGATTCAAAGCGAAAGTGGTACCTCATTAGAAGGACGGTGCAAGTACACACCCTTTTCTCATCCTCAATTCAAGCACCTTCAGGTTTAAGAGGAACCAAACATACCTTAGCTGTTCATGGATCCAGTTACTTATAGTCATATGCTCAACTCATTGATTGACTGGAAACACAGCCGAGCCTGTTGGGTTTGGTTGCATTCATGTACCAAGTCCAAAAACTGATTCCGTGAAAAAGCAAATTAAAAAATATAAAATAAAAATAAAAATCGTAAGAAAGTCGATGACCAAAGCAACTCAGGTGATTCTTTTTATGAAGCCCTCAATTTTCCTATTGAATCCACTGAGTTGAACTAGGCTGAGCAATTTCCATGTCAGGTATGAGTTTGCAAACGCTGCCCATAATGTGCATTATGGACCACTAAAACTCGACCATATGGTTTAGCACAAATGTCCACAAAATAAAGAAGGGCAAGATGATCACTAAATGAAGTTATGTCTAAAATATCAAGGTGTTTTCCTCAGTTTCAACACTATCAAAGTTCTAATAATAACACGAACTTGACTTGCATTCGTGTTTGTAAATATGTTTAGGAACTCAAGCAAAAGTAAACCACATCCTCATCAAATAATACTAGCACAGGTATGACTATTCCTACTTTTAGACAGTCATTGTACACATGAGAACATATGCAACTCAACCCAGTCATTTTACACATGGAACATATGTAGTAGATTGGACAGAGACAATTCTAGGTGGCAGAAGAAGCCTTAAAGATGATGCAATTGAGGCTGATAGCAATCTATCAAGCAAGCTGGAAACTGCCACCTTCTTGGATTCCAAGGATTGTAGGATCTGGAAATGTACAGAGTTGGGTGCGTTCTCAGCTAAGTCTCTCTATGATTTACCGACCCTTGAAGGCTCCCCTTCATTTTCACCTCCATTTGGAAGGCTATAGTACCCCTAGAGTGGTTATGTCCATGTCTACTGCTTTTTTTCCTCTTCTTTTTTTTTTTTTTTTTTTTTTTTTTTTTTTGAGAGAGAGAGAGAGAACTGAAATTTTATTTAAAAGCCGAAAAAAAAAAAAGGAAATACAAAGGAGAGGCGCCAAGAGGTCGACGGAAGAGTAAGCAAGAATATCGAATACAACAATCCCCAAAAATCCCAGCCAACAGTTCTACTTCCTCCACATCCATCTAAACACCTGAAAATCCTAGCCAACTGTCCATGTTTACTGCTATGAAAGATAAAATCCTCACAATGGATCACTAGAAAAATAGGCAAATCTAATAACACCATTGGGACGAAAGAAACGGATATGACACCTTGGGGCTTATGCTATATTTTTAATGTTAGCACTCTTTCCTCTCAGGTAAACATTTTGTTTACTCATATGGGGAGACAGGTGAATTCTCTAGCTGATGTCCTGGCCAAAGACAGTGTTCACCAATCATCTCTTTGTATTGCCATTTTGTTCCCTTAAGCTTAATTTCTTAACATTATCTTCATCATCTTCTCCAAAAGAGAGGAAGAAAATTGCTGACCTTCTATTACTGGACCTTTATTTGTAGAATTTGCACCATTGAAAAACTTATCATTTGGGCCACCAACAAGACCTTAGTATCACCAATTCCCTATGATTTCTGTGATGTGATCTGTAATAGGGCAAATGATTTGGACAGTTTGGATTGAGGTACCAATATGGCATGTGCATAATAACATTGTGCCTGTTTATAGATTCTCCTACCCTAGCAAACAACCATACAGTCATTTTTACCATTTTACTTTGCCATGCAAAGAGGTGTAGCAGATGGCATCCTACCACTAGAAAGTCCATGCCTAATTACCAAAAAGACCCCTCTCCAAGCTCATTTATCATTTGAATCATCAAAGGTGGGAGAATTTTTTGCCCCCATGATTTTCATTATATCGTAGTATGAATTTGCAAAGTATATGCTTAGGGCCTGTTTGATTTTCAGGTAGCCCTGATAAATACAGGTAAAGAGGTAATAATAACTCCTTTCCAGTGTTTGCAAGAGATGGAAATCAGTTGGCACTTCCACCTTGAAAACCGGTACTGAAAGAGAGTCGTTGAATCTGACTTAAATTTGTCGGGCCCACCATGATGTATGTGACTACTCCACGCCGACCATCTGTTTTACCATAACTTTTGAGAGTATGAGCCCAAAAATGAGGCAAAACCAAAGTTTCAGTGGACCACACCACAGGAAACAGTGACCCTAAAGACGTACACCATTGAAAGTTGTTTCCTTCATGGAGCCCACAATGATGTTTATTTGTCATCTAACCTGTCATAAGGTCACACAAACATGGATAACGGGAAAACACAAATGTCAGCTTGATCCAAACTTTTGGGATCCCCCAAGAAGTTTTCAATGGTAGGCATTCAATTTCCACTGTATCTTGTGTTGTGGTCCACTTAAGCTTTTGGATCTGCCGCATTTTTGTGGCCCAGGCCCTAAAATGAGCTGGCGGAAGAGATGGATGGCATGGATAAGTCGCATACATTACAGTGGGCCTAACGGTTTTGTTTTTGCATTTCCACCTTAGGTTTAGAGACAAATGCATTCAAATAGCCTACCTGTCAACGTCATGTTGGGAAGGGTGCAAGAATTACAAATGGAAATAATTATTATCCATTTACGGTGAATTACGAGGAAATTAAAAAATCAATCAGGCCCTTAACATTCATCAAGATGTAAGTCAATTGGCGGACATATGCACGATGACTGTTTGTAAGTATGATGTGTCTTTATCCAAACAGACAATTAAATTGCATTGTAAACCCATAAAAAACTTTAAGACGAGTCCAAAATGTTCGATACTTACCAACAAGCCTTCTTGGAGTGCCAATTGCTTTGCAGTCTCAACAGCTTCGTCACTTGATATCTGTAATATGGCAGCCATGGCATGTCATAGCATGAAAATTTGGCAAAGAAAACCAATATTCACCAATCCATAAACATATTTATTTCAGAATGGATTCTCATTGCTAAGGTTAGAAAAAAGCTTTTGAAACTGAGCATCAGCCACATAGTACTACATTATGCATGATAAAATTTATAATAAATGTAACAAATAACTATACTAATTTGTTTGAGGAGGCCTTACATGCAACTAGTTAAACTGCTACATTATGGTCCAACTGGAGCATAATTGCCACCATGAAGATCATTAAGCGCAGAAATCAGGACGATCCACTCATCAAGTGGGCCACACATGTACTTGGGATCAGATGGTTGGCTGACCTTGCACCCAAATGATGAGTGGATCAGAAACCTTCTTGGACTGGTTGGATGTGCTAGACTTGACATGTTCACACTTATGTGCTAGTTGTAAGATAACTTATGGTCCAACTTGTCGCCCCTGAGACCTCTATCTGTTTGCTTACATTTATACTTAAATATATTATACTGGTAAACATATCAATTCTTGTTATGCATACATCCATGAAGCTACAAGGAAAAGAAAAAGAAAATGCAGCACTCAATTGATGGGTCTATTTCAATCTTCTTCTTCTTCTTCTTCTTTCTTTCTTTTTTTTTTTTAGAGAGAGAGGGTCTATTTCAATCTTGGTCAGGATAAAAGATATTGCAGATGTAGAAAAGAAATTCAGCCAAGCAAGAGGTATTCATGATTGAAATGTACAGGATCCAGATTCATCTAGTAAGTAACACGGTGTGCATGTGGCAATTAATGGAGCTAGAGTGGGATATGTTATTGTCATTATGGGTCAAACCACGTATTGAGTATAGTGTTACACATGGATGCTCAAGGGGCTGTATTTTTACATCAGAAAGATAATCAGTTTTGCATGTGAATGTTAATAAGAGAGAAAGCAATGCTTAGGAACTCAAAGCCAGCTTTCAATTTGAACTGCTGATTTCCAAATTTGACTTGGCTGAGTTGGTGAAAAAATTGGTAATAGGCTAAAAAAGAGAGGAAATAATGAAAATAGAAAAGATAATGAAATAATTTATTGGAACCTGTATTCCTTGAATTCTTACAGTAGATAATGGTAAACGGGTCAACGTTGGTCATTTTTCTGACATCTCCCCCTACGGGAGCCCAGGTATCATATATGCCTCCAAAATCAAGAGCCTTGAGCACTAGGAGTGGACCTACTTATATAGCATGGGTCGCTAAAATAGAGGTAGCATGTCTGGTGGACGAGGGCGAGGAACAAATTGCACTCGTTGTCCCTTCATGAATAAGGTCGTGAAGGCATTTCTACCGAATATGAAATTCAAGTACCAAGCAAGGAAGCAAAGGCCGGGAAGTAGGAAAGAAGAATGCAGTATCTACAACCATCATTTAGGAATGGACAAAGGTCCCAATACAGAGCCGAGATCTTGTAACTCATCTTTGGGAAGTGAATCTGCACCATCATTAGCTTCTTCTTTTTTTACACACACCACATGGGCACTCAAACCCATGACTTCAGTGTTGAAACGCTGTGCGTCTACTACTGAGCCATGCATTGAGACCTTGCACCATCATTAGCTTATCTCTTAACTCTTAACATGGAACAGTGCATCTGTAAGTTCCTTAATATTCTGAATCTCCTCGGTACTCAACTTCCGCAAATAGCAGACTGGAGAACAAACAAGAGAGATCCTCAAAACTGTCCAGCAAAGATTCCATCATTTAGGGCCTGTTTGGACACAAACCCTGAGAAAGAGGGTTTCCCACAAAAGGACATTTCCCACAAATTTATTAGCCAACTAGCCAAAAAGCAATTTGATTAGCTTTCAACAAGTGGGCTTTTTAGCCTTATCTCATCAAGTGGGGGATCAGATGACGGTTTGTGAAAGTGCATTCGAATGCACAAACGAACTGCTTTTCGGCTTAAAATGGGTTTAGGCATCAAACAACCCTTTTGAGGGTGCGTCCAAAAGGAGCCTTACCCATGTGTGATTATCTAATCCCCAATGGTATAGAGTAAACCATGGTCACCTTGCACCTGTTGACCCTACTTTAAACACAAAAACTCGTCAAAAAATAGATAGTTTAGGTCAATGCTTGTGACATGTTAGCATTCCTTGCAAACGAGAAGATGGGTAAAACCAACAAGGTTGGTAATGCAGGGGCATTTTCATACGAGGCTCGAGTGGGGTAGCCTGTGGGATGCGGGGACACACTCGGGGTGTGCGGCCCATGTAAGGCGGGTGGCTCGTGTGAGGCGGTACCCATGTGATTTGAGGTCCATGAGGGGAGTTTGGCTAAGATCCTAACCCATAAGATGTGGGGCCTGGGCAATGAGATAGAGGGATTGATTCGTCATGCTCTAACAATTCAAGCTTTTAGATCAAGTGATTAATTGTCCTGCATCAAATTGGTATCAGAGCGGGAGGTCTCGTGTTCGAGACTCCTCACCTAGGATGATTAATGCATGAGCGTTTTCACACCGAGCTCGAGTGGGGTAGCCCGCGGGATGCAGGGACACTTGGGGTGGGTAACTCGTGTGAGGTGGTACTCATGTGACTTGGGGCCCACGAGGGAGGTTCGGCCAAGATCCTAACCCATGAGATGTGGGGCTTGGGCTATGAGATAAGGGAATTGATTCGTCATACTCAAACAATTCGAGCTTTTAGAGCAAGTGGTTAATTGTCCTGCATCAGTTGGTTTTTGAGTGAATGGGAAGAGGGGTTTCAACTGAGTAAGCTTTTAAAAGACCAGGGGAAACTGTCAAAAACATAAAATTTCAGTTTCCAGCTTTCTTGAACTTGTTGAGGTTAGACAGGGCCATTTCTCAAAAGAGGCAGATTAAAATTGCATCATTTTTGCTTAAATTTTTGCTCAACCCAGTAACCATGTAGGTCAGTACGCCTTCCGGGGATCGAGACCGTCCATCTGGCAGGCCCCATCACAGATGATCCATAATACAAAAATCTCCTCCTTGGGATGATCTTAACCGTCACTGATCTGCAAATGAGCAGTTTTTCCAACATTCAACAGGGAAAACATCACCTTGGGAGGACTTTTGGGGAATGACCCATTAGCAACGGCGGCCACCAATG
This sequence comes from Magnolia officinalis, assembly GCA_021015155.1. Lineage (NCBI taxonomy): Eukaryota > Viridiplantae > Streptophyta > Magnoliopsida > Magnoliales > Magnoliaceae > Magnolia > Magnolia officinalis. The sequence goes on from JAJHSJ010000003.1 coordinate 71,743,911, forward strand.
AACAGTATGGATTGCAGGAAGGTAGCCCAGCAGCATGGTCGCTGACTAGGCCAAAAACACCATTCTGAACGTTTTATTTTCCTTCTTTGAATTCTAAAACTGGGGACTTCCCAGACCATGTGCTCAGTACCTTGACAAGCCGATTAACTCAGCCAGGTACCAAACTTTTGACCAACAGGAAACAATATGGATGCAAAAACAAGCACAATGTGTAACAGTTCTCTGTGACTATTGTGATGCCAGGGGGATGTTTGGTTGCTATTTTTCTTTCTTCTTTTTTTAATTTCTCGGCTTAGCAATTACCTGGTTTTTACAGAAAACAAGTTTGGTTCGCACTTTTTTGGTCGGTTTTTCCATTTGCAAGTTAGAATTTTTAGACTCTTCCCAGGTTTCCCCAAAACACCCGGTGTATCAACCAAACAAATTTTAATCAATCCACAATAAATACTTGCCCAAATCTAACACTCCCAAGGAAACTATATAAAAACCAGGGATTGGATTCCCCAACAACCAAACAGGCCCCAGAAGAAAAAGCAGCAATGAGTCGACCTGCGATGGAGGAAATACATAAGGGGGAAACAAGACCATACCTCTAGGACTTCATCAACAACTTCAAGGTCTAAATTCCTTGGAACGAAGCCTGCTCCCATACCTTGAATCTTATGTGGACCTGCATGATTGAGATGAAACTTCTCAGAAAGAAAGAAAAGACAAATATGCATACCACCAACCTACTAGAAACATGAATAGCAGGCAAGAAAACAGCCGAACAATTATCCTTTGCTTTTACCAGGCTTTCCACCGGATAGTATGTTGCTTTCCAAAGGCTCCAGACCAATAACCTGAGGCATCATATAGTAAATGTAACAAAAAGAATTTGTTAGAAGTACAAGATTCTACAAGCGAAGCATCCAGAACTAAATATCTAGTAATTTAGAATCGCAACTGGGCCAGGCCAGATCTCACCAGCCAGAGACTAACCCCCTTTGGGATTGGTTCAAGCTGAATTTATAGACCATGCTCTGGGCATGGGTCTGAGTTTTTAGGCTGATAACCCACTAGGTATGGTCTGGGCCTAGGTCCACCCAAAGGCCCAACAAGTTTGTGTAGCCTGGCCTATTTGGATATTGCCTCTCCTAGCACTTGTCTAACAGGCCAGACAAGACCTGACCCCAATTCATTAACCCAAAGGCTGGACTGGCCCTGGAAGCCTTGGTGCCGCCTGTTGCATCCTTAGAATATATCAATGTACAATACCTTTATGTTAGGATTTTTGTTTTTCAGAAAACGACAGACTTCCACCAGTTCCAATCCCTGCAACAAATATATCCACCTTGCCGCTTGTATCTTCCCAGATTTCCGGACCAGTTGTTTCATAGTGTACCTGCATCAAACCCATGAAGAATAATACTCAAGAACAAATTATCTAAGGCTTACTTTCCCTATGCAAGAAACAGAGAATATCAGCCAGTTCTATCATTTTACCCTAGGATTTGCAGGGTTGTCAGATTGCCGGAGCATGTATGCATTGGGTGTTTTCTTCAAAATCTCTTCAGCCTTTTGAACTGCTCCTTTCATGTCCTTAGCTGTATCCGTAAGAACAAGCTCCGCTCCAAATGCCTTCAACAGTACTCGCCTCTCCATGCTCATTGATGCAGGCATTGTTAAGATCAGCTTATATCCTTTTAACGCAGCAATGAATGCAAGACCGATTCCCGTATTTCCGCTCGTTGGTTCGACCAAAACACTCTAGAAACAGTAATATGGGAAACATACATTCTCAACAAACGATCCAATTGAAGCGTAGAAACATATACACATCAATACTCGAAATAACTGATTAAATCTTTTGCATTACTACTAACATGTCCCCATTTTAAAATTTAAAGAAAAGAAGAATTGTGTATGTCGGCATTACATGACATGAATTATATGATCCTCGAAACAAGGTATGCACGATATCCCCAAGTTTTAGAGTTTGTTCAAGTCAATCCAACATGAGGTGATCTAGACAGTTGATTGGAGAACAATAGCCCAAAAAATTTCCTCGACAGGACAATCTTAAGTTCTTAACCCTTGAATTGGCAGCAAGCAGAAGATGGTTATGAAACACAAATGAAAAATGCCAAAAATTGGATGGCTAGGATCTTCCAATCTCGAAGATTTCTTTTTTTTCTTTTTTTCTTTTTGTTGAGAGAGAGAGAGAGAGATTAAAATAAAATAAAATAAAAAAATTTTAAAAAGCAGCAATTTATTTAAAAAACCACAAAAACAGAAAAAGAATACAACTGCCACACAGCATTAAGTGTGCAGCAAAAAGATACGAGGCCAAACTGGCCTTTTGCCAAGCTAGCCTTTACATATACAGCCCAATTCAACACCAGACCTTTGATAATAACCTCATCCAACTTCACTCTTTCGTTTTCAAAGCAACAGCCATTCCTAGCTCCTCAAAATAACCCAAAAGACGGCCATAATGATCAACCTCCATATAGCCTTTCCGGCTTTCTCGACTCCTTCCTCATGCCAAGACCACAAAAGATCATCCACTGACTTTGGCATCACCGAATCTGAGCGAAGCAAGCACAAAAAATGGACCCATAATTTATATACAAAAGGGCAAATGCAGAAAAGATGATCAATTGACTCTACGTTCTCCATGCACATCAGGCAAACATTGGGAAGAACTAAGGATCTCCTTTGAAGGTTGTCCACAGTGAGAACCCTCTTACGCCCCACAAGCCAAACAAACATCATCACCTGATGAGAGGCTCTGTAGAACCAATGATATAAAGGATGACGAGGACGTGAACAACTAGATGGCCTAAAAAAGATTGAGGATAGCAAACCGAGAACTTTCCCGAACTATGACCCTTCCAAACCATCAAATTTGCTTCAGAAGAGGAATGGAGGACACTCATTAGACAATCCAACAGCCTAGTGAACTCAACAATCTCCTCATCCTTCAAATTCCAACGGGAAGGCACCACACCACCATAATAGAAGAAGATCGAGAATAAGACGAGCCAATCTAGGAAAGAAATCTTGAAGTGCATGATCACCACACCATATGTCCACCCAAAAATGAATGTGATGACTGCTACCCAAAGAAAAAGCAATCCCCCTCCAAAGCAAATGCTTAGTTGCCACAATCACATTCCAAATATAAGAAGCTCTATACAACAAGGAGCTTTTCACAAACCATCCACCCTCCCGCTCCCCTTGCTTACTAGCTATAAGCTCCCTCCAAAGCCTTTCCTCTTTAGAACCAAACTGTCACACCCCAAAATTCGGGTAACCGAATGGGGTATTCAGGACCCGAATTCCAGACCCATGATCTATGAAAAAGGTAAAGTGTCGCAAAGAAATATTCATTTCATTTCCTCACACCATATTCCTCAAAATTTAAAATCCAACCACATACTAAGATAAATAATTTCACGGTCTATTACTACATCAATCCATAATCATTTAACTTAACTCAAAGTAAGAGAATTATAAATCAAGTCTAAGGCTTTATTACATCCATAATTCTAAAAGAAATTTAAACTAACTCTATGCAGGATGAAATATCATGTGCAAGCAATCACATCCAATGCTCCAAGTACTAATAGTAGCATCCTACATCTTCGAAATATTCACAGTCTGAAATGGTTAAAATATCATAAGTTGTCAACTCAATAGGATCACATCAATCCCGAGTTAAAAGTTTCACAAATTTTACCAAATATAAGCCCAACACATCAATTCGAATAAGACAAGTATTATATTAGACATCACACTTAACCATTCATCATTCATGATTATAAATGAATAATTTGTTCTAACACAATTTTTCCTGTAATATTAAGAATAAGGCTAGGCGAAACACCCATGTGTGCTGATCGTTTTAGGGGATGACCAACGGCAAAGTACCGATGTTGATCCTTTCAGGGCATGACCCTCAGCAGAGCACTAGTGTAAAACTTTTAGGGACAGAAGCCCAGGGCAAAGCACCCATATGTGCATATCTTTTAGGGAATCACCCAAGGTAGAGCACCCATGCCAATCCTTTCGGTAACGACCCTAGGCAGATCACCCGTATTTAAAGTGTATAATTTAAATGTTAGAATTCACAGTATTGTATTTATATATTCAAGGTAAAAAAATATACATCCATGACATAAAATTTCTACAAGCTCCCTGGTTTCTAGAATACCATATCCATGATTCTCTAAACACACATAGCAATGATTTGAATTAGGGATTGGCAATGCAAGTAAAATTCTAGGTTAACATTTACACATGTACAGTAACCAATGGAGAAATAATAGATTCAGCACCCACGCTCACAACAATATGATCTAAATTCAAGAATAGAAAGTTCATGACATATAATGAAAAGACAACGCCTTGTGCAAATTACCGTTTTGAATTTAGTTAAGAACATTTCAGCATCTGGACTTACAGAAGATAGAATTTGTAAAATTCCCAACCATAATATGATCTAAATTCAAGAATAGAAAGTTCATGGCAAATAATGAAAAGACAAAGCCTTGTGCAAATTACCGTTTTGAATTTAGTTAAGAACATTTCAGCATCTGGACTTACAGAAGATAGAATTTGTAAAATTCCCAACCGAGGATGATCACCTACCTAGTCAGATATGTAAAGGTCAGATCACGTGAAGATGGTCCGACTCGGTTCCAGTTAAACGTAGTTCGATATACTTGTGCTTAAGGTGATTCGATACTCTTTTCGATGCAAACAAGAGAATTTCTATATAAAATCATATGTATAAATTATATATACCGAAAACTAGCGTTTCTAGTATTATGAAGCGAACATGAAATAAAGCGGCAAAATTGACTTAGTGAGTCGACTCAATAAACTGTGTTGATTAAACTATCGCCACCAATCTGTTTTAAAATGGAACATTCGAAGGAGATAACATACTTGATGGAAATGCAACTACTCGATGAAACTTAAACCTTATGTACGGCTATCCTATGAACCGTCCGACTCTTAATGATTTGATATCCTTATTGAATATGACCCAGTTTAGATAATGGTTAACAGCTAGATCGAGTTACCTCTTCCTGGAAGATGATGCGAAACTAAAGCCTAGACTAATCGAGATTAGAGTGGATTACGTTGGTGATCTGGCCACATGTTGAAGACAACTTATACACCTTGAAGCTACACACATAGGGCAGTTCTGCACGTATATCATTCTCCTTAGCTACGTATCGAATTCTCAGATGCAAGATCAAGTTTATAGGGTTCTGGAAAATTACCTGCTTTGTGGAAAATCAAATGCAACAAATAAACAAGCAGCGAAAACCTAAACTTAACATGGAAGAAAGAACCACCTTTAATGATGAATCTCTGGACGGTAAGGATTTGGGAGTTTTGATCATTCTAGGTTGTAAGGTGAGATGTAAGGAAACTTGGAAAAGGTACGAGATGAAAGCTTTGATAAAAATTTTCCAATGGGTTCGGATGATAGTGGCATCGAGGGGCGTGCATTAACAATGCATATCGTTGATTTTTCTTTTTTCCTTTTTTCTTTTTTTTTTTTTTTTTTTTTTTTCACAAGATGACCGGTTTAGATAACTTTTGGTGCATATTCATCCCGTTGTCGAGCGAAAAAAATGGGTGAAGTGGGAGAGAGTCAGGATTTCGATTTGGTAGTGATGTATGACATTACACGTTGCATCTTCTTTCCTTTTTCTTAAGGATAGATGGGATTGGCGGGACACACCAAAGGAATCATATCAATGAATCGTGCCCAAGGATGGTGGTTTGGATGCTGAAGATGGGTCCAGTTCTCTCGGCCAAACGAAGAAGGAGAGAGAAAAACAGGGAGACATTTTCATTCTAATGGTGATGTGTTGTCACACATCACTTGCTTTTATTTATATATTTTTTATACGGTGAGCCCTACGCAGATGATAGGGCAAATCCACCTCGTCCATTTGTTATGCCTGCCCATATTAGGGCACGGGCCCAAAAATGAGGCCGATCCATTGTTAAAGTGGGCCACAACAAGGAAAATGGTGGGAGAGGTTCCCACCATTCAATTATTTTTTTTAAGAAGGTTGTTACATTCAAACCCCATTAACAAAGTTTCGTCCTTGAAATTTATACACCTAAAAGAGGTGGGGATACTTTTCTCGAATTTCTTCTTCTCGCTCCCACGATGCTTCTTCCTCGTTGTGATGAGTCCATTGTACCTTTACAAGTGGTATAACCTTCGTACGAAGCACTTGTTCCTTACGATCAAGGACACACATAGGTTGTTCTTCATATGTGATGTTTTTCTGAATCTCTAGTGGCTCCCATTTGATGGCACGAGAAGCATCCGGCTCATACTTTCAAAGCATGAAGACGTGAAATACATTGTAGATATTGGATAGCTGCGGTGTAAGGGTCGGCTTGTGTACAACTCCTACTCTTTGCAAGTCGCGATGGGTCTGATAAAACGAGGCACGAGCTTCCCTTTCTTTCCAAAACACATAACTCCCTTCATTGGTGAAACTTTTATGGACACGTGATCTCCCACGCAAAACTCTGTCTCTACGTCGATTATCCGCATAGCTCTTTTAACGACTCTGGGCAGCGAACATATGTTCTTAAATGATTGCAATCTTCTTGGAGGTCTCTTGAATAAGTTCTAGTCCCAACAATGTCCTTTCTCCTACTTCGGTCCAGCAGTTTGGCGATCTATAAGATCTCACGTACATGGCTTAAAATGGTGTCATACCGATGCTAGCTTGGTAGCTATTATTGTAGGCGAATTACACTAGCGGTAGATGATCATGCAGCTGCGTAACATATCTTCTAAAATTTGGTTCGTCCTTTTTGTTTGGCCATCAGTCTACAGGTGAAATGTTGTGCTATAATCGAGGGTAGTACCCAAAGCTTCCTGTAGACTTGCCCAAAAGCATGATTTGAACCTACGATCTCAGTTGGAGACGATGGATATTGGAGTGCCATGAAGTCTAACGATCTCTTTGATGTATATTTTACTTGACTCAATTGCGGATGCGGAAATCTTTATCGGGATGAAGTGCGCGGATTATGTTAACCTATCCACGATTACCCATACAGTGTCATGGTGTCGACCCGTCTTCGGGAATCCAACTACAAAATCTATGCATATATGCTCCCATTTCCACTTGGGGACCGGTAGCAGCTGCAAGAGTCCTGGTGGAACAACATGAAGCGGGAAATCGCCCAGTACATATCATAATGTGACGGGGTGGATTTGCCCTATCATTTGTGTAGGGCCCACCATATAAAAAAATAAAGAATAAAAGCAAATAACACGCGACAGCACGTCACCATTAGAATGAAATGGCCTCCCCATTTTTCTCTCCTTTCGTTCTTCTTCATTCGGCCAAGAGAACTGTCTTCGGCATCCAAACCACCATCCTTGGGTATGACTCATTGATCTGAACCATTCCTTTGATGCATCCCACCAATCCCATCTATCCTTAAGAAAAAAAAAAAAAGAAGAAGATGCAACATGTAATGCCGCACATCACTACCAAACCGAAATTCCGACTCTCTCCCACTCCACCCATTTTCTTCACTCAACGGCGGGATGAATCTGCACCAAAAGTTATGCAAACCGGTCATCTTGTGAAAAAAATTCAACGACGTACGTTGTTAACGCACGCCGCCTCGATGCCACTATCATCCGAACCCATTCGAAAATCTCTATTAAAGCTTTCATCTCGTACCTTTTCCAAGCTTCCTTACATCTCACCTTACAGCCTAAAAGAATTAAAACTCTCAAATATTTACCGTCCAGAGATTCGTCATTAGAGGTGGTTCTTTCTTCCTTGACAAGTTTAGGTTTTCGTTGCTTGTTTATTTGTTGCATTTGATTCTCCACACACCAGGTAATTTTCCAGAACCCTATAAACTTGATCTTGCATTCGAGAATTCGATACATAGCTAAGGAGAATGATATACGTGCAGAACCGCCCTATGTGTGTTGCTTCAAGGTATACAAGTTGTCTTCAACGTGTGGCCAGATAACCAACCTAATCCACTCTAATCTCGATTAGTCTCGACTTTAGTTTCGCATCATCTTCCAAGAAGAGTTAACTCGATCTAGTAGTTAATCATTTCTAAATTGGGTCATATTCAATAAGGATATTGGATCATCAAAAGTCGGACGGTTCGTAGGATAGCCGTACATAAGGTTTAAGTTTCATCGATTAGTTGCATTTCCATCAAGTGCGTTATCTCCTTCGAACGTTCCATTTTAAAATAGATCGGTGGCGATAGTTTAATCAACACAGTTTATTGAGTCAACTCACTAAGTCAATTTTGCTGCTTTATTTCATGTTAGCTTCATAATACTAAAAATGCTAGATTTCGGTATATATAATTTATACATATGATTTTATATAAAATTCTCTCATTTGCATCGAAAAGAGTATCGAATCACCTTAAGTATAAGTACAAACCTAGTCGGACCATCTTCACATGATCCGACCTTTACATATCCAACTAGGTAGGTGATCATCCCTAGTTGGGAATTTTACAAATTCTATCTTTTGTAAGTCCATATGCTAAACTGTTCTTAACTAAATTCAAAACAGTAATTTGCATAAGGCGTTGTCTTTTCATTATATGTCATGAGCTTTCTATTTTTGAATTTAGATCATATTACTGTGAGTGTGGAAGTTGAATCTATTATTTCCATTGGTTACTGTACATGTGTAAATGTTAACCCTGAATTTTACTTGCATTGTCAATCCCTAATTCAAATCATTGTTGTGTGTGTTTAGAGAATCATGAATATGGAATTTTAGAATAACCAGGGAGCTTGTTGAAATTTTATGTCATGGATGTATATTTTTATACCTTGAATATATAAATACAACACTGTGAACTCTAGCATTTGAATTATACGCTTTTGAATTTTGTCATTAATCTTTCAAGTGTAATAGTGTACATTTGTTTAATTAAATTGCTAAGTCAAAGATCATATTATTAATGCATATATCTTTCATTGTCTATTAGTAAATTGTTATGGATGTTGAGGAAATGAAAAAACAAAAAAAAAAAAAGTTCAGTATATTGTTATGGGTGCTCTGCCCAAGGTCATTCCCAAAATGATCAACACGATACAGGTGTTCTGCCCAGATTCATTCCCGAAAGGATCGACATTAGACGGGTGCTCTGCCCAAGGTCATTCCCAAAAGGATTGGCACGGGTGCTCTACCCTGGATGATTCCCTAAAAGATATGCACACATGGGTGCTTTGTCCTGGGCTTTTGTCCCTAAAAATTTTACACAGATGATCTACTGAGGATCATACCCTGAAAGAATCAACACCGATGCTTTGTCGTTGGTCATCCCTTAAAATGATCAGCATACACGGGTGTTTCGCCTAGTCTTATTGTTAATATTGCAGGAAAAATGTGTTAGAACAAATTATTCATTTATAATCCTGAATGATGAATGGTTAAGTGTGATGTCTAATATAATACTTGTCTTATTCAAATTGATGTGTTGGGCTTATATTTGGTAAAATTTGTGAAGCTTTCAACTCAGGATTAATGTGATCCTATTGAGTTGACAACTCATGATATTTTAACCATTTCAGGCAATGAATATTTCGAAGATGCAGGATGCTACTATTAGTACTTGGAGCATTGGATGTGATTTGTTGCACATGATATTTCATCCTGCATAGAATTAGTTTAAAATTCTTTTAGAATTATGGATGTAATAAAGCCTTAGACTTGATTTATAATTCTCTTACATTGAGTTAAGTTAAATCAGTATGGATTGATGTAATAACAAACTGTGGAATTATTTATTTTAGTATGTGGTTGGATTTTAAATTTTGAGGAATATGGTACGAGGAAATGAAATGAATATTTTTTTGTGACATTTTACCTTTTTCATAGATAATGGGTCTGGAATTTGGGTCCTAAATAACCCTATTCAGGTACCTGAATTTTGGGGTGTGACACAAACCTCCAAATATACTTCCCAAGCAGGGCTAAATTCATATCCCCTAAACTTTTAAGACTAGCCTCACCCTTTTTAAGTGGCTTACAAACCTCTTCCCACTTAAGAAGGTGAAACTTCCTACTTTTAGAACTCTCTCTCTCTCTCTCTCTCTCTCTCTCTCTCTCTCTCTCTCTCTCTCTCTCTCTCTCTCTCTCTCTCTCTCTCTCTCTCTCTCTCTCTCTATCTATATATATAATATATATATATATATATATATGTATATAGTATGTATCTTCAAAGCTTCTCAAAGCCTATCAAACACTCACTTGGGACATTTAAAAAGAGACATGAAGTACACGAGCATATTAGAACAAGCCACCTTAATAAGAGTTAACTGGCCTTCCAAAGAGAGATAACGACACTTCCATGAAGCTTAATTTCTTCTCGATTCTTTCAATGATCCTCCTCCATAGATTTTTAACCAGCTTCCCTATGCAAAAAGGCAACCCTAAATATGTCGAAGGGAAGGTGATGGGGACATCTCGCGCACACGCACGCCCCCCTTACGCACGTACGTAAGGAGGAGGGCCCCACCTTCGATCTGGATCGATGACGACATCCATGGAGGGCCTCCTAGTTAGAGGATTGTGTTTTAGTTCCTTGGAGTGGACTCGATTGTCATCTGAATCCCACTATTGGATCTCATGATCATGACCCACTACTCTAGATGATCTAGTACTTTGAGTTTTGCTTATTATTGTTATTAGGAATATCATGGACGGTTTAGATTGCTTTGATTAGTTGTTATTTTTGTTACTTCGTCTCTAAATAATAGGGTGCGCGCATTGCGCGGCTTTTAGATATAAATTTTTCTTATAAATAGGCAACCCCTTGTAGGGTTTTTTTCATTGAAGATAATTAATAAAATTCTGCGTTTTCCTGCTTCTCTAATTCTCTGAGTTGTGAAAACCTAATTGGGTGCGAAACCCTCCCTTCTTCGAAGGGCTAACTACCGTGGAGCGAAGCCACACCCATCCCAAATCACTCCCATCTCCTACCCTCCATATTCCTCATCTCCTACAGTCATCCCCTCATCAAATCCACCCACGTTTGCAGCTAATCTTTTCCCTACAACAGATTTCCAGAATCTGGCCCTGCAGGAGGGCTAAAACTTCGGCAGAGCACCGTGTTCAAACCGATCATCCGTTTGGCCTAAAATTTGGAGAGGTGGCTCATCCCTGGCCGATTCCAGATTCGTGAGCCCCAAACACGTGCGGGCTGCCATCCACGCACATGCGTCAGGTCGGTTTGCCGTCCACACGTGCGAGCTAATCACAGGTTCCCGCTCGTCTCTATTTCACTCCTCTTTCGCCTTGTTTCCATAACCCTAACCCTAGATCATCTCGAATCCCCAAGTTCTATTTCACTTTTGAAACCCTAGGTTTTCCTGAATTGAAACGTGAGAATCCCTTGGATTGGGAAATAATCCTTTACATGTGTGAATGAATCTACTATCCTTTGAGCATTGTTTGGTCTATAATTTTTAATTAATTCAGCCCTAACATGTGTAGCCTTGGACCCTCGTAGATTCCCCTTGTTGAATGCTTGACTTTATGTGGGATGTGGAATTATTGTGATTGTTTCTAAATTATTATGATCTAAAGCCTGAAATCTTGCACATCATATCTAATTTTCATGTCATGTATCAGAAGGACCTGGACTTACACCCAAATAAGCATGCTAGAAAGTGCATATCTTCATTACAAACAGGAACTACCAACATTTCGGATTTGGCGACATTGATCTTTAAACCCGACATGGCTTCAAAACAAACAATAATTTTTCGAAGGTTATCCACTAATGTCACTTTTGCATCACAAAAAAGGAGGGTGTCTTCTACATACTGAAGGTGACTAATTTGCCAATTGCCATCAAAGTTGTGAATACACAGAATAACCCATTCTCCTCACCTTTAAGAAGCATCATACTGAGAGCCTCCCCTAAACAGATAGGAGACAAAGGATCTCCCTGCCTAAGACACGGCGACACCTTAAAATACCCTTCGAGCAACCCATTTACCAAAATGGAGAAAGAAGCTAATTTGACGCAAGTCTTTACCCACCCTCTCCATTTTCAACCACAATCCAATCTTTCAAGCATATAGTCTTAAAAAAATCTCAGTTTATGTGATCATACACCTTCTCGATGTCCAACTTGCAAACAACACTGCTCTTCCTCTCCCTATGCCTAGAATCAATGCATTCTTGAGTGATAAGAGCACCATCCAAAATCTACCTACCCGACATAAAAGCATCCTAATTTACCGATATGACCTTCGAGAGGACCTTCCTGAATCTACAAGCAAAAATCTCAGCCAGAAGCTTATAGGGACCACCAATAAGGCTAATCAACCTAAAGTCTTTGAGATGATCTACCCCCTCAACCTTACGTATAACCATATAAGAGCTATAAAAGAAGCTCCAAGCTCACTGGGCAGATGGCCATGTCCAAAAATTCCAAAATAAATCCATCACATCCTTTTTGACTAGATGCAAAACTTCTAATAAAATAGCATTGGAAAAAAAAAAAATTGGGACCCGTGGCCTTGTCCCCGCACATGGAACTTAATGCAACTTTAACCTCTTCTTCCACGATCAATGCTTCCAACATCTTAGTATCCTCACTAAGTCCAACTTGAGAAATTCTAATTTATCTGGCCACGGTTTCTTCTACTAATCTCCAGACAAAAGATTCATGTAGAACTAAACTATCATATGGCAAATCTTGCTTTTGTCCGAAGTTGTAACCCCATCCACAACCAAACTAGAAATTTTGTTCCCGCAAGCCCAGGAACTAGCAATACTATAGAAGAAGCGAGTATTTTTATCCCCTTCTTTGAGTCACACCACTCTAGATCTCGACTGCCATTTAATCTCCTCATCCTTCAAACGGTTAGCATATGACAAAGATAACTCAACCATCCTCCCTCTTCCTTCCACCAAGAGATCTCCACCTTCTAAAAGGTCTAACTCATGAATCTTCCACCATTTGATCGAAAATTGGCCTCCCTAGCCCCAAGTAGCTCTTTCTTCCACAAATTAATTTTAACTTCCAATAACTTGAGCTTTCTATTCAACCTAAAGCCGGCAAAGCCATCTACCGAGATAGAGGACCACCAATCCTCTACAAGCTGCTCAAAACCATCAATTTCCAACCAAGCCAATTCGAACCTGAAAGGTCTGCAGCCCCAATTACCTTCGCCCACCTCAAGAACAATGGGACAATGATCAGAGGTTATTCTCAACAAACCGCATTGAGCTGCTAACTTACCAAAGGGAATCTTTCAATCCATTCTGCATAAATTAAAATTTTGTCCAACTGCGATAACACTGCATTTTCTTGTCTGTTAAACCACGTGAACCTATCCTCGCTATCCAACCTGGAAGATCTTAAGTCATCTCATTTTCCAAGGGGGGTCCATCAGATCAACAATATGATTACTAAACCTAGCCCCCGCTTGTACAAACTGGAAACCTGACCGAGCAACTATGCATGTCCTTAGGTCAAGGATCTAAGCGTGTATTGTGTCAACACTTAAAACTTGAACTCAAAATATCTTCTTTTCAATTAAATGGGAAAAAACTTGAAATGGAAAACTAAATAGATATGTAGAAAAGCTGCAACTATGACCAACTGACTTCAGTTACCTTTCCAGGTGTGATAAGACCCTTCTGTTCGGCATCAGATATCATACTGTAACCTATCCTGAAGAAAAAGGTTGAAAGAAAGACATCAAATTTTTGTGGTTGTCCAAGTCATCGAAAAATAAATCAAAATAAATATAAATATCTTACCTGTCCTTGACACTGCAGCACGGCTCCATGATCTCAAGCTTGGCAGCGATATTTGCAACAGAACCTTTCACAATATTATTTAGATACACCATTGGTGTCTTCCCTATAAGCTGTTGCAGAGCATCATCAATGCATTTAGAAAACTCAATTCTTTCTTAAGTGTGGTATTCTCATTAAAAAGAAAAAAATCTAAAATTATCTATTATAAATTTAGCTCAAGGAAGAAAACCAAAGAAATTTCCATGAATTGACTGAAAGAAAAGGCAAACATTATCAATTTTCACTCAAATTTTAATAAAAGATAGGACCCAGATGAACATTTCCATGAATTTGTATTTAAAAAATGTCAGATTTTATCTATATTATTCAAATTTCGACCAAGGAAAGAATAAACATGGATGAAAATTTCCATGAATTTATCATAAGAAAGTTAGAAGTTCATCAATTTTCACTCAAAGTTCTATTGGGGAAGACATAACCCAAAAAGAGACTTACACAAATTTTTTTGTCAGAATTCAATTTTTATTTATTTATAGTCTACTTTCAATCGTAGTAAAAGAAACCCATGTGAAAATTTCAATGAATTCTTCATAGGAAAAAAAAAAAGTCAAGACTTTGACTCTATTTTCAATCAAAATCGAAGAAATTGAGATAGAGAATTCCACACATTTCATGGAAAATGAAAAACTTTTTGAGATAAATTTAAGAACAATTGGCCATTGCCTTTATTTGTCGAAAATTATCAAAATCTATCTACAGTTAGTCAAACTTCAATCTTAATAAAAGAAACCCATGAGGTAATTTCCATTCATTTCCTGAGAAAATGTCTTCTTCTTCTTTTTTTCAAATTCCACACTAGTTTGAATCAAAATATAGAACCCAAATAGAAACTTCCAGAATTTTGGGGAAAAAAGAAGTCAAGCCTTTTCTATTTCCATCATAATTTCAATCAATGGCAATTCCCTTGAATTCACACAAAATTATCAAAATATGCCCACTACCAATCAACCTTCATCTATTCCAGCTCCCACTTTGATCAAAATAAAAGAAACCCAGATGGAAATTCCCTTGAATTTGTCCAAAATCATCAAAATCTACCCATTATGAATCAAATTCGACCAAAAGAAGAGAAAGCCAGATGTAAGTCTCCATGAATTTTCCAAGAAAAATGTCAAACTTCATCCATTCCAGCTCCGATTACAGTCGAAATATAAACTTACATGGACTTCTCGAAAAAATGCTGTACGTCTCCTGTTTACACTCTAATTTCGATCGAAACAAAAGAAACCCAAATGGAAAGTCCCTGAAAACCGCCCAATTTTATCGAAATCTATCCATTATCAATCGAATTTGATCGAAAGAAAAGAAACCCAGATGTAAATCTCCATGAATTCAACAAAAACCCCTTGAATTGCGTTACTTGCGTGACATCTTCAGCGATGTTGAGTCCTTCAATCTCTGTTTGGGGCTTGACAGAGACTGCTTTGCAGACAGTAGGAGGGAGAGAAAATGCACTTCTTCTCACGACTAGAGAAGATCTCTTGAAATGGAGAGATGGAATGCCTCGAAGTTGATTGAGGAGAGGATTTTCTTGTCTGGAATGAGGAAGAGAGGTGAGAGGATTGGATAGAGAAGCCATTGCCATCGGCTGGAAGAAACAAAGAGTGAAAAACAAGAACACTGCCTGTAAAACCCTGGCGAGCTCTCTGCTTCGACTTCGAGGAATATATGATCCTCGGCCCGAGGATAACCTATAGTATCCTCGAGACTTGAATTTGTTCAAGTGGACCCCACGACCGAGACTTTTGAAGTGACCATTCATTCCGTTGGAAGGTATTTACACCCATCCAACCTTTGATAGGATATTTTCAATCGGCTCTCTGTAGGCCAATGATCGGATGTTTGGGATAGTCCAGCATGAGAGATTTTCTGGGGCGTTGGATTTCAACGGTTTGGCTCAGAAGATCAACGATCTGCATGGCTGAATCAAGGACCCGTTCGCACGGACGCGATATCTGCTAAAGACGTTCGCAGGAAGCTCCTGCCAGGGATGCTAGGTGATCGAATTATCATCCGAACCTGCTCAGAAGTTCCCGCTAAAGACTATTATCCGAATTCATTCGAAAATCTCTAGTAAAGTTTTCATCCCGTAACTTTTCCAAGCTTCCTTACATCATCTCACCTTCCAGCCTAAAAGGATCAAAACTCTCAAATATTTACTGTCCAGAGATTCATCATTAAAGGTGGTTCTTTCTTCTTTGATAAGTTTAGTTTTCGTTGCTTATTTATTTATTACATTTGATTCTCCACACACTAGGTAATTTTTCAGAACCCTATAAACTTGATCTTGCATTCGAGAATTCGATACATAGCTAAGGATAATGATATGCGTACAGATTTGTTTGTGGTAATCCCGTAAAATTACAAAGTGGATTTAATTGTGATAGTCAGTAAAAATTGCAATAACTATATAAGATTGTTAAGGTATAACGCCCCGTGTTTTCGAAACCCGAATATATGACTCGTTTTCTAAAAACTCAAGTATTAATATTTAAAGATAACAACATTCCACGGATATTTATTTTTTTCTTTTCTTTTCTCAGAGTTAACAGTTTAACAGAAAATGGATAAGTCAAACATAAAGGAAAATCTACATATACATTCAAAATATACAAGCGGCTGCCCATAGAACTTATACAAACCAATGTCTCAATACCTACAATTACAAAATGAAATAGTCAAACATATGAAACCGAATACATTGTAATTATTCTTGAGCTGCAAAATCACGTAGTAGCTCTTAAGCAGACTTTGTGTCCTGCTCTTCATCATTCTAATCATGAATATCATTTGAATCACCTGCATTACCTGTACGGTTATATATTCGATGAATGAGTAACTAGCTCAGTGTGAATTTCCTTCAGAATTACACACCGCCGCAGTAGTTAAGCATATTTTAAACAATAAAACATACAAAACATTTCATGATGCGATCTTGTTTAAGTGCATGGGTGCGTGAATGCACATCAACTGGGGATGCACATCCAGTTGGCCAAGTGAATGGACCTTTGAAACAGTTAGTCCATTCACGCAAGAGAATGGGCCTTTTAAATAGTCATCTCATTCAACTTACATAGTAGTGGGCCTTTCAAACATCGGCTCATTCAACTTGCAGAGTAGTGGGTCTTTCAAATAGTCGGCTCGCTTAGACATGAATGTGTCTTTCAAACAGTTAGTTCATTCATGCCTGGGGATGGGTCTTTCAAACAGTCAATTCATCCTTAATAGATGAATGAATCTTTCAAACAATCGGTCCATTCAAGCAAGAGAATGAGTCTTTCAAACAGTCAACTCATTCAACTTGCAAAGGAACGGGTCTTTCAAACTGTCGACCCGCTTAAGTAGGATAGTGGGTCTTTCAAACAGTCGGCTCACTCAAGCAATAGGATAAGTCTTTCAAGCAGTTAACCCCCCTTTTAATAACAAAATGTACCTTTCTAACAGTCAGTCCATTAAGCAAGAGAATGAGTCTTTCAAACAATCGGCTCATTCAACTTGCAAGGGAATGGGTCTTTCAAACAGTCAACCCACTCAAGTAAGATAGTGGGTCTTTCAAACAGTCGGCTCACTCAAGCAATAAATGGGCCTTTCAAATAGTCAGCTCATCCATGCTAGGGGATGAGCCTTTCAAACAGTGGCTCATCCCTAATAAGAAAATGAACCTTTCAAATAGTCATTTCAATCAGAATGCAAGTGTCATGAATGCATGATTAATCTCATCCATTATTATTCCAATTTGCAAGCAACCAATTTAGTAAAGCTCAAAGGACACTACGGGGGGCTCGTCACCCAACATAGGCCGATAGATCGGGCATATTGTCCCATTCCACCATCCACGACTCATGAGACTCCATCATTATGATGTTTAATGGCATCCTCCTCAACCAGTGGCCAATCACAGTCTATCGAGTGGGACTTGCCATCGCATGGTCACACAAAATAATTCATCAAGCCGTCTAAGGCAAATATGCAATAATCAGGGCCGCAAGGGGCAAATATTAAGCAGGAAAAATGCCACATAGGCACAACAATCTATGCATCGTAATCCCACATCAACGTTTCATTTCATCCATCAATCAAAGCAGCCACTAGGTGAGGGTCCATTATAATCACAATCAGTCAAGTTACATCCCAAGTCTGGGTGTACATACATAAGTGGGGTTTTCCACTGATAGA